>OX336423.1:5669665-6936665 GCA_946903255.1 Schistosoma spindalis | reverse complement strand
TCTTGAAAATAGTTCCAGTTTAAGTATGAAAATAAAGATGATATTATTAAAGTCAAATTCGGTATAAAAAAGGGAACGATTAATGAAGGTGGAGAGAAAAACAAACAAGAAAGAAAAAAACTGAAGAAAATGAATCAATGAATGAACGTACGATTTAACTTGACAGTAATATGCATATATATATATATATGCTGTTTTAATTTATCTACATACCAAAATGACACATTGATTTGAATATAAACTTCATTAATAAAACAGCATAGATAACCAGGTCACTATGTGTGTGAGTGTGCGTATGTATGTATGAAACGACAATACAATTCACGTTTTTAGTTCTACTTAATTAATTGTTTCATTAATTTTTACCAATTCAACTTTCCATTCCAATGACCAAGTATCAAAATTATTGTCCTAATGATGACAGAGTCAAAGTTCAATGTTGAAAAATAAATTAGATAAAAGAACAGATTTATATGGGTAGTATGAATAGTCACAAGATGAAAAATGAATTTTATTTTTTAAAAAATTTACGTCTAATCCTTCAACACTTAGTTATATAATATACCTTTGTGGGTCAGGGTAATTTTACATTGGTTTTTAGGAGAACAAGACACCATCACACTTTCAGCTCCATTCCGCTTCACAGAAGAACCAGACACCATATAAGCTTTAACGCTACAATCTGAGTAGTACAGCTCAATCCTGTGGCGCAACCACACAGGTACCAAGCACCCTGGTGGACCAATCCTTCAACACTTACTATACATATGATATGTAAGGAGTAATAATACTCACTAATCAGTTGCTCAAACCGAAAGGGAATTCAAGGTCGAACGCCTTAACCAACGAACTAATGATCCACAATTTATAAATTTAGAATAATTAAGCGTAACGCTTGACAATTTTAAATCAAATATAAAGGGTATGAGAAATCATTTAGTTTTGGTATGAAGCCAACGTTTAGCGGTTAACTATTGTATAATATATATTGATACATCAAAATCTCATAGCTAATATTCTTCGACTTTATAGTGATAAATATTTTTGAGTTGGGTACATTTCCATTTGAACCAGAAATTGAAATGTATCCACTCAACCCAGAGACATGTTGCTGTGTTTTGTCTTGAGGTAGCTAATACACCCAAGGAGAAAAGGTCAAAATGAGATCACGTCCGAAAGATAAAGTAATCAGTTGAGAGAGGTAGATTACACCCTGTGTTTCAAGCACCGGTCGAAATTTAAAACATTCACTATATGATAAATGAAAAGCGATTTTGCAGCAACTTCCGGCATGAATTCCCGTAAACACGACACGTAAACTAACCTTAAACTCTACAGTAACTCAAAGGAGAGAGATTTAGACAGAATTGTCATCACTTATGAGAAAACGCTACATGCACAACCTAGTTACATCCACTACTACGTAAAATGATGGGAAAGAGAACTCGTGGTTTTCTTCACTTTCCCCCAATCAAATAATATAACTCATTATCAAGAGAACTATTCTCTTCCAATTAAACGATTTCTCCTATCTCAAATATAGACTAAGGTCTATAGCTACAACTGATTTTAGACAACCAATGGAAACCAGGTAGCAGACAACTATTTCGTCCTAGCACGAGACTCTTCAGGAGTGGGCATTCACAAAAACAGAAGGAATCAGAACCAGGACCTTCAGATCTCGTGATGAGAACCTAAACTGAGTTTCAACTCTAGTTGTGTCGTAAATGTTTACTGCCCATGCCAAAATGAAACACCTATCCAGTGCTTCCTGATTTAAATGGTTATCTAAAGTCAATTTGTAATGCAATCTAAGAAGCATAATCAAAATCAGAAGTGAATACAAGAAAAGATAAAAGCCTACTTATATTTACAGACATTCATCTAAGAAATAAAAATATTGATACACTTAATAAATGTACCTTTTGCCGAAATAGTTGGGCTTGCTGCCAAGCCACGGAAGATGACTTCCCAACAGATTCATCATCATTCCATAGACGAGCTTTTAAAGTCAAAAAATCAGCTCCAACCATAGATTCTGAATTGAATAATGAAGCAGAACCTGGTTGAAGACACAAACATGAGTTAGGCACAGATTGTGAGTTTTTATTTTCCTCTTGGTCACTTTTACTACTATTTACCGGATATTCACCGGAACAAAGTACCAAACGAGCATGACAATCAGTTGAATGACACACCATATTGGTAAATATAGAAACCTGATGAAAAAGAGGAACAGTTTAAAATACAAAAATATATTGCCATTAAGTTAGAAGTAGTAGTAGTGTGGTGTGTGCTACTTATGTAGACATAAGTAGTATACAATGTTAGTCGTTAACAGAATATCTGGCAGCAGAGTGACAACAAGTTCAAACAGTAAAGAATGGAAACAGAATGCGATTTGTATGAAAATGCAAGAACAATGAAGTCCGAATCATTTTAAGACAACTGATGGATATTTTGCAGATTGAGCATTTATTTTATGACTAGATTTTATTAACAAGTTCTGTAATTTGTCGTCAAATACATTTGATTGTTCCCCACCCGTGTTCTGTTCACTACAGTAGTAGTGTGGAGATATGCCTGACAAGCTTAATCTGTAAAAAGTTTTTAATGTTAATTGTATTTATTTTGTCAATTTTTCACTGTATGTACATTTATCATTAAATGACTGTACGTGCTGTTTAAGTGAATGACCTTGAACACACTTTCTGTTGTGTAACTTATGTAGCATGACATACTATTGATTGATAACAAATGCATCACTGCACATATAGCCCTCGTTCTACTTTCGTTTGTGATTGAGTTAACTGAAACCTAAACCGAATATTATCTGCATTGATAGGCTGTGATTGGGAATACATCATACATTGCATTGGATTACACTACTGGGAATTACCAAACATTTATAATTGTGGAATTTCAGCACCCGACCAAAGCCGAACACGCATCAATTTGGTGAATTTAAGTAAAGTCCCTATTTTCTGTTGTATTGGTAACAATATATATAATATTATATTAACATTACTATTAATTTTTATTAACATTGTTAATACTTTTTACGTTCATACATTGTCTGGTCCACCACAATTATCTGGTGAGCCTTTAAATCCATTATAGACGTTATACTGTTTACATTTTTTTGCTTGGTACACTAGTCTATTTTGTTTTTTCCCACACCATGTACTCTCCCAGTAAGCTTATCGATAGCCCAAAAAACAATCCTCTTAACTCGTCACAACCAGACGATAACATTTTAAGCTTAATCAATACTATTTCTGAGCAGAAATTAGCATTGTCCCACTTCGTCTCTCTCGAAGACAACAAACAGCAAGCACAAAGCTGTCTCTCATAGTGGCTAACGAGTCAATCATCAAAACGTACGGAGAACAATCACTCATATTAGACCTCGGACTCCACAGATGATTCACATGGGTTTTCATAGTTGCGCATGTCAAACAACCCATCCTCAGAGCCGATTTTCTCAGTGCCTACAACTTATAAGAGGACATGACTAAGAAAAAAACTAATTGATGTAAACACACGTTTACAGGTAAATGGTACACCTTCCACCGACTATGAAATCCATAGTGTACGAATAATGAAAGAATACGAGGGCATTACGAAAACAGATTATCAAAAGGAATGCAACCCACATCAAGTGCAACATCACATCACTATCACCGCTCCTCCTATTTGCGCCAGGGCGAGGAGACTACCCCCAAACAAGTTGCAGACGGTTAAGAGAGAAATCGAACACATGATACAACTTAGTATTATTAGGCCATCTAACAGCCCTTGGGCCTCGCCACTACATATGGTACCGAAAAAAGACCAAGACTGGCGTCCGTGTGGTGACTACCGCCGACTGAACAACCAAACCATTCCTGATAAGCACCCAATTCCACATATACACGACTTTTCATTAAACTTATACGGTAAATGCATTTTCTCGAAACTCAACCTACTACCATACTTCGAGTGATACCAGCAAATGCCAGTTGCCTGCTTGAAGGAACTGGAGCGATGTCTAGACAACGATCTCTTTCTGGCAATGGATCTATGCGGTCGGGACTGTATGCTCGCAATAGTAGCTTGTAGTGATGCTAATTGAGTTGTTAATTGCGTTAGTTGTTGCTGGATGTCAAGGGGAGTGTTCGTAAAATCTTTGTTAGAAGTTTGTATGGAGTTTAGCCGCTGACTGTCAGGATAAATTTCCATCATTTTATCCGCCATATCAGCTAAATCATCAAGATTGACGGAGGCTGCCGACACACTGAGAATTTGTCTGACGTTATGTGGCAACCGTTGGAACCACATTTGTTTAAGTAGTGCTTCTTCTAGTTTGTAGGGGCCGGCTAGCTGTTTCATGTGTCGGAGCAACTGTGAAGGTCTCTTATCCCCTAGCTCGTATGATGTAAGCAGTTGCTGTAAACGCTTTTCGTCTGAAAGTGATGTGCGTTGAATTACTGCCGCTTTGATTTTGTCGTAGGGGTAGGTTTCAGGTACGTTACCGATCAGGTCACCAACTTCCATCGCTATTTCAATAGTAGTAGCAATATTAGTTGTTACACTAAAAACAGTATAGCTCTAAGCCATTCCTACAACAGCCTTTGTCTAATTCAGTCCTCCAACAACTGAGTAGACAAGGAAAGCCACATAAATTTATTACAACTTCTGAAGAGCACGGGACGATGTGAGTATTTTATAGAAATGTCGAGTTGTTCCTGACAACCAGCAACTAAGAATGCATGTTTCAGGTAACCGGATTAAGACCTAACGATAATAAATTAATGGCTTTAAGAACTTGATTTTTCGATTATTCTGGTTAAATGTTTGTGGAATCTAAGCGTTTGTAAGCAGTTCTGTACTCCAATTATACGTTTATTAATCATCAAAGAGCATAAGCGTGATTCGAAACAATTCAACGAAGCTCACTGCAATTTTGAGAGGAATTAATTATCTATTAAATAATAATAATAAACATTAATTTTAAAAAGTCCAACTCATAGGACAAAAAGTCTAACAGAATGACAATTTGTTGACAAGAAAATATTTTAAAATTAAACTCAACAGTACTCGATTTGATTAGCTGAAACAGAATCGTATACTTACCTTCGAGACATACTGTGAATATGAGTGAGAGCTAAGTGTTGTCATCTGAGGGCTCAAACCACAGTAGGTGGGAGAAAGGTTTGAACCTGCGACTTATTGGGTGAAAGTCGAACACCATAACTACTGATTCAGTGCTCTACACTCAACAGTACACTATATACATAATTCAAAACGTAGCCTTAAACCAAAGAATACCATCGCTAAACCTAATATAAACATTATTGAACATACCCAAAATAATAACGTGTCGGTCATGCCGAACTCACCAAACAGAGCATCCTAAATTTTACACGATATATTAAAACGTGTAGACAATAGTAAAATTTAGATGCTTTTCATCACTGACTAAGAGTTAGGATACTGATAAAAATCATGGAGCATTGAACAAACAGTTATTCTAGTAGAAATTTCTTCAGCAGTATGTATAGATAATTTCATTAAACACCGAACTCAAAACCTCCCAGTCTTGTTTCGAGCTGATCGCCAAATTAGCCCTCTAGTTACGTACTAACCTATCTCTGTTTATTTATTATTTTATTTATTTATCTTAACACATAAATATCGGTACAAGAAGGCACCAAATACATATGCGCCACACAGATCTCATTTGATATGTGTGAGGGCTGTGATACTGCCCGGGTGCCCAAACCGAAGCAGGTGGTTTTCTTAGGGGGCCACACCCCGAGCCTTCGACCTGAAGATCTGATCCACAAGGCAGTGGAGCATCGTGAGGAGATGCAGTCCCATGGTAGCCGGTGACCAACGATTGGTTCATACGCCATTTGTTCCCGCAGGATACTGGAGCCCATGTGCACCATTGGTTTGGGATCCGGTTATAGCGCCGGACATTCGCTTTTCGTCCTCTCATTTTTGTAAACAACACCCCCGCCACGAGAAGGCAGTGAGTAGGACTTCCCTGGCAAGGGCTGTATACGCGTGGCCATATGAGAGCATTTCGAGAGGGGGAGCGGACTCCCCCCACTCTCGGCCGTACCAGCTTTAATTTTATACCTTTATATTAGAGACTATATTCAAAATAAATGTAGAAAATATTGAAAATTTCGTTAACCCATAGTTTTCGTTGAAAATTGTTCCTTGCTCTGAAAAGAGAAAACTAGACCGTAAAAGCGATGAACAGATAGGCACCCATACACACATACGCACTGACGAAAGCATTTGTAAAAAGTTTAAAACCTACACACAGTTATTATTTATTATTGCTTACTTTTCCGACACGATAATTAGTATTTCTTAAATCAAGCATCCAGATGATTATTCCATCTTCCGAAGGTTTACTGTCCTCTTCACGAGCTAAATAAACCATGTGCCAATCAAGTTCCACCTGTAATTATACAAAAGAACAAATAAATAAATTTATGCAAACAATTAATCAAAACTTCAATATTCTTCATAAACACTGGAACCATTTTGGCAGTCTTGTACTCTCTGAACTTGATAATTTCATTGCTGTTTAGTACAATCACAAGCATGTTCTATTTATTTATTTGAGCACATAAATATTGGTATAAAGGGGCACCAAATACATATGCGCCACACAATAACAAAGAAGTTGTGAGGAGATAGAGAATATAAAGTGTGTATAAGAAAAAGGAGAACAACAAAGAACAGAAATTAGTGTATGCGAGTGATACGATAGTAATAGTGAGAGAGGCAGTTCAGTTAGCCAAAGTACAATCAGGAAGAATTCTTCCAATTAAAGTTACGCTCATTTTTTTAGGAAGAAAGTAGAGGAAAGTTACGGTAGGATCGCTACTGGCTTCTATTCTGAACTATATCTGATAACGTCTCAAGCCACTGTGTTGCACCATCTCTAGGACAAAACTTCGACCGATCCATGATCTTGAGCAACCCTTCATTCATTGCCTGAAGTGGATAACTGTCGCCACTCAACACGGATTGGACTCCACTAGTTACGGCTTCTCACTAGAACTCCAGGAAATTCATCATAAATCCGGTCACTAGAGAGCGCATGATTATGATCATGATGGGGATTTGTGGTGATTGTGGTAATTTTAGTAGTTGAATTCATGAGTCGATCTAAGTTAGACCATCATTGAAAACCTGGAAGCGGGATCGTGGATGCGTACTTCTGGAGATTCCCATACTAGGATGAAATGACCCTCCAGTGCTTCAAGGTTCCCAATGGTGGTCTAGCTTAGACAGACTCATGAATTTAACTACTAAAATTACTATAATCTCCACAAATCCCCATTCTGATAATTTAGTTTTGTAAACAAGCGACAGTCGGTCAACCAATATCTAAATAGAATACTAACATCATTTTAACATCCACTTCCCTACCAGAAAGTTATATTGAATGAACAAACTAAGCAGATATATAGGAATTAACTAACCTTCCGAAAAATATTTCTCCACTGATAGACCATAGACTGCCATCCATATAAACCGGTTTTCCGAGCATTTTCAATCAATTTGGTTGACTCTTGATTAGTCGCTTTTGGTGAATTTGTAGAACATTGAAATTCCGATACAACATCAGTATCCGTTTTAGCATTATTATCATTATTATTATTATTATTATTATTATTATTATTATTATTATTATTATTATTAGAATAATAAGGACGTTGGTAAATATTTAAAGCTGAATTATAACGTAAGTGAAATATTCCACTTTGAAGTTCCGAATTAGACGGGGTAATAATACACTTTGATCTATTTTTATAATAAAAAAAATTGAGACATATATACAATATAATTAAGCGAAATAAAAAGACACACTGAAAGAAAAGAGCATTAACAAGTGTAAAACATGTAAATAATGATAGTAACGATAATAGTAGCGGTATTAATTTTAACGAAACTGCCATAATCTTTAAAATAAATAATAAAAATGATAGGGTATGACTTTATGGTGGAACAAATACTCACTTTGATCTGAACACAATGAATACAACAAACCTAGCCACAATCAATCTTAAAAACCAAATTTTGATGCAAATACTTATTAAGAGAGAATGGATTTCGAGCGGTAATTCCTGGAGTTCTAGCTAGATGTGATCAATGGAGTCCAAGAATGTCAAGTGTAAGGCAGAGCTTCATTAATCCAAAGCAAAGGCGATTGCTTAATATTGCGAATTGATTGGATTTAGATATGTGGTTTAAAGTTTAAGCGATCGTTGAAAGAGACATAAAGGTTATAGTTTAGATTCTTAGTAGAGTTGTGAATGACCACTGACCAATAGTCCTATATTAAGATGGAACGACTGTCGAATGAATCACAGTTTTAAATAGCTGCATAATTATGACAGACGAAAGAAACCAATATGTTACAAATAAATTCCGATTGTCCATGACAGAATAACAAAGAACAGCACATGAGAAGAGTAACAGAATAATAAGAATATAAGGTTTTCAGACGTGGTAAAAATGAAAGACATCTAATGTGCGGAATTCCAATAAATGGAAGCAGAAACGCAGATGTACAAAAAGAACACTAACAAAGCACCACATAAGCATGTGGTTTTGTGAGGGAACTAAACTTTCTCAACACAATATACAAGGAATCAGTTTATCACGAGTATCATTTCTTCCGCTTAGTATAACTTGATAGTAGAGTACAGATTTGTGTACAAGATTTTGAGCCATACTTTGTTTACAGGATAATTATATAGTATCAACTAAATAAATCGATGTGGAATAGGAGTTAAATAAACAATCCACGAGCTTAAACCCTAGATATTTATTCGACAAATCTTAAATGCCACAGTGAAGCCATAATCTATAGTATACCTAAATCAGCTACAATAATTTAAGTATGAAAATATATCTTCTCATATTCTCTTAATCGGTAATAAACTTGATAGTTTACCAAACTCATGTATAGTGAGAAATATATAAACAACCTTTGAAGGTAGACATGAATTAATAAGCTTAGTTGGAATCAACTTCATCCAGGTTACCGACTTGGTTTAGTCCATTATGTTGGGAAACGCAATATTTTCCCAAAGAAATTCAATCGCAATCAGCAAAAAAACTTTAAATAATAATCACTATTTCGAATGCTGAAACCGCGTATGTACCATTAGATCAAACGGCATGGAACACCGATGTTGAATAATTGGTTCTCAAGCACATATCATATATATATATACGTAAACATTTCCACTGTAACATGATTGGATGAAGCAGGTAATAAACTCCCTCTTTTCTTTCACCCACCAAATGCCCTGGTACGACCAAGAGTGGGGGAACCCAGCTCTCCCCTCTCGAAATGCTTTCACATGACCACGCGTAAACAGTGACTGCCAGAAAAGTCCTACTCACTGCCTTCTTGCACTGGGGGTGTTATTTACGAAATTGAAAGGACGAAGTGATCCCCACAGGATGCCCATACGCCAAAAAGAAACTGATCGATTTCAGCCCCAAACATCAATTGGAAGATTCAGGCAACTAATATAAATGAATGATGATTAAAGTATATTCAAGTCATTCCAAAAGCACTATGGGGAAATGGAAAAAAATGTTCATTCTGTCAAAGGAACTGTTGTAATTATTCAATCGTAACCTTTTACCTACATGATCTTGAAAGATATCTGCATACCTAATTTTCAAAGATACACACAGACATCACATTATTACTGGAACCACAGTAATAATGTTTCTATATTGAAATAAATATTAAGCAAAGTTGAACTTTCGGAAGGGTATAATCTGAAGTTGCTGTATACATTTTTGTTGTATAATTATAAAAAAGAAAGATAGACTTTTGTATTTTTATATTGCTTCAAACAAGTAAATATTATCAGTAGGGGTTGTGTGGAGAATTTTTAGAAATTTCACTGGTTGAAATCATGAGTCGATTGAAGCTGGACCACCATAGAAAACCTGGAAGCATTGAACGGCCGTTTCATCCTAGTATGGGACTCCTCAGCAGTGCGCATCCACGATCCCGCTACGCGCGAGATTCGGGCCCAGGACCTATCAGTTTCGCGCCAGGCGCTTAACCAACTAGACCACTGAGCCGGCATGCAATGGTGTACGGTGGAGCAGCTTCGTGGATTGGTTGAAGTTAAACATTAACACCGTTGGATGCCGGCTCAGTGGTCTAGTTGATTAAGCGCCTGGCGCAAGACCTATAGGTCCTGGGTTCGAATCTCGCGAGGAGCGGGATCGTGGATTCGCACTGCTGACGAGTCCCATACTAGGACGAAACGGCCGTCCAGTGCCTCCAAGTTTTCCATGGTGGTCTAGCTTCAACCAACTCATGATTTCAACCAGTGAAATCAGTAAATACTTAAACTATTTTATATCCTTGTATTCCCTTATTTGTAAGTTTTTATTTGACACAAAAACTATTGTGTGCTTTACCTTCTCCATGTTATTGTTAATTTATTACAGAACCATCACTCAGTTCTCTTCCAGACTTATAGCATAGTTGTGCCCATATTGTAACTCCCTAATTATGTTGATGTGTTGTAAGGATTTTACGATCCGTTATTGTGAGTGACTTATAAATTCGAACTGTATAATTAGAAGTTACCTGCTTGCTGTATTGTGTTCCACTTTGGCTATTTGGCGGGCGACGATGAAAAACTGTATTCTGGACCAATAGTCAATTAATGTTATTATCGGCTATGATCTCACTATCATCGTGTCATTGGTTAGCCGAAAATAATTGATACTAGACAGACAGTCTAGGCGAACGAATCAATTCTCAGACTAGATCAATACAATTGCTTTCCCTCTTACAGTTCGATCACACAGACCCCAGAAATAAATAAACAAAAGCTGTTTATTTTTACCGTCATATCATAGTGATATTGAAACAATAGTGTAAAATAGGGAATGGAACCTACCCTTTAAGAAGTGGTTCAATAGACAGAGAAGTCTGACCCAATTCCCCACGAGCTTGACGCCATTCCAACGATCCAGTTTGACGACCCGGAAGTTGATCATTACACGTTGAAGGATGAAGGAAACTCACCAATTCATCAATAATTGAATCCCAACAGTATGGTTTTTGGTCAATATTGGCAGGATTATTGTTAAGCGACCAGTTTCGGATAGCATTAGTATGAATGTCCGTTAATTTATACGCCAATACGGATTCTCTAATCATATTTCGACGGGATTGAACCTGTCCAGGAAATGTACAAAAATGTATGATGTATGGGACTATGCAGTCCAGTTTCATACCGAACGTGTATGTTGGCAAAAGGTGTATATATAGACTAGATCATGAAATAACATCAACCAAAGATCTAGACTGAACAATGAATTATTACGCTTTCATTTCCTAACATCTCATAAAATTAAACAACGGAAAGATAGATTTCATAACCAAGAAATTAAAAACCAGTTACCATCCACTACCATATTTATGCTACGTTATACAGTGTCCAAGTCCAATGCTGAAATACATGCTTCCTAACCAATTGATAATTACCATGTGCTCGCTAGTGCCTAGCTTCGTGAGGGAATTCTCAGAGTTCTAGTGAGAAGCCGTGACCAGTGGAGCTAATCCATGTCGGGTAGAGACAAGTATCTACCTCAACACAAAGAAAGATTGTAGCGAAATTTCGTGGATTGGTTTGGGTTAGACATTGACACCGTTGGATGCCGGCTCAGTGGTTTAGAGGTTAAGAGTTTGCTTGCGAGACTGAAAGCCCAAGGTTCGAATCCCGCGAGCGGGATTGTGGATGCGCACTGCCGTCTAGTGCTTTCAGGTTTTCAATGGTGGTCTAACATCAATAGGTTCATGATCTCAATCAAAAACTCAATCTCCACAACCCTACACTGAGAAAAATCTTAACTAATTTGCATACTTTGTTAATAAAATCGATCAACATAAATATGTTTCGTTCATAATGATCATGTCTCTTAATAATTTGTTTGCTGTGCAACAAATAAACGCCGATGAACTGTATACTATGACCTGATTCATCCATAAAAAGGTTATTGCTTTCTAAGTTTTGAAACGCTTTACAAATGTTCTTTCTCGCTCTCTCAGTTACGATTGGTTCAGTAATATAGAATAGTTTAACCTGGGTTCTTTATAATGTGGTTACAGATTCAACGGCTGAAACCGTTCACCGAGTTACTATTTTCTTAATTCTTTTATTATTTAATAGTTTGCAACAGAAACTAACTTCAACTGACTTTTGTATTGGTCGTTTGAATCTTCCCGTTGATGTTAGGACTGCGATTGGTCAGATACATCCAGCTGATGAGTCCTAAACAGGACGAAACGCGTGTCCCGGATTCCACAGCTAGCCACCAATCATCTCTGTTTATAAAGCTTAGAAACTAACTTTGGTTAGACAACCATTGGAAAATAGGAAGCATCCACAATTGTTTCATTTTAGTATAAGAATCCTCAGCAGTGTGTATCCACAATTCCAGAGAGGATCGAGTTTAGAACCTTTATTTTATGCGATAACCCCTTAATATTTGGACTACAGCTGATATGCCCTCGTTTTTCTCGTCTTCCAGAACAGGGAATTTACAAGTAAATTTTAAATATCTTCACACAGCCGAAACCAACTACTTCCCACATGACAATCGACTTTCCAATCGAATTAATTATGAACCAGTGGAACTCTTTACATCAACACGTAGTTGAAGCTTCATTTATCAATGTGTTCAAAAGAGAGTTGGATCAACTAAAAGAGTTACACTGGCAGGGCTAGTACAGATCATCTAACCTCTAGTTCATTTTAAATGTAAATTGAAATACAAAATACTTACTGACATATCTATTGAGATCGTTGAAAAGATATAAGTTTAGTTGATAAGGGAAAAAGGATATATATGACAATAAAGCAATTTACTTCTGAAAACTTCTGTGTATAACGCCATGTCACATCTTGTACATCCACAGTTACTAATTTAGTAGTATTATCCAATTTCTGATATAATGATCGTGGTGGTACTGTGTAAGCCATAATATAATTAATTTTTTTATTCCATCCAGATTCATACAACAAAGGTTTGTCCAACTGTACTTCACATGGATCACAGTGAACCCAAAGCTTTTGATCACTATGTTTATCCTTTAACCAGCTATATAGAAGTAAATGATTTTTAGAAAAATCAGAAAATGTTACATAAATGACGTCATAGTAATGTTGTACTTCAACGCAGTCACTATATTACTTCAATTCTAGGAATTCTGTACGTATAGCATTAAATGGAGTAGTGATTTAGTCATGATGAAGTGGATTAATGACTGAAGGACTGAACTTATAGACAGTAAGTTGTAGTTTAGATCAACACTGTAACAACATTAATCCTTTAACTGAATAATTATGTAGTATCACTAATCCTCATATAAATAATGTGCCTCAAAGCTAAGTACATACTGTGATACTTGATAAATGAATTACACTGCTTCATTTGGTATTATATATAACAAAAAAATCACATTATGAAATATACTATTATAGAGCTGAAAATATAACTCAATATATATTATTATATATCAGCATAAACGGTAGAATAAGATTAAACAGTTACTTCCCAATAAGTGTACTACTTAGCTGACATATATAATTTATTTAAACGCCCCCAAATGCTTTGGTACGACCGAGAGTGAGGAGAGTCCGCTCTCCCACTCGAAATGTTCTCACATGGCCACGCGTATATAGCCTCTGCCAGGGAAGTCCTACTCACTGCATTCTCGCACCGCGGGTGTTGTTTACGAAAATGAGAGGACGGAAAGCGAATATCCGGCGCTTTAACCGGGTTGGTGGACATGAAGAGTCCACCTAGGGGAGTTGGAAAACCCTGATTCCAAACCAATGGTACACATGGGCTCCAGTATCCTGAGGGAAAAAATGGTGTATGAAAACCACCTGCTTTCTTCAAACTATAATTTGAGTGTACTAACCAACTATTTCTTTTTAATTTTGAGATAACTTGATAAACTTTGTATCTTATCTGGATATAAATTATTCTATACTTCAACATAACCTTCTTAGTGTTAATAATGAATCTCTGAAGAATCACTGGTATGTTGGAACCTTCATAGACTTTTCACAAATTTTATAGTCAACAAATAAAGCAATAATACTCATAGATGAACTTTTCACAAAGCCCAAATCATTACTCAGTAACCTGCACATAATATTTTGAATGTGTTAAGTTGAAAGACACGTTTCATTTTACTAAGACGTTTACTACTCTAAATTATTAAATGACGTCATGTATCCTATAGTTGATATTACGAGCTGATCTTACTTAGACAACCATTTAGAGGAAGTAAACACTTTACAGGTGTTTCGTCCAAATACGAATCCAATGGTTCACATGTTGAACTTTAATCAGACCGCAACATCTCCAAATTATCTTCCAATAATATCATCGGTTTGAATAATTTTTTCTGGTTGGCGTTGGAGAACGCTGGTCGGTGGCCTATGCTCCGTTGGGAGTAACAGGTGTAAGTTAGTAAGTAATTATCATCGGTGTGTGACTGTTTCATACCTGAAGTGCTCAAGCTCCACTAGTCATGGCTTCTTACTAGAACTCCAGAAATAACCACACGAAATTAGTCACTAGTGCGTATATAATTATTGTTAATGAACATTATCTTTTAAATGAGGATAAACTAAAAATATGATTGAAATAGTTAAATAGCACAGAAAAACACAACGTCGGATATCCCTATAATTTTTCTCAGAAAAACTTAGACATACGAATCTATATTCTAAACTGTTTTGATCCTCTAAGAATTTGCTATAATTACGAATTAAATGATAGTAATGATCAAAACATACACTTCACACCAAACATGATCTGTCCAATCCATAACAAGTCGACATGCGTCAAACCAAGGTTGATTAGTGTGACGTTCAGCAGAAACAAGGAACAATGTAAAACAATTTGCCCATTCACCACATCGTCCTAGACGAGTTTCAAGTAATTTTCTAGGATTGTTATATCGAGGAAAACGATATGATGGATGTGTTTTATTTGTTTTACATTGATAAATCTCTACTACGTTTGCACCACCATCATTCATTTCATCCAGTTGAGGCTGATCATTTGAGAATGCGGCCATTTTGCCCTGAAATTAAATTAATGAATATTTTACAAAGTGTAAAATAATTTAAGGTGTAAGTGTGGTATGTGCTACTTGTATGGACAAATATAGTGTGTATCAGGAAGTGGAAGTGGACGTTTTACGGACAGAAAATGAAGAGAAGGAAAAACAGAAAGTAACCGAAATCACAACATGAATGGAAGAACGATGGAGTTGATGAGGAACAACTCAAGGCAACCTGCTTGAATATCTGGACTATCTGTTTCAGCCATCTAGATATTTTAACAAGATACCTGTCTTTTGTTTGTTATAACACATTGTCTATTAATCGTGTTTATGAAAAGTAAAGGACCTTTCGCTGACAATTAGCATTGAAAAGAATAAACATTATCCATATGTCGATTCCTGAACTGCTAACATCTAACTGGTAATCGATCAATATTTATCGTCAAGATCGATCAAGAAATAAGAAAAGTAAACTTGTTGAAATACTTTGCACTGAAAATTGTAGATTATGCCAAAAATATAATATTGAAAAAAGCCATTAATAATAATAATGGCAAAATAGTATATGTTATGTATTGTTTTCATATTTTACAAATGCAGCGTGTGATTTTGCATAATAAAGTGCTTTACCAAGTCTTCGTTCATTACACAAGGGATTTCGCCAAATTAATAAATTATTGAGAGTTATTGGTTAAAAGAAATTTTTCAGAAAGAATTAAAACAGAGAGAACGAACTTCTCATTCAATACACATATGTCATTAAGAGAATGGAATGATAAAAACCCCTTACTAACAATATTACAAAAGAAAAGAAATATATATATTAAACCCATTGGACAGATCAGTGGCTATTTCAACTCGATAGAATAATGAATAATCAGTTGATGTTTAAATTATGAAGGCAATTAAATTTGATTCTTAGTAGGCTGGATGAAAGCTAGGGGCGGTCAAACCAAAACATGACATCGGTCCACGATGTCACTGACAATGGGACTTCGTCATGTACGGGTACAGACTACCTGGTTGGGGTCTGCATGATTATCATAACCGATGGTTAGAGACTGAATGAAATGGCTCAACATCGTTTGCAACGGCGCAGATGCATCCTTCCTCCTGAGATCCTGAGTTCCTTATAACTTACTTTTGTTTTTATTTCACCAATTTATATCGAAGAGGAGAGAACGAGAACAGAGAATGATTGGTGTGGAGACGAAGAAACAACAAAGCCTGAAACAATTGACAGACATTTCGCAAATGAAGTATTTACTGTATGGTACTCAGATTTCACCACAACCCACAATCCGCATACTTTCTAAAACTTATTACAAAATGATCATAATGTAACAACCCGTACATGATGCACATATCCTAATAAGGACTGATTCCTAATTCAGTTCTGAATGCGAACAGAGAAATAACGTAAACGCTTACTAATAATACTTTTTTCTTTAAAAAAATTTTAAACATTTATTTTCATCATTACAGTAATGTCTACAGTACAGTACTGCTTATCATACATAACTTTAATAGAGATAAACAAACAAGCCTAGATTCACAAACACTTACTATATTGTTTACAGTTAGTAAATGTTTTATTAAACTGGTATGACGAGCAATAATTAACCCTAACTGTTAAGTCTTAATTCGTTAGGCCGATGAGTTGTTAATAAAACTCACTGATATTAAAAACGTGCAACATTAGACGCCAACAAAATGATTCTAATGGTTAAGCGTTTGTTGTGAGACTTCGGTTCTACACTTGTTTATGGTCGTGGATGTACACTATGAAAGAGTCCAATAAAAGGATGAAACAGTACAATACACAACTCTATATATCCTGAATGAAATATGACTACCAGAAAAGAAACCATCAGCCTAGATCATAAACAATCCAGAGTAATTTGAGACAAGGTGAAATAATGGTTATCCTATAACGAATAGATTCGTGTAAAACAGCTCAGAATGTAGGTTAATGAGTAAGTGAGTAATTCCACACTGTAATTGGTCAAGATTTTATGATTCAATGAACGGATTTTAAATTATGAAAATGAGAGAAGAGAATCCTGATCGATTGGTAACATAAAACGATACAAATTGATCAAGACACACCTGCTCAAGAGAGCGAACTGTTGACCTCAGTTCTCGAATGACTTGAGATCAAAGATGAAACTACAGGCCATAAGAATAGGTTATTTTATTCGATATAACAACATGTATACATGTTGGTCACTGGGTAGTGACCAATATCATGTATATTAAGTCCCTCTTAGTATTAATCGAAAGTGGCCACTAGTCTAGGTGACTCGACATCGCGTGCACTATTTTGAGATGTAATGTGGTGATTGGAGGTATTTAACAAGAAATCCTGAACCTGGATTTAGTGTTGATTGTGAATTGATCGACAGAATTCCATCTGCATTATAAAGAGTTTGAAATACATGGCACTGACCATTACCCAATGATTAACCAATACATCTCAGTCTCATAAGAGGTCGGTCGCAACCCGAATAATGTATTGGTAACATCTCTGACTGTGAAGCTGGATGACATGAGATCTAATCGACCGGATAGCATCAGTTCCCTCAAGATTACAAGCACACACTGCTGACAAGTACCATATAGCACGAAATCTAGGTCCATGGTTTCTTACCGACTACCCCTAGCCACTATCTTATAGTAAATCACTTTGGTAGATCACTCACTCTCCAAAGAATTAAAATTTAATCATTAGATTTAATACCTCTTTGCTATCCTAACTATTATACCTAGTTAATTCGATCGTATATTGATTATTTGATTTCCAAATTTCAGGTAAACTTTGTCATTGAAAATTTAATTCTTCTTTAAAATTTTACAACTGTGAAATTCAAATGAAAGCTGTTAGTGTACATGAAAAAAAACAACAAGAAAGTTAAGGAAAACTACATCTATAAGATCCCAAAACAGATTTATTACTATTTTTCAATAAACTGGTACTTAGCAGAAAAAACTAGATCAGGAAGTCAGTGAACAATCAGTAACTAACTAGTCCTTTTACAGAGAACTAATTAAGTACATGATATGCTAGCTTCTAAATATAACATTCAACAGTGATTTTCAGTCTTGAAAAAAAACACTTACTTCCTTTGAAATCACTATACGGTAAGACTGACTAGTCAGATTTATTGTTTTCCATTGACTGCTTTTTATTCATTTAAATCGAAAATAATTGACCATTTATGATTATAAGATGAAAATGTTGTTAACAAAAGTTTAGTCGAAAATTACAAACAGAAAACTTACACCACATGTTTTACATACAAAGTCGTCAGCCCATTTAAAGAATTCACTCTTAAACCAAATTAATAACTCTCGAAGAAAATCTCTGGGTTCCACATCATCTATAGAACAACTATTATTTTGAGAGGCCGATAAAAGAAGTTGTTCAGTGGGAATCAATTCACGAGCCCGAGTCTGGTGAATAAATAGAAAAAAAAGAAAAAAATGCATTGATCTTTGTGTTTGTATATTGTGAATTCCATGACAGTCCTGCTAAAAGAAAACGTTGGTTAAGCAAATACAAAGGTGCTTCTACTGACTGATCGTTGATACTGATTATTCCAGTTGAAGATTATAACATTAGTTAGACATTTAAATGAAATTAACTATTCTGTAATCCCATTGCTCCTTACCCAAAACATTTGAAATAAGACCGAACTGAGGTTGAAAGTAGAGAAACTATTTCAAGATGGTGAAGCTATTGATAAAGCTTTGAATCTTCATCGCACTATCAAGTACCATCAGACAGGTTAAAAAATTGGGGCAGGCTAAACCAGAACGTGGCATCAGTTCATTAAATCATAAACTGTTTAAGCCACGTGGTAGATGCAGAATACCTGGTTGGAGCTCGCATGATAACTGCTATCAGTGGTTGGAGATGCTGGGTGTCATGGCTCAAAGTCAATTGCAATGACGTTTACATGATCACTTATTTGTATTCTTTAGATCTTAAGTTTTAACATAATTTATTATTCCAATCCATCCCTTCTTTTTGAATCATATTCTTTATGCTTAACTTATAGAGCCAGTGAGTCTACAATTGTCTTGACATATTGTTATGCACTTAACTAATTTCATAGCCTTATGTTGGTGTGACAATGACATGGGTTGATCAACATTAATGACGAGTTTTAAGTTGTTTATGATTAACTGATCAGTTGATGATTCTTTTATCGATTCCTTGATATGGTACCATCAAAGAGAAAAGTTCTTAAAATATATTAAACCATTTTAAAATTACAGTTTAATGCCAGTGACGTGAACAAACAAGCAAAAGAAAGAAATTCTTTGCAAACGACGGATTAAATGAAATCAAAATTCGAACCTACTGAATTAACCAAACAAGAATGCTGTGTACAAACAGTTTATGTACCACTTACCTGTAATTCTAAATCCATATAGTTTACAATAAAAGAACGATACTGAAGCAATCGGTTAACAAAACTTAATTCGGAGCTTCTCAGTTCCAGATTGTCTTGATTTACTTTCACAGAACTAACCGGCTAAAATTAAATTGAAAATTGTGAATCTGTGGTAAGTGGGTAAATAATGAGATTATAACAAAACATATTGACGATTTCTTGAAAATCATGACTTAAGGTGTTACAACTACTTTGTCAGCCAATAACAATATTTTGACAGGAATAAAGCAGTCAAGTAAACTGATGAAACTCATTGCTAGTTGGCATAAATGATACATCATTCCTATTCGTCGTATAACTTATTTACCTAATATATTTCCATATACCTGGCTTTCTTACACTCACTCTGTTTGTATGAGCAGTAATGATACTACTACCCGACTGCCAAAATAGAAGTAGGTAGGGTAAGATTCGAAACTGTGACCCATTTGTTGACAACCGAGTGCTTTAAATACTAAACTACCGAACTACATGACAAAAGTGAATTCATAATTTTATCAAGTGATCACTACGTGCTTAGATTCTCCTGATTTTTTACAAAGCATTCTAGTACTGAATGCTATAAGTAGTATCCTGTGTTTTATGGCATTCACTAGTAGACATTAATGGTACATTCTACTAATTCACCTTTTATTTCAAAAAACACTAACACAAAACGAACATTCAGATAAATTTCATATAAGGCCAACCAGAAATCATTAAAAACGTGATCTTCAAAGTTCGTGTGATTATAACTAGTGAAGTATGTTCTTAGCCTATTACCTGTCTCAACTACTAACTGTTTAATTGGTTAAACAGAACAAGAGCTTTTTCTTTACAAAACCTGATGTTTTGTTATTTTTCATCAAAATGTTATCAAATACTGGTACCGATCGATATCAATTAATACATAAAATCCCCTTGAACTATCTGGTACAACCAGTAATAAAATAACATACCTTTTTTCTCTAGATAGTCACATGTGCAAATGTACATACCCCCCTTGAAAAGAATTTTTAACCTTCATGTGACAGGTATTTCTATAGAAAGAATGACAAAAATGGGTATTTCCAGCTTAATTAACGTTAACAGATACGAAGGGATTGCCTGTGGAAGCTATGAAACCATAGTTTGTAAAGAAATTTTACACGTGAGTTTAGAGATCTGGGACCAACTGATGTGATAAAGCATACTTTGACCACCGCTTGACCCTGGTCATTTACTTCGGCAATTAAATTGTTATCCAAAAAAAGATTCGGGAGTTAGTTCAACAAGGAAACTAAATGATGAACCTTCGGCTCCCAGGTAGCGTTATGCTCTATATAGTAATCGTGACAAATCAAGATTAAAAAATAAAAATGACCCGCCTTATAAGTACTTGCTGGTAAACGACAAGTATATCACTATTATAAGCAAGCTAATTTTGTATTAACGCATTTTTGTTGAACCTCAGAAGCTCGTTCCTATTGGAGTTTCCTCATGTTTAAACAGACCAGTCGTGAAATGGACTTTCTATGAAAACTGATATAGCTAATAAAAACTGCTTAAATATGGGACGTTTAACTTTAGAATTTTGGCCCATAGTAGCTTTGGCTAAGACTCTGTAAATTTTCACCACTGATGTTTGCAGTATCCTAGAGGTATATTAAACTCAATAAGCATGTCTCTTCTATGTTCATCCAGGGACTCCATACCACTATTGGTTAGTCATGATAGTGACAGAACCATAGAAACCCAAAGCAGCGCTAATTGACTGTATTCTCGCTAACAGATGTTCACGAGCTGCTATGTTAACACCAGTAGGTTTGTTAAACTGTTGACTGAATATAATGGTGTGCATTTCATAAGTCTTTAAATTGAGTTACATCTTCCTACGAGAAACTGTGCTAGGCAACGTCCCACTTATTATCAGAATCTGGGTTTGTGGAAATTGTAGTGATTTTTAATAGTTGAATTCGTGAGTCGATCTAAGCTAGACCCCCATGGAAAACCTGGAAGCACTGGATGGCCATTTTGTCCTCGTAAGGGACTCCCCAACAGTGAGCACCCACGAACCCACATACAGGACTCGGACAAGGAACCTTTGGCCTCGCGCGAGAACGCTCAACCTCTAGATCAATAAGCCGGTATCCAACGGTGTTAATCCCTAACTTTAATCGATCAAATCATGAATTCAACTATTAAAGAATTACTACAATCTTCACAAACCTCCATCCTGATAATAATCATCATGTGCTCATTAATGACTGGTTTCAAGATGGATTTCCTGAAGTCCTAGTGAGAAGCTGTGATCAATGGAGTCCAATCCGTGTTGGGTAAAGATAGGTATCTACCTCAGACAATGGATGAATAGTCATGCAGCATCGATCGAAGTTAGACATTAACACCGATGAATGCCGGCTCAGTGATCTAGAGGTTGAGCGTTCTCGAGCGGGGTCAAAGGTCCTTAGCCCGAGTCCCGCATGTACGACCGTGGATGCTCACTGCTGAGGAGTCCCTTACTAAGACAAAATGGCCGTCCATTGCTCACAAGTATTCCACTTGGATTAAAAGAATGAACTTCTAGTGTATTCTAATCCATGGGGTGCGGTCTCCTAAGAAAACCTTCTGCATCAGTTTGAGCACCTGGACAATATCCCAGCCCTCACCCAAAAAAAATAGTTTGTGTGGCACATATATATTTAGTGCCTCCTTGTATTAATGTTTATGTGTTTAAATAAATAAATAAATAAATAAAATAAACTTCATACGACTTTACTATCCTAATAATAACCTTGTCTTTATTATTGTGTATACATGAAAATACAAAAGAGAAAGTTACCTCTGTGAAAACATCAAGTAAATAGTAGATCATTTGAAGCTCCTAGTAAACGAAGAACTACGGTTGAAAATGCATGAACTAAAACTAATACAATCCTGCGGAAATGAACTGGATATGGTATGGCAACTCGAACTGATGTACGTACGTACGTAGTTCCACGTTGCTACTGACTGACTGAACTGGATATGAGCTAGTTTCAGTACACGTATAGCTATATCACAGTATTAAACAATAACCACACATTCAGTTCGGTGGGAAAATTAAATGTTAAAACTCAAAATAATCATAATATGACACAACTGGTGAACAAATAGTTGTATAAGCCAACTAACATAATATATACTGTTTTATTTTAATAAATAATCAAAACATACCAAACAGGATCTTAACTGAATAAATAACTTCTTCAAATGACCGACATCGAAAGTAGCCGGTAAGACAAAAGCATCACCAGCCTCCTTAAAATAGAAAAAATGTGGTAAAGATAAATAAACTGTATCAACATTGTATATATATAAGCTTAAGATACCTAGAGTGTAAATGATTTAGTTCGGTCACTATTGGCACTAAAGAATACTTAAATGTCTACGAGATACTAAACGTGAAAATATAAATTTTCGCGTTCGAATTAGATCTAAACAACATTGCATAGTAAAAAAGTAGAAACAACTGTACATGATATTAAAGACATAGAAGTTAAAGAATACTCAAAAATCCGTAACTCATACAATCATATCCGCATTCGTTATACATGATTTACTAGTTAGATACGAAAAACCTGAGTGATACTAGTCCAAGACACGGCATCATTTAGATAAATATTAAGTTCTGCTGTATACTGTACAGAAAGGTGTAAACTCTCACTTTAAACGTGGTCAACTGAATTGTATAAACTCTTAACTGGAGACTATAAGTAATACAACTGAAAATTGGTCAGAATGAACAACATGAATTCCCTTTTTTATCTTTATACCCTGAACGTCTTATTTCCCTCACAAGACTCATAACCTTTCTCTCACTCTAAAGACATCTTACTTTTCTTAGTTTTATTGTCTTGAGGTTCTAGGTTAGTATTTAAAACTTACGGTACATAAGTTGAATCTTACAACTACACAAAATCCTAGCTCATGAGAACAAACTTAGGTTGCAGGAACTAAAGTTATAATAAGCGATTATCCGGATAAGAAATAGTTTGGCTTATTTCATAATCTCTAAACAATACAGAACATTGGACCACATAGAATGTAGATTTCATATGATTAAACATAGCTTTATGGCTCCTGCTATCTCACCAAGAAAAATTAATTAGATGAACGTGTTCCAAAATGAGACAACCACAACGAAATACCACGAACCAGAGTTTTTCCACCCGAATAAAATGAGCTTGTATGGTTTTTTAGTCCCCCGTTGATCTCACTTTTACTTGATTGTACGGTGATTTTAATGAAATATACAGGCCACCTACCCTTTTATATAGTTGTCGACTTGATTTGCATTAGAGAATAATGGAATAAGTCAAATACGAGGGGAAATTTTGGATATATTTTATATACTTGTTACCCTAGACAAACAATAAGAGAAACTAGGCGAGGAGGCAGACCGAAGAAGTCAAACATGCCAGCTCTCTTTGATGAAGCGTGACATCCTTCAGAGCCAGATAAAATTAGCTAGAGATGTGATGAATAAGGTGAGAGATTAACACATATACGCTCATATAAAGTCAAAGTTATAAGCGAATAACTGAAAAGGTAAAAATGTGATCCAAGAAGAATAAATTAATTGGTTTATCCAAAATTTAGAATAATCCATGTGGACTTGAAATAGTAATAAACACTAGTTTAATAGTAAGCAATTTCAACACGTTTGGTGCATAATACTCAGGTTCAGTCATTTATTTATTTAGACACATAAACACTGGTACAAGGAGGCTCCAAATAGATACCATGGTATTTGGAGGCAGGTCCTCTTAGTTCTGATTATTCTATAAATTTGTACACTCACTAGTTTATCGGCTTCCCAGTACATCTATACTTTTTCAAGTTTTGGATGAACAGCATGGTAATCAACGGTCGTTATACAGTTCAAGATAACCAACATACAACGATCAGTGATAATCACTGTCATGGGCATAATACATATTGATGTTTTATAAGTACTTATTAAACATCAATTCTTATCAGTTTTCCCCCTGGTTAATTGGAATAATAAGAACATGAACTAAAAACTAGTTAATTTTAAGTAACAAAGTTTACTTATGAGCAATGAATGACTGATTCATGATTCACTTTTAGGAACTGATTAATAGGGGTATGAATTGATAATCAGTAAAATGACTGATTGTAGTACATTCCGTAACATACAATAAATCAATTTACTGGAAGCCACAATTCATTGGTATTCTATCCAATGCACATCACCCAGTGAAAGATAACGACTCTTCTAGAAAAATCCTGGTATTAACAGCACACGTTAGATGCACCGTTGACAGAGTTTGTAAGCATTCAGCATCCAAAAATATTTTGAAGGAGACTGGAGTTTGGAAAGAACAAATACCAAATAGATAGCTATTTACTCATAAACCCAAAAGAAAGAGAAATACTTTTCAAACAAATGAAGCAAACAACCGAAACACACCTGGAAGCCTACAGAAAACAAGAAGTCCATACATCCGGGAACAACTAGAAGTGTTTCCATAAAATCAGAGCTAGTCAAAGCAATGCGGCGAAACTTATCTTCTTGAGGATAACTTAAAATTCTGTCGCAAATCTTGTGCAAACACCCAAATGCACGCAATTTTTCCAAATGATTTTTGTTGAGTTTGAGCTGTATTATTGAGTTATCCAGAGAGAACTCATTCAAAACTTGCCGCAACCGACCAACATTGCTACCTTAACTCAGGTTATCAAATAATTTGGCCTAACCAACAACCGTTTCAATGCATTTTTCATCGTGATACAGCTTGAAGGTTGGTAGAGCTGAAATTCCTTCTTGCCGGGAAAGTTCTGAGCAACGTTCCGTATTCACTTTCACAAAAACAAAATTTCTCTCTCGAAACTCAGTTGAGAGAGCCTCGAATTGCGGGGCGATGCGACAACAAGGTCCACACCAGTCAGCATAAAAGTCAACTACCAAAATTTTTTCTGATTCAGAGCATTTTCTCAAGGTCTTCCCGAACTCGAAAATACTCTCGACGACACGCATTGAGCGACCTTGAATTCGAATTCGAAGTAAGGTAACTAGTATTAAGGACAGGATTGTATATGACCTACCTCAATCCTCTCTATTCATGGCATCATAGAGATCCAGTCATTTTATTCAACTTATCGAAGAGATTACTGATGCGACAACTAATTAAATCAAGATTAAATTTGAGGATTAAAACTTTGGTCGTAACAAGTGATTTAGGCTGTTGAAACTTCTGAGAATGTCCTCTCAGACGGTCGCTTCATGGTGGAAGGGTTATACGGGATATATGTTCGCCAAATTCATCTGTCAGCATGCGTTATGCATATACTAGATCTATGATGACAAATGTATTTAATGATTTTTGTAACGACGAAATAGAGATCATGTTTTTTTTCTTTATTTGTGACACTTTAAATGTGACCGATCTTATGTCCAGTATCTAATGTTCAACTGTATCGATAAAAGAACAGACATATCCGATTGGCTTTTTAATACCCACTTTACTGTCGTTATTAAATTAAACTATCACAGTCATCTATTCTTTTGATTTATTGGTCATGGTCTATTAGTAAGGATTGCAATAATGTTATAACAACCTTTTGGGTGGTTTCCTACTACATGAGAATGTTCACCCGGATTATTATTCAATAACACTAATGAGTTAACATTTTGCTTACTCCGTTGGGGCTAACAGTCTAGAGGAACCCTTTTTGATCAAGTGAGCTATTTTTGTGGCTGTTGTCTCAGTAGGGGCTTACAAAGGGCATTCATTCCATGAAAATTTTTATCACCTTTTTCAATTGATATGCGTTTTTGTTCCTTTTCTGCCTTATTTACAGATAGTTGTTCCGTTTGCTATATTATTAGTAACTTTGCTCATTGTTACATACTGAATAACTTATTTTACCGGGGTCCGCCGACAATCGTACATAAACCTACAAGAGGAGATGAATTGTGTCAATTTGTTTCAGCTTATCTTTATAGGATAGGTCGAAAAAATTGTTTGTCGTTTCAACCCTTACTCGTTGAAACCTTAATAGCTCCTCCATCGTACCCGAAACAAAGTTTCGTTGCTACTCTCCTAATGATAAAAAGGGTCGAATAAAGCGTTTTTATATGCATTTATATAGTGACATCTTGAGGATAAGCAAGGTAGAGAATAATATATGTTGGTTGATGTCGCTAACCATTTTTACCATACAAACAGGAGTATCAGAATTCAAAGGAACACTTGTAGCGTGGTGTCGAGTTGAGCTTGACTATGAACACCGCTACAAGACTACGTGCCAATAGACCAATAAGATTCCGGTAGGCCAATATCAGAAGGCAGATGATGGCTGTAGTCCAGATGTATTTGTTGGCGATCTCGTGGTATCGACAGAATACCGGGATCGTGCCAAAGGAGTACAAGTATGGTTACTGAGCGTAACCGGATTCGTACAAGTTCAAAGTCAACGGGAGAGTAAGTATAGTGGCTGTCATTAGCACAGTTAAACAAACGAGCACAGTAAAACAGTTACTGGTACAATTGGTTATAATAATAATTGTTTTCATCGAACCAATCGCGTTCTGTTGACAAAAGTAGGTCACTACAGACTCACGTGAGCTGGGCTAATATACAGTCGTAATGGTTGATCAAATTTCAGTGCATAAGATTTTAAAAGATCAACAGACTACTACCAACAGATAGTCAAAGTATAACTCCTTCAAAAACTTAAGCTGCCAACTTCTAGTTTTATTGTCACGCTGTTTGAAGCTCATGCCTGTGTAATTTCTAGTTGTACATAGTTACTTTTAACTAATGTTTATGTTTGTTTTTAATACTTACACAATCATTGGTAGACCGCTGCAAACCGGGCGAACTTTTCAAAGTAGAACATTACAAAATGATGCAATAATGATGAACCACTCCACGCCAAAACCTTGAGTTCAACAAAACAATGCCTTGTTGTCAATGATCCGAAGTCATGAAACCAAAAATGTCAGTCACTGTCGAGTAATAAGGGTTATAGATGAAGGTTTAAATACACGGTAGTGAGAAAAACAGAAAATAATAATATTATCAGAAAATTCACTTCATTATAGATCCAGATTATTTTCATTGACCCAACGAAGATATTATCATCACTGTGTGACACTCAAAATATTGTCCTGCGTAAGAAGAGCATAAAGTAAATGCACTTCCAAGATTTTAAGCTCTTCACAAATCCTCCACATGATCAGATGGTTTGATGGTTTGACTTATCACCTGGTGCTCTAGTAAAGCAATGAATGTCTTCTGGTTTTCGACCAGATTGATATCTAAGGTGCGTTGGTCAGTGCTCTATGAACTGGCTGTTGTAAATTTTTATTTTTTATAGCGTGTTCCGTTAGCAAGGGGGTTTCCTATGTCATGTTACATGGGTTGTTTATCAGGGTCAACCTGTAGTGGCATCGGATTATAACCACACAATCCTCAAGGCTGAACAGGAGACTACTCGGAAAATAGATATTCAATATTTAATGCGGAGAAATACCCAACAATGGAGAAGGCGGGAATAAGGAATTGAATTATTCGGAGGATCGTATGGCATGGCTCGGCCATACAGGCGTGGTCCCTGCTAAATGTTACGCTATATCTTTTATTCATATTAAATATATTGTTCCATCTCTAGCCTAAGCTTGTTCTCCATCATGTACTAATAATTGTTACGATGCAGTGAGTTGGTGTAGATGATTTGATTTTCACGTAAGATCTTATAGATTAGGCAGTTACATCATAAAAAATCTACAATTTTAGGATTAGGTCTATTATTAGAGTAGTGCAAATGTCATAGTAGACCGTAATTCTACAAACCGACACCAAGGCATGTTTTATGTGATTTCTCTGCCACGGCATTACCGATCTAGGCTTCGCAACACCTGACGTGAGTGTAGAGGTTGAAAAATTATGGTCTGGTTATATACTAGTACATTTATCTTTGCTGTTATAATAACAGACCGAGTCCCAAAATTGTAGATATCAATATGTGACTACATAACCTATGTTGTATGGTGATCACGCTTGCGTGCCTGGGCCATGCCATTTTGGTTCTGTGTTGCCGCGCCCACCATTTCTGACCTCCTCATAGTGTCACGTGTTCAATGTGGATCTTGTCTGAAAATATATGTTCAAAATCAAAGATTGTTTGGTTGGGAACAAATTGCACCGCAAGGTCGTTTTTCGAGCTCTGTCAGGCCCGTAGTGCATCAGTTAGGTCCTTTCAGTTTCTATAGTTTACAGCCATAAGACATGGGAATATGATGGTAGTGAGGCATGATGGACAAAGTGGTCTGGACACTCTGATTATCATAGTGACAAAAGCCTATGCTTAGTGATAGCTGACAAAAATATTGCACGTCGTGTCCTTGAATTTTATACCGACTACCAACTTCTATATCAAGCACTCCGCGGCCTAAAATATTGCATTTTTTTCGGGTATTTGCCATCTCTTACAGCCCACGTTTCGATGCGTTGAACTCGAACTTGAAAGGATCACTTAAAATATGGTCTGTGTAGTGTCAGTCAAATCTTTCTCGTAAGGTGAGCTTAATGTGAATTAATTGACGAGGTTTACCTTTCGTCAAATTTCGAACCTTATACAAGTGTAGTGACCTACTTTTGTCAACAGAACGCGATTGGTTCGATGAAAACAATTATTATTATAACCAATTGTACCAGTAACTGTTTTACTGTGCTCGTTTGTTTAACTGTGCTAATGACAGCCACTATACTTACTCTCCCGTTGACTTTGAACTTGTACGAATCCGGTTACGCTCAGTAACCATACTTGTACTCCTTTGGCACGATCCCGGTATTCTGTCGATACCACGAGATCGCCAACAAATACATCTGGACTACAGCCATCATCTGCCTTCTGATATTGGCCTACCGGAATCTTATTGGTCTATTGGCACGTAGTCTTGTAGCGGTGTTCATAGTCAAGCTCAACTCGACACCACGCTACATTTGGTGAGCAAATTTTGGAACACGCCTCAACCTCGGTCATATCTTTCAAAGAAGGCAATTCGGTGAGTCTATTGTTTTATCTATCCACGTCTGTCATATATTTTCATATTAATTTTTAATATATAATATATTTGACATGACGGATAACGATAAGAATAGTATTAATATAATAGACTCCGATGTACGCGCACCGAATCCTCCGCACTTTTTATTCGCGTGACGATAAATTCCACGCTTTATTCGAGAAATTCCCCAGAATAAATAAACCACTCGAGGAGATTTCATCGGTGACCAGTCGTGTGGTACACCACATAGTCACCCGCGGACAACCAGTCACGGCAAGACTACGCCGACTGGCACCGGACAAATTAGCCTTCGCTAAACGTGTGTTTGACAATTTACTATCTGCTGGTATTATTCGTCCTTCTCACAGTCCTTGGACCTCTCCTTTACAAATGGTGCGCAAAAAGGATGGGGTTAGTTGGAGACCATGCGGTGACTACCGAGCATTAAACGTAGTTACGCGCTTTGATAGTTACCCTTTCGTGCCTTATGGTAACCCTCGCGTTATTAATAGAAGAAAGTAGACTCGTAAGGAAATAGGTCTTTTATTTTATCTTCGCGCAGTCACAGTGGAGCGTGGGGTTCATTACTCAGACAAACAAAACCTCTCAACAAGCAATATAAGATAGATAGAAATATAACGCCTAAACAAAATAAAGAAGTGAATAAATATCTGAACTATGCTGTTTTGATATATGCTTAGTTGCTTGAGATTAACTCTTGACAACCGACCTAAGCTGTTACAACCCCATCCCCCTCATACACGACATCACGGCATCGCTCAAGGGCACGACTATCTTTTCTAAAATCGATCTGGTACGAGCATATCACCAGATCCCAGTCGCTCTTGAATCCATCGAGAAAACTGCTATCACGACTCCTTTCGGTCTGTTTGAGTTCCTACGAATGCCATTTGGATTACGGAATGCTGCTCAAACTTTCCAAAGGTTTATCGATAGCATAGTACGAGACTTGGAGTTTGTTCACGTCTATATTGATGACCTGCTGATCGCATCATCAAACGTAGATGAACATTATCAAAACCTTAAACTATTATTCCAACGTCTTTCGGATAATGGAATAGTAGTCAACCCAGAGAAATGTGAATTGGGTTAATCAGAAATAATAATTCTGGGTCACATCATCAGACAAGAGGGTATTCTGCCTTGCGAGGACAAACTTCGAGCAATCAAGGAGTACAACGTGCCGTCCTCAATCAAGGAACTGAAGGCTTTTCTCTGTTTGGTTAACTTCTACCGACGTTTTATCCCTCACGCGGCAGAACGGTTATGACCATTAACCGATTTACTACGCGGTAATCCACGCAAATTAGAATTGAACGATACCGCACGTACTGCATTCTCAGAGATCAAAACGGCTCTCGCTGAAGTTACACTTCTCGCTCATCCTGACCCATCAGCCACGCTTAGTATAGCGGTTGATGCATCAGATTTTGCTATAGGAGCCGTCATGCAACAGAATATCTCCGGTAGTTGGCAACCGCTTGAATTTTTCTCACGACGCCTTACTCCCACGGAGACGAGATATAGCGCTTTTGGTCTCGAGCTGCTAGCAGCCTATTGTGACATCAAACATTTCCGGCACGCATTAGAAGGACGCCAATTAATCTTATTCACCGACCATAAGCCCTTAACGTATGCCCTGCATACCAAGTCTGACCGCTACTCACCACGAGAGTGCAGACATTTGGACTATATCTCTCAGTTCACGACAGACCTTCGTCACATTAAAGGCGAGTCGAACTATGTTGCCGATGCTCTATCACGTATCCAGACGAATGCAGTTACTTCACCGGTGCTCGATCTTCCTGCTATGGCCGCCGCGCAAGCAAACGATCCTGTCTGTACAGAAGCACCACAATCTTCGTCCCTTCAGTGTCAGGAAGTACCCCTAGCTACTAGCTCAGGTACTATCCTATGTGATATTTCTACCGGTCTTCCTCGACCCATCGTACCCTCTGCCTATCGCCGTCTCGTCTTCGATGCCCTTCATGGATTGTCTCATCCAGGTATCGCAGCCACATTACACCTCATCGCTGCACGATACGTCTGGCCGTCCATAAATAAAGATGTTCGTATGTGGGTAAAACAATGCTTACAGTGTCAACGATCAAAAGTGCACAGGCACGTAGCTGCCCCCATTGGCACGTTCGCTACGCCTGATGCTCGCTTTGATCACGTTCATATAGACATTGTAGGACCATTGCCACCATCGATTGGGTATGATCACATACTCACGTGCATTGACCGTTTTACAAGATGGCCCGAAGCTATTCCCATCACGTCTATCACGGCGGAGACAATTGCTCACCGCTTCGTAGGACGACAGATAGCATTGTACGGTTGTCCCTCGACTGTCACGACTGACCGAGGACAACAATTTGAGTCCGCATTATTCTCCTCACTGACCCGGCTGCTTGGTACGGAACACATACGCACTACCGCCTACCATCCAGCATCGAATAGTTTAGTCGAAAGGTTTCATCGCCAACTTAAAAGTGCTCTTCGAGCACACGAAAACGAAAATTGGTACGAAACCTTACCGCTCGTTCTCTTAGGCATCAGAACGAGTTTGAAGGCAGATATCCAATGTTCCTCCGCTGAACTTGTATACGGCATGACATTGCGTCTGCCTGGGGAATTCTTCACACCACGGAGCAGTAATGATTTCGGTAAATCAGACTACGTCCATCGACTGTCTGCATTTATGCGAACGCTGTCTCCGGTGTCAACTCGAATACAACATCGACAGGTCGCTCTCCCTCGAGAGTTATCTACCTGTTCACGTGTTTTCATACGAGTAGATTCGGTACGCAAACCTCTGCAACAGCCTTACGAAGGCCCTTTTCACGTGATCTCTCGTCACGAAAAGACCTTCAAGGTTGATCGACACGGCCGCGTCAAGATCGTCAGCATTGATCGTCTCAAACCAGCACACGTCGATGACAGTGCCCTACCCGATAACTTGAGACTCAATGCTAGACCTATCAAACCTTCTAGCGGGATCTCTACGTCTACCTCGGATCCCACGCTAGATACATCAGAGACCTCGTTCTCACGTCCCGGTCAACAGCATGCGTCATCTGCACCATCTACGGACGAGACTTCTGTCTCACGTCCAGATCGGCAGACCACGCCGCACTTGACCTCGGATGAGATCGCAGGCTCACGAAGCACGAACGAGACTACCGTCTCACGTTCCGGTCGCCGAGTACGATTACCCGTACGCTTTCGCGACTAACCGCACAGTCAATAACGGATACGGTGTAGGATTATTCCTATACTACACGCATGCTACACTTTTATTTTTTTTGATTTTTTTTGTATCCTGAGCCCACGCCTCCGACCATCGCCCGTTTGATAACGTCGACTTCAGTCAACTTTGGCAAAAGCTGGTTTGGCCACCCATGCTCTAGTCAACGCACACAGTCGATTATCTGCGTTCGAATTCGCCTGGCATACGCTTGGTCGTTATGGTCGCGTCCGGTTTCTTGGCTCAACGTGGTTTCGTCCTACGTCTGCAGCGTTTCCTGGTTCACATCCCTACGAACGCAATCATCAGATTCTGGATACAAACCACTCTGATGTGGTATGCTAATTCGACCAACAAATACAGCACACTTCTGGTACCGTTCTGCGCAAAAGACCTTCGTTGGCAACTCGAGGATCAACGATCACTTCCTGTTCCGCCAATTTCCTTTGTCCTACAACCGCACTTCTGCCGATCAGTCCCACGAATCAAACCGCTAACTATCGAAGTGTAGTCCCTTTCTAGCGGGGGGCTCCTGTAGTGACCTACTTTTGTCAACAGAACGCGATTGGTTCGATGAAAACAATTATTATTATAACCAATTGTACCAGTAACTGTTTTACTGTGCTCGTTTGTTTAACTGTGCTAATGACAGCCACTATACTTACTCTCCCGTCGACTTTGAACTTGTACGAATCCGGTTACGCTCAGTAACCATACTTGTACTCCTTTGGCACGATCCCGGTATTCTGTCGATACCACGAGATCGCCAACAAATACATCTGGACTACAGCCATCATCTGCCTTCTGATATTGGCCTACCGGTATCTTATTGGTCTATTGGCACGTAGTCTTGTAGCGGTGTTCATAGTCAAGCTCAACTCGACACCACGCTACACAAGACGCACGGTTTAGCTGGAGTGATATCATTTCCCAGCATTGCACAGCATTTGCTCCACTGTTCTTTATCAATGGCTGCCGTACTTCCTAGTAAGCTACCCACCAACACTGAAACATTAAATAAAATCACGGAGTTTTTTCCAATATCTTGGTCTTCATCTTTTGGCGTTTTGAGAGCTGTGTTTTTTGTCATTTCTATTCCAAGCGCTCATTTATTGCTGTTTGCCGCTAACAGATACTGGGGTATTAGAAACAGTCAGAAATTCCATCGAGCTATATAGGCTCGAGTCGAGATTCCCATAGTCGCGTGTTTACTTGAGCTTGTGGTTAATGATTTGAATACACTGATGGGGACTGATATGGCTATTTTCAATTGAAATTCACGTTTCTCTTTTGTCAATTCTGTTAGTATATCTGTTCTACACTGTGAGCGATCATACGAGAACCACAGACAGAAGTATTACTGCCTAGATATTATACTACCGCGGAAATAGTGAACCCAGCCACTGAAGAAATTACACTCTAATGCCGAGTACCTAGTTTTGTCGAGCGACAAGAGTACGATACAATCACCGTTTTTTGCATTGTTTTTCCCGGGTGGCCTGCTTTACGGCAGTTCAAAACTCCCTTTCCTTTCATTTACTTTTGCGTACTAGTCTTACTAGGAGTATGAACCTGAACAGGAGTATGATATTGACTCCTTAGTTGTAGATATGGTCTCGGAGTTTGTGTCGGGTAATTCATGTTGTACGAATTACTCTGAGGTTTTCTATTTGGTGTCGTCTCAGTTTTCCTAATAATCCAGGTTCTAGAAACAAGGGTTTTCAAATTATTATTAAACCTCGAATTAAAACCCTTATCTTTGCTAGTCGTGCTTGTAAATATAGAGTAAGTGTTTGTGAAAACGCTATTATTGTGTATGCTATTTATAAACTAAAAAGTATATGGTGAAACAATTTGAGAAAGTACATAAAACTAAAGCCTCGAAGAAAAATGGCAAATATGAGTGAATATTTGTTTTGAATATCTTAGCAAGCAATTTTGTGTGAATCCAGTAACTTATCCACAAGTCTTATAGTAGCAAGTAAATTTAGCCCATTATATTGCAGTCGAAGGAATTAGGAAGAGAGCATGTAGGAACGATGCGATGCGAAGTGAAACTGACGCACGGCGGAGATGGCTGGTAAATCAACTCCCATTTAACCAAGCGGTAATCAATATTTATAGGCATACAAAAATGTCACACAAATGTGAACAGTAGGATACGAAGTGTACACACGCCCACGCGCTCATATAAGGACAGTCAAGATTAATGAGCGAATAATTAACAAGGTCAAAATATGACTCAAGTAGAATGAATAGAATGGGCTGTCCGGAAGTTAGAATAAGGTATTTGGGCTTAACATAATGACAGACACTACCAGCATCTGATCGAGACGGTTAGACCTACCTCACAGTGGTCCTACCTTTATATGGTCATGATTGTTGTCTATTATCAAGAGAAAACTTAGTTAGTATCTTTGGAAGTTTTTAAATATTCCAATCCGATAATGGAAAATGGATATTTCTGGTTATTGGTAAGAGATCAAAGAGGTCACTGTAAAATAAAAGATCGCCTATATAACGTCGAAGATTTAGGACAGTATGTCGGCACGAACACTTGAGTGCAGAGATTAACTGGTACCCTCTAATTCATCTCAGTGTTATTGGACATTGTACACTGTGAGAATATAAAACACATAGGCCTTAGCGGAAGGTCGTATGACGTTATCGAGATGATTCTTGTTATGTTTCTCTTTGCGTTCGTGCATCAGGCCTCAGGAAGCTCATTGACTTTTGAGTTAGAAGACAGGTCTTCTCAATGTTTTTATGAGGAGTTTTCTATGGGCGATAGCTTTATTCTAGAGTTCAACGTATGTAGTTAAGATCACTAAATGTTTAACGAAATCAGGTAATATCCGGTGGGAATTACGATGTGGACATGAGACTTGAGGATCCCCACAGAAAGATCATTAAGTTACTTCACCGTTCATCTTCTGATAAAGTCAATATTGATGTTGCAGTAGAAGGTATTTACAAGGTAAGTTATTCGGATTCATTCAAACTGAACTTTTGTAAAACTGATCTTCGAGTCTGTCTCCTACTTTTTCTGCCTTTTGTTCTTGTTGTGCAGTTGATCTGATATCATTTGCTAAAACCTTGGTCATAAGTTTCATAAAGTTCATGACTTGAGTCAACGAAGTAAAGTTACCACGTCTAAATATTATGCCATTAAGCAGTCGTGTTTCAGGAGATAAAATCCATCTGATTTTAAGCAATATCACCGCTAACAATCCAGTAAGACGAGCTTCTATGAAGACAAAATAGATCAGATTCTTAAGACTCTAGATTTGTAGGAGTCAAATTAACCAAAACTAATGGTATTAAATCTTAGTAAAACCTTAAGAATGTCCACCAACTTACTAGAGCCTAATGAGGGTTATAAACCTGTGTGAAAAATAAGGATTATGATTTGGACTAGGAGTTTGATTTAGAGTTTTCATCATGAACTGACATCAGCTAAAATGCCAAAGCTCTGTTTAGACAAGAGTTTGAAGGGATTTCGCAACAAAATTCAAGGCCTGTTACCCTAAATCTGATCGGTTCGTATATAAATTATAGTCTTGCCTAAATCTCCATAAGATTTACTGTCTACTTTATTGGTAGTGTTTCTTTCATTATACCAATCTTTTAAAAAGGTCCTAGCACATTTAAGGAGTTTTAAAATTGAGCAATCTAACAATTATTCAATCAAACGTCCTGTTAGTACTTGAATCTTCGTTCTATATTCCTTTTTCACGTATAGTTTTTGCTCCAATCAGTAACATTTCGAATCTCCCAGTTTCCATATGCTTTATTTTCTCTCCACACTTTCATTGCCAAGTAGAGCAGAACACTGTCTTGTTGCATGTCTTTTCTGGTGGTTGTATTAGTGCTTATTTGCTTCTTCTTGAGGTTTCGCTACTTTTATTGAACCCCAAACCCATCCTTTAACATCATAGCTCCTGTGAAGTCATTGACTTCTAGCGTAAACTACGCTAGTAGATACAGATGATCTGGTTTGTGTACGCTTAATAGCCGCGATTGCTGGTTGAAGACTGATTTACATAATTAAAAATTGCTCACAACGGGATAGATGAATTCACACTTTCAATCTTGGATTTCAGTGTTCCTTCATATATACCTTTTTACTCTTTGAAGCATATTAATAATGTTCAGTTATTCTAATTATTACTAGTGCCAGCAGGCCGTTTGCCTTTCTGGTCGAATATGTGTTGACCATATTTTCAACCTCTGACAAATGCTAGGACACCACCATACTTATCGCAGGCCAGTAATCGTTCCTTGAAATCGGGACCGCCTTCAATTCGTTGGACAAAACTGTTTTATGAGATAGTCTTTTAAAGCGGGTGTACTTGAGAAGTTTATCAACATATTGAAGGCCCTATGTACAAAAACAGACAAAGTAAGGATATACAACCACCATTCGTTGAGATTTTACATATACATTCTTCCTCCTTAGTGTCTCACATCAACTCGGCGCCCAAATTTAAACGAAAGTTCTTATACAACTATGCTGGGTGTATGTAATACTGATGGGAATCTGTTACTTGAAGAAAAATTTTTCAATCGTGAGTATGCGGATAATATTGACCTATTATGCGGTAGTACTCAAGTCATATAATCACTACTTAATCAGTTGCCACTCAGCGTTTGTAAGTATGGTCTATGCTTTAAACCTTCCAAATGCAAAGTACTTTTACAAGTCTGGGAGGACCCTGCACCTTACACTCATTCTTGATAGTGAGCAAATGGAAGTAGTCAAGATGTTCGTGTATTTGGCTAGCTGTGTAAGTCCTGGTGGTGGGTTTGATTGGTGAGGTAAATTCACGTATAATGAAAGCATGAGAAGAGTATGTAAATCTGGGCCATCTTTGACTCCTTCATGATGTTAGTCTGGCCGTAAAAGGTCAAATCTACAACGTTTTAGAGCATTCTTGCTCCAGGCTTGTGAAACCTAGCCTTCGGGCTGAGGATGTTAACTATTTTTTATTATTGTACTCACTATCCTTTCTCTGTCTTTTCACAAACTCATTTTTACTGTGTTCACATACATATTTTTGTGTTTCTTTATATCAATGTCTGTTTAAATAAAAATAAATATTAGTACTACATTATTTTTCTCTGGCTACTCATATCGTTACTTTCATCTTTTCATGTGGTGCGACAACACTTATCTTGAAAGTCTAATAAGCCCTAATGGGTTGGTGTCTGACGAAATCTCTGCACGGACTCAAAAAGCTTGTTTGGCTTTCGCCAACTTACGTCACCTATAACGAAGGCGAGATATTCGCCTATCAATTAAGGGACGAGTATACGCTTGGCGGTTCGTGCTATTCTGCTTTACGGCTGCGAAACGTGGCCATTAAGGGTAGAAGATACTCGTAAACTATTAGTATCTGATCACAGATGCATTAGAAATATTTCTGGCATCTGCTGGGATCACCGGGTAAGCAATAGTGAGGCTAGACACCAGGGTATTAGGTAATGATGGTAAATCAGTTGATGAGCTTGTGAATCTTCATCGACTGAGATGTTTGGGCTACGTGTTACGTATGCCTGAATACCGATTACCACGACGTGCAATGCTAGATCGTTGGAAGAAATTTTGGAGAGGCCAAATCAAAACTTGGCATTAGTCCAGGATGTCGCTTACTTTTAGTGCTAGCCCTATCGGTAGAACCGGAATACTTTGTTGGGGTCCGCGTGACTATCGTAACCCATGGTTGAAGACTCGGTGTGACGTGGTTCAGAATCGAACAATGGAGTAGGGGTATACACTGTTTGTCTTCCCTTAAACCGTGAGATTGAAATTGCCTTATATCTTTCTTTCTACTAACTAATTCCTTCTTCCTGTACTATATCCTTATACATAATCTTTCTTTTATATATTACCACCATTGAATTAACTACTATGAATCCGGTGTTCATCTTGTTGTGCTAATGATGTGTGACAACTTAGACTGATGCATATATGTGCCTGATACTGCGTTGTAGCTGACTGACTTAGGAATTTTTAGTTGGTTGTGCGTTTTTAATTGCGCTTTTTTAATATGGAAAACAAGATAGATCGCTCCTGTGGATAGTTAATCTGTCCCTGTGGATTCTTTGACGTGGCTTCCACATTTATTGTGATGTGAAGATGCAGACTTTTCAGGTTAACATTTATTAGGATACATATCCATACAACTGATATGTCCCGAATGAAACAAAATATCAGCCTTAGATTCTTGACTATAGTCTGATAAGATCTAGTTTTAGAGACTGGTGTTACATTAATTTGCGGCCCTTATCCTCTTTCTAAAAGTTTTCTACTTTAATTAAAGTTGTATGTCTTGGTAATTGATAACTGGATATTGGATTAACCAACTTGCTCACGAAAAAATACTTTCGACCTAATTTAAGACTAGAAAAAAATATTTTGTAAGCATCTTAGAAAAACATGTTGTTTACAACTTCGAATCACAGGAATGGCTGATCAAAGATCAATTACCTAATAGACAACTGGAGAGATTCAAAAGGGAGAAAGACATAAAAATATTTAGTACAAATGCTCAATAAATGTTTAGAGAGAACATTTCCGTCCGGTAACGCACTGTACTCGTGAAATATCAAGTTGTGACAATATATAAACAGTTGATAATTCTTCAGTCAATTAGTGTTGTATAAACATTCCTGTTTGTGTTTCTCCCCAATAGTTTTTGGTTTTCTATACTATTTGCTAAGTTTTTTATATCGATCAATGCAGCGAGTTACTTAAACGAAATAGACTCCCTAAGTACTAAAGTCTTTCAGGATGTGTCTATCTAACTAATAGCATCCAAAGATCTTTAAGTTGGAAACTTCATTGTTTTAAATATTCATTTAATGCTTATTAAGTGCAATGTTATTTTTCAGAAATATAGAATAATAAGCATTTATCTATTCTCAGTCTTGTTGCTTCCGTGTTAATTCTGAATAACTAATAGTCTACAACCTTGGGTGACTTGGTTCAAGATCGTTTGCGATGACCGAAATGTACTTATTTTTTATCTTCCCTTAGATCATGAGTTCCAAGAATATGCTTTTCCATTCCTTAAATTTATATTTCGAACTTTTTTAATTACCATTGATGCTGTTACCATTTCTGCTTTGACATCTCGCACATATACATCATGTTCTGAGTTGCTTATAGCTGATTGACTGAAATAGCGCCCCAAACTAGGATTAAAGCTGCCTATATTTATATTTAATATCCATCATTTTGTTTTATAGGATGTATCTTTTATTTCTACTCAGATGTGTAAATTTAAATTTACATTGTAGGAGTAGAAATCTATACATTCATTGTTGTATTGCGTTGTTTACAGGTTTGCTTTAGTAATTATTTCTCATCTATATCTCACAAAATTGTGTCGATGACATGGCGCAATTCCAGTTCTAATCCTTCAGAAAGTACATCATTTTCAGGTGTTAGTACCCAGGTGAGTTCATTAAATATGTTGTAGTGACTGTTTTGCCTTTATAGGTGATTGATTGGGAAATTCAAGATTATGAAGTCAATTAACTTTACTTTTCGTCGTCATGACCTATTAGTTTTAAACCCTTGATCTCGTTTCTGATACTTCTCACTTTTGACTTGTTTAGAGATTTCTACGTCAAAGTGACATAAATATTTTACTGTTTGATTGGGATAGTTAACGTCATTACCATAAGATTTGTTATGTAGACCAAGTAATCATAATATGGTCACGAAACTAGAAAAAAACTTGAAAGTGATACTGTTACACAATCGAGTTTTTTCATTTCCAAAAACGTTTTCTACACGTAAATCATTTCCTATTTATAATATTTTCTTTGTCATTAAGATCACAAACTATAATAATTGATACAACCAATAAGAGCTAGGAATCACTAGAGTTGTCTCGTCCTAGTGCGGGACTCAGTAGTGAATATTCAAGACCCGACCAACTATCGTACCCAATACATTCAGGTCTAGCGGCAAGCGCCCAGCATTTAAACCACTGATCTGGCATCCAGTGTTTTACGTGTTTAACGTCAATCAATTCGTAATGTTTCATAGCCATCTCCCAATATCATTGGTAAGTAACGGCTTCACATCTGATACTTTTGAGCTCCATTAATCATATCTTCTCACAAGAGCTTCGGAAAATTACCTCTGGAAACTAGTCACTAGCAAACAGATTATCAGTACACGGGGGTTTGTGGAAATCGTCGAATGTTATTGAGCTGATGAATTAATCTAAGTTAAACAACTAATAATCCACTGAAGTAAGGCAACGTTGACTAAAATAGTACAAAGTTGAACAGCTTAAAGTTTTTGTAGCTCACACTGTTAATGAAATAATAATCCAAAAACTAATAGTTCTTTTCTATTTGTTTTCTTTTTCGTAAAAATTGTCTTCGAAATTTCAGATTTCAGGGAGTTTATATAATTTACACTCATCAGTTTCCAAGGCTACAACTCAACAGTTTGAAAGTCGTATACTTTTAACACGATCTTATTCAAATGCAATTTTTCTTTATAATCGTGTACTATATTGGTCAATAGGTCAAGCATTAATTATTATTTTATTTGGAATTGGTCAAGTTTTAGTTATGCGATCATTCTTCTCATCTCCATCAAATCAACGATCTACAAAACCCATTCCAATGTCTACTACACCACTACATACAGTTAGTTTTTAATAAATTTTTTTTTCTTAACTGATATTTATTATCATTGAAATACAGAAAATGTTTTCCGTACTGAAAGTTATCTTTTGAAACATATTCACATGTGATATGTATGATAATGTGATTTTCTATTTATTTCTTTTTACATATTTTCTGGTTTCCTTATGTTTTTTTTTTGAAAAAAAAACCTGTTTATTTTGTAGTGTTTGTAAAACAGATTTTCTACGAAAAAAATCTTTTGTTGATAACTCCATGTTTTGGTTTTGTTGTTTGTCTTTTCTAAATAAAAGTTCCATCTTAAATCATGTATCTAATATACCTATGTATAATTAGATGTGAATCTTTTGATTAGATCATCATTTTAAATAATTTGTTACTATTTTAATAGGCTTTGTAAAATTATGTTATTATTCTTGTATAAGCTATTGTGGATATTTGTATTTGAGAGATTTGCTCTGTTTTATCTAAATAAATAGAAATAATTGAAAAGGAAAATTATTCATGGTGTTTTGTATAGTTAAACTTTATTATGTTTTCATTATGCTTGATTTGTCTTTTAGATAACTGTACTGATTACAATAAATAAATTTTATAGTTATCTTATTCCATGTTGAAAAATAAGAATTATTTGATGCAAATATTGTTTTATTGTTTCACAATACATCCTATAGTACAAATTAACATCTAAATGTTCATATAAAACTGATTATTTTTAATATATTATATAGACTATCTTCTGTCTTAGTGGTGTATAGTATGAACAATTTGAAGGTTTGATGCGTGAATACAATTTAGAACAATGACTGACTTTTCTATTCTTTTAGAATTATTTCTTACTAGACGAAAGTTAATTTACCATGCATATTACTATTCCAATGACGTTTTCCAATTAGTTAACAACAGAATATTTTTCTTTGTACCATATTCATGTTACGGAAAACTACATTGTTGCTAATGTCATTGACTTAAATATTCTAAGGTGAGTAGTCAGTACCTAGTTTATTGGTATAAACTATGATATAATTGTGATTGTCGACTGCTAATTTATCGACAATAGAGTACACTAGACTACAATGAAGACCTTGTTTGTGATGAGTTTTCATCGTAAATTATGGTACTATAATCTGTTTATACATTCATATTGACTTCATTTGTGAAACGGCCATGAACACAAGTTCAATTCTATATGCATTGAAATCCTAGACCATGGAAATTCCAAGCAATCTCTAAAAGCATAGCATCTAGATCAATTAGTTATCAGCAAACATATCAACATAAATTCGACCTATGAACCCATAAGGAATAGACTAACTAATCGCAGTAGCAGAGGTCAACTGTCAAAGGTAGTCACCATAAATATATATCTAGGAATTTTGTTTGAAAAATATGAAAATTTCTCATTTGGATTTCAGTTGGATCATCATTGGGCTTTACTTCAATGTGCAGTAAGATTTATAGAGACATGCCAAAAATATCAAATTAATGAAGACAGTTTGTGAGTCAATACAGTCCATAAATTAAGCTAAAATCCCGGATCATTAAACCCTTTAAATAACTCACCAGTTCTCTCCACTTCGTTACATTTTCTTTCATCATTACCTCTGATAATGAAGTTACTCTTGTCATAAATTAAAATAATGAACAATGTACATACATGGACACGCCTAGGATGCAGCAAAAACCAGTCGTATTCCATAAGGTTTATTTATTTATAAAATGAAGTAAGAATTAAGAAGTAGAATAATGCTAATAAAGTATGATTATGCTAGACTGAAGAGGAAAACTAATTTGAAAAGAAACTCAATTGTAGTTGTATTTAAAAACGTGACAAAAAGAACATTGGACAATTCTGTGTATCTAAATTTTTTATACTACTAACTACTTAATGTAATTTCTCAATGTTAGATAGAGTTAGTGTTAATTTAGATGGTAAAGATTGTGTTGTTGGATTGTTACAACGAAGAATGAAAACTTGTCCACCCTGTACTAGTCAGTGGTGAACAATATGGTCATGAGGTTTTACTCCAATATACGATGATGTATGTATAAATGTAAGAAACATATCAAACTAATAAATTTATAGGGGCATTTGTTCAAATTTGGACGAATAGTTAGTGAGTGAATGGTAATAATGGAGAAGGATTATGAAACAGAACATAGTAATTAGAAAAAAAAACAAATTGACAGTTAGATGACAGGTGCATTAGTAGTGATTAGAATAATAACGGTTCAAGTGAATTGTTTGTTCATGGGATGTAGGTCAAAACTTGGAGAATAAGAGACTGAAGGCGCAATGGTTTATAGTTTTTAAAATATTGTTATGAGGAGAAGAATATACATTAAAGTGTGAATAAAAATAAGTGAACAAAGGATATCGAAAATAGTAAATGGTAGCCCTAAACATCAGCTAGGCGATCCAAGCAATCAAATACATGTGCCTTTTACCTCGCATGGAGGAGCGTAGGCCACCCACCAGTACTCTTCTTCCTACCCTGTCCTGGGCAATCCATTCCATGTCTGCTTTCAATTGCCTACTCAGTGTGGTCTTCCGCCTTCCTCTTTTCCGTTCCCTTTCAGGATTCTGAGTTAGTGCTTGCCTTGCGATGCAGTTTCATGATTTCCTCAATGTGTCCTATATAGTTCCAATGTCTTTTCCTAATTTCCTCAACTGCAAACTGGTGTGTCCTCTCCCACGATAAGCTGTTGCTGATGGTATCTGGTCAAAAGACATTCAGTATCTTGTGTAGACAATTGTTCACAAATACTTGTACTATTTTGATGATGGTTGTGGTAGTTCTCGAAGTTTCAGCTCCATACAGTAGAACTATCTTTACGGTTGCAATGAAGATTCTGAATTTGATGTTAGTCGACAGTTGTTTTGAGTTCCACATTTACTTCAATTATGTGTGAGAATGTGGCCCTTGCTTTTCCAATCCTCGCCTTTAGGTCTACATCTTATCCTCCTTGTTCATCGATAATGCTGAGCAGGTGTATGGAAGTTTCCACCACTTCCAGAGTTTCTCCATCAAGTGTTATTGGGTTGGTGTTCTCTGTGTTGTATTTGAGGATCTTACTTTTTCCCTTGTGTATGTTGAGGCATAATGCTGTTACACTGGTTGTCTTCATCTGCATTTGTTCGTGTGTTTGGGATATAAAGTCAGTTCATATGTGAAGTCCAAATCTTATATTTGATTCCGAGCTGTCTATTTTATTCCTTGTTTCCCCTCAGATGCCGAGGTCTTCGTAATCTAGTCGATCATCAGAAGAAAGAGAGGGGGAGAGTAAGCAAACTTGTCTGATTCCTGTCCTTACGTGGAGTGCGTCTGTCAACTGTCCTCCATTCACGACTTTGCAGTGTAGTCTGTCGTATGAATTCCAGATGATGTTGACGATATCAGGTACACCATAGTGTCGAAGAAGTCTCCATAAGGTTATTTTGTCCACACTGTCAAACGCCTCATCAATGAAGTTGATGTATAATGATGAGTTCCACTCAACTTATTGTTCGACGATGATCCGTAGTGTCGCAGTTTGGTCTGTGTAGGACCGATCCTTATGGAATCCGGCATGTTAATCTCGAAGTTGGACTTCTACTGAATCTTTCGTCCAGTTCAACAACACTGTTGAAAACTTCCTGATACTGACAGTAGTGTGATGCCTCTGTAGTTCTCACATTCGCCCAGATATCCTTTCTTTGGTATCTTGATGAAGTGTTCTTCTTTTCAGTCTATCAGTTGCACTTGTTCTTCCTGAATAAAACGTGAAGCATACTTGCAGTTACTTTTATGTTTGACTTCAGAGCTTCAGCTGGTATGTTTTCAGATCCTTCTGCTTTCCCACTCCTGATTTGTCTGATGGCCATTCAGATTTATTCCGTCGTTGGTGAAGTGACAATTATAGGAAGGTCGGTAGGTGCTTCTTTGATAGCCGGTGGATTCAATGGGGCTGGTCTATTCAGGAATTCTTTGAAGTGTTCCATCCATCTGTCCTTCGATTTCAGTGAATATCTTGCCTTCTTTGTCCTTGATTGGTCTCTGGTTTACTATATTTCCCTGCCAGTTTCTTCGTCTCATATTTCCCTCTTGCAGCTTTCCCGCTGTCGTCGCTAGCTCTTTCAAGTATTTCTGATTGTCGGCTCTAATGCTCTTCTTCAATTTCTTGTTTGCTTCTGTATATTCAGTCTGTGCCTTAACTTTCTCTACTCTTGTTCGGCTGTTGTTAATTGCTGTCTTCTTATTCTTTCTTTCTTGAATCTTGTCAAGGGTTTAGATAGAGACCCATTCCTTATGATGATGCTTGTTGCAGCCCAGCACCTCCTGACACGTTGAAGTTAGTGCTCCTTTGATCCCTTTCCAGCTGTCCTACATAGTAGTTTCTTCTTTCAGTTGATCCTGTAAGGCATGAAACCTGATGTTGAAAGTTATCTTGAATTCGTTGAGTTTGTCAATATGATTGTCTAACCCTTTCCAAACGACGTAGGGGAGGGTACCCTTGTTCGTCGGTTTGTTGTCTGGTAGTATGTCCAATATAGCTGTCTCTACAGAATCAGCTGGACTTGTAAATACACTCACGTAGGGAAACATAATCACATTAGATAAAGTCCAGTTGAAAATATTAGAAAACTTATAAATAACCTATTCACTTTTGGAAATATGCCAATGATGATTATTGGTAATAAAAATGTCGTCACTGTCCATACAAGCGTTATTTACAGTTACGGTGCTATGAGTAAAATTACTTTGCATTGTTTCAGCCTCCTGTTTCCTTTCGTTTTCATTCTGTGTGCACTTCTATTCTTTAACTCACTTGGCAGTTTGTCTCTGTTGAGAGTTCTGTCTTGTGGAAATTGTCTCAAGTCAGTGGGTGGTCAGTTCGATGAATGTTACCACAAAATATGCAGTTTAAAACGTCTTTTCTGGAGCTATATGCTCCGTTTAAGCTTACTTTCTTCAATGTGTCTCCTAGCTGATGTTCGGCGATTCTCTGTTTTGACGATTGTTGTATTTGAAGGATTGCGGACATTTGGTGGCAGCACAATTTCAATAATCCAAACGTTCGTCAGTGCTGAAATTCAATTGGTGTCACTGGCTTGAAACATCTAGCTCGTTGGGTTGGTCGTGTTTCACTAGTATCATCCCAGTGACTTCCATACTGCACATCATTTTCCGACTCTGGGAATGGATAGAAAAACTGAAAAGGTGATTAGTTTATGACTTGGCTACGTGGTCAGTGTAGAGCAACGTAAAATGTAGTACGAATATTGATTGGTCCAACTTATTATACGACGTAAGGATAGCAAGTGAGTTTATCCAATCGGAAGCCAAAGTAGTAAACTCGATGACGGTATAAAGAGATTAGCTTCATAGATTATGAACCAATTAATTCAAGTAATAAAAGGTATGAAGCAATTCTAAAGCTCAGGATTTAAGGGAAGACAGCGTGAATTTATTTGAATCACTGAGGCTAGTTTTGAATCATTCAAAGCCTATAACTATTTTTCTCGATTATCACGTGGACACTAAGTAGTCTGCATCTGATTCACGGTACAAAAGAGAATTCTATAGGACTGATACTTGCCAGTTCTTTACAACTTACCGGTTGGCGTTGTTGTCTAATTAATGGTTAAAGTACTCAACTTTTAATCATTGTAGTGCATATTTTTGTCCAACTTCACAATATTTCTGTTCTGACAGCTCAGTTAATCTCACTATACTTGACTCAAAATAGTATCACTAATTGTCAATGGTATTGTGTTTGAGAGATAATTTGTAACAGAAATGTTAATTAAAGATGTTATCTTTGCTGTAAACAGTAAGAATTGCACAGTGACCTTATGGTTCCGAAAGTTCATTCAAAGCTAAGAAAAGAAAACTGGGTCAAAACTAATCAATATAAAGAGAAATAACATTGCGATCAAGATATAATTTAACAGCTGATAAGTCACAATGAACTTAAGATAATATTAAATTCATTTTGTACTGTTTGTTTGGATTTTCTCATTAATGTTTAGGACTGCGAATGATCTGTCTCATATTGTCATATGTGCATCCTGTACGGATTGTCTCGATATTTCCTTAAGTCACAAGCATTATTAACAAAGATATTATTTCAATGATCGAGATCATGAGTCAGTTGAAGCTAGACCAGCATGGAAAACCTGGAAGCACTGAACGAACGTTCCGTCCTATTGTGGGACTCCTCAGTAATCCGCACCCTCAACCCTCCTCGCGAGATTCGAACCCAGGATCTACCAGTCTTGCGTGCGAGTGTTTAACCACTAGACCACTGATTCGGCATCCAATGGTGTTAATGTCTAACTTCAACTAATCCATGAAATTGAGCGACATATTCACCATTGTCATCATTGAGTTACTATCTCACAACAGACCTGGTTGAACTCCACTGGTTACTTCTGGGTTCGAATCTCACGAGGCAGGATCGTGGACGCGCACTACTGAGGAGTTCCACAATAGGACGAAACGGTCGTCCAATGCTTCCAGCTTTTCCATGGTGGTCTAGCTTTAACGGACTCATGATCTCAACCATTGAAATTACTATAATATCCACAAAACCCCTTCTGATATTAAAGATAATACTGTTGTGAAATTGGTCTATTTATTCCAAACAAATATTGATTGATTTTATTCATAAGGCACTAGAACGATGAGATCGATAAATTATTTCTGACCCATTTAATTAATAGAGTATTTTTCTCATTATATATTTGTTTTAGTTGTACAAAATGTACTGTAAATTATGTAATAATGCTTAATGAGACTTGATTTGAAGAGCAAAATACAAAAATTAATTAGCATTCTGAAAACAAAACAAAAAAACATCAGTTAGAACTTACAGAATCAATTTTAGCCAAGCTAACAGAAGTATTATGGACAGTGTAAGGAAAGCAAAAATATGACTTCAATCAAATCAATTAATTATCATCATCGAGATATAATCTTTTATATAATGAGCTTCAATTAAATATCAATGATATCATAATCAATTTGATCTCTGATTTGTTTATGAATAACCACATAGTTATTCAAAAGATGTAACACCTAAAATTTTCAACAAGTCTTTGATTTTCACGGACTTAAATGGACTTAAAAATACTTTGAATAAAATGGTCAGTGGAGATTTATACAGCTCCTCGTTTGAATTACATATGATCATGGTCTCGAATGATGAAAGGTATTTCGATATTTTTCATGTTGTAAATTTCTTTTGTCTATAAAGTAGTGAACATTTGTATCTTCGTCCTAATACGACACTCTTTAACAATGCATGTCAACGACCTCAAACGCGGAAACCGAATCCAGAACCTTCAATCTCACGCTCGGACGCCTAACCTCTAGATGAGTGAACCAGTATCCAACTGTGTCAATATTTAATTTCAATCAATCCATGACATTAAGCAATCATTTCCTACTGTTTTCTGTGAGTAACTGCCTTACACTTGACACGAATTAGCTCCACTGGTCACGACTTCACATTAGAACTCCGCGAATTTCCTCACTAGTGAGAACATGATAACTATAAATATGTTGTTAACATAAAATCAGGAGTTTAATATAACTCAACAATCTACACAACCTTTTACCTAGAATTTTATAATCCATTAAATAGCTGGTAAGTATAAGATAAAATGTCATAAATTGTACCTTTTCTGTTATTCACTTGTCACTCATAGCTAATATGAATACGTTAAGATTACGATTATATAAACTCACAACTGATAAAACTAGAAAATCATTGAAAAAAATGTTTTTATGAGTATTAAGAAGAAAGTAAATATATACTTTAATGATTTGCATTTCTTATTCAGGTCAGTCAAATTATTGATTTTAAAAATTCTACACACACACACACACACACATTAGATTATTGATTGACTAACTACCAGTTCAATTCATTCAAATTTATTGATTGACCGAAACATTTAAAGTGATATGTAAATTATTATTATTATTGATTTCGTTTATTTAGCAGTTAGTGAATGTTACGTCCTTTAATTGATTACGGCAGCTATCGGCATTTGAACTCGTAGAACCCCCCACAGTTGCAAACCAAAAGACGGAAGAAGTAGAGGAAGTGATTATTGGGTGAGTCAAAAAGTGTACAGAAAAACAGGGGTATTTATAGTTTTCAGTATAGATTATAACATCATTATGATCTAGCCAATCCGCAAGTAGGAAAGTTATACACTTGTCCAATCATAGCATACCACGTCAAGTTTCTAGGCGGCCCTATTAAGTCCTAATTGGATGGAATCTCTTCGTCTCTTTTAGAGCCTCTTGGGGATCTGTTGTGCATTTTAAGAGCCATCCCAATGCCTCCCTGGAATAAGATTTCCTTCTAGGGTCCACTTATAACCTGGTAACTGGTTCTCAGCAGCGTCCTTTTTTGTTGTCTTCCATGTCAAAACCTTAATTCTTTTGTTGTTTACGGCATTCTTGAACGTTTCTGTTATTGAAGTATCCGCGATTACCTCCAAGGGTAGATTCACTTGACTATCTCTGGTGTGCATCGACTTTATCTTTGTGGATTTGGCTCGTATGTCTAATGCACGTTCATAGAGTTCCTCGGACCTTAAAAAATTTCTGCCTAATATTTGCAGAACTACCCCTGGTTCCCATCGATTCTGTCCCTATTATGATTTGATAAATACTTTTTCTCCTATGTAAAAAATGGGAATATAACTACTTTTTCTGTGGACATATACTTTTCAGGGCGATAGCATGGCGTTGAAAATTGTCCGGATGATTCTTCCAAACGGGACTTCGATTGGTGAATTCCCTTCTGGTACAGAGTTGGGGGTAGCTCTGTAAGGTGTTAAAAACCTAGTGATTATTTGATTTGGCGTCCCCTTGCCTTCCTCTTTAAGCAATGCTCTGCTGAATGTGTCTACAAAGCATTCTGCTTGTCCGTTAGGCTGAGGGTGGAACTTTTTTATGGAGGAGATAATCAATAAAGCTTTCTTCTCAATTTGGCTATAGTTTCGTTCTGTCGATGTTAATGATCTGGCTTCATGAGAGGTCGCTTTTTCAAATCAATCGGTCAAAAAACGAGAGGTGATTGCTCCTATACCATAGTTTGAAGCATCTCAATCAACCAAACTAGGTAAACAAGGATCATAATGCGTAAGTAAGAGGTTTTAGGCTAGGAGTTGCCTGATTTTCTCAAAACCTGTTTAACAACTTGCCGACCGAACCTATTTTACATCCCTTTCTATCAGATGGTTTAGTGGAGCACGCGGACAATGCAGAACAGGAAAGGAAGTTCTGTAACGAATAACCAATTCTAAGAAAGATCATAGAGTAGGGATATTCGTTGGTTTGGACATGATTTTCACAGCTGGGTCTGGTCTATGTCCATCTTTATCTGTTATAAAATCAAAGTATCGTACCAGCTGTATATAAAAATCACACTTTTATGCGTGATATCACCTGGTCAAGTTTCTTTTGTAGGTCCACTTTGTCTGCTCTCATGATTGTGATATAACTCCTGACGTACATTATGACATGGCATCTATCACTTGCTGGAATATAGAGGGAGCCATCCTGACTTCAAAGGGCAGTCGGTTATATTGAAATAAATCCTTGTGTGTATTGGCCGTGAGGAGATCCTTACACTCATCAAATACCAGCATTTTTAAATACAAATTGAAAAATTCCGATTTTGCAGAAAACGTTCCACAATTCAGCTCGGTAAAAAGATCTCCAGGTAACGGTTAGGGATACTGTTGAGTTTCTAGAGCTCAGTTTGGCCCGGTGGAGTAATCCACTACCGTTGAGTCTCTCAGCTAGCACTATCGGTATAGGCCAATATGAGAATTTCACGGGTTCAATAACAGCCATTTTCTGAAGCTGTCCGAGTTCCTGTTCAACCAATGGGAGGGGGCATAAGGCACAGGTCTTTTAGGTCGACAAACGGGAGTAGCACAGGATCTGAAGGTCAGTAGTGCTTTAGCCCTCGTGCACCCTCCCAATCCTTCTATAGACATGTGATGAAGTCTTTCTAACACGGCGCTCTTCTGGTTTATCTCTGATGGGTTAGGGGTTCTGATTCGACACCAAATGATGTTGATCGAATGGTTTGCTAACTGTAGTGACTCTACTAGATCTAACCACATTAAATCGAGTTCGAGATTCTCTGCAAGGTATACTCTTGTATTCGTTGTTGCATTACATTTGGAAACAGGGCAAGATACTTCTCTAACATTATTGGTGTTGATCACCAACGTAGATGATCAGCAGCGAATGACTGGGGGCCTACTCGAGTTAGACGGGAATGGTATGATCAACCAGGTAAAGTTGAAGTCACACCTCATGGGTAGTACGTAACGTGGACTGACCTATCATCATATCCACGTACTGTGGCTACTTGGATGATTGTACAACACAAACGACGTTAATACAGAAATATATTAGTAACAGAAGGTACAAAGAACAGAATGAGACCACCACCACACAGGCCAGTCACTAGAGTGCAATTAATTGATGCTCGTTGGTTGTGATTGCCTTTCATGAGGATCGGCAAACTTGAATATTCAGTGATCCGACTGCCTGATGATTTAACAAGTACAATGATATTTCACCAACTCAAAAAAGTATCAATATATGACATTCACGGAAAACTATTAAAGTTTCCTTTATTCATTTCAATCAGTCAAAATGTAAATTTGTTTACAAATTTTTCAGAAACAAATCCATTTGTTATCTCCTCTGAGAGACGAAATTCAATCCATTCTCAACTTCTATTTACTCATAATATTCAATCAGAATAAAATAAAATAAAGGAGATCTATCGTATTCAAAATGACTTTCGTCAAAATATCTATTTTTGTTTACTCAATTAGTAAATGGGAAAATTCTCATACACATTTTGTTCACATTGTCAATACTCACTAACCATTATGGTGTTTATGCTGAAATTGTTCAATATTTAAATCACGCAATCATCAAACATCTGTTGTTTGTGAGTTAAATGTAAATAGTGAATGTCGAGTTGTTTGGAAAACAAACAGTTTATATATTTCAATGTGTTATTCATTATTATTCAATTTTAACAATGGAGATTCAGGCAAAGTAATTTGAATCTATATTGAAACTCAACTATCTAGGGGTAAGAGTGAGGTTGAAATCAGTAGTTTGTTTAGATGTGAAATGAACACATTTCTTGTCAGCAAGCTAATATAGAGTGAAGAGATTGATTGGACTGAACTTTCCACTGATAAATCAAAACTCACTTATACATTACAGTCTACTCTCCACCCCATAGAGAGTGGTTATCATCATTGCATTCCGAATACATATCATTCGTTCTCCATATCGTATCACATGAGATTCATTCTTGTTTCAATAGTGTCAATTTGACCACACTCTCCTCAACAACACCGAACTCGATATCACAGTTGAGAAAAACAAAAGATCGAATGATCCTAATAACAATAATCAATGGATGTAACCACATTATGAATTGATTATTCAGAACAAAACAATGCCAATAGGAGATGAGAACTGATGAGAATTTCGCAACTGAATACTTCAGTGTATGTATGTACCTTGTTAAATGCTACCATATAATGCGGATAAATAAACAAATAACATTGAAATGATATATGTTTGTAATATTTCAATGAGCAGGAATAATTACACTAGATCTTTCCACTCAATACTCAATCTAATTGAACATATGAAATGGAAGCTCAGTAATGCTAACGACAAAATAATATCGGAACTAAATCCATAATCTCCACTATCCACTAAATCAAATATCTCACTACACACATTTCATTACGCATACATACAACATCTGCTCATCAGTCTCACCACCTACATGAACACGAATGTTCAACGGCATTCGACTAAATGAATGAATGATTGAATTCGTCGAAATGAAAATGCTCTTCACCAGAATTTGAGCAGTGTCATTGGAATATCAGTGCCCTTCAAATCAGCCAATTGATCTGTGATGTTCAAATCTATTGTAAATATTGTTTGACACAGTTATATATTATCACAGGCTGACAAATCTCAGATACAACGAAATGCGCACTCTCCACACAATCATCATCATCATCATTATCATCCATAACCAACTATTCAAAATATCGAGCACCGAACACTCTCATCAAAACAATTCTGCTTACTGTCACAAAATATTGGGAATTACATTACCACTGTTTACCAACAAGTACACTTCATCTATTCAATTTCATAAATGTGTTCAACACAATCACATTCGACTACATATATTGACTTCATATCCTCATAATCACACATTTATCGATACTAACTACAATGTATTAGAAACACTCAATTCAACATATCTTACTAAATGCCAACACAGTCACTCGGTACTTAGAACATGATTTCTCACAAAGTCATTTCTCACCGAATACCGATGTGACAAATCACTTCGCACTGACATTCCACATTCACACAACAACACATAACATCACCTAATCAGTTCAACATTCTCACACACATATTAATTGTGTGTGAGCATTGTACAATGTGAAATATTATGAAAATAATTCACAAAGACATGGTGGGACAGATACACCCAGTTGACCAGTCCCGAATTGAACGGAATGCACATCGTGATTCCCACTGCTGACCACCATCCAACTCTAATTACCATACCTGTTCAAGCATTGTTCACTACTAATTGAACAGTTTACAAAGTGATGGGAGAAACGATTGTCACATCAGAAAACAACATTTCAAATAACACCTATGAACACAAACTAAATAGTCTGAAACGTAACATATTTCGAAATACATATATCTGGAGAGAGAGAGAGAGAGAGAGAGAGAGAGAGAGAGGAATAGATGTGCACGGTAGATTTCGGTGAGTTTATTATTTGTGTATTTTAACACGAATACACACACATAGGATAAAGCCAAAGCGAATTGTTGGCAAATCGATTTTCCACTGCAAATTCAAACGTCCGAGAACGATGTTGACTCACTTGCACACTTCTGATTGTTCATTATCAATGAATGTCAATGAATGTATGATGAATTAATTTGCAAAATACCCAATGCAATACATTTTGTTCACAGTTGAATAGGAAAGTTTGATTTGCTTCTGCTGGGTCTACCTTCGTTATTTAGATGTGAGAAGATTGTATGAGAGGGAAATTAGATTGAAAGAGAAAAAAAACACCGTGTCATTGTTTATGTAATTAAAATAATCACGAATCACTTTTAGGATTTCAAAGCATATGTGTGTATATTGAGTAGTCACACAATGTTGCGTTCTCAATTCCATCAACACAGTTCATACGATTAGTGTTTGAGAGCAAAGTTGCGATTTCAGAAGATTAGGGTGGAGTTGTTGTTCTCGATTTACAATTAATTCGACGTATCCGATTACCGAGGGGAAAGTGATCAGGAATATTGGCAGTAAATCGGTTCTATTGTTCTGTTGCTGTTGTTGTTAATAGAACTGTCAAACACACTGATGAACGTGTGGGTGTGTGTGAGTGGGAGGGAGTGAGCACATACATGAAAAAAATCATCAAACCATCGTGTTACTGAAGACTACTCATAATCACTTGATTTTGACTCATGTGATGGAACGGTTTTCTTCTTTCCACAAATCGAAAATTCGAATTGTGATAACTCATCAAATCAAACGACATCATTCAATCAACGTACAAATGAATCAAGTGGATTTGGAGAGTATGAACGACACTGTCGATTAGTGGGCAGAAGTGAATCAGTGAATAATAATTCAGTCGTTCAATTTATCCAACATGATAGCAATGCAATTTACCTAAAGTAAAGTTCACCGGTGTGTCGTTCTGCAAACGCTTTATTTCGAACTGGTTTCAAGATCGATTTAGCAGTTATGCAATATACTACATTCACTCGTACTCAACAATTGTTAAGTTTCGATAAACACACAAATGTGTCATTTCTCACAACCGTTTCATGCACTAAGTAAACGTGAATGAATGAAATACGTGAGGAGTTAATAAAGATTACGAAACATGTCATTAGTAGTTTTATAAATTAACAATTCAGCAGCATTGTCATTCAAAATTCAACTCTCTGCTCCCAATATTACAAAATGCATCGTCAAATTCTCAGTGGAAAATAAGTGTTGCTTTACACTCGAAGAACAATGTGTTGCTCTCTTGTTCGGAAATCAGAAAAGGTGATTCATAATACACGTTCTGTGTTCCTGCATAGGAGGTCAGTCGTGATGCCGTCTTCATGGCCATTTTCCTCATTCATTTATTTTGATAAACAACCGTCAACACTTCATCAATTTCGTTATTGTCTTTCAACCTCCAACAAAATAGTGTACAAGGCTCAAATAAGTAGGATGGATAACAACGTATTTATAGTAGTGTTTCAACAAGTAATCCTCACCGTTATCCTCACTTATCTTAACTAACCTCACGTCAGTCATCGTTATCAGAATTATGCATGAACGTGCGAACTTATAATCCATATGTTAGTCAATATTTGTATTCAACAACTTTAGAGAAATGAATTTACCATTGTTACAGAACTATCTTCACCTACTCCTTAAAATAACTGAGGAGTCCCACAATAGGAAGAAACGGCCATCCAGCGCTTCCAGGTTTTCCATAGTGGTCTAACTTCAACTGACTCATGAATTCAACTATTGAAATTACAATTATATCCACAAAAACCCCTCCTGATATTCATAGCTATTTATAAGTTAATTAATTTATCATGACAAATTTTGTGGTACTTTCCCTAAGTCTCGAGGTCGTTAATCCGATAAAACGGGTTCGAGTCCCAGAGTGAACATCAAGTCTGAGATGCAGTTACATCGAGCTGACGAGTCCCAAATAAAACGAAACACACATCCTGGAACCCACCGCTATCCATTATCTAACTTTGCTTGTAATGCTTGTTAATTAAGGCAATATCGAATCAATACGCAAGTATGCACATATGCCAATAAGAGACTGATTAATTACAACGTTAAACATCAATGGGAAGATTCAAGTAAACAATACCGAGTGAATGTAATCAGTGGGTATTACTTATTTACTTATAGCTGTTACTTCCAACGGAGCATAGGCCGCCAACCAGCATTATCCGACCCACTCTGTATTGAGCCTTCCTTTCCAGTTCTATTCAATTTTTGTTCATTATTCTCATGTCTGTCTCCATTTATCGACGTAATGTGTTCGGTAGTCTTCCTCTTTTCCTTGGGCCTTGAGGATTCCAGGTGAGGGCTTGTCTTGTGACGCAGTTGGGTGATTTCCTCAATGTGTGTCCTATCCACTTCCAGCGTTTCTTCCTGATTTCTTCCTCCACTGAGATGTGGTTTGTTCTCTCCCATTGTAGATTGTTGCTGATAGTATCTGTTCAACGGATCAGAAGTATTTTGTGTAGGCAGCTGTTAATAAACACTTGTATCTTCTGGATGATGGATTTCGTAGTTCTCCAGGTTTCTGCCCCATACAGTAGAACTGTCCTGACATTCATATTGAAAATTCTGACTTTGTTGTTGGCTTGCGAACAGTTGTTTTGATTTCCAGATGTTCTTCACTTGTAAATATGCTGTTCTTTCTTTGCCGATCCGTGCCTTCATGTCTGCATTAGATTCACCATATTCATCAATGATACTGCCTAAATATGTAAAGGATTTTACATCTTCCAAATCTTCTACGTTGAGTGTGATTGGATTGTTGCATGCTGTGTTGTATTGGAGAATCTTGCTTTTCCCGTTGTGTATATTGAGACGTATTGCTGCTGAGGCTGCTGCTACACTGGTCGTCTTCTCCTGCATTCGTTGTTTCGTGTGCGATAGAAGAGCCAGATCATCTGCGAAGTCTAGATCATCCAATTGCATCCTATCTGTCCACCGTATCCCATGCTTCCCCTCAGATTGTGACGTCTCCATGATCCAGTCGTTCACCAGGAGAAAGAGAAAGAATGAGAGTAAGCACCCTTGCCTGACACCGGTATTTACTTCGAACGACTTTGTCAACTGTCCTCCATGAACGATTTCGCAGTTTAATCCATCATAGAAATTCTGTATGATATTGACTATCTTCTCAGGCACGCCGTGGTGTCGAAGAAGCTTCCATAGGGTTGTTCTGTCCATGCTATCAAATGCTTTATCGTAGTCAATGAAGTTGATGTACAGTGATGAATTCCATTCAATTGATTGTTTCACAATGATCCATAGAGTTGCGATTTGATCTGTACACGATCTATCCTTACGGAATCCAGCCAGTTGGTCTCAAAGTTAGGCGTCTACGGAGTCCTTCATTCTGTTTAACAATACCCTGTTGAAGAGTTTTCCTGGTATTGAGAGAAGAGTGATTCCCCTGTAGTTGTCACAGTTGCTAAGATCGCCTTTCTTTTGTATTTTGACCAGAAGTCCTTCTTTCCGGTCTGTTGGTACCTGTTCCTCATCCCAAATCTTTCTGAAGACAATGTGGAGTATCCTTGCAGTTACCGCCACGTCTGCTTTCAGTGCCTCTGCTGGAATGTTGTCTGGTCCTGCTACTTTGCCACACTTGATTTGTCTGATAGCCGTACTGATCTCTTCAATTGTTGGTGGGCCAGCATCGATTGGGAGGTCCGTGAGTGCTGCTTCGATATTGGGTGGGTTTAGTGGGGCTGGTCGATTCAAGAGTTCTTTGAAGTGTTCTACCCACCTGTTTTGTTGTTCTTCAATGTTGGTGATTATCTTGCCTTCCTTGCTTTTCACTGGTCGTTCTGGTTTACGGTGATTTCCAGAGAGTTTCTTTGTTGTGTCATACAGTTGTCTCATGTTTCCTTCTCTTGCAGCCTTTTCCGCCGTCATTGCCAAATCTTCCACATATTTACGTTTGTCGGTTCTGATGCTCCTCTTCACTTGCTTGTTTACTTCTGTGTATTCAGCTTGTGCCTTAGCTTTTTCTGCTCTTGTTCGTCTGGTATTGATTGCTGACTTCTTGTTCCTTCTTCCTTGAATCTTATCCAATGTATCACCAGTGATTTATTCCTTGTGGTGGTGCTCCTTGTGGCAACCGATAAGCATAATGAAAGGTAACTGTTGGGGTCCATTTATGGAGTAATAATATACACATTTCTTTATCGTATAATCGTTAAGTTACTAAACTATAGATATTCATTCCCTCTTATTATAAGCTTTATTTTGACCTATGAACTATTATTATACGATTTACCATCTTTGAATTATGCCCTGTCTATTAATTACTATCTCCATCATTCACAGCCACATTTGGCTAATTCTTGTACAAATGTTGTTTTCTATTTTATGTTGCGATGTGATCTGTTTGGTTGCTATATAAACCCAGTATGTTTGAAATATACAATTCATATCGCAGAGGCTGTGATTGGTGTTCTGGACATAACTGGCTGGGCTAATTGGGGAGCAGGACCGATAAAGTCTTTAGACTGCTCGCATGGGTTTCATGCGTCATTGGTCCGATTGACAATTCACTGCTCTCTAATTGGTGGTATCATTACGTTATATATTAACAGGGCACACAGGCCAGAAGTCATAACACGTCCAATGTGTTTCACCTCCAGGTTGTATCTCCTCATTTCTGCAGCAATTTGGAAGACTCTCCCAGTCTCCCACATTGTACGAGTATACCATGAGACGTCATAACTCTTCTAAAGGAAAACTTTTTCATTCCCAGTACAGAGTTTAACTGGTTTGAATAATTTTTTCTGATTAGCGTTTTTTAGCGAGTTAATTTTCTTCGTGATGGGGTTGCTAACCCCATGCCCAACCCTCCTCCTTTATCCAGGCTTATGACTGACAGTAGCCTTAGAGAGGTTTCAGGCGGAGTTGATTAGATTACACAAGTTAGTGCAATATGAATAGAGTTTACATTACAATCTCTCCATTAATCTTAAAATTATGTAATATCAATTATATCAATATAAAAATATGTAAATTCTTTTAGTTTATTTATATACTCTGATTAAATTTACATATACATTTCCATATTATTTATCTCAATAAATATCTGCGTCAGTTACATTTTATTTTATATCAAGATAAGATTATTCATTGACAATCTAACACTGTATATACAGTTTATCATCATCATCATCATCATCATCAGGGAATCTAATATTAAGCGGATAAATAAAGTAATATATATTTTAAGTAAAAAGAAAAATCTGCACCAAATGAAATTCATTCACTCTTAACAACAACAACAACAACAAAAATAGAAAAAAGAATTTTTATATTATTTGTTTGATTAAGATACAAGTACATTTAGCTGATGAGTTTTATATAGGACGAAACGCGTATTCTGAATTCTACTACTAGTTTACATTTAATTTTGTTTAAAATTGAATTAGTTTTGAAATACAATAAAGTTCCTGTTTAATTTATCAGATTAAGTTTTACTAATATTGATAGATGATAAGATGTGTTGTATGATTTTTTTTTTCTATTAAAAAGTAAATTATTGTTTTAATAAAACTAAATTTTAACTAACATATATTATCCTTTTTTTTTTAGTTATTAGATGATTTCACCTCATTTTTTGTAGAATACAATTGAGTTTATAATAATAAACTAATGAGATTATTTCAACAGTTGATATTACTAAAATCTTTACAAAACCCCATTTTGATAATAATCATCTACTCACTAGTAAATGAATTCAAGAGACACTTCTGAAGTTCTAGTGAGAAATAGTGACTAGTGGAGTTCAATCAGGTTTGTTGTGAGTTAGTAACTCATTGAAGAAAATGGTGTACGGTGGTGCGATTTCGTCGATTGATTGAAGTTAAACATTAACACCGTTGGATGCCGACCAGCTCAGTGATGTAATGGTTAAGCGCTCGCGCGTAAGACTGATTGGTCCTGAGTTAAAATCTCGCGAGGGGTGGGATCGTGGATGCGCAATGCTAAGGAGTTCTATACTAGAATGAAACGTCCGTCCAATGCTTCCAGGTTTTCCATGGTTGTCTAGCTTCAATTGACTCATGATTTTAGCTATTGAAATTACTAAAATCTCCACAAAACCCCTTCTGATAAAGAGATTATTGACAATTATTATGTGTAAAATCAACTCATTTACTTAATTTATCAGAATATCAAATGTTGTCCATTCCGACATTGGCATTTAGATCTTCAATCAGGATTGTCAGGTTTTTTTTGTGGACACTTCGTTATAATCGACTTTAGCCTCGAGTAGAAATGATCTTTATCATCATCATCATCATTGCTATCATTGGTGGGTATATAACATTTGATAATCTTCATTGTGATTCCCTCCTCCATTGTTTTGAAGGATACTTTGATTATCCTGGTTCTGTTAGAATCCCATCCTATAAGTTTATTACGTGCTTTTTTTGGACAGTATTAGAGCAACTCTTTGAGTATTTGGAGCATTTCGCTCTTCGTGACTGGAGTACAGCAGCATCTCTCCCGTAACTAACCTTTACAGTCCAGTTTGAGTTCAATGGGTTCCGCTGATTCGGAATATTGTCAAGTTGTAGTGTGGTGTGTGCTACTTATGTAAACATAAGTAGTATATGATGTTCGTCGTGAACAGAATGTCTGGCAGCAGAGAGACAAGAAGACCGAACAGTAAAGAATGAAAACAGAATGCAATTAGTGTGAAAATGCAAGAACAAAGGAAGTCTGAGTTATTTGAGACAATTGATAGACATTTCGCAAATTGAGCATTTAATATATGGTTGTTAGATTTTACTAACTAGTTCTGTAATTTGTTGTCAAATACATTCGATTGTCCCCATTGGTGTTCTTGTTCACTACAGTAGTTCATCATTTCTGTTGCCATTTGACTGATCCACCTGGTCTCACACATTGTCAAAACATTCCATATACCTATAAAATTGTTGCTGTGGTTGTTAGAAGGAGCGTATCGGCCTCATGAGTTCCGAATAATCTCGGCTCTCATCATGAGGCATCATAATTCTTCCTTTGACTTGTAGGGTAGAGTTTAAACGATTAAATTTGTTTAATCTAGTTGGCGTTTTTTAGCAACCCATCTTCTTCGTGTGGGCTTTGGACCGGCAGTATCCCTAAAAAAGTTACTGGCAGAGTTATGCAATATATAACGCATCAACTATAAATAATAATTTAAAAGGATACTAAATACTGTTAAGCCATAAGTTGTCTTTTCAGTTGCATCAGTATTTATGCAACAAAATTAAGGATAAATTACTAATAATCAGTATATCATTATGTTTATATAAGTTTAGCTGCTTTGTTGGACTTAGTCAGGTGGACTATTTTTGGTGTGTTTAATCTCGTTCACTGCTTCATCTAGAACCTTGACAAAAACAATTATATGTCCCAGTTGACTGTAATACATAAAAGTTACTGTATATTGTGGATTTTATTAAACTTTGGTCCAACGACCTATCAATTTGTTACTTAAACATATGGTATGGAAATTTCTCAAAAATGACCTTTTTCAAGAAATTCTTCTCCTTGTTTCAGAATTAAAAAACTTTAAGAAGACAATCTCCAAATATGGAGATTTTTAAACCCGTTCTGCTTTGAGATTTCAAATTCTGTCGTCATTATCACTTAAGTTTTTCTCATATAATAAGAATAATGATAAATGACATTTATAACTCAGTGGTGTGATCGTTGAAATGAATTTAATTCCATATGTAGCCATATATAAGCACTGCTAAGGTTCCTCAAATAGGATTGAAAAAGCCGTTCAGTTGGCTTGGTGTTTATGTTAAAACTAAACGTAAGACCTTTGGTCATGTACGAGAACACTTATCCTCTATACCAGTGAGCTGGTATCCAACGTTGTTAATGTCTAACTTTAATCAGTATTAGAGATTGCTCGACCAATGTTTATTATCTTTAGAGGGTATATTCCTTACGCCTGACACTGTTGCACAGATGTTTGGTTTGAACTAATGATTTGATTTATTATTATTGTGACTAAATTTATTTAATATAAATGATGTACAATCAGTGAAACAGTTTGAGACAACAATATTTTATGTTTGCAAGATGAGATTGACGCTGAGAATTTTCCTTATGAATAAATGGTACACTGACACTACCAGAAATAAGTAAAATGATAAATGTCCGATGCAAATGTGCTCACGCTATCAACTCCGAGATGCAGATACCTTTAGCTGAGTCTCAAATACGACGAAACGCGCATCCTGGAACCCACTGCTAACCACTATCGATTTTGGCTCACAGATTACAGTTTTTAACATGAACCATAAACATTTTTACGCATGAGTAACAAGTAAAGATTTAAAATGTTTTCAGAAAGAACGAAATTACTAATAGTAAGTCAGGTCTATCATCCTGTATCTTTAATTACAGTAAAATGAGAAAATATTAAACATTGAATGTAAATTCAGTGATATAAATGTATAGTACTTGCTGAGAAAACTGAAGATTTTGAGTTCAATCTCATATGAAATTCTTGGTGCACACTACTGTAGGGTTCAAAAATAAAATGAATAAATTATCCAGTTTTGTTTCGTGATCAGTGATTTTTTAACTACAATTAGTACGTCATTACACTTTTCTTTACATTGACTACAATTGAAGCCTATCTAGAAAGGAAGTTTAAAACACATGTAAGTATAAAATAATAATAAAATATCAGTTGAAAGGAATCTAAAATTGGAAATGTAGTCCTCATTAATGGATGACATCAAACAGAGATCAGCATAAGACTGGGAGCGCTGATTCTGGATTTTGAACTAATCAGCAATATGTGCCCAACATGCTGAAGTCTCGTGCTATTCATAAGATACAGATCAAATCACTTCTTAAATAACATCACATTTAGTCATCATGATAAATGTCAGTGTATTTACGGAACGACTAGTTTGCTGAATTTTAAATATATTCGATAAATTCAGGAGGTAAAACTGATTAACTGATGTTAATCTATACTGCTCGACTTATTGGGAATGTCGTAAAGAAACTTATCGTTTCGACATTTGTACTTAACAATGCTACGTGACTGACACTTATTCCTATTAGCTGTCATCTCTTGTAAAATGCTATTCGTACAGTATTGTTTATAATTTCATCGTCATTCCAATGTATTCTAGGAACTTTCGAAAATGCACACTCTTCGGTATTTTGCAAATTAATTTATCCTACATTCATTGACATTCATTGATAATGAACAATCAAAAGTATGAAAATGAGTCAACATCGTTCTCGGAAGTTTGAAGTTGCAGTGGAAAATCGGTTTGCCAACAATTCGCTTCGGCTTTATCCTATGTGTGTGTATTCGTGGTAACATATACAAATAATAAACTCACCGAAATCTACCGTGCACATCTCTTCCTCTCTCTCTCTCTCGAGATTTATGTAATTCGATTTGTGGATATTATGATAATTTCAATAGTTGAATTCATGAGTCAGTTGAAGCTAGACCACCATGGAAAACCTGGAAGCGCTGGATGGCCGTTTCTTCCTATTGTGGGACTCCTCAGTTATTTTAAGGAGTAGGTGAAGATAGTTCTGTAACAATGGTAAATTCATTTCTCTAAAGTTGTTGAATACAAATATTGACTAACATATGGATTATAAGTTCGCACGTTCATGCATAATTCTGATAACGATGACTGACGTGAGGTTAGTTAAGATAAGTGAGGATAACGGTGAGGATTACTTGTTGAAACACTACTATAAATACGTTGTTATCCATCCTACTTATTTGAGCCTTGTACACTATTTTGTTGGAGGTTGAAAGACAATAACGAAATTGATGAAGTGTTGACGGTTGTTTATCAAAATAAATGAATGAGGAAAATGGCCATGAAGACGGCATCACGACTGACCTCCTATGCAGGAACACAGAACGTGTATTATGAATCACCTTTTCTGATTTCCGAACAAGAGAGCAACACATTGTTCTTCGAGTGTAAAGCAACACTTATTTTCCACTGAGAATTTGACGATGCATTTTGTAATATTGGGAGCAGAGAGTTGAATTTTGAATGACAATGCTGCTGAATTGTTAATTTATAAAACTACTAATGACATGTTTCGTAATCTTTATTAACTCCTCACGTATTTCATTCATTCACGTTTACTTAGTGCATGAAACGGTTGTGAGAAATGACACATTTGTGTGTTTATCGAAACTTAACAATTGTTGAGTACGAGTGAATGTAGTATATTGCATAACTGCTAAATCGATCTTGAAACCAGTTCGAAATAAAGCGTTTGCAGAATGACACACCGGTGAACCTTACTTTAGGTAAATTGCATTGCTATCATGTTGGATAAATTGAACGACTGAATTATTATTCACTGATTCACTTCTGCCCACTAATCGACAGTGTCGTTCATACTCTCCAAATCCACTTGATTCATTTGTACGTTGATTGAATGATGTCATTTGATTTGATGAGTTATCACAATTCGAATTTTCGATTTGTGGAAAGAAGAAAACCTTTCCATCACATGAGTCGAAATCAAGTGATTATGAGTAGTCTTCAGTAACATGATGGTTTGATGATTTTTTTCATGTATGTGCTCACTCCCTCCCACTCACACCCACACGTTCATCAGTGTGTTTGACGGTTCTATTAACAACAACAGCAACAGAACAATAGAACCGATTTACTGCCAATATTCCTGATCACTTTCCCCTCGGTAATCGGATACGTCGAATTAATTGTAAATCGAGAACAACAACTCCACCCTAATCTTCTGAAATCGCAACTTTGCTCTCAAACACTAATCGTATGAACTGTGTTGATGGAATTGAGAACGCAACATTGTGTGACTACTCAATATACACACATATGCTTTGAAATCCTAAAAGTGATTCGTGATTATTTTAATTACATAAACAATGACACGGTGTTTTTTTCTCTTTCAATCTAATTTCCCTCTCATACAATCTTCTCACATCTAAATAACGAAGGTAGACCCAGCAGAAGCAAATCAAACTTTCCTATTCAACTGTGAACAAAATGTATTGCATTGGGTATTTTGCAAATTAATTCATCTTACATTCATTGACATTCATTGATAATGAACAATCAAAAGTATGCAAGTGAGTCAACATCGTTCTCGGACGTTTGAATTTGCAGTGGAAAATCGGTTTGCCAACAATTCGCTTTGGCTTTATCCTATGTGTGTGTATTCGTGCACATCTATTCCTCTCTCTCTCTCTCCAGATATATGTATTTCGAAATATGTTACGTTTCAGACTATTTAGTTTGTGTTCATAGGTGTTATTTGAAATGTTGTTTTCTGATGTGACAATCGTTTCTCCCATCACTTTGTAAACTGTTCAATTAGTAGTGAACAATGCTTGAACAGGTATGGTAATTAGAGTTGGATGGTGGTCAGCAGTGGGAATCACGATGTGCATTCCGTTCAATTCGGGACTGGTCAACTGGGTGTATCTGTCCCACCATGTCTTTGTGAATTATTTTCATAATATTTCACATTGTACAATGCTCACACACAATTAATATGTGTGTGAGAATGTTGAACTGATTAGGTGATGTTATGTGTTGTTGTGTGAATGTGGAATGTCAGTGCGAAGTGATTTGTCACATCGGTATTCGGTGAGAAATGACTTTGTGAGAAATCATGTTCTAAGTACCGAGTGACTGTGTTGGCATTTAGTAAGATATGTTGAATTGAGTGTTTCTAATACATTGTAGTTAGTATCGATAAATGTGTGATTATGAGGATATGAAGTCAATATATGTAGTCGAATGTGATTGTGTTGAACACATTTATGAAATTGAATAGTTGAAGTGTACTTGTTGGTAAACAGTGGTAATGTAATTCCCAATATTTTGTGAGAGTAAGCAGAATTGTTTTGATGAGAGTATTCGTTGCTCGATATTTTGAATAGTTGGTTATGGATGATAATGATGATGATGATGATTGTGTGGAGAGTGCGCATTTCGTTGTATCTGAGATTTGTCAGCCTGTGATAATATATAACTGTGTCAAACAATATTTACAATAGATTTGAACATCACAGATCAATTGGCTGATTTGAAGGGCACTGATATTCCAATGACACTGCTCAAATTCTGGTGAAGAGCATTTTCATTTCGACGAATTCAATCATTCATTCATTTAGTCGAATGCCGTTGAACATTCGTGTTCATGTAGGTGGTGAGACTGATGAGCAGATGTTGTATATATGCGTAATGAAATGTGTGTAGTGAGATATTTGATTTAGTGGATAGTGGAGATTATGGATTTAGTTCCGATATTATTTTGTCGTTAGCATTACTGAGCTTCCATTTCATATGTTCAATTAGATTGAGTATTGAGTGGAAAGATCTAGTGTAATTATTCCTGCTCATTGAAATATTACAAACATATATCATTTCAATGTTATTTGTTTATTTATCCGCATTATATGGTAGCATTTAACAAGGTACATACATACACTGAAGTATTCAGTTGCGAAATTCTCATCAGTTCTCATCTCCTATTGGCATTGTTTTGTTCTGAATAATCAATTCATAATGTGGTTACATCCATTGATTATTGTTATTAGGATCATTCGATCTTTTGTTTTTCTCAACTGTGATATCGAGTTCGGTGTTGTTGAGGAGAGTGTGGTCAAATTGACACTATTGAAACAAGAATGAATCTCATGTGATACGATATGGAGAACGAATGATATGTATTCGGAATGCAATGATGATAACCACTCTCTATGGGGTGGAGAGTGGACTGTTATGTATAAGTGAGTTTCGATTTATCAGTGGAAAGTTCAGTCCAATCAATCTCTTCACTCTATATTAGCTTGCTGACAAGAAATGTGTTCATTTCACATCTAAACAAACTACTGATTTCAACCTCACTCTTACCCCTAGATAGTTGAGTTTCAATATAGATTCAAATTACTTTGCCTGAATCTCCATTGTTAAAATTGAATAATAATGAATAACACATTGAAATATATAAACTGTTTGTTTTCCAAACAACTCGACATTCACTATTTACATTTAACTCACAAACAACAGATGTTTGATGATTGCGTGATTTAAATATTGAACAATTTCAGCATAAACACCATAATGGTTAGTGAGTATTGACAATGTGAACAAAATGTGTATGAGAATTTTCCCATTTACTAATTGAGTAAACAAAAATAGATATTTTGACGAAAGTCATTTTGAATACGATAGATCTCCTTTATTTTATTTTATTCTGATTGAATATTATGAGTAAATAGAAGTTGAGAATGGATTGAATTTCGTCTCTCAGAGGAGATAACAAATAGATTTGTTTCTGAAAAATTTGTAAACAAATTTACATTTTGACTGATTGAATTTTTTTGGTATGGTTGAAATGAATAGGGCAAACTTTAATGATGTTCTTTGAATGTCATATTTATTGACTGTGATTTTGAAATGACATTTTTCGGGGTCTTGTTCATGTTGTGAATTTCACCCTTCTTAGTTACCACGTGACAAATTCGGCAATCAGAATACTGACTCATATGACCTTATTCTTGTGCTAAACCAATGACCCCACAAACATATTAGTAGTTTTGTGTAAACTCTGAATTCTTATTGGTCCTTCTCTACTAGCCTTGCCAGTTTTATTCCAGAACACTCTCTGGTTCCACAAGGTGAATCATGCATTTCAGCCATACGAAATTAATAAATAAGCAAATCATTCTAAATAGTACTATGAAATAGAAAATAATAATTATTTAATATCAGTCAAAAAGCGTCTCTGTGTATGAGACTGTAACTAACATATTGGAAATAAATTAAAAATATTAAATCGTCTAATACTAGTCAATGGGTGATATGGAAGTTTATGACAAAAGGAATATGAATGTACATAATCTAGTTACATAATAGTTACCTAACTGTAATATATCTAATAATAGTCCATAAGTAATGCATATCAGTTACAACTCATTTATTTTCGTTCTGATAAAAAGATGTTTAAGCAGGGAGGATTTGAGTAAATGACTATTCCTGTTACCTGATACTTTAGGCTTTTTTGTTTCAAAATCCGTTTAGTGTTATTCAGATCTTATTTACAGTTATTTCGCTGTCTGTAAATTAGAAACTTCTACCTTTCTCATATTGTACATTATAGTAAGTACTGAGCACCTACCGCTAGACTCCGATTATCATTCAACATTACCTGATTATTTATTCATCTGTTGATAGTTGATTATATTTTCTGATTGCTATTAGACTTAAACTATATCATTGGATAAATAGGAACACACTCATAAAACTATGGTCTACCAGAATGTATATATATATATATTCTTGAAGGATTGAATATAAAGATTCCCCTTTACAGTTAATTGCCTCCAAATGTCCTGGTACGGCCAAGAGTGGGGAGAATCCGCTCTCCCTCTCAAAATGCTCTCACATGGCCACGCGTATATAGCCTCTGCCAGGGAAGTCTTACTCACTGCCTTATCGTGGCACCGGTGTTGTTTACGAACTTGAGAGGACGAAAAGCGAATGTCCGGATCCCAAACCAATGGTGCACATGGGCTCCAGTATCCTGAAGGAACAAATGGCGTATGAACCATTCGTTGGTCACCGGCTACCATGGGACTGCATCTCTTTACGATGCTCCACTGCCTTGTGGGTCACACGTTCAGGTCGAAGGCTCGGGGTGTGGTCCCCTAAGAAATCCATCTGCTTCGGTTTGGGCACCCGGGCAGTATCACAGCCCTCACACATATCAAATGAGATTTGTGTGGCGCATATTTATTTGGTGCCTCCTTGTACCAATATGTATGCGTTAAAATAAAAAAATAAATAAGAATATAAAGATTTCCACTTAAAGTTAATTCATTACATCGGAATGTAGGGTGGAAGTTAAGAAAATATAATTATCATAGTCCATACTGCATTTATGCATTTTTGGATGAGTCCATAGAAGTCCAAAGCTTGTTTTTTTTTAATTACTGAGATATCTATTCTCGTTGCAGATTTTATATATGTTAAACGTGATAATATTTGAATGAATTTCACTGCACTATAAAGGTGAATATACAACAAATACAAATCAATAATGGTCATGGTATATGACTGGTCATTCAACGTAAAAAAATGATTTGTTAGGTGATATGGGAGCTTTCTGTCTGTATGATGCTGTGCTCAATAAGAAATCTATATGTCATTATGTAATGTTTTATTCATACTGGATACCACAAAGAAAATATCGGTAAATGTATAAGTGATAAATGTTCCATTACTAATTATATTATTGATTACTTCTAAACTCCAAAGTATTCCGTTTCTTTTTACAAATCCATTTATGAACGAATGAATGATTGAAATAGTTTTGTCTTAAGCATAAGTACAATTTTTGCTAAAACTTTACTTGATAGATAAGTTCTTCAGTTGATAAAATAGTTACTAATTTATGCAGATAACAGTTGATATAGAGCGCCAATCAAAAATACTTTATTAAGAAGGTCAATTGATTGTAAACAGAAATGACCTAAAGAGAAAGTGCATTTTATTGGCTAAGAAATGGATTACTTTTCATAAGGGTTAAAGTGGCATATATATATGAATGAGTATTAGTGCATTTTATTCAGAAGCCTAACGTTCTTTCTCAAACAATTAGTCAGTTGAGCGGTTAGCGCGTAACACACCGTGGATCAATATCGGATTTTGGACACCGCCCGTCGCAACAAAAGTATGAATACATATTTGATTTTACAATGTATCGAAAACAAGTGTATAAAATTAGATGATAGTGGATTTTACAGAAATTGATTTCATTCAAGTATATGTTGTAATTTCGATGAATATTCACATTTTTAAATGTTTAGTGCTTGACAATGAGTTGAAACTGTATCATTTATCGGGAACAAGAAGAAGATACTGTGTGTAAAGTGAAAACGTGGTTTGATTTGTTACTGCTGAGTAAGACGGTGAGACTGATGTTGTTTGTATGTTTTCATTGAATTTGATTAGGATGACAATACTAAAAAACTTATGTAAGTCTAAATGAAGTGGAGATCAACACTTTTGATGATGCTACGTCGTTGTGTCAAATAGATAGAGCATACATCGTTTCAATAAATGTATGACATATATAACATTTCTTCAGACTCAGTACATTGAATGCTTAAAGTTGTCTTCATTATGTTCTCGTATTAGGTGTTAAAAACAATCTGTATTTAGCAGAGATAGATGGTGGCTAGCAGTGAGATTCAGGATGCGCGTTTCGTCCGATTTATGACTCATCAGCTGGATGTACCTGCATCTCAGAGTTGATATGCACTCTGAGACTCGAATCCATTACTGTTCGCTTCAAACGTCACCATGTTATTCTCTTAGCTACTGAGTTCAGATAGCCACTAGATTATGCAACGGAATAAAGTTTAATTCATTTTTGTATTAGTTAATTGAAAAGGATGAATAACAACTGGAAAGAGCTGGAAAGGATTGACCAGGACAGGGTTGGATGGAGAATGCTGATGAGCGGCCTATGCTCCTTTGCGAGGAGTAACAGGCGTAACTAAGTAGTTAATTGAATCTTTTTAATGACATTTAGGATTGCAATTGATCAGTCTTTTATTAACATATACATCCTGTGAAGATTGCTTATAATACTTGTGATTTAAGGTCACATTGAAGCAATTCACACAGGATGCATATATATGCCAATAAGAGACTCATAATAGTTAACTAAAACAATCCATACACAAAATATCTAATATTTCCCAAATCGATAATGATAGACGACAGTACACCAACACTAATAATCATAACTCATTTTTCTGTTTTTAAAGTTAGATAATAATTGGGATTGTTTTTTATCTGAATATATGAATGTATACCTATATATTATATTGTTCATCTGAGACTGAAACTGAGAATTCCTTGTTTCAGATACATAATTTTTTTATTTTTTTTATCATTACTTCTCTTCCCCGTTGGCTTGACGATTATTATTATTTTTTTAATACCTAGTTACATGTTTTAAACTAATTTATTTCAATCAAATTGTTTTTTTCTGACATTGAGGTTTTTTTATTTAAGCTTTGCCAAATGTTTCATTTCTCATTGGCTTTTATTACATATATATTGCAGTGAGTTTACTTCTTTTTGGGGTGGGGGGGGGAAACGCACGTGCACACACACACACACGCACGCGCACTTTTCAAATAATTACATTTGATTCTTATAGTCTCACGAAATCATTTAAGTCACATTGAATGAAATGATACTTTTATATTAGAAAAATATTTTCATATAAATTCAATGTTTCTAAATAAATAAAGTTTTATTTTAATTTCCATCAATGAAACCGTAATTAAAAAAAGCATCCCTCAAGATTAAAGTTTTAATTTGAATAAACATTCTTTAACTTTGAGAATTGAGTTGATTTTATATTAATCTTGAATTCAGATATAAGAAACGACAGAGCATTGATTCTCTAAAGATTAGGAATAGAACTTGATGATGAGAGCTATAGAGGACGAAACCTAGGTTTAGGATCTCCTGTCGACTAGCTTCAATCATCGCTTTACATCTCAACATATTTTACTTAACGTTGAGTCATTTAAACTTGTATTCACATAGCAATTTAGTTGACAGGATTTGATCAGCACTAATCGTATGTTACTTACTTACTTACTCACGCCTGCATAGGCCGCCCACCACCTGTAGCTTTTCTAGAGTCACTGCCGGTTCAAAGCCCAGGTAAAGGAGGGAGGTTGGGTATGAGGTTAGCGACTCCATCCCGTAGAAAACTAACTCGCTAAAAAAATGCTAACCAGAAAAACTAATTAAAACCATTTAAATTTTGCCCTGCGAGTTAAAAGGTCTTTATTTAATCTTAAAAGATATCGAATATAATTTGAAAGTCTAGTCTATCTGTTTAAATCGGAATTCTCTGTCCAAGTCACCACCAAATCACTGAGCTAAACATATAGAATAATCCATATATATTTCAAAAGTTTTACTCACTGAAATAATCGAACCACAAGTACAATAAAGCCGTGTTATAATTGTTTTTAACACTTCAAACACTGGGATTTCCAAAATATAGACATAACATTATTGACATAGTTTCCCTGAACTAACATAGTGATTTAAGTATATCAACTAATTAATTTAAAACCATGTTTTGTACTACATTCAGTTCAATACTATTTTCACCATTATCAATTATGGGTAGGATCCATATATCTTGATCGTGATTATTCCAAACTTTGTTTTAATTAACACAGCTGAGAAGAAATATATAGGGAATATAAAGAATGAAACTTTTATGATTTGTTACTGATGACCATCAACCATTTGATCGATCTATCAATCAAACAATTCACTTGTCAATAATTAATGATCATCCAGTTCACTATGTGTGAGTGTGTTATTTTGGAGTTACTTTGATCAAAATACAAAGGACTTTCCTTTGTTTCACTAAAAACCAAAAAAAAAAAACAACATTATGTCGGTAAATTGAAGAAAAAATTCATGGTTGATTTATTCTTAATTCAATGAATAAAATAAAGAAAAAAAACAGAATGGAGACAATAAATCAATTACAAGTAAATAATTCATTGAAATTTTATTATTATTATTTGCATAGTAATAATCTTAGTGTTTTATTTCAATTACTTTTATCTAAGCACAGAAACACTGATACGAGAAAGCAAACAGATATGTGCTACATAAATTATTCGATTTGTGTGAAGGATAGGATACTGACCAGGTGCCCAAACCGAAGCAAATGGTATTCTTAGGGGGCCACACCCCGAACCTTCAATCCATAAGACAGTGTAGCAATGTAAGGAGATGCAGTCTCATGTCAGCCGGTGACCAACATTAAGCTCATATGCCATCTGTTTGCTTAGGATCCTGGAGCCGATGTGCACCATTCGTTTGGAGTCAGGGTTTTCCAACTCCCCTAGGTGGATCCTTCATATCCACCAACCCGGTTAAAGCGCCGAACATTCGCTCTTCGTTCTCTCAATTTTGCAAGTAACACCCCTGCTGTGAGATGTCAGTGAGTAGAACTTCTCTGGCAGTCTCTGTTTAAGCGTGGTCATGTGAGAGCATTTGGAGAGGAGAGAGCTGGGTCCCTCCACTCTTGGTCGTACCAGGGCATTGGGTGGGTGAAAGAAAAGAGGAAGTTTATTACCTGCTTCATCCAATCATGTTACAGTGGAAATGCTCACGTACATATATATTCAACATCGGTGTTCTATGAAGTTCGATCAAATGGTACATACGCGGTTTCAGCATTCGAAATAGTGATTATTATTTAAAGTTTTTTTGCTGATTGCGATTGAATTTCTTTGGGAAAATATTGCGTTTCCCAACATAATGGACTAAACCAAGTCGGTAACCTGGATGAAGTTGATTCCAACTAAGCTTATTAATTCATGTCTACCTTCATAGGTTGTTTATATATTTCTCACTATATATGAGTTTGGTAAACTATCAAATTTATTACCGATTAAGAGAATATGAGAAGATATATTTTCATACTTAAATTATTGTAGCTGATTTAGGTATACTATAGATTATGGCTTCACTGTGGCATTTAGGATTTGTCGAATAAATATTGCTCATCACTGACTAGTAGTGGTGGACAAGTTTTCATTCTTCGTTGTAACAATCCAACAACACAATCTTTACCATCTAAATTAACACTAACTCTATACAACATTGAGAAATTACATTAAGTAGTTAGTAGTATAAAAAATTTAGATACACAGAATTGTCCAATGTTCTTTTTGTCACGTTTTTAAATACAACTACAATTGAGTTTCTTTTCAAATTAGTTCTTCTCTTCAGCCAAGCATAATCATACTTTATTAGCATTATTCTACTTCTTAATTCTTACTTCATTTTATAAATAAATAAACCTTATGGAATACGACTGGTTTTTGCTGCATCCTAGGCGTGTCCATGTATGTACATTGTTCATTATTTTAATTTATGACCAGAGTAACTTCAGTATCAGAGGTAATGATGAAAGAAAATGTAACGAAGTGGGGAGAACTGGTGTGGATCTGAACTGATGAGTTATTTAAAGGGTTTGACGATCCGGGATTTTAGTTTAATTTATGGACTGTATTGACTCACAAACTGTCTTCATTAATTTGATATTTTTGGCATGTCTCTATAAATCTTACTGCACATTGAAGTAAAGCCCAATGATGATCCAACTGAAATCCAAATGAGAAATTTTCATATTTTTCAAACAAAATTCCTAGATATATATATTTATGGTGGCTACCTTTGACAGTTGACCTCTGCTACTGCGATTAGTTAGTCTATTCCTTATGGGTTCATAGGTCGAATTTATATTGATATGTTTGCTGATAACTAATTGATCTAGATGCTATGCTTTTAGAGATTGCTTGGAATTTCCATGGTCTAGAATTTCAATGCATATAGAATTGAACTTGTGTTCATGGCTGTTTCACAAATGAAGTCAATATGAATGCATAAACAGATGATAGTACCATAATTTACGATGAAAACTCATCACAAACAAGGTCATCGGGATGAACTTACACAACGTTTGTAAAATAAATGGAAAACTCACTTCTAGATGAATGAAGTCTGAGAGATATTGTCATGAATCACAACCAAATTTATCCATTTGAATGATCTAGCTCAAAAAATATATCTTTAATAACATCCACCTAAGCCAAAAAATATTCTCTATCATTTCAAAGTCATATTTATACAGTTTTATGCTAGAGATTCAAATTTCTTCTCTGTCTAACTAGTGACCTGTAAAAATGCTTAAGCATTAGTTATTTATTCTTTGATTTGGGTTTTTATTATTTGGAATCAACTAGTAAATAGTATTGATACACGTTCCACCAAAAGTTTCCTGCTTTTTTGAATAGTAACATGTATTATGATCTGCTAATATTTTCCGCCTTGTTCAAAAATTTGAATTAAATTTTTTTTCCGGTTAGTGTTTTTTTACCCAGTTAAATTTCTACGGGATGGAGTCGCTAACTTCATGCCTAACCCTCTTTTATTCGTGTTTAGGACCGGCAGTAGCCTAAGGGGGGTTCCAGGCAGAGTTTGAAAGATTATTTTATTATTTGCTACTGGCAATCATGGTGATTAATTTTTTTTTTACCGCCTAGAATTGTTAAACGTTAAGTTTTTTTCACTCCTTTTTTGTAAAAGGTAAATTTAGAAAACGCAATGACGTAATAAATATTGAAGGTTAAAAAAATATACAAAGTGTATGATGCGTGAATGAGATGGTAACTAATAGAAAACATAATGTATCTAGATAATACTATTTAATTTAGTTCCACCCATCTCATAAAACTAGAAAAGATACTGAAAGAAATATACACATATAGATTATACAAAAACAAATTTAGTGGTAAACTTTTATACGATCACAATTAAAATTACAAAATGATTTTAGTTAGACAACCATTAAAAACATGAAAGTAACGGATGATTATTTCATCCTAACATGTGACTCCTCATCAATGTATAACTATAACACTGCATCCAGGAATCGATCTCAAGCGCTTCATCACAGCGCTCGAGTTCCTAACCTCAAGATCAATTCATGGTATAGACTATGAAAATTTTACAGTCTGCACGAATTATCCTATAATAATGATGATTTGCAAACTAGGAACAAGATCCAAGATATAAATCTTGCAGTTTTAGTGAAAATTCAGGACCAGTAAAGTTTAGCCATGTCAGTTGTGATATGGTTTTCTACCTCTGTGTATCAATCAGTGATGCGCAATATTACAAAATGATTAAAGTTAAACACCAACAAGTTCGAATGCCAGTTCAGTGATCTAGTGGCTAAACATTCACGTGCGAGATATACGGTGCTGGGTTTGATTTCTGCACTCAAGTTCGTCGAAAAGCTTGGATCAGATCGCCAGGCGAAACTTTGGATTTACTCCAAATTCTTTCGCTGAGATTTTACAAATACTTTCTTCCTCTTCAATTGCAAATCAGTTTATAATTAAACATGTTTATCAAGTTTATAATTAATAGATGTTGTTTAGCTAGCAGTGAAATCCAGGATTATTTTTTCTTCATATGTGGAAATCTTTAGTTGCACCTATCTGTATTCCAACGTGAATGTTTATCACGGGACTCGAACTCAGTAACTTTTACTTGAAAAGCCAATGCTACATTCACTTACCTACTGTAATCTAAGTACGTCCAGCTGAATGGTCTTAAACTTGTGAAATAATGGCTGTGTTGAGATAAATCGTACATGATGTACATATACTAACTGAGATTGATCAACATCCAGTTACATATATATTAACAATGGTATCATTCAAATCATTAACATAGTTTGACTTGAAAAATTCAAATAAATTGGATATTAACTGAACTGTTTATAAAATTAATTAAATTAAATATTTATAATATTCAAATGAGTATAAAGTTGAGTTTATGATGTTTTACAACTTAGTGCAAATCGATCCATCAAGAAAAAAATTTTTTTCTTTAAAGAAGAGCTTTCCACTAAGTCACGAAAGTTAAAATGATCGTTTCCAAGGTGACTCATACTTATACATCAATATTTAGATCTCTTTAAAGTTTGAGAATACTACTTTCCAATATTATTGTTTAACAAGTAATGAAGTAAGAATATAAATAATACCTCTTTCAATTAGTACTATTCAGAACATGTCCTTAGCGTACTCCATATCATTTCCGATGTTTCATCAGAAGTAGACCAGAGTGATGTAATCAGAATTATTGTAGAAAGTCTTTAGGAAGGCATAATTGAAGAACTTAGCAGATTAGTTATCTTCATCGGTTATAACTGTCGTAACTTGTGGCTTTATGCCTTATGACGCAATGATACAGCCAATTATAGGACAGCGAATTATCGACTAGATAATTGACGCATAAAACCAGTACGAGCAGTCTACAGTACTTCCCGGTCCTTCTTCTTAACTAGTCCTGCCTGTTAAGTTTATAAAACCAATCTCATCCTCTGTGATATGAATTATCTCAATTGATTGATCACTGGGTGGTGATCAATGTCATGCGTGTCAAGTTCTTGTTGGTGCAGATCGAATGTTATCGAACATGTTGAAATGTGGCTACCAGTCTAGGTGACTCGACACTGTGTGCACTATGTTGGGATTAAATGGTGGTTGGAAGTAGTCGATAGGAAACCCTGAACCCGGGTGACACGGGATCGAATCCGTCAGGGAGCACCAGTTCCCTCAAGATTATATGTACACCTTGCTGACGAGTGCCAAGTAGCATGAAACCCGGGTCCAGGGTTTCCTGTCGACTATCTTCAACCACCATCTAATATGAATCATCTATCTCAAACATATTAATCAAACAGACCACATCGTACCATAGAATAAGAAACAAAATTTGTACAAGATCTAGTTAAACGTGGCTGTGAATGTGGTAGACGGTAATTAATAAACTGGGCATAACTTAAGAATGGTAAATCGTATAATAATAGTCTATGGATTAAAATAATGCTCATAATAAGAGGTAAATGAATATGCATTGTTTAGTTACTTAAAGATTATATCATAAAAATGTATGTATGGTATTGGTCCATATATACTTCTCAAAAGTTAACATTCATAATTCTTGTCGGGATATAACAATAGCAATGTAATCTTATGATATAATAATTCCTATCCAGTATTATGTTATCAAACCAATTAACATTTATCATTATCTAATTCTATATATATATATATATATATATATATATATATATATATATATATATATATATATATATAAATTTGACTACTATCCAATAAAGTTAATCAACTGTATAACTCATTGTATATTAGAAATAATTCTGATTTATCATAAATTTTAAATGATATTGTTAGCCTTCTATCCCTTTGCCTTAAGCAATATCAACCTATTTCTTATTCAGTTTTTATATGAAATGATCTATGTAGACCATATGGTTACCTAACATTTCTTTTTATACAGTTAAATACTGTTCTAGTGTATTGTTTGATATTGTGTCTAATTCCATAAGTATATTTACATAAGAGAAGATAAATTTGTTTTAATCTCCATCATCCTTTGTAATATATCTTTGATGGAGGTTAGAAATCACATATTTTATTTTTAAAAAAAGAACAAACTCCGTTCTGTTTATTTTGACCATTACATATGTTAAGTTACAATGTATTGTTAATATATATGTATATATATAATCTCTAAATAAACTCAAGGTAAAAGAAATTTTATACATAGATTACTTTGTCATATCATTTAGAACAAATCTATGATATACATTTCGTCCTACCTCAGGTTCATCAGCTTCATTTAAAGTGAGAAAAACTTGGATTCGAGTTCTAATGTGAAAATCAAAGATGATTCATAGGTAAATTTATCTAATAGGTTCCAAATAAGACAAAATGGGAATAATAGATTCTACTTCTAGTCACAATCGATCTGTTTAAAATAACTTATGACCATATGTGACCATATCAAGAAAATCTATAAAGGATGTTCACATACTTAAAAAGTCTAACCAAACTTTGGTCTACTCATATTAACAACAGGATAAATTGAACGATTCAATGCTAATGATATAAGAATAATGGTTCCGTGTACACTTTTATATGTGACCATTTATTAAATATTTAGTTTCTTGTAAGGTATATAACATTTAAACGTAACATTTGACTCTCATAACTGATATTTTGTGAACACTAATATTTTTCAATGATTAAGATCATGAGTCAGTTGAAGCTAGACCACCATGGAAAACCTGGAAGCACTGGACGGCCGTTTCGTCCTATTATGGGACTCCTCATGATCTTAATCATTGAAATTACTACAATCTCCACAAAACCCCTTCTGATACTAATATTTTTAATTATTAGAAGCTGTACCGTTCCTAAATGTAATTGAAAAGTGTTCAAGTTAATTTACAACTTTGAAGTATTATATATGCACGTATAGTTAAGGTTGTTATTTCTTTTTAGCATAAAATGTTGGAGATCCATTTTTTCGTCAAAGAATAACTATCAGAAGATTGTAGTAATTTAATAGTTGAATCATAAGTCAATTTATGATAGACGACCATGAAAAACCTAGAAGCACTGGATGGCCATGTTTTCCTCGTATGGAACTTCTCAATGAGACTCGAACTTTGAACCTTTGGTCTTGTATCTAGGTTTTCCATGGTTGTCTGGCTTATATCGTCTCCACAAACCCCCATTCTGACAATAACTATCATGTTTTTAATAGTGACTGTCTCAAGAGTTATTTCCTGGAGTTCTAGCGAGAAACCGTGACTAGTGGAGTTCTACCATGTATGTTGTGTAGGAGTTCCTCACTGAAAACATTGATGGAAGGTCGCACGATATCGTGAATTGGTTGAAGTTAAACATCAACACCGTTGGATATTGATGCAAAGGTCTCATGAGTCTCATACTAGGACGATATGGATGTTCAGTGAGTCCAGGTTTTCTAATGGTGGTCTAGCTTGAATCTACTAAAGAATTCAACTCTCGAAGAACAACTACTTACAAACAGCTGTCTTATACATTATGCATAATGCAAACAAATATATTCAGTAGCACCACTATTGAAAACACATTCTAATTTATACTGATCTTGTCAAACTGTTTCGCAAGCTAGATTTGTATTTATTAATCATATTACTATAAAAAATACCTGACTAGAAATTTTAGAAGAGAATATTTACAAGCAGGCAATAAGCATTTATAATCATTTCTTCATTAGTCATCGATTTTCACTGTGTTTGTAAAGATACAATGACTTCATTAGAAGTAGTTCTTCAATTTAGTTTAACTATGATGTATTTATTTTGTGAATAAACTGAAACGACTATATTATGGATAGTAGCCAGAATTAGGATTCAGGAAAACAAATAAAACTAGCTCTAAGTGTTGATAATCACACTGAGATAAGAAACGCTCTGTATATCACTGTCAAAACCAGGTCTTTGGTAACCAGGTTGCAGTCTTATTCTGAATAATAACTTTGGGATGTAGTTAAACACAAATGACTACTCATAAATAAAAAAACACAACTGTTCTGAATCCTACTAATACCAAATACCCACAAACCGATGTTATGTGAATTTAATTTACTATACTTTTCTTCTGGATATCTGTATGTGTTAGGTCAGAAATTCTTGATGCTACTAGCTTCTCAAAGAAGCCCCAGCTAAATACACTCAATGATATAAAACAAACCACAAGGTGGACAAACTTCTACTCCATCGACTAATTCCCCAAAATACAAATCCACTCAGTTCCTTTTATATATATATATATATATATATATATATATATATATATATATATATATATATATATATATATATATATATATATATATATATATATATATATATAACTTATGTTTTATCAGTGACAGTTTTTCTTCACACGTGAATTGATTGCCGATTAACTTACTTACTCACTTACGCCTGTTACCTCTCTTGCGGAGGAGCATAAGCCACCCACCAGCACTTTTAATCCAATTCTATCCTAATTAAAACATACCAAAATTAAAACTACACTCTATTTGAATTATTTACCTGAATTAACCAATCACATCATTATTCCAAATAAATTATTAATTTGACCAATCAAATAAAAATACCATAATTTATTTGTACATTAGTCAATTCATTAAAAGGATAAACTTATATTTTTAATGTAAAATCAAATAGTTACTATAGAAAAAAGAAAATTTTTAAAAAATTTGTTTTCATCATTTTGTATATAATCAATCGAATAAAATGACTTCAATTAATTCATATTTTATTTGTGATTATATAAAACATTCAATAGTACAAAAACCATCTATAGAATCAATTCTTTTATCAACTATGAATTTAATTCATAATCAATCCAATAATATAGAAAAATTATCATCTACGGATTATTTTTTAAATAGATATACAAATATTACGACTAATTTAACATCATCTTATATTTATTCAACAAATGCTAGAAGCGATCCATTGAATGTATTCAACAATAATACTTCATTGAATAAGTTATTAATCCCTGTACAAGAGGATTCAATGTATAATAATCATAATAATAATAATAATGATAGTAATTATCCTTATTATCATTATTATTCTGATAATATTCCATTTTCTGTTATAATGATATGTCAAACAATTGAAATGATATGGAATTATATACCACCATTAATATTTTTTATTGGTACAATTGGTAATTTATTTTCATTTTTAGTATTTTATAAACATACTACATTATATTTATCATCACATATATATTTATTATATTTAGCTATTGTTGATGAAGGTGTATTATGTATTGGTTTATTACGTAGATGGTTAGATAAATTATTATTAATACGTTTAGAAGATAAACATTGGTTATTATGTAAATCAATACAATTTATTGGTGTTACAACAAGTTATATATCTGTATGGATTATTGTATTAATTACTGTTGAACGTACTATAGTTGTTATATCACCAATTAATTCATTATGTATTAATCGTATTAAACGTTCATATATATCAATTATTATTTTATGTATTTTATCATCAATTATAAGTATACATTTTTTTTTTACTGTTAATTTAGTAACAATTAATTCTAGTTATTATGATCAAAATCATATAAATTTTACCTTAGCAACTAATGAATATTATTCAATATTAAATATTAATAATACTATACAATTATTTAATAATCATTTATATGATTCAAATAATTTAATATGTGATTTTTATTCTATATTTAAACAAAATGGTTTTCAATCTATATGGATATGGATTGATGCTACATTATATAGTTATTTACCATTTATTATTATATTAATATCAAATATAATTATATTAATTAATATACGTTGGGCTACAAAACAACGTGCTTATTTAATTGGTAAAAAACAATTCACTACAAAATTTTTATATCATCCATATACTACTGATAATAATCCTATTCATTCTAATTATATTCATCATCATCATCATCATCAAAATAATAATAATAATAATAATAATAATAATAATAATGAAAGATTATGTAATTTATCAATAAAAATGAATCAAATTATTAATTCTAATCATCAATCATCTTCATTATGTTCTTCATCATTATATAATAGAAAACAAAATACATTACATTTACAAATGATAATACCACATACTCCAAGTACTGATTCTTTGAACAGTTGTCATAGTGATGATTTGCATAATAGTAATAATACTAATAATATTGGTATATCTCATACAAAGAATCATCATCTGATTAATATGAACTTATGTAAATGTAAACATCCAAGTGTGACTATGCAATTAAAACCATACAATAGTAATAATAATAATAACAATAAGAATCTAAAAGGTATTACTACGCCCAATAAACCAATTAATGTAATTTCAAGATCATCTCATTTATATTCTAATGAAATGCGTCAATTAACAATATTATTAATGTTAATATCATGTGTATTTTTAATTACAACAGCACCAGTTGTATTTATTAAATTATTATTAGCATGGAAACAACAATTTATTATTGAAAATATGATTATATTAGAATTATTTGATAGTATAGCTGAAGTATTAATGTATACAAATCATGCTATCAATTTTTATTTATATTGTGCTGTTGGATCAAGATTTCGTAAAGAATTTAAAAAAATATTTAATTGTAAATTAAAAAAAAGAAAATATTAAAAATAAAATATAAATGGAAATAACAGAGATTTTTTTTTCGTTCTTTTTAAAATATTTTTTTTCATTTTTTTTGATTGATGGATACAATTTATGTAATCATGTACCTTTTTAGAATGTTTTCTGTTGCTAGGGGAAACTATATATCGATATATGTATGATCTATTGAGATGTGCGTGTGTATATGTGTAACTAATATCGATATAAGTAGTATATAACACTAGTCAGAAATAGAATGTTGGATAGTATAAAGTAAAGAAGATTAAGGAGGATAGAATGAGAACCAAAAGGTAGTTGATGTACAATTAAAAAAAAAACCCAGTTAATTTTGAGATAATTGATTGATATTTTGCAAATTAAGGATTCACTATATGATTCCTAGATATTAGAAAGATGTTTTGGAATTTGTGTATTCAATTACATTCGATTGTCCTCAATTGTATTCTTGTTTACTACAATATCAATGACATATATTTAAGTGTGATCCCGACTATTCAATTTCTTCACTGAATTAATGATTAAAATTAGACAGAATCTGATTTTAGGCTCATGATATATTCATTACGACTATAGATAATGAATCATTGACATAGGATAACCTGCAACGATTCATTTCAATGAATTAGATGCTCTAACATAATGATGCCTTAATACAATATATAAGTTGCAAATAGTCTTAAACAGTATGTGTGAGCCATATTTTGTAAGAAAACCATAAAGGGAAACAGGCTAAATTCACTTGTATCGTATATTTTATCTGTCGTAAGCTTAAACCTTTTCAGATTAAAGAAAAAATTTAGTGGATCAACGTATGAGAGTTACACGTGTGTTACTGAACGATATGTCACTCCTCAATAAATTTATCACTGTAAACATCTTAGTGCAATAGTGCCAGTGACAACTAAGAGACTTTGTTGTAAGGTTTCTGTGATACTAAGTGATGCGTATCGTAATCTCATGAGAAATATACAGTAAACATGAATTGATTATTAATGATATCTTGTACAAAGCTTATGTCCATGGCACCCTATCTACTATCATTCAACTATATGAAGTCAAATAAAAAATGCAGGTATACTAAATTATTTTGTGATTATCAAACAAGAATTTGTTTACATAAATGACCTTGTAAATAATTGAGTTTTGGAATAGTCAACTCATTTCAGTATGACACAGCTGAGCCCAATTCACTTATTTTTAAGTTAGGATCTATACACTTCATATTCATTTAGATGCCTTAGTCCATACTGTCCACTAGTATGTCAAGCTCACTTGAGTTATTATATATTCTGGACAGACCAAATTATTCATTCTTTTCAAGTCACATTTTTACCTTGTCAATTATTCACCCATTAATCTCGACTGATTTTACATGAGCGTGTGTACGTGTATTGTTTACTCTATTCGTCACATGTGCGTAGCTAATTATTGTGATTATAAATATCGAGTCTCGCTTTATCAAAACGAGTTAGCTCCCTCGTCTTATCCGATTAGCCTTGATTTCCTGCTTCTTATTGTAAATCTCAGTCTGGATAAACGAGTGCCTGTAATAAATTCATTTAGTGCAACCAGTATTTGGTTTCTTATTAACCCTGTCACACAAACGAGGTTGGCCTAGGTAATATACGGAGTCAAATGGAAGATTTATGTTTACAGCATCTTCGTAGGATGGAACTGGAGTCAGATCAAGACCCCACAACTCTTCTAATATATTTTTAAACAAATTATTCTCTTACCATTATTCTGATTTTTCATAGAAAAATGATTAAAATGTCTGACGAATTACAGCCCTTAACAATCCTTTGAAGATGATCTTCATACCGACTGAACACGATAAGGGTTCTCTGGATCCGTTAGCTTAGCGGATGTATTAAGTATTTTTAATGAAAAGTGATTGTTTCAAGTATCACTGTGAACATCAACGTTGATACGCAGTTACACCTATCTGATGCATCTCAATTAGAATGAAACGGGCATCCTAGATTGAACTGCTAGCCATTATCCATCTCTGCTTATAATACTGATGACTTTTGTAATTCTTTAGTAATTTTTTGCCAAAGTTTGTTAGACTTAAATTCCTTCAAATGGTAAAAGTAGTAGTTATTAGGATTAAAAACCCAGGGTTATGAGTACGAAACAAATGTCATCAACCGCCTCTTGCCTTAGCAAACCTCAGGGTCAATTAATTAATAGTAATCTTAACTATTTAAATCACTTAATTTAACTAATGTACTTACAACGTTTCTTGGTTAAATACAGTTGTCTATGTCATGATTGATTCATATATCTTTGTATGATATTGAAGTGTTGGTTGTTATGTCAAGCCCACATGGCTTATTCGAGCTTCCAGAATGATCAATTTATCCATCCTCCTTGAGTCACATTTTGACCTTGTTAATTATTCACTTATCAATCTTGACTGTTTTTGTATGATCATGTGTACGTGCATTGCTTACCGTATTCGTCATATATCTGTAACTTATTTTGTCTGACTATAAATATCGATTCACGCTTAGCTTACATGCCTTCTCGTTTCGCTTCGCTCTCTTCTCTTCTCTTTCTTCCCTTCGTTTCTTCTATCTCTTGTCTGGATAAACGATTGTATGAAATCCATGTATTTGAAGTTCTATCTTGTATTTGACTTATTTAATTCCGTAATTGACTGACACTATTTAAGCTGATAATTTTATACGAGGATTGGAGGTATTTACAAGTCGATAACGATAATCATACTATCCAATTGAAGTCAGATATTCGAGGGCCACTAAAATAATATCAATAATAATAATAATAATAATAATAATAATAATTATTATTATTATTATTATTATACATATTATTATCTTAATATTATTAATGCTACTGGCTTAACATCGCTACTCATTACTCGAATACAGAATTAATCTACATAGCTCTCACCCCTTTTTATGATTTCTGATTGATTCCATGCAATCTTTTACACAATATATTCTTCCATTAAACATTCCATCTATTTTTTAATTATCCTATCAATTCCCTCATCCTATCTGACCCATATTAATTCTGATCCTGAATCTCCATAACCATTTCATTGGACGTATAAATTTATTGGTTGAGATCATGAACATACTAATGTTAAGCCACCATTGAAAACCTGGAAGAATTGGACGCCATTTTGACCTATCGTGGGACTCCTCAGAAGTGCTCATCCACGATCTCGCTTGCAGCATTCGAACCCAGGGCCTTCAGTCTCATGCGCATACGCTTAACCTTTAAACCACTGAGCCAGCATCCAATAGTGTTAATGTCTAATCTCAACCAATCCACGAAATTGCCCGACCATCTTTTATTTTACTAAGATAGATACCTATCTCTAACCGACATGGATTAGCTCCACTGGTCATGACTTCTCACTAGAACTCCGAGAATTTATGACTATTCACATTGATTCAACATTGATTTCATTGTAAATTACAAACAATCATAAATTTATATACTACCATTTTAAATAATGTATTTTGCCTGAAACCTGATCACTTTATCGATTATTAATCTCGATAGATAATTGTGGAACCTGAAGAGAAATTCTTGAAGAGAATATTCTTCGTTTTATAATCATTAGTATTCTAAAAGTATTTGTTTTCTTTTCAGTAGTATATCGAATGTTCATTTTCTTTAATCATGAAACCTTTCTAAGCATACAATTCATTGATGTTAGATAGAAACTAAATCAAACACTAGGTAAATATTTTTCATATATTTGGTAAATAAAGAAAAGTTTCATTACTAATGATCAGATTATGCTTCATTTAACATAATACTAAACAAAATATGTTGTTGAATAAATCAGAATAATCAACAACTATGCAAGAATATGTTTAAAATCAGAGAAAAAAAGATATATATATATATATATATATATATATGTATATATAATCTTAAGAGATAGACTAGAGTTATTCAATTTATTATAGACATGTTGTTATGTGAAATAAAACGTGTAATATTATGCAATCGGCTAAATAAACACCTATCCCTACCAACTCGATATTTTAAAAAGTTGCCTGTCTTTTGTTTACTTGAACAAATCATTATATCCTATTAGTCTCATAACTTATTCAGATGTTTTTGTGAAACGTTTATGATATTTCTCTGTACATATTATATAAGAGATCAATCAGAGATATTATGGTGGCTGGTAATATCCATTAAAAAGAATGTACATTATTCAGATGTCTCATTTGTGAATTGCTAATATCTAACTAAAGATCAATCAATATTAACTATTTAGATCAATTAAGGAAAAACGGAAACTTAGCGAAATGTTTTGTGCAGAAATTCCTATATTGTACCAAAAATATGATATTGAATAAAGCCATTAATAATGATAATAATTTGAAACAATACATTCTGATTATTTTAATAGTTGAATTTATGAGTCAATTAAAGCTAGACCACCATGGAAAATCTGGAAGCACTGGACGGCAGTCTTGCTTTAGTGTGGAACTCTTCAGTAGTGCGCACCTAATACCTTACAACCAGGAATTGAACCCAGGGTCTATCGTTCTCGAGTGCGAATGCTTAACAGCTAGACCATTGAGACGGCATCCAACTGTATTAATATCTAATTTCAACTAATCTATGAAATTGAACGACACATCCACCATTGCCTTCAGTGAGTTACTATCTCACAACAGATACGGTTGGAGTTCACCAGTGGTTTAGAGGTAAACCGATCGCGCGTAAGACTGTTAGATCCTGATTTCGGGATGGTGGATGAGCTATGCATCCGTCCAATGCTTCCAGGTTTTCCATGGTGGTCTATCTTTAATTGACTCATGATCTTAACTATTAAAATTACTACAATATCCACAAACTCCCTTATGATACATTCTAATTATGTTTGCAATTCAAGATGTAAAGTTTATAATATTCGTATATTTTTTACTATGCATTATACTACACATGTCTTTAAGTCAGTTAATATTGCTTAGAATAAATGTTAAGTTTGAAATTATGGGCGGGGTCGTTTGTACATAGAACTTGTGTATTTCAAAGATACATTTAGCACTGTACATTTGTTCGACTAATTCCATGGCATATGAAATGATTCATAAAAATGACCGATATGTCTATCATCTGTATTGACCAATTATAAGCTGACTATTATTATTAATATTATTATTATTATTATTGATGGCTTCATTCAATATTATGTTTTTGGTACAATAAACATTTCTCAGCATGGGGTATTTCAACAAGTTTCTTTTACAAAAACAGAGAAAGGGAAAAGATGAAAACAAAGATCTGAATCTGTACAACTTTCCAATCAAAAGCTTGTGTAAGAATACACGTGACTGACTAAATGAACTCTAATAACCTGTTCGTTACAGAGTATTTCTGCTAGATAAAGTATTATAGAACTTCTATACTTTTGCTTGCGTGCATGGATTTTAATGTGTTGATGTCTCGTTCTACAAGACGATACAGAAGGAGAAAGATATGAAGGAAGGGGATGGTTAGCATCTGATAAGATAACAATTGTCAGGTTTTTGTGAGATTTTAAATGTCTATCCATAATCATATTACTAATGACTTCAAAAGATTCACCACACACTTAGCCAACCGCCTTCAGCAGTCTTCACAATGTAGCAAAGTTTTCTCTCAAAAGTCCGGGAAAGAATAATGGAGAACAGTAATGAATTATACGTAATATGGCGGAATTAACAAACTGTAAAAGTAAATGTCGTATAATGCCGAAAGCATGAAGCCTTTTAACGTAGTAAGTCAGACGGAATACTTTGTTCCATAACAGTTAAATATGAGAAGACCAAGAGAGATCAGAAGAAAAGTTAACACCAAGAATTATCAAGAAATTCATGATGTGTATCAATAAAATGCTAAGAAACTAAATAATGGTTCATAAAATGTTCAATCACAACATTAATAAATCTAAACAACTGTAGCAAAATTAATCAAAAGAATAAAAAATAAAGGTGAACAATATCTTGAACAGATCTCACACGATCTAGAGCTAGAACCAATGTTAATTTCAACAGTTACATGATTTAATATAATAAAAACAAACAAACAAATAACATAAATTCTACACCATATCCAATGTACCATTATGGTGTGCTACTGATTTCGACATATATAAGTAGTATGTATCATAAGTAGAAAGTGATATACCTGGTGGCAGAAGATTAAGAAGATCGATTGTTCCTAATTGTATTCTCGTTCACTATACCATCATTACATGATGATGGAAAACCTACACTTTAATCTAGTTCATAGAAAATAACATTGGTAAAATAAACATAGTATCATTAAGCATATTTAAGTCATTTTAAACATCATAAACCGGATGAACAAAGAATAAAACAAAACCTGACTTTAGTTATAACATACAGATAAGATAGAAATGACGCCAATAGCGTATACTTCTGATTAGTTCCTAAGATGAATGGTAGGAATTCTAATCAAATAAATCCGATAATCCAAGTACAAAAATATTAATTTTTTCACTTTATTTATTAGACAATATGTAAAAAGGATAAAGAAAAACTTTGAAACATTGAACGGCCGTTTTATCTCAGAGTAGGACTTCTCAGTAGTATGCACCCATGATCGATTTCAATAAAATTCAACAAAATCCACAACCCATTAAACTATCGTAAAGAATTAATTAGTTCTTTATCACTATTTTCAGGGGTATGCCAAATAATATAAATGTTCAGTGAGATTTGGGACACTTTACAACAATATGTGAAGTTTGTCTTAATCTTGGTAAATATCAGTATAGGGTTGTGGAGATTGTTGGACTTTAATTGAGATCATGAACTGATCAATAGTAGATCACAATTGAAAACTTGAAAGCGCCGGACAGTCGTTTCATCCAGTATGGAACTTCTCAACAATGACCATCCATGAACCTGCACGCGCACTGCTGAGTAGTCCCATTTTGGAACAAAAGGGCTGTACAGTGCTGCCAGGCTCTCAATAGTGATCTACCTTTGGTCGGCTCATGATCACATATAAATCTTAATAACGTTTACTATTTTATTTGAAGATAATTCGAATATTGCACAATAGCCAAGAGTTATACTTTTGTAGTGAACAGAACACCAGTGGGGACAATCGAATGTATTTAACAACAAATTACAGAACTTGGTAATAAAATCTAACAATAATTTAGTGAATCTTTAATTAGCAAAATGTTCATCAATTGTCTAAAAATGACTCAGGCTTCATTGTTCTTGCATTTTCATACAAATTGCATTCTGTTTCCATTCTTTACTGTTCGATCCCCTTGTCTCTATGCTGCCAGACATCCTGTTTAAGACTAACGTCATATATCACTTATGTCGATATAAGTAGCACACACCACACTCTTCCCCCCTTTAAAGCAGTCTTTCTTGCAGTAGTTCATGCCCGCCGCGGTCTTCAGTCTGTGCTATGCCCTCCGCCACAACGTCAAGTCTGCGGTACGCTGACCTCCGTAGCTCCGTCGACCTGCCGGGGCACCAACATCCGACATCCATCCGGCACCTGTGACGTTTGACACCCGTGATCAACCGGCCTGCCAAGCCATCCGCCCAGCAGTCGCACGTCCCACCGTTTCCCTCCGTCGATAGCACCCGCTACAGCCAACGGCGACCCACCAGAACACTCCACCAGACGCCACCTCTCTGCATCAGACTGCACCAACTGGCACCTCAGCTCCAAGCACACAACAGCGTCCGCAGAACAGCACCCTTCCCCTCTCCTGGTTGGCAGTGACACAAAATGTAGTGAAGAAGAACACAGGTGAGGACAACCAAATTATTTGACAACAAATTATAGGACTTGTTAATAAAATCTAACGATCATATAGTAAATGCTTAATTTGCAAATTGTCCATCAATTGTCTCAAAATGACTCAGACTTCATCGTTCTTGCATTTTCATACCAATTGCATTCTGTTTCCATTCTTTATTGTAAAAATGTTTCTTACTTACTTACTTACTTACTTACGCCTGTTACTCCCAATAGAGCATAGGCCGCCGACCAGCATTCTCCAACCCACTCTGTCCTGGGCCTTCTTTTCTAGTTCCATCCAATTCTTGTTCATTTTTTTCATGTCTATCTCCATTTCCCGGCGTAATGTGTTCTTTGGTCTTCCTCTCCTCCTTTGGCCTTGAGGATTCCATGTGAGGGCTTGTCTTGTGATGCAGTTGGGTGCTTTCCTCAATGTGTGTCCTATCCACTTCCAGCGTTTCTTCCTGATTTCTTCCTCCACTGGGATCTGATTTGTTCTCTCCCACAGTAGTTTGTTGCTAATAGTGTTCGGCCAGCGGATCTGAAGTATTTTGCGTAGACAGCTGTTAATAAACACCTGTATCTTTTGGATGATGGATTTCGTAGTTTTCCAGGTTACCGCCCCATACAGTAGAACTGTCTTGACATTTGTATTAAAAATTCTGACTTTGGTGTTGGTTGCTAATTGTTTTCAGTTCCAGATATTCTTCAGTTGTGAATATGCTGCTCTTGCTTTGCAAATCCGTGCATTCACATCTGCATCAGGTCCACCGTGTTCATCAATGATGCTGCCTAAATATGTAAAGGATTTTACATCTTCAAAATCTTCTGCGTTGAGTGTGATTGGATTGTTGCATGCTGTGTTGTATCGGAGAATCTTGCTTTTCCCGTTGTGTATATTGAGACCTATTGCTGCTGAGGCTGTTGCTACACTGGTCGTCTTCTCCTGCATTCGTTGTTTCGTGTGCGATAGAAGAGCCAGATCATCTGCGAAGTCTAGATCATCCAACTGCATCCTACATGTCCACCGTATCCCATGCTTCCCCTCAGATTGTGACGTCTCCATGATCCAGTCGATCACCAGGAGAAAGAGAAAGAATGAGAGTAAGCACCCTTGCCTAACACCGGTCTTCTGTCAATAGTCCTCCATGCACGATTTTGCAGTTTAATCCATCATAGAAATTCCCTATGACATTGACTATTTTCTCAGGCACGCCGTGGTGTCGAAGAAACTTCTATAGTGTTGTCCTGTTCACGCTGTCAAACGCTTTTTCGTAGTCAATGAAGTTGATGTACAGTGATGAATTCCATTCAATTGATTGTTCTACAATGATCCGTAGAGTTGCGATTTGATCTGTACACGATCTATCCTTACGGAATCCAGCCTGTTGGTCTCGAAGTTGGGCGTCTACGGAGTCCTTCATTCTGTTTAACAATACCCTGTTGAAGACTTTTCCTGGTATTGAGAGAAGAGTGATTCCCCTGTAGTTTTCACAGTTGCTAAGATCGCCTTTCTTTGTTAATTTAACCAGAAGTCCTTCTTTCCAGTCTGTTGGTACCTGTTCCTCATCCCAAATCTTTCTGAAGACAATGTGGAGTATCCTTGCACTTACTGCTACATCTGCTTTCAGTGCCTCTGCTAGAATGTTGTCTGGTCCTGCTGCTTTGCCACACTTGATTTATCTGATGGCCATGCTGAATTCTTCAACTGTTGGTGGGCCAACATCGATTAAGAGGTCCATGAGTGCTGCTTCGATGTTACATGGGTTCAGTGGGGCTGGTCGATTCAAGAGTTCTTTGAAGTGTTCTATCCACCTGTTTTGCTGTTCTTCAATGTTGGTGATTACTTTGCCCTCCTTGCTTTTCACTGGTCGTTCTGGTTTACGGTGATTTCCAGAGAGTTTCTTTGTTGTGTCATACAGTTGTCTCATGTTTCCTTCTCTGGAAGCCTTTTCCGCAGTCATTGCTAAATCTTCCACATATTTACGTTTGTCGGTTCTGATGCTCCTCTTCACTTGCTCGTTTACTTCTGTGTATTCAGCCTGTGTCTTGGTTTTTTCTGCTCTAGTTCGACTGGTATTGATTGCTGTCTTCTTGTTCCTCCTTTCTTGAATCTTATCCAGTGTATCGACCGTGATCCAATCCTTGTGATGGTGCTTCTTTTGGCCCAGAACCTCATGACATGTTGAAGTGATTGTCTCTTTTATCTCTTTCCAGTTGCTCTCCATAGTAGTTCCCTCTTTATTAGGTAGAACATGAAAGGCTTGGAACTTATTGTTGAGGGTTATCTTGAATTTATTGAGTTTGTCATCATCCCGAAGAAAAACCGTATTGAACTTTTGTGGTGTTGTCCTACCCGTTGTCCAGTACCTCAAGAGTTTCAATTTCATCTTGGCGACCAGCAAGTGATGGTCTGATGCTATATCAGCTCCTCTCTTGGTTCTCACGTCTTCCATCGTCCTCCTGAACTTTTTGTTAATGCAGATATGGTCGATTTGCTTTTGCGTATTGTGATCCGGTGAAGTCCATGTGGTTTTGTGGATGCGTTTATGTGGGAATATAGTCCCGCCTATGACCAGTTTATTGAAGGCACATAGATTTGCAAATCTCTCACCATTTTCGTTCCTTTCTCCCAGTCCGTGTCATCCCATGATGTTTTCATATCCGGTGTTGTCTATTCCAACCTTGGCATTTAGGTCTCCCGTCAGAATGGCCAGGTCCTTTGTTGGGCACTTCTCGACAATTGACTGCAGCCTATCGTAGAATTGATCTTTAGCGTCTTCATTGTAGTCGTTGGTAGGCGCGTAGCATTGGATGACGTTCATTGTAATCCCCGTTTCCTTTGTTTTGAAGGAGGCTTTGATGATCCTTGGTCCATGAGATTCCCATCCCATAAGTGCATTTTGTGCTTGTTTGGACAGCATCAATGCAACTCCTTGTGCATGTGGGGCATTTTCTTGTTCATGTCCGGAGTATAACAGCAGCTCCCCTGAAGCTAGTAGTTGTTGTCCAACTTGCGTCCAATGTGTTTCACTGATCCCAAGCACCTCTAAATTGTATCTCCTCATTTCTGCAGCAATTTGAAAAACACTCCCAGTCTCCCACATTGTGCGAGCATTCCATGTACCTAAATAAATGGTTGCTCTGGTTGTCAGAAGTAACATCGGCCTCGTGACTTCCAAAGGAGCTCGGCTTTCATCATGAGGCGTCATAACTCTTCTAAATGAAAACTTTTTCATTCCCAGTGCAGAGTTTAAATGGTTTGAATAATTTTTTCTGGTTAGCGTTTTTTAGCGAGTTAGTTTTCTACGGGATGGGGTCGCTAACCCCATGCCCAACCCTCCTCCTTTATCCGGGCTTGGGACCAGCAGTAGCCCCCGGAGGGGCTCCAGGCGGAGTTAAAAATGTTTCTAGTTGCACATAAAAGTTTTGTATTATTCTCATCTATGTGACATAAGTTGTTCTAAGTTACCTACATGGATTAATCGGCAACTATTGTAGTGTCTCACCAACTTTGTCGAGGCGAAGTTCCTCTTAATCTGACTCCAATATATTGTATCTTATTAAATGAGTATTTAATGAAGGCTAAATCTCCTAGTAGAATTATCGATTCACTCGAGATTATTCAAAAGCCCAAACATCAGTTATAGAGATAGTTTATTGTTAAAGCTTGGTAAAATCCACAAGCATTATTATTATTATTATTATTATTATTATTATAAGCTTTATTCAACATTATATTTGTGGTACACCATTGAATTCTCAGCATAAAGTATTTCAACAAGTTTCCTTTTCTTTTATCTTGATCGATCCTGACGATAAATATTGAGTGATGGACAGTTAGATGTTAGGAGTTCGATAATCGACATCTGAATAATGTTCATTCGTTTCAATGCATATTGCATGTCACCATGATGTCGCTGGTTGTACCTTTTTGTAATCCGTACAGCGAAAGATTGTAAACTTTTCATAAACGCGCCTGAATAGGTTGTGAGCTCAATAGACATAATAGTGTGTTAAAACAAACAAGAAAACAGATAACTTGACGAAATATCTAGATGGGAAGAACAGGTAGCCCAGATATTCAAGCAGGCCGCCGAGCAAGCACGCAGGGAAAACACAAGTGTGTATGTGTGAGTGAATGTTCAAAAATCCATTTACATAGTGATTGTCTGTGTATTACAATCGATGGAAGAATAGATTAAAAATTGACATGTGCTCAATCAGACTCATACAGAAAATTACATGGTGAATCAAGTGTCTAAATAACAATGAGCAAATAAATAATACAATAGTGGAAAGGGATTACTACACTATTAACCAAATTCTTGTATCTCTAATACTTAGTACCGATTACATTCGAACTATCAAACTGCAATATGCTCTTAAGTTATTTGACTTCACGTACAGTCTATGATGAAAATAGACAGTTATTGGCTACAACCGATTAGTTTTACAACTTGTGTGGTCAATAGATACACATGGGTGGTGAGAGGTGAATAACATATACTCAATGATTAATCAAATGTAAGTGCCTATCATACAAATAAAATATTGCTTTGAATGAGTTCTGCAACTGAATTGTTTTATCGGAACCAATGTATTAAGTTATGCCGTTTGTTTTCTTTATAAAATGTAAATTTGAATTTGTTTAGAAAAAAATATATACTTTACGTTTATTACAAACAAGATGAATAAATTATGCTTTAGTAACGTATTTCACATTGATTACACTTCTGTTGTATTGGACAAATTTCTATTTATTTCAGTGGTTAATATCATGAGTCAGTTGAAGCTAGATTACCATGGAAAACCTGAAAGCACTGGACGGCCGTTTCGTCCTATTATGGGACTCCTCAGCAGTGCGCATCCACGATCTCGCCTCCCGCGAGATTCGAACCCAGGACCTACTGGTTTCGCGCGCGAGAATTTAACCACTAGACCACGGTGTTATTTATTGATAATAATAATTATAGTCAATCATTAAGTCATTGTAAAACAACTTTAATTAACAGAAGGAGTTTTGTGAAAATTTAGTAATATAGTAGTTGAATTCATGTATCAATTAAGGCTAGACTACCATGGAAAACCTGGAAACACTGGACAGCCGTTTCGTCCTAGTATCGGACTCCTCCGTGACAGTGAGCATCTATGAACCCGTCCCCCACCCTCGAGATTCCAACCCAGGACCTATCGGTCTTGAGCGTGAACGCTTAACCATTAGACCACTGAGCTGGCCGTCATCCAACGGTGTTAATGTCTAACTTCAACTAATCCACGAAATTCATCGATACATCCACCATTGTCTTCAGTGAGTTACTATCTCACAACAGACCTAGTTAAACTCTACTAGTCACGAGACCGATGGGTCTTGGGATCGAATCTTGAGATTTGAAATCGTGGATGCGCAATGATGAGGAGTCTCATACTGGGACGAGACGGCCGTCCAGTGTTATCAGGTTTTCCATTGACTCATGAATTCAACTATTAAACAACTTTAATTGCAATAATGATAAATTCACGGTATAATTTTAGAAGAAAATAGAAGACTTGATGATGATGAATTCTAAGTTTACATTTGCATACCAGATCCTTGAATGTATTCCTTAATATTAATTTACTCATTTGTTAACTTCATAGTATTTCAATGTTGACAAATCTCAGTGAAATTTCACAAAGGTTCATAAAATTTTCCCATTACTATTAAGACATCATATTGTATAAATTTTATTCATAAATGTTAATTTGTTTTTTGTACTCATAACTCGAATCACTTGTTCCCTGAAAAGAAATGAATTATTGAGATTTAATGGTCATATTGAAGCAATTCGTACAGGATACATATATTCCAAAAGCAACTAAACAATTACAGTCAAATTCAATTTACCAATACATTTAAACCTATTTACTGGTTCATATTTCCTTGTGACATTGGATATTTTCTGATTGATTGTTATCATGTTTAGTTTGCTAGTTTTTTTTTGGTGTTTTATGATCATGTTTTGTTTGTATATATAAGTTTGTTTTTCAATAAATTTCAAGTTTATTTTCATTTCTATCTGCTTCGTTTATTCTGTTGTACGGGGATAATGTTGAAGTATTGTATGTCCCTTGTTATGGAATTGAATACTCAATAGATCTCATTCCTAATAGAGTAGTTTTGAACGTTCTTATTGAGAAATTACTATGAGCTCAAGTAAACACCATTTCTTATTTATGATTTCCTACATAATTTAAAAGTAACATTGATGGTTGAGTAACACGATATTAGAAGTTCGATACGAATTATTTTGAATGGAGAATATATGTCATACAAATATGTTTAGGAGACTATATGTTCATTATTATTATTATTATTAACTTTATTCAGTATTATATTTTTAGTACAATATAGATTCTCAGTACAAAGTGTTTCAACAACTTTCCGTTTCTTACTTCTTGGACGATCCTGACGATAAATATTGATGATGGCCAGTTAGAAGTTAGTCAATCGACATCTGAATAATGTCCATTGTTTTTGCTATATATTGCCAGCAACTACGAGATCATTGATTGGGCCTTTTGTAACTTGTACAACGAAAGGTTGTACACTTTTCAGAAACGCACCTGAATAGATTATGCGACTAATAGACATAACGATATATTAAAACCAACAAAAATAGATAACTTCTTGATGATGACAGGAACAGGTAGCCCAGATGTTCAAGCAAGCCGCCACAAGAAGAAGCATTTTTAGGAATTGGCGATCGTTTATAGTATATTCTATGAAATGAGTGAATTGACTTTGTAATCAATTATTTTGCTATATGGACTGATATGAATACACAAACTGGCACGTTTTCAAAAATAATGCGAGAGTAAACGTTAATAATTAATCTTTACAATGATTGTAATGGGATTATAAAGCCTACATTTTATTGTTAAGTAAAAGTAGACTCAGAAACGAATTCAAATATAATCATACCTGAATAGGTATGAGTATGCTACAACTCAATGTAAATTTTAATGGTAGAACTTCTGTGTATCTTCAACAAGCAAATGATATTTCAACTAGTTGTCTTGGCTAATATCAAATGAGAAATAAATAATCATTCATGTTTTGATGGAGTTTTGGTCTCTGAACTGGATGGTTTGGTCATGAAGTTTTCATCATTCTTCTGAAGTACATCATCAGCACAAACTTCAGATAGAACAAAACTCCATCAAAATCATCCAACTTAGCTACAAATCTTCTCCACCATCTCATAACCATTCGAGATTTCATAGATTACTATATTTTTCTTGTTATTGTCGATATGAGATATAGTTTGGATCTAGCTGTAACTGAAGGAGTGTATTAAATTAAAAAAAGGTAATTTCACTCCAAACTTCAAACTACCGAGAAAATGACAGTTGGAGAAAAACAAAAAAATAGACAAACCCTTTCAATATTTACTTATTAAACACTAAAGTAATTGCATAGATTGGTTTGAGAATTGACAAATAGGTATAATATTATATTTAAGTTATATAATAAAATAGAAAAATTCATGTTTCTATCTAATTCTACATTGACTGAGATCATGAACCTAGGAACACTGGACGACTGTTTCGTCCTAGCACGGAACTCCTCCGTGGCAGTGCGCATCCACGATCCCGCTCGCTGGATTAGAACCCTTCACTCTCGCGCGCAAACTCTAAACCTACTAAACCACTGAGCCAGCATCCAACGGTGTTAATGTCTAACCTCAACCAATCCACGTAATTGCGCGATCATCTTCCATTGTGGCCTAACATCAATCAATTCATGATCTCAATCAATAACTTAATAATCTCCACAACCCCATACTGATAATTCTACATTGTTTTTACTGGTATAACTAATATTATGCTACTGATAATATTTGTTTAAGTAGTACGTAAGCACATCATACATTTATTCTTGGATAGAATGGTTTAAGACCAATTATCTCAAAATGTATCTAATGGTTACCATAGAACTAATAAAAAAATTTTTTTGTAAAAAAATCAATTGTTTCATGATGATTTCTGTTTCTCTAACATATTTCCTCCTGAAATCACGTCTTTCTATTGACTATATTTGTATCTTAGATTTCCTGTCTATAATATTGAGAATCTTAAGTTAACAATACAATATTAAGCTTAAACAATCTTGAGTTTAGTATAGTGAAATAATTGTAAATTAGACAACGAAAACTTCAAAGATCACCTGTTATCATTACCAGTACTATGTATAGAAATATCTCTGTTGATGAATGATAAAGTTCATAAAAACTGGTACATTATCTTATTACTCATAGGTTGTTTAAACATACAATCAATGTCATACAAAGATATTTTATCCAGCATTCTGCCAATAGACATATCTGAGTTCTAGTATTGATGTTCATACTGAAATTCAAATTCAATACTCATTGCATCAAATAACAATACTTTGTCTATGAAACTGTCAAGCCGAAATAGAAACTACATCATATACATCATTTACATGGGAAGATTACAACATTCAGAAAGAAAACATTCTGAAGAAAATTATTCAATCAAAGTTTGGGTTGGCAACAATAGGAAAGAGATAGAATTTCTATATAAACAAATATGAATAATAATTTAAATGTCATCTCAAAATGAAACTTTCATTGTACATAGTTAATATCTTTTCTTTGTATCAGTATAAATACACCTATAAATATTTCACAAAGTATAACTGCAAAACAAGCCGTATTAGCTAGGCACGATACTGAAGTAATCCAGGTTAGGTATTTGTCGCCAGGTTTGGCTTTCATGTAATGTAGGTGGATACACCATACTTTGATGGAGCCAATATCTACTAATTATAGACTTACCTTAATGTTTTAGTTTACCTAGCATCATCAACATTGTTTACATTTTAAATACCATGATAATTTGGAAATTGATATTTTTCCTATTAAATTACATTGGTTTGATCAAACTTTGAGATGAATACTTTTAAAACTATATGAGCGTTGAAATAAATCTTTAGTATTGACATGAATTTGCAACAGCCTTTTGTGGGAGAGAACCAACCAGCTTCCAGCTGAAGAGGAAATTAGGAAAAGACGATGGAAATGGATAGGACATACATTGAGGAAATCATCAAACTGCATTACGAGACAAGCGCTAACTTGGAATCCTGAAGGGAAGCGGAAAAGAGGAAGGCCAAAGAACACATTACGTCGGGAAATAGAAGCAGATATGAAAAGGATGAATAAGAACTGGAAAGAGCTTGAAAGGATTGCCCAGGACAGGGTTGGATGGAGAATGCTGGTGAGCGGCCTATGCTCCTTCACGAGGAGTAACAGGCGTAAGTAAGTAAGTAAGTAAGTAAGTAAGTAAGTAAGTATTGACATGAATTTAATAGTTGGATCGCTGGTGTTTGAAACTATAGATACTGAGTTGCTATTTGAGTAGGAACATCAACACTGAAACTGAGATATATCTGACTGAAGAGTCCTACAAAGGGTGAAACACGCACATTAAACTACGTTACATTCACAATCGAATTCATTTGTTTCGTTATCGAGTAAGTTAATAAAACGTTTTACATATTTTTTTAATCTAAGCACAATAAAGTATTATTTTCGATATAGGGATTTAGATTTTGTTGAGTTTTCATTGGGATCATGAATCGATTAATGTTAGACCAATCGAGTTAATCCGTATCGAGTATGAGATAGTTATTTACCTCAGACAATGGGAAATATTTGCGCAACATAGTGGATTAGTTGAAGTTAGACATTAACACCGTTGGATGCCGACTCAGTGGTCTAGACATTAAGCGCTAGTGCGAGAGATCAATCTTCCTGAAGGATTGTGGATGCGAAGCGCTGAGAAGTTCCATACTGGGACAAAAAGGCTGTCCAGTACTTCCAGGTTTCCAATGGTGGTCTAAAATTTATCGATTCATTATCTCAACCAAAATATTATTTGTCAGTAAACATATTCATATTGGCTAGACAAATTTATGTCTAGCCTCAATTGACTTATGATTTCAACTATTTAAATTTCTATAACCTCCACAAAACCCCTTCTGATAATAATCATCTGCTCATTAGTGGCTGACTTCAACAGGCATTTTCTGGAGTTCTAGTGAGTAGCTGTGACTAGTGAAGTTCAACCAGGTTCGTTGTGAGATATCAACTTACTGAAGAAAATGGTGTACGGCGGCTCAATTTCGTGGATTGGTTAAAGTTAGACATCAACACCGTTGGATGCCGACCAGCCCAGTGGTGTAATGGTTAGGCGCTCGCGCGCAAAACTGATAGATACTGGGTTAGAATCTCGCAGGGAGCGGGGTGGTGGATGCTAACTGCTGAGGAGTCCCACAATAGGACGAAACTGCCATCCAGTACATCCAGGTTTTCCATGGTTGTTAGCTTCAATTGATCCATGATTTCAACTAATGAAATTTAAATCTGTTGTAATGATTGATAAGTTGATTTTCCACTAATATAATTTATTTTAAACTATAGTATTTCTGTTAGAAAATACAAATTCAAAATACTGATCTAATTCAACGACACTGCCCTTGTGGATATGTAACTTATATTTTAAGTAGTATTTTAACAAACATAAAGTTTGGGCTACCTGCTTAAACTTTGAAACAGACCATTTCAAAGTAAAACAATTATTACGCTAAGGTTTCTCATTTCTAATTTGATTTTACCGAGTAATTATGAATGTATAACATATCATATATCCGTATGCCTTAGTCAAAAAAGTTTATGAACACTTGTGGTGTTGAACACTATAACATTTCAGTCAGAAGGAAAATAGTGGTTGATAATCCTCCCCCCCGATTTGTTTATTCTTTCACAATGTGAGCATCAAATTTAGTAATTAATTTGAGAACCGTAGACTGGTCTCATACTAAATAGAAACAGTTTTCCAGTACTTACTGGTTTTTAAAGGTTTTCTACCTTGGGTCAATTCGTGATCTCAATAATATTCAATAATCTTCACACAACGTTTAAAATGATAAAACACGTATATTCGATGATAAATGTCAAACAAAGACATTTATGTATTTCTCTAATATTTACAAATGTGATATTTTTGGATGATACGTTGAAAAGACGAAGACCATCAGAACTACGTGGTCTATTTGCGTAGTATATACCGAACGATCTGATTACACATATTCTTGTATATGAAGAAACAAAAGATCAACTTAACAAATTAGATGGTAAAAGAAAACGAAGACAATAATATTAATGAAATACACAATGCAGAAAACAATGTGAAGACCATCCTGGATAATAAATCAGTATTACCAGGGTAGGTTAAGGGTAAGCATAAATTGTTCTTAGACATGAAAATGGGGCTTGAGTCCATGGCCAAGGCTTCAACAAACTTCTTTATACACCTCTGAACACTAATGTATTAACACTACAAACGCTCACTTGATATTAACCTTATGACCTGCCTCAACCTTCCAGTTCATCTAGTTGACCATTTAGTTTTCTATACAAAACATATTACAGAGAATTCAAGTGATCAGATTGTTCGAAATGTATTGTGCAAATATATTAAATAGTTTTGATAACCTTCGTCTTTTCATTCGATTATCCAAAGTTATCAAAGAGAAAATTTTTTTTAAATGTATTATATTCTGAAGTGGCGATTTCGCATTGTTATGTGTTATAAAACCTTCAGCCAAATTAAGCATTTCACGCTCAATTAAGTAGTTATTCAATATTACTATCAACATACAGTCTTAAAAGATTTTAAAACGTATGATTATATTAGAACTGGTATAGTTTATGAATGACGCAACTGTTGTAACTTGTGGTCTAATGCCTCTATCAATATATGACGTAATGATACCTCTAATTAGAGAACAGAGAATTATCGACCAGACCAATGATGCATGAACCTGCATGAGCAGTCTACAGTACTTATCGGTCCTTCTTCCTGACTAGTCCTGACTGTTCGAGTTCAGAACACAAATATCAGCCTCTGAGATACAAGCCATTTATTTCAAACATATTGCGTTCATATTGTAAACCAAACAGACCACATCACACTACAAAAAATAGATAACAACATTTGTACAAGATCTAGTCAAAAGTGGCTGTGAATGTAAGAGACGGTAATTAATAAAGTTGGCATAACTCAAGAATGGTAAATCGTATAATAATAGTCTATAAATCAAAATAAAGTTTATAATAAAAGGAACATGAATATGCATAGTTCAGCTACTTAACAATTATACAATAAACATATATGTAATTTTAATAGTTGAGATCATGAGTCCATTAAAGCTACACAATTATAGAAAACATGAAAGCACTGGACGACTGTTTTGTGCTACTATGCGACTTGCTGGCACAGCGCATCCACGATCCCACTCTCCACGAGATTCGAACCCAGAATCTATCAGTCTCGCGCGCGATCGCTTAACCACTAGACCACTGAGCTGGCCGGCATCCAACGGTGTTAATGTTTAACTTCAACTAATCCACGAAATTCAGTGACATATTATGATAATTAGGAGTAATTGAATTATAGTATGAACTAAGAATCCCAGGGATAACGCAATTGAATCAAGAAGTACTACACAAGCACTAACGATTGTACTGTATTTAGAATTCGAAATCAAACATTCAACAAGTACAAAGGAGTCATTAGTTCATTCAAACACCACACATATCCACCATTGTCATCAGTGAGTTACTACCTCACAACACACCTAGTTGAACTCCACTGGTTACAGCTTCTCACTAGAGAACTCAAAGAAATCCCTCTTGAAGCCAGTCACCAATGAACATATATTGATTAATATTAGAAGGGTTTTTGTGAATATTACAGTAATTTTAATAGTTAAGATCATGAATCAATTAAAACTAGACCACCATTGGAAAACCTGGAATCACTTTTTCATAAATAGTTCACAAAAGTTACCATTCATAATTCTCGTCGGGATATAACAACAATCTTCAAAAGTGTAAAGATTATACAATACAATCTAAAGCTAATAAATTACATTTTCCTTTTTTTTTATTCTCAGCACACATAAAACTCTAAAACTGTCTGACAGCATTTTTGTTTGTTTGTTTGTTTCTTTGTCTGTTAGTTACTCTTTTTATTCAAAAATAAAACAATTGAAAATCAAACAGTTGCATAACATTCAAACTCTCCTTTTGTTTCATCCTAACTAATGATGATAATGACAATGAATTGTAGACAAGAAAATGTTTTTTGTTGTTGTTGTTGCTGTTGTTGTTGTTGTTGTGTGTGTGTGTGTGAAACAGTTTATTTTTGTGTGTTTTTTGGTTCGTGTTTCCCTCATGTTCCTCAATATCAAAAAACCAACAACAACAAAAAATTATCAGCTTTAATTTTATCAACACCATATGCTTTGTTTATGCTAAAATTCATTTTGTAACCTTTACATAGTTTTACGAATAAAATGAAAAAGAAAATTAATTCCTTTTTACTTAAAAATGAATTTTAAAAAATAATTAATGATGTAGAATAGAGAACATTCTAGAAATAAATGTACCATACCGATAGTTATATACAGTTTTGAATGAATGTAAAAGTTTTTTCATCCAGAAACAAAAAAGAGTATCTGTAATGTTAATGAAATGTTAATCAGAAGACAAATGCGTAGGGGGGGGGTTTCTGGAGTCACATTCGAGACTGAAAGTCTTAGATTCGGATCTTGTGAGCGAGATCGTAGATGTGTACTACAGAGGAGTCCAATATTGGGACGAAACAATGGTCTAGGGCTTCTAGGTTTTTCATGGTGGTCTAAATTTTATTGATTCATGAATTCAATTATTAAAATGTTATTCAGTTTAATGTTTGTTTGTGTTATTACTTTACAAAATTTCACTATTCAAATTTGTTCAAAGAACAAAGGTATTAGATTTCTCATCAATTCAAAAACTTATTGCTTTTTTTAATAAAATTGCAAATGGATCTGAGTTAAGTAACCAATGAAATTCTGGAGACGCTAGATGGCTGTTTCAGGCGGCCTGCTTGAATATTTGGGCTACCTGTTCCTCCCATCTAGATATTTCGTCAAGTTATCTGTTTTCTTGTTTGTTTTAACACATTATTATGTTTACTGGGCTCACAACCGATTCAGGCACGTTTATAAAAAGTTTACAACTTTTCGCTGTACGGATTACAAAAACGTACAACCAGCGACATCATGGTGGCTTGCAATATGCATTGAAAGGAATGAACATTATTCAGATGTCGATTACCGAACTCCTAACATCTAACTGGCCACCACTCAATATTTATCGTCAGGATCGATCAAGATATAAGAAAAGGAAACCTGTTGAAATACTTTATGCTGAGAATTCTATATTGTACCAAAAATAGAATATTGAATAAAGCCAATAATAATAATAATTCATCTTTATAAGGAGCACATTCAGGAACGGAAATAAGGACTTTTGATCTCAAGCGTGAATGCTTAACTTCTAAACCAATTAACCGGTATCGAATAATTTATGAGTTTTCTATCGTCTTCGGTGAGTACCTTCCTCACAACTGACAGTTGAACTCTATTAATTACAGCTTCTCACTAGAACACTTGAAATTTACTCCTGAAGCCAGTCATCTGTGAACACATGAGGTTGTTGAGATTATTGAATTTCATTGAAATCACGAACCGGTCTAAGTTAGCCTTCTGAATATAAGAATATAGCTTCAAGACAAATGAAAATTTACAAATGAAAAGATTACATGTTATTACTCTGTGTATTATACAATTTTAAACAAACTATTTCCTAATCGTACAGTGTTTCAAGTATTATTCCGTATTAACTAAAAGGTTATTTATTAATTGTAAAATAATGCTGTTAACCATCATGAAGGTGCATAGACCGCTCACCAACATTCTCCATACAACTCTGTCTTGCACAATACTTTCCATTTGCTATTCTTACAATTGCTGGCGCATTGTTTTCTTTGGCCTTCCTCTTTTCCGTTTCTGTTCAAAATTCCAAGTTAGCGCTTGCTTCGTGATAAAGTGTGATAATTACTATAATGTATTTTCTATCCACTTTCATCGTTTTTTCCTAATATCCTATTCACAATTGGCAGCTGGTTTTTTTCTCTCATACAGTAGACTGTTGCTGATAGTATCCAGTCAATAAATAATCACTATCTTGTATCGACAATTGTTTACAAATACTTGTACTTATACATACTAGTACTTTAAGTTTCAGCTCCGTATAGTAGATTGTATGTTTGATATTTATTGATAGACACTTATTTTAAGTTCCATATCTTCTTCAATTATAGGAATATTGTTCTTGTTTTGTCAATCCTTACCTTTATGTTTGTTTAGAAACAAAATAATAATATTAAATTAGTATAAATATGATTATATAGAGTTTTAATAAATCATATCACTTATGAGAAAATATCCTACATTGAATAATCAGTAGTATTATGTTAATGTAAATTACCTAACTGTTTTTCTTTTCACTTTTGTTCACTTTTTGTTACTAGTCTAATCTATTCACATTTGCTAAATTTCATATTTGTCCCGATTTGATTTGAAGTTTTATCCTCTTTTAACTAATGAGATTAAAAAACAAACAAACCAACCAACAAACAAACAAACAAACGAACTATGCGAGTAAAATATTCCGACATTTTCGATTAGTTCCTTGTAAAAGTTTCATATTAAAAGTTGATAGAATATCAGTAGTTTAATACTAAATTATCATAGTTTCTTTAAATTAAAAATTTTTAAAAAAATGGATAATTATGTTTCTTTTCATCTATTACGTAATTAGTTACTATCTGTAATTAATCGATTACGTCATTTTATCTTTAGATTTAACTTGGATAATAAGATTTTCAATTTAACTTTTAAAATCTTTTCAGTTAAAAAACTACTATTACATAAATGAATGGACCACTAATCATTAAAATAATAAGACATTGAATAATCAAATATAAACTACCGTGTTTATAGACAGAAGAGGTTTTGTGGAGATTTTAGAAATTTCAATAGTTGAAATCATGAGTTAATTGAAGTTAGACCAATATGGAAAAAAATGGAAGCACTAGACGACCGTTTTATCCTAGTATGGGACTTCTCAGTGGTAGTGCACATCCACGATCCTACACTTCGCGAGATTCAAACCCAGGACCTATCAGTTTTAACTATCTTATCACGTTTAACTACTACTACAATCTTCTCAAACTTCCGTTGTAATCATTTATTTGTTAGTTGTATTAAAGGTAGAAAACATAGTTTAATCTCGTAGAAAATTAAACAGTCAGTATTTACCAGTTGAATACAACGTTCTATAACTACTGTGATGATAATCATACCTGTTCAAATGTTCATTAGTTTTTATTGGACAATCAACAGAGTGCTGTATACCATAATCTCAAAATTTATAATTATAGTCTTCATATCAGAAGAGTTTTTGTGGAAAATATAGTAATTTCAATGGTTGAGATCATGAGTCAATTGAAATTACTATAATATCCACAATAACACTCCTGATATGAATCAACATATCCTCACTACTGACTGACTTCAAGAGATAATCCTAGAGTTCTAGTGAGAAGTCGTAACCAGTGGATTTCAACCAGGTTTGTTGTGAGATAGTAAATCACTGAAGACAATGGTGAATGTGTCTCACAATTTCGTAGATTAGTTGATGTTAGAGATTAACACCGTTGGATGCCGGCCAGCTCAGTGGTCTAGTGGTTAAGCGATCGCGCGAGAGACTGATAGATCCTGCGTTCGAATCTCGCGGAGGGTGGGATCGTGAATGCATACTGGTGAGGAGTCCCATACTACGACAAAACGGTCATCCAGTGCTTCCAGGTTTTCCATGGTGGTCTAACATCGATTGACTAATGATTTCAACTATTGGAAATTCCGTGTTTACGTTGATGAAAAAAATTTTTCATACATTTAATCTTCTTTTTGTGGATTCGTAAACGAACAATTTTGATTTATCGATTAGTGGAACTATTGATATGTACATAACTACTGTGAACTTGAAGAATCGCCGTTTCGTATTTTAAAAAAAAAGTAATTTCATACATAAATGTGAAACTTATGTACATCACTGTAAAGCTATGACCAGGGACCAAATAATATATATAGCTTTATTCGTTCAACGTGTGTTTGTAATGCCATAATTCTTATCACTAAACTTATAACAAAATGATCATTTTAATCTTTAATTAATTTGATGAATTAGGCACCATAGTTTTTTTTTAACTAGTTTAAACTTTCACTAGACAATAGACATTTCTGTAAAACTTTAAATATACATGAAAATATCAGAATGGGGATTTATGAAGATTGTAGTCATTTTAGTAGTTGAATTCATAGGTTAATCTAAGCTAGATAACCATTGAAAACTAGATAAAACTGGATGGCTGTTTCTTCGCAGTATGGAACTCCTCAGTAGTATGCATCAACAACCTGGCAAGCAAGACTCGAACCCAGGACACCCGGGTTTTGCGCATGTACGCTTAACCTTTAAACCACTGATTCGGTATCCAACAGTGTTAATGTCTAGTTTCAATCGATCATGTGCTCACTAGTGACTAGCTTTAAGATGGATTTTCTAGAGTTCTAGTGAGAAGCTGTGAACAGTGTAGTCCAACCCGCGTTGAGAGAAGACAGTTATCTATTTCAGACAATTGTTAAAGGGTTGCAAATTATCATGAACCGAATGAAGCTAGACCTTAACACAGTTGGATGTCAGTTCAGTGGTCTAGACGTTAAGCGTTCCAGCGCAAGACTGAAGGTTCTCAGTACGAGTCCCGAGAGCGGGATCATCGATGCACACTGCTTACGAGTCGCACACTAGGAATAAAGGACTTTGCAGTGCTTCCATGTCTTCCATGGTGGTCTAGCTTTAATTGACTCATGAATTCAACTATTAAATAAAATATTGAATAATTAGTTTCCTGGAGCTTACTAATCATTTAATAAACTATCGAATAAATTTACTTTACATTAGTGTAATTTGTAGCATTTCACTCTTGGCTTATTCATGATTATCATCTTCAAATTTATGATCAGAATATTTAAATGGTTCAAGGGTAAACTGAAATAACTCATTCTATTTGCAGAATATATTCTCAATTGTGTTGTTAATTTTATTCCAAACCAATTTTTGTTTATAATCTACTATTCCATTTAAACGCGTGCTTTTTTGAATGAATTCTGTTCTCCAGTATTTCCAAATCAATGTCACACTATTGCAGTCCCAGACTTCATGGATCAGCATTTTGAACTATGATACAAAGTATATTAAGTTGGAGTTATATAAAGATCGCCATTTTTACTGTAAGAGTTCATATAGGTCTTTTTAACTGGTCCTAACTACCATAAAAATCTTATACACAGTTTTGTAATTCTGACTATCTCACTTCAAAACATAGATCATGTAAAGCTACTTTATTTAGATTGATGGTACGACTGAGAACACAGTTGATGGAATTCAGTCATTGTTGGAGACAAAGCACTGATTTATACTCAGAGAGTGCGTATATCATCCGAAGTCTATGAGAATAGATAACTTAAATAATCTTCAAATCAAGATCACATATATAAGTCATACATTATATTTCAATAATGCAATGAGAAGACGAAGTTTACCAGAATTATGTGATATATTTGCGCAATACATTTCGAATAATCTGATCATACATATACATGTTAAGAACAATTATATATACAAATTAAAAGGTCAACTAGACAGGTTACAGGAAAGCCGTAACAAAGAAATAAATAAATATTAAAGTACACAAAAACAAATGTGATTACCACTGTGGATAATAAATCAGTACAACCAGGGTAGGTTAACGGTAAGGACAAATTGTTTTTGAACGCATAAAGGGGGTTTCAATTTTCGTATAACCAAGGCTTCAATAAACCTTAGTATACGTCCTTGAAAGCTGTTGTATAACACTACAAATACTGACTACATGATATCAACATTATGACCGGTTTCAATAAAATATTTCGCAATAGAGGATGATGTCTGTCTATTCTGTGATCTTATTTGATCGTTAGAATCCATTTGTTTCTGCAACCATTTTGGTATGTGTTCACCCAACCTTAATTGTACGTCATGATTGCTCCTCCCTATGTACGTGTTTCCGCACATACATGCAAATTTATAGACACAATGGGATGTGACGCAATTGCTTTCGTGCTGTTTGGGCTTTAGGTGAAACATCATCGACAATGACAAGTTGCGCTGCAAAAAATGTCCGGTTGATAGCTAATTTAAGTCTCTGTTTCGACATGAGACTATTTGTGTCGCCTCTGAATAATAACGTGATGCGAACTCGTTTTTTGGGTGCCCGAAGCGTCATAGGTCTAGTCGTATTGCAACCCTTTCAGCGGTTTATGAACTTCAATGAATGAACATTATTCATTAACGTATCAGTCGTGAACTTCGTTTTTACTTCAATAGTATCACTAGTACAAATACGATTGATTCTATTAAATAAACCCTTTATTAAATCACGTTTGTAAAGAATAAGGCAGTGACTATGAAAATTAAGATATTAAGATACATTATAAATAATGAGAACCATGATTGCACAATGTCTTTAGGTTATATATTTGAAAATACAAAAAAAAGATTGTAAAAGAAAACCAACTAAGTGCGCAATAAAAATTCAATAGAACATGTGCTTTTCAATCATCATTTTGTTATCCAATGTATAAAAATAAAAACGGATATTTTGGGATTAGGGGTGAAGTGGAATGATTTGACGAAATAAAACGAAAAACAATTTAAGAACGAGATAAAAAATCAGGAGAAAACCACATGTTTGAGAAAGAAAAACCATTTCGCAAAACAAATTGATTGTAAGTTTAATAATAATAATCATGGTAATAATAATATTAGTATCACAAGGGGTTTTGTGGAGATTGTAGTAATTTCAGTAGTTGAGATTATGAGTCGCTTAAAGCTAGACCACCATAGAAAACCTGAAAGCACTGGACAACCGTTTTGTCTCATTGTGGAACTCCTCAGCAACGCGCATCCTTGGTCCCGCGCACCGTAAGATCCGAACCCAGGACCTATTAGATTCGGGTGTGATCACTTAACCTCTAGACCACTGAGCCAGCATCTAAAGGTGTTAACGTCTAGCTTCAACCAATCCACAAAATTGAGTGATACGTCCACCATTGTCATCAATGAATTACTATTTCACAACAGACCCCGCGAGGCGAGGTCATACATGTGCACTGCCAAGGAGTCCCACAATACGACGAAACGGCCGTCCAGTGCTTCCGAGTTTTCCATGATGATCTAGCTTTAATTTGCCCATGATCTCAACTATTGAAATAATAATAATAATAATAGGAATCTGAAATCAAATACACTAGTAAATAAGGACTTGTACTGAACCTCTCTCATAAACTGTCCAGACCAACAACACATCTTGGAATACCAGTATTTACTAAATTCTAGTGTGAATTCAAAGAAAATACACGCAAAATATAGTTAGTACTTCGGTAAGCTAAAATAAAGTAATTTTTCAAATGATAATTTATGAAGTGTAAGTGTTTAGAATGAAACATGGTATTTTCTATGACAGTTGGCGAAAGAATATTTTCTTCGAAAGACCTATTCGTAAATCTTAAGTGATTAATTGATTGAACGTAGAAATCATGAATTCAGACTGTCAGTTTTATGGTCAACATACCAGTAACAAAGTGTTCAGTATAATTCACCAGTGAACAAATGAATTATAAGAGATGAAAACAATAGTGAAACGATTGGGTGAACATGGTTTTATTCCTGTCTAGTTGGGACAGAAACACACTCGTTCTCTTAGGCACATTTTACATCAGCATAGCATATTCAATAAATCAAAACAAATCATAACGTTTTCGTCAATAATACGTGTCACAATACAGCGAATTTATCCAATTCAAACACGTAAACTATTGGATAGTAACTTCGTGATCTTGAAGATCAAGCGGTTACCGAGAAACCAGGGAGTCCTGGATTTGATATACCCTGCTGAGGAATTCCATATCAAAATCAATCCCTACTACACACTATGAAATTTAGTGATCGCCACAAGTCATTCATACTAATCGAAAATAAATGCTAAAAGCAACTAATTAGATTCAATGAATAAAACTTATGAGATATTGTGAAAATATGTTATTTGAATAACAGTGACCGATTTTAAATCAGACCATCTGTGATCCTCAACCGTAGATCACGATTCTTATTTGATATTCAAACTAGACGTCTAGCCTTCGTAATACATATCAGTCTTACAGTCAACTGTCTCATGAACCAATGTAAGAGTATTGTTCTATCTGAAATGAGATTCTTTTAATTATCAATGTAATAAAAAAAAAGTTGAATTAATAAGTCTGATTTAAGTAGTAGATGTTTGAATCATATACCATAATTGTTTTATTGAACATTAAAATAATAAGATATGAAAACTACAGACATCAGAATCATTGTTAGTATAATTTTTCAGTTTGTGGTTGTGACCATATTATAATTATCATTATAGAGTTGTGGAGATTGTTGAGTTCAAATTATATCATGAATGGAGTAATGTTAGACTACGATTGAAAACCTGGAAGCCCTGGACAACCGTTTCACCCTAGTATGGAACTCCTAACCTATGCACATCCATGATCCTACATGCTGGATTCGATTTCAATGAATTTTAAAAGTGTCCACAATTTCAATGTCATTATAAACTACTTCAAACTAAAATCTTGGTTTGATTTTATCAACCCCTTTGAGATTTTTCGTATATGTAAGACAGAGTGGTTTTATGCATATTCCATAAGTTACTCAAACCTTTACATTGAATTTGAAATCCAAAAAATAAAATTCGTCTTTAGTATATTTTGAGTGTGACAAACAGTGGATACGTCAACTGGAAATACCTGAATCCGACTGTTGAGTGTTCTCAATGAGACATAATAAGAGTAACTATAATGTTAAAACTGATAGGTTCTGGGTTCGAATCTAGCGTTGGGCAGGATCGTAGATGCACACTGCTGAGGAGTCTCATACTAGGACGAAACGGCCGTTCAGTACTTCCAGGTTTTCTATGTTGGTCTAACTTCAGTTGACTCATCATTTCAACTATTATAAGGTTAAGTGTCAATTCATTATTCATTATGCTATAGACCATAGATAATCATGACAGTAATCAACGGGTATGATATTTTCTTCTCAGTATATTGTATTCTCATGTTATCAACATTCAGGACTCAGTTTTGACCAATATCAAATTCTGCAATCACTAGACGGCCGTTTCTTCCTAGTATAAGACTTGTGAGCAGTGCACATTGACGATCTCACACATGGAACTCGAACTCGGGACCTTTAGTCACACAACGGAACGTTTAACCATTAGACCATTGAGCCAACTATATAGTGCCTCCAGCTTTTTAATCGTAGTCTAAGATTAATCTGTTCATCATGTCAATCTAAACTCAAAAATCTCCACACCCTATTCTGAGACTTCCAACAACAACAACAAAAAAGAGCAACAATAGAAATCTTATTCGAGTTTACAATGCTATCTACAGTCAAAACAAACTAAAGTTGTTTTTTTTTATTTAAGAATGAGGAAGTATTATAATCTTCTCTTAGGATACACATATCCTATCTATTGTCAATTGGAAACTATGTATAGAGTACTTATTAGCAACATAATTTTTGTTCATTATTCTATCGAAACATTTTGATTTAATTCAAGTTTTTTTTTGTTTTTTTTTTTAATATTCGCTTCGTTTTCTTCGACCAAAATCTAAAAAAAATATTTTATCAAACATGAAAATAAAAATGAGAAACAACAACATTGATTTATTCTCTTGTTTTTATCTACTTTATTCAATGTTACATTCTGTTTGTTCTATCTGTATGAGCAACATGTTACTTTCTTTGATTAAAAAGGACAACATTCTCTGTTATCGACATTATGAAATAGTGTACTAAATAAGCAACAAATGATGTGCATATAATTGAATTATCCTAAATGAAAAAGGCTGCTTTTATTTATACAAGTAGATTATCAATAGGGAGTTGCGGAAAATATTACGTTTTTAATTGATATGATGAACCGATGTTAGATCAATATGGTGTAGGAGTAGGATGGAACGAAACTAGGAGCGGTCAGACCAAAACATGGCACAAATTCATGAAGTCACCGACAAGTGAAATGAGTCATGTTGGTAGGTGTAGACTACCAAGTTGCGATCCGCGAGGTGATAGCAACCGATGGTTAGAGACCCTGAATGACATGGCTCAAAATCGTTTGCAATGGCGCAGGTGCATCAACTCTTTGTATTCTCCCAAATTCTAATCTTCTGAATTCTTCATGTCTCTTTTATCCTCTTTCCAAATTTATTTCACTGGATTTTATTATTTGAATAACATCTTCAAACCTTATTCTTCCCGATTACTGCTTATGCTTTTACTACCTCTACCACTACGGGATTTGAATTGACAATTGCATCTGTGTGCTAATGTGGTGTGGCAACTCGAACTGATGTACGTATTTACTAAGTTCTACGTTGTTGATGACTGACTGACTGCAGGTTGCGCACGAGACCGGAGGCCCCGGGTTTGAATCCCGTGAGCGGGTCCTGGATGAGCACTGTTGAAGATTCCCATAATAGGACGAAATCGTCGTCCAGTGCCTCCATGTTTTCCATGGTGATATAACATCAATCGGTTCATGATCTCGATCAAAAACAAGTAAATTTTTTCATTTTCAAATATATCAGATCGTTTTTGTTTTATCATTGTATACTATATGGCGTTGCGATTCTATCGTATGAGGTAAATGTCGTAAGGATTCGATAATTAATGTAGAATATCGATGCGTAAATAATCGTTCATTATAAAATAGTTTCGAATGAAAAATACCAACAAGACTGAGTTATTGACTAAAGACTTCAATAGAATTTTTATTAGTATTATTATAAATTCAGAATATCAAACAAGATGATTCATTGTCGAATCTTACAAAGAGTATTGGTTCTCTCGATGTAACTGGTACACTTTGTCAATGAGTCCTCAGTAGTACAAAAGCTTAGTTCATGTCTATCAACTTCAACAATTTAAAATTCTGATCATTGTTTAAAATTTACAAATTTAATCATTTTCTAATGTAATTAAGTTACTAAGTACTAATTTTAGTGACATTAATTTCTATTTACATACTTAAACATCCAATATACTAATAGATTCAATTCCTAATGATATGTCATCCAGATAATAATCACTTTGTCTCTAAGTGCCATATTCATTAAGAAAGATTTCTACCTTTTCTAATTAATTTCATTGGTAAAATGTATTTGTTACGAAATATGTCTCATTTTTGTTAGCCTATTGCATTCAGAAATCGTCATTTGATAGTATTGAGCCTATAGCAACTATCCTAGAACCAATTTCGATTATAGTTAATTTTGGTTAAGCCCTTTAATTAACTTGCTTAAAAGACAATGTTATTTGAACGATAACAATTCTTATATTTCTCTGTACCGTTACGATCATTAGAGTATATGACGGAGTTGAGCTAAAATGTTGATTGTTGAAATATCACTCGATGATTCATCATCCCATTATTAGTCCTTGCTTTACCTTACTGCACCCTTATGCAATTTGACTATAGATTTTTCTATGTAATCGCTCACTGATACTCAATCGCCTCTCCTCTTCGAATTCTTTCGATGTTCTTATAGCATTGTGATATGCGCTATCCCCCAACAAACTACAGTTCCTGCTTCTCATTGCCTTCTGATTTCAAATACCGTTGGGGTTTAGATAATGACGGTTAGAAGGGTGATTGATTAATGAAGTAAAGCCACTACAAGATCTTAAGATATTTGTGAGTTGACGTTGTATATAACACATTTTTGGCGATAAATGTTAGACTACTTTAAACAAAGCCAGAACAAATATTGATGACCGAAGAAATTGAATTACCAGAATAGTAATAGGTTTATTAATCTCTTTTTGAATACATAGATCCGGTTTGAGTTTATTTTATCGCAAAACGGAAACAGTATTTCATTGTATGCTAATAATTTTAAAAACATGAGAAATGTCAATGGCATACCCAGTGTCAAAGAAATGACAAGCTATAGCACTGTTGAAAGCCCTTGTCCCTAGCAGTCACAATCTCTTTGGAACATGCTCAGAAATACAAATATGTGCTCTTCTCTTGTTTCTTCCAATGCATGTGCTTTGGCACGTACATGTAAATTGGTAAACTCAGTTGAAGCTACTGAGAAAAGAGGACCTGTTGAGTTTAGTTTGTTTGAGCTAGCAGTTGGTTTCCCATACTGTCGTCCGTTTTGCTGCTGGTTAGGTCACCTTCAACACGAAATTTATTCTGATTAATTATTCCAGTAATTTCGTCTCATTTGAAGCGTAAGTATAAGAAGAATGTTTTCTTTTCCACTCTATCGTACTTTACCCGAAGGTTGGTTTTTGCATATTTCTGGATGAATTTCGCCGGATAGGCATTTTCACGTAGGCAATTAGTAATGAGAGCGATTTCTTCTTCCAAGTATTCCTTTGAGCAAATTTTGCGTACGCAGTCTAAAATAATCACATAATTGATCTTATCTGTCTCTGAACTTAACTCAACCATCTCCTCACCCCTCTATAATGTTTCCTTGATTCCAAAACCAAATAACCTCTGATCTGTTCTTGGATATATTTGTGAAATACCTGTGCGATTATGGTGTGTTGTTTATAAGAGAATCAATGAGACAATGTTAGGAATGAATTTATTACTCATTAGTAGAATGACTCTTTGAAAAATAGGCTGATTGAAGTTAGGAATATGAATCATTAATATTTAACTGAATGGTAAAAATATATAGGACTCGTTGTACACCATAAAAATTATGAGTTTGATCCCTTTTAGGCTAGTTATTGCATATTGTTATGAAATCACGTACTAAAATAAAGTATTTATCAAAAACTTCCTAAAATTTAATAGTTCTATTCAGTACATGTATCCAGTATGACAAACATATACTTACTTATTGACTTAAGCCTGTTACTCTGCCTGGATCCCCTCTGGGGCTACTACCGGTCCCAGCCCCGGATAAAGGAGGAGGTCTGAGTATGACTGTAGCGACCTTATCCTGTAAAAAATAACTCGCTAAAAAAAACTAACCCAAAATAGACAAAAATATACTGCGTGGATTGTTTTTAATCCTTCTTCGATGATACAACGGATCATTTTCTTTAATACAACAAACATCAACAGAAATGATTAAAATTTAGTGAACTATTTTAGAGTTTTGATTGAATATTATTAATTGTCACTTGGATACATATAGCAGAAATCATCAAACTACATCACGAGGCAAGAGAAGAGAAAAAGAGGAAGGCTAAAGCACACATGAAAAAGTTAATTAGCAACTGAAAAAAACTGGAAAAGTTCGCGCAGGACAGGGTTGGACGGAGAATGCTGATAATCATCCTATGCTCATCCACGAGGCAAAACAGGAGTATTTAAGTAAGTACATATCGATTGGATAGATTTTAATTGAAAGTTTACTGGTAGCACTCAACGTATTATTTTTAAATAAGACGTCCCATTCTAACATATAGAAAAGGACTAATATAATGAATATATCAGAAAAGGTTTTGTGGAGATTTTAGAAAATTCAATAGTTGAAATCATGAATTAATTGAAGTTAAACAACCATGGAAAACCTGGAAGCATGTGACCGCCGTTTCGTTCCAGTATGGGACTCCTCACCAGTGCGCATCCACGATCCCACCCTCCGCGAGATTCCAACCCAGTATCTATCAGTCTCGCGCGCGAACGCTTAACCATTACACCACTGAGCTGACATTCAACGGTGTTAATGTCTAACATCAACTAATCAACGAAATTGTGTGAAATATCCACCATTGTCTTCAGTGAGTTACAATCTCACAACAAACCTGGTTGAAATCCACTGGTTACGACTTCTCACTAGAACTCCCGGAAATACCTCTTGAATTCAGTTACTAGTGAGCAGATAATTACTATCAGAAGGAGTTTTGTGGAGATTTAAGAAATTTAGATAGTTGAAGTACTTAGTCAATTGATTGTGGATGCGCACTGCTGAGAAATCTCATACAAGGACGAAACGGCCTTCCAGTGCTTCCAGGTTTTACAATGAATATCTATTTACAGATATTGATTTACTCAACAGAGGTAAGAAAATTTTTAATTTAAAGCAGAAACCAATTTCAGCTGTATGATTCAGTTGAATAGATTCCGTGAAATTAAAAAGAAAAACAAAAGATAATGAAGAAAAAAATACTTAAAACATATTATACTACTTTTTAATGTATGAGTGAAGAAAATATGAAAAATCTCCATTGGAGTGAAAAGGCATCAATCTACTACAGTTGACTAGTTGTATTAATCATTTGGGAAACTTCATTAACAGAAAGAGTAAAATTTTAAAATAACCGGAAGTTGAAAAAAAGACATGTGATGCTTGAAATCTCAGTTAAATCAAACTATATGTATTCAACTATCATACAGAAAGATTGATGTCAAGTTTCACATTCCACTCATATTCATCTCATCTCATTTCTATTACAAGTTTCAGTCAATCATATACGTTTTGCTACCCCATTATCAACAATAAGAAATTATTATTATCTCAAGTGTTCCTCATTAATTGATCAATTAGAAAGATATAGGGAACAGTTGAGATGTTTGCAAATTCAGTAGAATTTAACAGATTTACAAATGTGGTCATTTTCATTGTGTGACTTACGTGGATTAGCATTACTGGATAGGTACACATTTCCCATGAATCCACTAACTGTCTCCAATATAACTATGGTTATAAAAGAATGAAATAATATATTTTGAAACTGAAAGAAGTAATATTGTAAGATCACATTAGAAACCACAATTGATATGTATTTTAGGAATTCTAATGTAATTCGACTCATCTCTAGTTAGTATCAAAAGGGGTTTTGTGGATATTATAGTAATTTCAATGGTTGAGATTATGAGTCAGTTGAAGCTAGACCACCATAAAAAACCTGGAAGCACTGGATGGCCGTTTCATCCTATTGTGATACTCGTCAGCAGTGCACATCCACGATCTCGCCCCCGTCTCAGTGGTCTAGTGGTTAAGCGCTCGCTCGCGAGACTGGGTTTGAATCTCGCTTGGCACGAGATCGTGGATGTGCACTACTGATAAGTCCCACAATGGGACGAAACGGCCATCCAATCCTTCCACGTTTTCCATGGTTGTCTAGCTTCAATTGACTCATGATCTCAACCATTGAAAATAATCTGTAGTTATTTCATTTATACATATTTGATTTATTTATTGTTTATGTTATGTACCGTAATTGATTGATCTCATAGTGTAGCAAACTTTTTTGTATTTCATCCTATAATGCATAAATATATGTTTTGATTCATGCTTTTATGGTGGTTAAAAATAGCTGTTTCAACAGGGTTTGCATAATTATTGAATGTAACAATTCTGGAATATTTAAGATAATACTGTCTTATAAACTGTTGGATGTTCAGAAAGATGAAAGTAAGCATTGTGTTTGTTAATGATAAGGATATTGTTTGAGTTGTATGGCATTCCGTGTGATACTGTCGTCATGTCAATAAACCCATTATAAGATCTTGCACTCTATCACTAGTCCTATTATCGATTTGTTTATGTATATTGTCAATGAAACTGGTAATATTATAAATACTGATTGATGTATAGATCAATGAGTAACTAACAAGATCTTGTTAAATGAACTCACTGTGTTAGACCACAATTCATATGAGTCGTATTTTAATGAAAGTGACTAAAGCAAATATCACCCCATCAGACACGTTATTTATATGAGTTTCATTCAAATTGTGTGCTCATTTCATATATGGTGTGATATTTCTAATTAATAATAATAATAATAATAATAATAATAATAATAATAATAATAATAATGAAAATGGCAGAAAAGGAAGTCATGCCAAATAACAGGGTTTTCAGAAGTAATACAATGAATTGTGAATGAGTTTAATGAGCTTTATCATGTGTTGCGTCCTGTATCTCTGAACAGATATAACAAGATATTTTTTAGTAAAAAGAATACACCCATTAAGATATTAAAGAATTCATCCAACGTGGCTAAGAAGAGCCGTTTAGAAACCAACTGTCACTCATATGTGGTGCGATTCGAGAAATTCATAGTGGTATTAGTTCCAAACACACGATCATCGAAGCTGAACATGAGGTAACCAAAAAATTCATACTAAACATTGAACACAGAAAGAAGATTAATAAATGGTGAACGTGAGAAGGATTGATCAGTATAGAATGACTCGGCCATTTAGGCATGGTCACCCCATGTAACTTTTTCATTTTGTGTTGAATGCATTACTCTCTACCCAGCCAAAAATATGTTCTTCATAAGTGTTAGACGTTGATTATCACGCTGATTGTCACGATAGGACGAGTCAGCTTAAACTGTAATTTAGTCCCACCATAACATATCTACAACTTTAGGATTAGGTCTATTATTATAGAAACAAAGATAAATGTACTAATACCGAAATAGGTGTCATAACTTGTGACCTGTATGCCCTGTTAATGGATAAGTAACGATACTGCCAATTCATCGGACCAATGACCCGTAAAACCCGTATGAGCAGCCTAGAGTCCTAATTGGTCCTGCTTTCCACCTAGCTCATCCAGTTAAGTTCAGAACACAAATCTCAGTCTCTGCGATATGAAACATGTATTTCAAACATACTGGCTTTATATACTAATCAAACAGACCACAACGTACCATAAAATAGAAAATAACATTTGTACAAGATCTGGCCAAATATGGCTGTGAATGTGGAAGGCAGTGACTAATAGACAGGGCATAATTCAAAATGATAAAACGTATAATAATAGATCATAGCGGAATATGAATATAAATGGTTTAGTTGTTTAACAATCATACGTTTAGTATTGGTCCATAAATGGATCCCAACAGTTACCATTCATTATGCTTATCGGGACCTAACATTAGGCCATAATTTTACAAACTCACTTCTATCTTTATTTTACGCTGATGACATTATCCAAGGGTATGATGAATGAAACTTTATCAACATGTATACATTCTTAGTATATGTTCAAATAATCATGAAGTAACACTAGTGTTTAATATTGCCATATAAAGTCTAATTTGGTGTGGAAATAAAAGGCTACCGGAAGTAATGAGAATACTTATATAAGTATATACTTAAAAAAGAAACGAATCACTATCTGAAATTGATACAAAATGATGAGAAGATGAAATTGGATTGTTTAATTCATTGTGATTATTGCTTAAATATGAAGTGCGCTATTGATGTATGTATCATTAATCGAAAGTGAAATATCTAGCAGCAGAAGGCTAAGAAGATCAAATGAAAGAGAACGAGACCAGAGTATGATTAATATGGAAACGAAACAATAATGAAATCTCAGACGATTGATAAACATTTCACAAATGAAGTATTTACTGTATGATTCTCATATTTTACCAAGAGATTCTGTAATTTTGTGTTGAGATACAGTTGGTTGTCCCCACTTGTTCTCTCGTTTACTACATAAGCATTACTTCCGTTTTTTTTTTAAATCTATATAATGATTTACTTGATATTGTTTGCTTGTAACTTCCCATCAATCATCTTTCTATATGATGATTATTCAGTGTAATATTTGTTTATTTGAGTGTGATGTGTTTGTTTGTTTGTTCAATATAAGATTAACATGAAGTGTACTGAGCATGATATACAGCTTGTAATTTGTCATGGCTCTGGATATTTTTGTTTATATATGTGACTTGAGTCTAATTAATAATCATAATGGTTTTACAATCAATATATAAATGAATGTGTTTTCGACTAGGATCATCATCGTTGTATTTTGGAGCAAGTAAATCTACAGTTGTACCAGCCTTGGTATCCTTACTTCACGTTGTGGGAATTGTAGTGGTTCCTTGTTCTCTTAAATGTAAGCAATAAGTGGTGTGGATACAATAGAATTAATACACTACAAATATTTCATTCATAAGTTTTGACTGTTTAATTGATATCAGTAAATACAAAATCTCTTAATCAATCAAATAATGAACAACAGTCATTGTTTATAAAAATGAATTGAATTGATTACAATCATAAGGGGGTTTTGTGGCGATTTTAGTAGTTTAATAGTTGAATTTATGAGTCAATTAAAGCTAGAACACTATGGACAACCTGGGAGCGCTGGACGACCGTTTCGTTCTATTATGGGAATTCTTCAGCAGTGCGTATACAAGTGCACATTCAAGAGGTATTTCCTGGAGTTCTAGTGAGAAGCCGTGACTAGTGAAGTTCAACCATGTCTGTTGTGAAATAGTAACTTACTGAAGACAATGGTGGATGTATCGCTCAATTTCGTTGATTGGTTGAAGTTAGACATTAACACCATTGGATGTCAACTCAGTGGTCTACAGGTTAAGCGTTCGCGCGAGTGACTGATAGTTCATGGGTTCGAATCCCTCGAGTGAGATCCTTGGTGCGCACTGCTCACGTGTCCGATACTAGGATGAAGAGGCTATTTAGTGCTTCCAGGTTTTCCATGATGGTCTAGCTTTAATTAACTCATGAATTCAACTACTAATTGAACTGAATTTGGAAATTATTAGTTAATTTAGAATTAAGTATAATACAGGAACGAGCTTGAAACGACCACAATGAATTTTCAATCAGCTCTTAACCAAATAAAATGCATAAACGGACTGTACATGATTAATGAATCTATTCAACAAGTCATCTTCCTCGTAAATTGAGAACAAAACGACATAGAGATTTATCTTTATGGACAAAGTTATTTGTCTTCTTGAACAATTAAGATAACCCAAATATATTCGTAAGAGTTTCCGCATCATACCTATTCATCAAAAATGTATTTAGGCTAAGGATTTGTGAGTTTATGGTTAACATTTTCATTACAATTTGATACCAGATTGAATTCGGATGAATGAATTCCGAGAAGCTTTCTCGGATTACTACATCGATAAAATACAGTGTAGCAGCTCTTGTGGAGTTGAGTTTGTTTACATTTAATTTGGATAAGCGCTATTGTTAACTTATTTAACGGACAGAATCATTCGTATAATAACATTTTATTTATGTCATTGTACCTATATTGTAGTTGAGACAGTATGAATATGTATGCTTGAGAATTGCTTACCGCCTATGCACATATTCACTCTGCTAGTCGCCTAATTGATTCATTCGCTTCCCTATGTACATATATGTACATTTTAATCCTATTCATTGAACTCGTGAACTCGCACGCTCACTTGCTTTTCGACATTAGCTTTTCATTCTTGTTTCGCGTGTCTTTGGTTTCGGTGGTCTGTGCTTCGTGCGATAATAAACGAAATCAACACTCTGTACTCGTAGTCTGATTTATACACCATTGAGGACAATTTCTAGTAACGGTTATCAGGATGAACTGTATACAAAGTTTAAGGAGTATATCAAATACCAACCACTACAACAGTATCACTGGGTTAATTTTTGTTTTAGGATTGAAGATTAATATTTACCGGGATTATTGGGATGGTAGAGAACATTTGTAGCTCAGGTGGATGATTTTGATGGAGTTTTGTTCTCTGATCTGGCTGGTTTAGTCATGGAGCTTTCATCGTAGTAGGTGAAGTGTTCGGATTTCTCTACATGTGGTTCACAGCTTGTCTTGTACAACTCGATGTTGATTTGTTCTTGTTGACCATTGGGAGATACAACCAAAACAAAGAAGTAAACAATGACAGTTTTAAGGTCAACAAGAACTAATCAACATCAAGGTGTGCAGAACAAGCTGTGAAACGCATATAGACAAATCCGAACACTTCACTTCTACCTGAAGTTTGTGCCGATGATGTCGTTCAGAAGAACGATGAAAGCTCCACGACTAAACCATCCAGCTTAGAGAACAAAACTCCATCAAAATTACAGAGAGTAACGATATTATTTTCAATTTATCGAGACAGAATTAAGCTTTTTTTTCACTCTACTCTTTCTACACCATAATCACAAATTGTTATGACTTGTGAATGGAATGCTACTTTTTGTACCTGGTCGTCGCTGATTGTTATGTCGGAATCGCTGACCACTTATGCTCAGAACGAAGGGACCTCCACAATTCCCACGACGCAAAAGTAAGAACACAAGACTGGTATAAGTGAAGATTTATTAGCCCCAAAACACTATGATGACGACGACAACCTTAGTCGAAAATACACTCATTTATATATTGATTGTACATCCATTTTGATTAATAGTTAGAATGAAATCGCATATATGAAAAATACTCAGTTATCACAAATCACGTATAGAGCATAGTTCATGTCAATGGAATACAAGAATATTGTATATTATACAGAATAAAATATCATACGAGAAAAGAAAAGAAATACTACATTGAGTAATCATTACATTCAATCAGAACAGAACTAATGTTGAATAAAACTTATAATGAGTAAATCAATCGAATATTGACTTTTCTTTCCATCATATCACAAATGAAAAACAATTTTTTTTCCTTATCGCTTTGAAACAGTCTAATCAACTATATTCAAGTATTTCTATCGTTCAATGTACCTTAATGATTGAATTTCGTGAAGAAGAAAAAACGTATAACATTTTATCTTCATGTGGAATGATTTGTCCCCTAAACTTTGTTTTTTATCTTAATTCGTTTGTTCAATTCATTTCTACTTATAAATCATATAGTTTTTCTTATATATCAAAACTATCAAATGTAGATAATTATTTAAAACAATTAATATCAGAAGGGTTTTTGTGAATATTATAATAATTTCCATAGTTGAGATCATGAGTCAATTAAAGCTAGACTATCATGTAAAACCTGAAAGTACCGGACAGCCGTTTCGTTCTATTGTGGGACTCCTCAATAGTGCGCATCCATAATCCAGCCTCATGAAATTCAAACCCAGCATTTATCGGTCAAAGAAACAATTAGACCCTATGATAAATTTCGGTAATGCAATAAGAAGACGAAATTTATCAGAATTATGTGATGATATATTTGCGTAATACATTTCGAATAATCTGATCACATTCATATACTGGTTGAAACATTTTTATATGAAAATTAAAAGATCAAATAGACAGGTTAAATAAGAGCTGTAACAAAGAAAAGAAAATAAAGTACACTAAAACAATGTGATAACCACTCTGGACAATAAATCAGTATTATCACGGTAGTGTTATAACTTGTATACTGTGTCCTATTATTGATACCGCCGATTAAAGAACAGTGATTTATCGACAGGACCAATGACGCATAAATTCGCGTATGACCAATCTACAGTCTTAATCGGTCCTGTTTCCTGCCTAGTCCTGCCTGTTAAGTCCAGAATACAAATCTCAGACTCTGTGATATGAATCATTATATTTCAAACAGACTGCGTTTATATACTAACCAACTAGACCATATCGTACCATAAAATAAGAAAAAAACATCTGTACAAGATTTAGCCAAATGTGGCTGTGGATAAGGGAGATAGTAATTGATAGACATGGCATAACTCAAGAATAGTAAATCATATAATAATAGTTCATAGGTCAAAATAAAGATCATAATAAGGGGAACACAAATATGAATAGTTTACTTATTTAACAATTATACAATAAAAAGATACGTATAGGATTGGTTCATAAATGGATCCCGAAAGTTATCATTCATTATTCTCATCGGGATACAACAGGTAGGTTAAGGGTAAGGACAAATTGTTTTTGAACACATAAAGAAGGTTTCAGTTTGCGTATAACCAAGGCTTCAATAAACCTTAGTATACGTCCTTGAAGGCTTTTGTCATTCAGTCAGTCAGTTAGCTGCAATGTAGGACCAGGCACCTCTAAGCATCGGTCCAAGTTGCCATACAGCATTAGCACAGCAAGATGAACACCGGTTAGCATTGTGCGTCGTGGTAATCAGTGTTCAGGCATATGTAACACGTGACTCAACCATCTCAGTCGATGAAGATTCATAACCTCATCAAACAACCAGCATAACAGCGATGCTGCCTTCCCACAAGGAGGGGTGGGGTTAGAAAAGGTCGACCCTAAAAATGCACACCTCGCCTTATCCCACGGATATCCGTCTCCGGCGGTAAGGTCTCAATAAGCACGGAGCTAACACAAAAGCTACTCATAAAAAGGTCGTGTGTGACCGACCTCAAGCAGCTGTTACTTGGGCACTGCGGTCACGCTCTCAGGTCACAATGACCACGCATCTGCTTGCGCCTCACTGGACGCAAAAAAGCCACACAAAAAAGACTCATTAAAACCGAATTGAGTAATGAGAAAACCAAAAGTAGGTTCCAGGAACAACTGAGATCATACTTAGGTAGTTCTGAAAACGATGCTGACCCAGATGTTGCTTGGAAAGATATACAAGCAGCTGTGGAAAAAGCAGTGGCATCTATTAGTGATTCAAACCACAGGGTTACAAAGAACCAATGGATTTCTTCAAGGTCTATTGCACTGATAGATTCTTGCAAACTCATCTCATCAGGTTCTGAACACGATGAAGAGCGTAAAGAAATCAGGTCTAGGTTAAGCAAAAGTCTAAGGAACGACCGTGAGCAGTGGTGGGCAACGAAAGCAAAAGAGATGGAAAAGGCGGCGGTTATAGGGAACACAAGACAGCTCTTCAGAGAGATAAAAGAAACTGGAACTAAAAAGTCAGATGTAAGTGAGACTATCTCGGGAAAAGACGACGTTCTTATCTGCTCCCAGTCCAGACGTTTAGAACGATGGGCGGAACACTTTAAGGAGCAGTTCAGCTGGCCTTCAGATACTCTACAACTACCCACCATTCCCAGACAGTGTGAATGGAACATTGAAGTAGGTCCTCCAACTCTAGCTGAAGTTCAAAAGGCTATAGTTAATCTAAAACGAGGAAGGGCAGCAGGTTCAGATGGTTTGGTTCAAGAGGTCTTTAAGGATGGTGGACGAAGGCTTTTGTATAATACTACAAATACTGACTTCATGATATCAACATTATGACCAGTTTTAATCAAACGTTTCTCAACAGAGGAAGATGTCCGTCTATCCTGTGATCCTATTTGACCAGTGGAATTCATTTGTTTCTCCAACCATTTTGATATGTGTTCACCCACGCTTAATTGTAGATCACGATTACTCCTCCCTAATTACGTATTTCCTTAGATAATTATGTTGTTTGTGAAAACAGTTTTAAGGAAGAGTATTTTCATACATCTCCCTTTTATCTTTCACTTTTCAGTTGTTATGATGTGTTATTCATATCCACTGTACTGTCTAGGTGTGTAGACGTTTTCACCTCTTTTTAGAGCTTCGTCATTATGTGAGACTTTTATATTACACTTTGTTCTATATTTCAGTTTCTTGCTTTTGTGTCGTTCGATGTTGAGATGTACATATGAAAAGATCACTCTTGTACAATCCGCCTTCTTATGCACTTGTTATTGTGTTTGTGATAGCAAGAATAAGTCATCTAAAAAGTTTGTATTATTCAATTAAGTTTAAAGTATTCAATGTATTCGGTGCTTTTTCTGAGATGTGAAGATCTTTATTATTATTATTATTATTATTATTATTATTATTATTATTATTATTATTAATGTCTCCATTCAATATTATGTTTTTGGTACAATAAACATTTCTCAGCATGGGGTATTTCAACAAGTTTCTTTTACAAAAACAGAGGAAGGGAAAAGATGAAAACAAAGATCTGAATCTGTACAACTTTCCAGTCAAAAGCTTGTGTAAGAATACAAGGGACTGACTAAATGAACTCTAATAACCTGTTCGTCACAGAGTATTTTTGTTAGATAAAGTATTATGGAACTTCTATACTTTTGCTTGCGTGCATGGATTTTAATGTGTTGATGTGTCGTTCTACAAGACGATACAGAACGAGAAAGATATGAAGGAAGGGGATGGTTAGCATCTGATAAGATAACAATTGTCAGGTTTTTGTGAGATTTTACATGTCTATCCATAATCATATTAGTAATGACTTCAAAAGATTCACCACACACTTAGCCAACCGCCTTCAGCAGTTTTCACAATCTAGCAAAGTTTTCTCTCAAAAGTCCGGGAAAGAATAATGGAGAACAGTAAAGAATTATACGTAATATGGCGGAATTAACAAACTGTAAAAGTAAATGTCGTATAATGCCGAAAGCATGAAGCCTTTTAACGTAGTAAGTCAGACGGAAAACTTTCTTCGATAACAGTAAAACATGAGAAGACCGAGAGAGATTGGAGGAAAAACTTACACAAAAATAAATGACTTTTGACACTTTCTATTAACGACTCCCCAATGCCACAAGATTTATGGGATCCCAACATGGTGTTTAAGTTCTGCTTATTTCAAAAGCTAAAGCTAATAGCCTGATATTTAGACTGATTATGTATGAAATTATTAACAACAGACCTCCATTCAATACGAGGCGAAAAATCATTCATTTCTATGGGATATAAAGAGGTAAAAATCAGCATACATATAGTGAGATCGTCCGCGTATTTCACCAGAGTTTTTTCTCTGGAAGATGGTAGATCATGCAGAAAAAAAGAAAAGAAGTAAAATAATAGCTCCTTGTGGTACACCTTCATGAGACAATAGAAACGTTGAATACTCTCTTTCAAACACAATGTACTGTTCTCTTCCAGAGAGGTAAGAACATAGTCAGTTTGTTATCCAGCTGTTAGTATAACGCTAATTATACTGACAAGTTGTCTTAAGATAGAATTAAAATGCAAAAGTACATTCCAGAAAAGTGCATCTAATATACTTCTTACCGTGTTCCAGGTTAAACACTATATTGTGATGTAGTACAGCAACGATATCTAAGGTGCTTCTTTTGCATCTATAAGCAAATTGATACGGATCAATGTGTTCTTTTATAACAGGTTGAATTGAGAGTATCAATAATTTTCTATTGTTTTAAGGAAAATTGAAGTTATTTATATGGGTATAAATTTCATATTCTTATCATCAAATACTTCTATAATCTTATTATATGCTTCAATGTTAAATTCAAACTACTTTTTTAGAATCAGAAGAGGTTTTGTGGAGATTGTAGTAGTTTCATTAATTGAGATCATGAGTCAATTGAAGCTAGACCACCATGGAAAACCTGGAAGCACTGGACGGCCTTCTCGTCTTATTGTGGGACTCCTCAGCAGTGAGCATCCGTTTCACTATATAAAGATAATTATTTATGATAAATTTATTATGATTTACGTGTCAATTCAAAATCAACTTTCCAAATATTTACTGATCATTGATTTTATATTCAATGATAGTTTACCGCTAATTCAATGTTCATTATCGATTGTATCATCAGTATTATCGTCAGTTATTGAATTGGAATATTTTTTTGATATTTTCATTTAGGCGGCTAATTACAATGTATGTGTATCTCTCTGTGTGTGTGAATGTGCGTATATATATCAGAATGGGTTTCGCGGATATTATAGTATTGAAAATTCTGACTTTGGTATTGGTTGACAGTTGCTTTGAGTTCTGGAACTCAAAACAACTGTCTGTCAACCAACACCAAAGTCAGAATTTAATACAAATGTCAAAACAGTTCTACTGTATGGGGCAGAAACTTGGAGAACTACGAAAATTATCATCCAGAAGATGTAAGTGTTTGTTAACAGTTGTTTAAGCTAAATACTTCGGATCCGTTGGCCAGACACTATTAGCAACAACCTACTATGGGAGAGAACAAACCAGATACCAGCGGAGGAAGAAATAAAGAACAAATGCTGAAAGTGGATAGGATACACATTAGGGAAAGCACCGATCTGCGTCACAAGACAAACCCTCACATGGGATCCTCAAGGCCGACGGAAAACAGGAAGACCACCTAACACATTACTCCGAGAAATGAAATGAGAAGAATGAACAATGATTGGATAGAACTAGAAAGGAAGGCCTAGGACAGACTGGGTTGTAGAATACTGGTTGGCGGCCTATGCTCCATTAGGAGTAACAGGCGTAAGTAAGCAAGTAAGTAATAATTGATTCGAGTGCTCATTTACTAACAGATAATTGTTTGTAACGTCGTTATACTTCACAACGAGATTTGTTTTCTAGTGAAAAATAGCTATCGAAAGTTGTGAAAGTTTAGGTAATTTCTACTCCAAGTATCTGTTTGATCTACTTTCCTTTGACGGATGCCATTATTTCTTATGGAAATACATAAGTTGAAGAAGTGAAGCGTATCTTTCCTTTCATATTCAGTTTTGAATTTACTATTGAGATGGATTCGGTTAAAAGATTCAAGTAATTTACATATATGATTTTTATTGTCACAACAAACAAAAGTTTTCTCAGCATACGTTCGATGAAGTATAGTTTTATTAATTGCATGTAGTAACATTGTTCTTTCCAAATGAACAGCAAACATATCGACAGTGACAGGTTCTAAAGGACTGCTCATCACCTATCTATCGGCCTGACGATACGATTTATGGTTAAGCTGAAACCACATATTTCTAATATATGATCTCAGTAATTATACGAGTTGTTTTCAGTACGGATATAAGTTGCGAAAATTGTTTAATAATGTCAATTATTTCCCTCAAAGCGACATTGACAAAAAGTGAAGATATTTTATATAAGACTAATTTTATTTAATGCTGGAAATTATCGTAAACCAGAACGACCAGTGAAAAGCAAGGAGGGCGAAGTAATCACCAACATCGAAGAACAGCGAAACAGGTGAGTAGAACACTTCAAAGAACTCTTAAATCGACCAGCTCCACTGAACCCACCCAACATCGAAGTAGCACCCACGAACCTCCCAATCTATGTCGGCCTGCCAACAACTGAAGAAATCAGCATGGCCATCACGCAAATCAAGTGTGGCAAAACAGCAGGACCAAACAACATTCCAGCAGAGGCACTGAAAGCAGATGGAGCAGTAACTGCATGAATACTCCACATTCTCTTCAGACTGGAAAGAAGGACTTCTGGTCAAAATATCAAAGAAAGGCGATCTCAGGAACTGTGATAACTACAGGGACATCATTCATGCAGGATAGCTGATGGACTCGTTCGAGGTAAAGACCGGTGTTAGGAAAGTTTGCTTAATCTCCCCCTTTCTCTTTCTCCTGGTGACCGACTGGATCATGAAGACGTCAACAACTGAGAGGGGAAGCATGGGATACGGTGGACAGCTAGGATACAGCTGGACGATCTAGACTTCGTAGATGATCTGGCTCTTCTATCGATCCCGATTTTCTAGCTAACTAATGAGCTATTTTACGTATGGTAAAGTAAACTGATCATTGATATACTTGTTTCCATTGATACATTGAATTCATATCATTTGAACTGTTCACAAACAGACGATAGGCATGATCCACATGGTTCGAGCCCATGATATGCAGTACTACAAATTGTTTATTATTAGTTCTTTTAGTTTTTTTGGCGACTTGATTTTCCAAAAACAAAACAGTTTAATTCATGTTTAAATCTTTTGCCATTAACTTGATTGGATCTTCTAGAATCAGGATCATTGTTTTTATAAGTATCCGAATTCACTCATTAATCTAACCCTATTGCTTTCATCTGGTTTCAATAGTACTAACTTACCATCTTTTCACAGCTTTATAGGTTGAAAATCAGTGTCTCTGGGCTGTATCGAAATTACTTCATCAATTCATTGTTCATCAAAGCTTTAGATAAGTTCTATGTTGATGAAACTGTTTTCATTTGTACATCTTGAACAAAATTGATATATTTTATATACGATACCCTATGATGAGTTTTTCAAACTGACTATTAGTTGTTCAAAGATCATCAACTATTCTATGAGACAATTCTTTATGAGATTTAATGATACGATGAAGATTTCTGAGAGAAAGGTTAAGAATAATTAATTGAAGCAATTCGAATAGTAAATGTAAATAACAATCAACTTAAATGCAGTCATCATAACATTTGACTTTCATGATCGTTCTAACTATTTAGGATGGTAATAGTCAAAAGATATCAAGTAATATATTGATATGACCTGAGAGTTATCGTCTTAGAAAATTCATACAATCGGTTCCGTTCATAAATTAAAACAATAAGAGAACGGAAATATTTACAGAATATGATGAGTTCATTCTGATTTCTCTTCCGATAGATACATGATAAAATATTTACTGACTTCCGATTTATAACAATGTTGAAATTGAAGTTTTAATTAATAACGAGTAAACTGTGTGTGATGAGAGAAAAGCTAAATGTTAGAGCTTCGAAATAAGGATCATTGCTATACTTGCTCTATATGGTAAACTGTCTAGCCCTAGTCTAATACCTTGGCATCTTTGACCTGTCTGATGTCGTTGATGGTATCGTCTACTGATTGTAAGGCAGTCACCTTTAGTGAAGTCTGTGTGCTTTGTTATGATATTCGGAGTTTTCAGAGACCGTTATCAATTTAAGCACTGTTCAAAGTCCATTACTCATATATTCTAATGTTCTTAACCTTCATTTGTTTTTCTTCCATCTTATTCCTGACATCGGAAGTTTGACAAAACAGATATTAGAAAGCATTCAACATGAGACTATTGACTCTTTCTTTCCAACACTGTATTAATGATACTTTTGGTCAGCAGTATTTTATTAAGGTTATTTTCTATGAGATGGTATTGTTAATCCCATGGGCTATCCTCCTTCTTTAAAATATGTTGTAACGAGACGATACACAAACCACTTCAAAATAAAATATATAATATTTGAGAATAAAATAACATATTTTCTTTTATTTTGGCGTTCATGTTCAGTGTGCTATAACTATGTATGTAAGTAGAGCTGGAAGATGGCCAGCATTGGAATCCAGCATGAGCGTTTCTTCCAAGTTGGAACTCTTTGTCTGAATATACCCGAATCCTAGAGTTCATGTTTGCTCCAAAACTTCAAACTAACATCTTTCTTTTCAAATACTACCTCGTTACTCACACAGTTACTGAATTCAAACAGTCACTAACTTGTGCAAATGGGGAGAAATTCCACTCCAATTGTAATGGTTAATTGAATATTCTCATTGATTTTAAGGACTATATTTGATCAACCTCTCTTAAAATATGATCATGTTATTTTGTTACAAGAATTAGAGAATAAAGTGTGTTCCCCAAATTCAACTACTAGCCATATTTCACTTATACAATATATAAATCTCTCATAAAAGCTAAAACGAAGCAATCGTCAAAGAAGGCTTGAATACTATGAGAGATTATTCATTCGTATTCACTGGCAAAACCACATATACATAAAATGATAGACATAAACATAAACTTTGTGTAGGCATACACTTTTGTTTAATAAAAAAAAAAGAAAACTTATTCACTTAACAACCTACTTCATTCTTGTCTTATTCTAAGCATAACAATACAGAATACTCATTAAAAACACAACTTTCAATTATTGTATAGGGTTATATTTGTGAAAATAACCTATTGTTTCGTCTCTAGACAGTAAATTCTTTAGAATTATAAGAAAATAATCGAATGATCGTATGTTTTATGCTTAATAGAAACTAATATATAAACTTGTGATTGTCACTTATTACAAATACATTTTGGTTTGTGAGTCTTGTTGAACATGAAGCTCAATTATGTCCACTGGTTATTTATTATTCATTTATGCAGTAAGTGTAAATATTTCATTGTTCAATTTAAAAACCCTTTTAAATTTGATCGAATAGTTTCACAGTATTTGGTTGCCAAGTTAATGTGAGACATTAAAAAGGAATAATGTTGTATTTGTAAAATCTTAGCGAATGAATTTGAATTAAATCCAACATTTTACCTAGCAATCTTGTCTAAGCTTTTTCAAGGAAATATAGACAAACATTAAAATTATCGAATATAAATAGGGATATGATTCTCTGGTTCACTGTATACTGTAATAGGTCATCCAATCAACGTTAACAATGTTTTCAACCAATATCAAAGTCACAATCTTCAATACGAACGTCAAGGCAGTTCTACTGTACGGAGCTGAAACTTGAAGAACTAATAATGCCATCATCAAGAAGGTACAAGTATCAATAACTAGCTGTCTACGCAAAATACCTAACATCCTTTGGCCAGATACCATCAGCAACAGTTTTCTGTGGGAGTGAACAAACCAGCTTCCAGCTGAAGAGCAAATTATGAAAAGACGATGGAAATGGATAGGACATACATTACGCAAATCATCAAACTGCATCACGAGGCAAGACCTAACTTGGAATCCTGAAGGGAAGCGAAAAAAGGATGGCCGAAGAACACATTACGTCGGGAAATAGAATCAGATATGAAAAGGATGAATAAGAACTGGAAAGAGCTGGAAAGGATTGCCCAGGAAAGGGTGGGATGGAAAATGCTGGTGAGCAGCATACGCTCCTTTGCGAGGTGTAACAGTCGTAAGTAAGTAAGTTGTATTAGTGTGTAAGAGACATGTAGTGTGAGATTAAAAGTGTTAGGTTAATAGATTGTGTGTAAACGTAAGTGATTTGAAATTCACTTGGTGCTGTTTTACTTGTATCTTCCCATTGTTATTAAGGACTGCAATTGATCAGTCTTATGTTGAAATATGTGCATCCTGTGTGGATTGCCTCGATATAGCCTTAAGTCACAAGTTTTTTAAGCAAAGATGATTTCAACCACTATTTGTAACTGAATGTTTGTGTTATTTCAGTGTTCCAGTCAATTGTTTAACATATACAGATTAGAAACATTGAATGTAATTGCTGTTATTCAGACACTAAGAGATAGATATAATAAAACAAGTAGTTCATGTTTACTTATTAATTATTAGTTGCTATGGCACAGCTAATTGTATTCCATCCCTCCTATTATTACTGTTTGGATTTGCCCATATGTGTAGGGCTTCAGCTGTCAGTCTCTCTTTGTAAGAATTAAAGCCTTTCTGAAGGATTCTTGTGCCACTGAAATCAATTGGACGATCCTATTCTATAAAGTGTAATGCTATCATTGATTTGTTCTCAAGTTTTCTTATATCATCTGAGGATTTAAGAATGTGCTTTAAGCATAGTTTGTGTTCCTTCACTCTCACATTCAGTTGCCTTGATGTTTCACCTACATATGTGGCATTACAGTCACAGCATTTGATTTCATAAACATAATCCTCTTGTTCCTCCTTGTGTATTAGATCTTTGATTCTTACTAGTTGTGATCTCAGAGTATTGTTTGTTCGAAAGAATACTTTTATATTATAAAGAGTTAAGATCCTTTTGATCTCTTCTGAAATGCTTTTACGATATTGGATCATTACTGTATTAACCCACTCTTTTCGTTTAACTCTTCTTTTTTTTAATAATATCGTTTTGTTCTTCATTCTTAATTATTCCTTTAACAAAATCCTTTTAATAATTAATCATTATTAGAATGGATATAATTAAATTCATTTGGTTCAATGACAAACACTTTTTTAACTATGTAGTTACATATTGAAGAAGTTATTTGAAAAGAAAAACAGACTATTTACAAGTGTATTCGTTCTATGAATTAAGGTTGATGTGGGTTTGTACCCCTATAAATATATAACGTCATGACACTGCCAATTAGAGAACAGTGATTTCTCGACAGGACCAATGATGTATAAACTTGTATGAACAGTCTAGAGTTATTATCGGCAGTTCTTCCTGCTTAGTCTTGCCTGTTATGTCTAGAAGATAAATCTCAGCCTCTGCGATATGAATTGTATATTTCAAACAGACTGGGTTTATATTACCAACCAGACAGACCACACGGTACATGCAAGAGCTAGCCAAATGTGGCTATGAATGTGGAAGACTGTAATTAATCGACTATGTATAACCAAAGAATGGTAAATCGTATAATAATAATCTATGGGTCAAAATAAAGCTCCTAATAAGGGGAATATAAATAGTTTACTTATTTAACAATCATATGATAAAAATATACGTAAAATATTAGTCCAGAAATAGATTCCAACAGTTACCATACATTATACTCATCGGAATATAACAACTAGACCATGTCAGTAAAAACATAATCATTCAAATACTGATGCGCTATTTCTTCATTCTGTAGTCAAAACAACTTATATGTTTAATTCATTTATATTGGCTGATTAAAACTTCCCACTAGTGTCTAGCACTCTAATTAATTAGTCTATTGTTGGCTTATGCTACAACCTGTGAAAATTGCTCTGATATTGTTATTAAGTTACAAGCCTTTTAAAAAAGCAGAAATGAATGGAGGTTAACACTGAAATCAAGGACGTGGGTTTCATCCAATTCAACATTATTTCAATAATATGAAATATCTGAATTCATTAGCTGATGTGTAATAGGAAGTAAGCATGACTTAAAAATACTTGTGACCAAATGAGAATATTGAGATTATTCCATCAGGATGCCAAGATGAGATCAATCAAATACAGTACGTAACATATACAGTGGATAAGTCAAATCTGTGCAAATGAAATAACTACAGACGAGTCGAATTACATTAGAATTCTTAAAATGCATATCAATTGTGATTTTTCATCTGATCTTACAATAGTGCTTCTTTCAATTTCGGGATATATTATTTTGTTCTTTTATAACCATAGTTATATTGGAGACAGTTAGTGGATACGTGGGAAATGTGTACCTATCCAGTAATGCTGATCCACGTAAGTCACACAATGAAAATGACCACATTTGTAAATCTGTTAAATTCTACTGAATTTGCAAACATCTCAACTGTTCCCTATATCCTTCTAATTGATCAATTAATGAGGAACACTTGAGATAATAATAATTTCCTATTGTTGATAATGGGGTAGCAAAACGTATATGATTGACTGAAACTTGTAATAGAAATGAGATGAGATGAATATGAGTGGAATGTGAAACTTGACATCAATCTTTCTGTATGATAGTTGAATACATATAGTTTGATTTAACTGAAATTTCAAATATCACATGTATTGTGTCACAGATTTTACTCATGTTAAAGTATTTATTTCAGTTATTCGGGAATCTCGTCAAGATTTACGAAAAATTTCAGTCATGATCGGTTGAAGTCCACCCTCTAATTGATTACTTTGAGATTCCTTCCCCTCCCTCTCTAAGAAAACAGCACATTGGGTCAGATTGGAGTGTGCCTCAACTATTAAAATTGTAGTCAACTTATAGATAGATATGTATTCTCAAACAATTATGTTATGACAATCATTCATAAATAACGAAGAAACACAACTGCAAAGTACTTGCTCATCGACTCATTATACTCTCAAGTTTGTTGCAAAGGTCTAGTTAATAAAACTTTAAGTGACAGTGAACAATTTCACATACTTTTGATGTCTGATTTTCAAGGATCTTGTATTAACCTTTCAAATTGCTTGATACGAACTTCCATGAAGCATTCAATTCGAAATAGCTTCACTATATAATATCTTCTCTGTGAAGATATACATAACCTAATCACAAAGCTTGCATTTTCCTACAAGAAAAGTATCACAATCTTGATGTTTACTTTGGGACTTCAGTCCAGTACTGATACACACATTTGAAATTCCTTAGATTGGATAACACCGGATACCATTGCCAACCACTATCAAGTATTGCTCAAAAATCTTTGTGGCTTTAAAGAAACATCGAAGCTATCGTTTCACGATGTGTATATGTCAATACTGACTCGTATAATTCTGTACTTAAATTAAACAACGATATGTTTTAAAGCTATACAAATGAAATGACTAGTTGATAATAAATTGTATAATATATCAGGATTTCAATGATTATGGACATATCTTTATTCATCTAAATTATCTATTAATCTTAAGTAATTCATTTTAGATAATAAATATCGAGTTGAATTCATAAGTTGATCTAACCTAGACCGTTACCGAAAACCTAGAAGCACTGAACAACCGTTTTGTCCTAGTATAAGACTACTCAACAGTGCGCATCAATGACCCAACACGTGGAACTCAAACTCAAGAGGTTAGGTCTAGCAAGTGAACGTTTAATCTCTAGATAATCTATCAGACCAATTTATAGAAAATTACTTTGTTTTGCATACAATAAATGTATGTATAAGTAAGATATTTTCACTGAAAGTTGTTCCCTATTGAATAGTGAATAAAACTTTACTCGACATAACCTATATAGTTTTTTTTATTAATTTTAACACAGGTATTGGTACAAGGAGGCACCAAATACATATGCGCCACACGAATCTCAATTGATTTGTGTGAGGGCTGTGATACTGTCCGGGTGCCCAAACCGAAGCAGTAGGTTTTCTTAGGGGACCACATCCCGAGCCTTTGACCTGAACGTCTGACCCACAAGGCAGGCAGTGGAGCATCGTGAGGAGATGCAGTCCCATGGTAGCCGGTGACCAACGATTGGTTCATACGCCATTTGTTCCTTCAGGATACTGGATCCCATGTGCACCATTGGTTTGGGATCCGGTTAAAGCGCCGGACATTCGCTTTTCGTCCTTTCAATTTCGTAAACAACACCCCCGCCACGAAAAGACAGTGAGTAAGACTTCTCTGGCAGAGGCTATATACGCGCGGCCATGTGAGAGCATTTTGAGGGAGTGAGCGGACTCTCTCCACTCTCGGCCGTATCAGGGCATTTGGGGGCTCTATTCTGTATACTAATTCTATTGTTTTCAAAAGTAACTTCTTTACACTGTATAAATTTTTACTTGCACAATTTAATTTATATTTGTAGAGAATTCAGAAGGTTCAACGTTTTGGTTATTACAAGAAAGTAAAGAATATTTATACTTTCAATGGAATCCAGTTAAAAGAGAATATTATGGTGCTTTGTTTCTTGAACATGAGGATGATGTTTCAAGACAAATGACAGATGATCTAGAAGAGGCAATGTTAATGACTGTTGCTCCAGCATGTAAACTTCAAAAGTACTCTCTTAGGCATTCAATGAGTCGGTGGTTCGTTGGTTATTATGATAAAGAATCATGGGAACTAAATTTTAAACGCAGTGAGTTTGATTATTTTTAAATTGAATAGATACAACTAAACATTATGAATGTAATTGATATTATTCCACTTACCCCTGATGATGATTGAAATCTTTAAACAAATTACGAAATATGGAAAATTATTGTCATGGATTCGAAAAATTATTTTTTTTTTTAAAATTAACTATTTTTATAAACTGAAGTCAATCATATCAGAATTTTCAAATCGTTTAGATATGTACCTAAATAAGACAATTTTTATCGATGGTTTCTATCGAATCAAATCTTAAAAATTCTTGTTTATTGATTCGGTTCACACGATAAGTATGTGTCATTATATGGTGTGTGCTACTGATATCCACAGATATAAGTAGTATGTATCTGTTATATCTCGATAATAATAATGAATGGTAACTTTTGGGATCTATTTATGAACCAATACTATACGTATATTTTTATCGTATAATTGTTATGTAACTAAACTAATCATATTCATGTCCCTATTATCATAAGTTTTATTTTGACCTATGAACTATTATTCTACAATTTACCATTCTTGGATTATGCCCTGTCTATCAATTACTACCTCCCTTATTCACAGCCACATTTGGCTAATTCTTGTACAAATGTTGTTTTCTTATTTTATGGTACTATGTGGTCTAACTGGTTAGTATATAAACCCAGTATGTTTGAAATATAATGATTCATATCACAGAGGTTGAGATTGGTGTTCTGAACTTAACTGTTTAAGCTAGGCAGGAACCAGAACCGATAAGTACTCTAAACTTCTCGCACGGGTTTTATGCGTCATTGGTTCGATCGATAATTCACTACTCTCTAATTGGCGGTATCATCACGTTATACAATAACACAGCATACACGTCACAAGTTATAACAGTATGATTAATTAAAAGTGAAATACCTGAAGGCAGAAGGTTAAGAAGATTGAAGAAAACAGAACAAGAACATAGAATGGTTAGTACGGAAATGAAAGAACAATGAAATTTGAGATGATTAATTGGCATTTTGCAAATAAAGTATTTACTGTATGATTCTTAGATTTAACATAGATATTCTATAATTTTGTATTCAGATACAATAGATTATTCCTCATTTCATTTCTCGTTCACTACAATTATACAATATAATAAATATTTTTATATTTTGAAATGAACAATTCTTATATTATACATCTGACACCTTTATATATATACTCAAATAATCGATTTTTTTTCTGGATCATTATGATCCAAGTTTTTAGAGTAGAACAAAGTACATTTGAAACAATCAATGATAAATCTATTACTTTAACATGGAATATTAATGATAAAATTTGTTCAACAAATGATTTCATAATAATGTTTAAGAAAGATTCAACAGGATTTCATCGAATGTATATTATTTCTGTGAATGAAAGAAATTATCATTTTACAAATGCATTACATAATAATGAACATATTATTATTACTAGTTATCATGATAATACATTTGGTTTATCTGAATTAGGTAAATTTAAATAGAAATAAATGGATTCATTGATAATTCATTAAAATTTGATTGATATTCCTTATAATTATATTAACTTATACTAACATTTATACTAATAAACTAACTACTAATACTACTGTGCTGTATGCTACTGACATAGATAGATATAAGTAGTATATAACATCAATCGAAAGTAGAGGGTCTGACTACAGAAAGTTGAGAAAATCAAAGAGAAAACAAAAGAACAAAAAGTGATTGATATGGAAACGAAGGGACAAGAAAGTTTGATATTTTGTAAATGAATTATTTACTATATGGTTCTCAAAATGTTGTTAAGAGATTGGTTGTCCCCGTCTGTGTTCTCTTTCACTACACTACCACTAATATAAACCATAATTATAGTTATTTTATTAACTGATTTCGAGCTTTAGTTTACAAAAATTCAGTCAGAAGACTTGAATGGTCTAGTTCCATCGTATCAAATGAGTGACTGTTATTCACTTTAGATAATAGAAATCGGTTACACGATACCTCGAATTGATTACAGCTGGAGATGTACATCATATGATGCCGACTGCATGGTTTAAATATTAAATTGTTGCAGCTAGATCCATAAGTACTCGATTAGATCCTATATGTAGTTGTTGCACAATATCACTGATATTGAATATTTTCTAAGTAGAATAAAACAACTATTCAGTGCCTCCTAATAACCAGATTTAATAAGTTACCGCTTCCATGAAAATTTATAGTTAATGTTCATTACTGAAAGTGAAGTTTAAATTGAACTTGATAAACATCATTATCAAGTCATACACTTTTTCTCTGCAAGAACAGATTTCAGTTATCGAGAAAATAGTGTTGTATTAGCTTCGCTTCGTTAATCGATTGCATCGATGACTATTATAATATAAATCTCAACGGTGTTTAAAATCAGAATCCAATGAGAACTGGTAACTACAGTTTATTAGCAGATAGCTCAGATCACAAAACTATAAGCACACCGAGCGAATTCGAAGAGAAGAGGCGATTAAGTATAAGTGAGCAATTACATAGAAAAATTTATAGTCAAATTGCATAAAGGCGCAGTAAGGTAAAGCAAGGACTAATAATGGGATGATGAATCATCGAGTGATATTTCAACAATCATCATTTTAGCTCAAGTCCGTCATATACTCTAATGATCATAACGGTACAGAGAAATATAAGAATTGTTATCGTTCAAATAACATTATCTTTCAAGCAAGTTAATTAAAGGGTTCAACCAAAATTAACTATAATCGAAATTGGTTGTAGGATAGTTGCTATGGTATCAGTCAGTACTGAAAATATTCTATAAAAATAATATAAATGTCTCTTTATTTATCCATAGTAAAATGAAGATAAATTTATTGACTTAACGATCTCCATTTAAAAAATGATACTTTTAATATTCGTCATTAGTTATCTCTACGATACAAAATATTATTACTTACTGATTTTAGTTAAACTTACCAAAGTTGAATAGCTACATTCGGTAAATAGGCTTTCATTAAGGTGTATACAAAATAAATTGACCATAATACATGTCTTTATTGATATTGAGTAGTACATTGCTAATTACTACAAAAAATACGTTCATATTATCAAAATAGTCAATTTCGTCATCATCAGAATATCATACTACTCATTATACTTATATAAATTGCATGAAAGTCCGATAAGGGATATTAAAATGACAGTTTATGAAACTCATCAGTTTTTCTGATCAAACTAACATTATAATGAAATGAATGAATTAAAATATACACGAATAATCGATTGTTGTTTCCGATTTTCCCTCTTCTATTTATCCTATCATGGAATAAAATGAACATTGAACAGTTGTAAGTTATTTGATATTATTAATTGTAAATTATAATGTAGAACAGTTTTTTTTAGCGAATTTAAATATTATAGATTAGGATGTATGATGATGTTTATTAAATAACCATTGCCAAGAAGAAGCCAGTAGTTGGCTGTTCCATAATAGTATTGAGATATTCATCAATATTCATTCATGAACATAGGATAAACAGTTCTCCACAAACACTGATTGTCTATACAACTATCACAATAGACAAACGAATGTCATAAATCGGAGGTGTAGCCAGTCTTATCATTTATTTGTCAGGTATACCGTTGTTCATTACCGATTTCCTGTATATCACAATTTTATATAGTTATATGGATTTCCAAAATGTGTTAGTCTATATTTACGTCTATCATGAATGCTTTTCTTGAACAGTTTTGAGTTTCATGATTTTCTATTTTCTCTTATTTTCACAGATATATAAAAGTAAATCTAATATGACAGGTAATATCATTTATTATATTTTTGAATGGCCAGAGTACGGGTTCTTTTTTCAATGAATTAAGTATCAATCTGTACATGAATTTATATTTGTACACAATCTGAAGGTGTTACATAATATCTTACTCTTAGTATTCACACTAGGTAACCTAGTACTACATTCGTGTCATTACATAATCACTGCACTTACTTTGTCATCAAGTAAATATGCCACATTAATTAAATACATGTGATTGCACAGTTTGATACGAAATTCGTGGAAAAGTATGAACTCATTGATGAATTTTATTTTTATTTTAATAATTAAATTCATATTGACAATTGTTACTGATAAGTGAATACTCATTAAACATCTCAGAGGTTATTTCGGATCAGTATCATTCAAGATAACTTATTAACGCTTAAATCAGTTTGATCATAAATACTGAAATGGAGTCTTAAGAGAGACGAAATACACATTTCATACTACATTGTTATTCACAGAGTAAATGAACTAAGTCAATTCTGTTTGGTAACAAATTTTAAATCTTCATCTCAACTACATTGAATCAATAAACAATAATTTACACTGAAAACAGATCTCGATCATTATAACTCGTTAAGTGAACTCACTGTGTAAGACTACAATAATAATAATAATAATAATAATAATAATAATAATAATAATAATAATAATGGTAGAATAGGAATTCATGGCAAACAACAGGGTTTTCAGAAGTAATACAATGAAGTGTAAATGAGTTTAACAAGCTCTTTCATGTGTTGTGTCCTATGTCTCTGAACAGATATAACAAGATATCACATTGTGATGGAACACTTTCATCAACACCATCACAGTTAAAAAAAAACATTATTGTTTAATCATCTATCATAAATTATTATGAAGATAACCATCTTCATTGACAGTGATATTCGTGATATGGTTGGATAAAGTTATGGAGATTGTTGAGTTTCCATAGTTTACATGACGAGTTGATTTCCTTTATGCGTACACTGAAGAGTAAAGAACACTGAATATCCACTTATTAACAAATGTATAATTCTAGAACAGTGTATTGTACATAGTGTCCGACATTATTTTTGAGTTCCACTCATCACCTGATTGACACATCAGAACTTTGAATCTGGTTAATTATGATTTATTATAATACCTTTGTTATAAACACTAATATATGATGTGGAGTATCACATTTAAAGGTTAAAGTGTGATTATTAAATTGATGAACACTGTTGAGCAGTACACAAGGGGTATTTGTATATGCGCATAATCGAGATGAATACTTGTACACTACTATTAGAAAATATGAATACTTTCAACACTACCCATTTCTAATTTGATTACGTGTAATATAAGCATTGACAGAATGAATATATTACCGGACAAGCTTTTGATAATGTTCACTTAAAACAAATGTGAAATCAGAACATTGATCAGAAATTGATTCATTAAAAACGTATGTCCGACAGTGATTGTGAATTACACTTTATATGATTGGATCAGTTAGATGACTGGAATATGACTAAAGAAAATCTGATCATTACAAATAGTTTACCATATTGATATCTTTGTCGACTTATTCAGCTATCATAGAACTATTGATTATTTCAACAGATAGTATATTCCTTCAAAAACATAATCTAGAGTAATATTTTTTTTATAAATTTCAAAATATCATCTTTTGTTAACCAATAACTACCTTCTTTACCGACTGCTTAGAAAATCTGGATAGGCAAAATAAAAGTAATTTGGGTAAGTATATATATTTATGACAATTTTACATCACAATCATATATATTCTTTTGTGTTGTAACCATTTAGTGGTTTGACAATATTTGTTTATATATGTTCATGTTGATGACAGCAAGTGAATGGACAAGTGTCTTCTATTCACTATTCAATACGTGTATGGTATTAGATATTATCGGGGCATCTTTCATTTCATTTTGTGAGTAAATGTTTCTTATAAGATTACTACTTTCGATTTATTGAGCATTTCGAGATATACTGATTTGATGTGTTCGTTTCAAATAGTCGTAGATAACTTCATATGACTTAGATCAAAATCTTCAGTGAAAATTGTACTGTTCTATGCAATACAAATCCATTAAAAAAATATGCGGCAAATCACCCTCAAATTCTTAATATCATACATTTGTTAAACACTGACAAATGAATGAACATCCTCATTGTAGGAATATGTCAATTTGAGTATATTTATTATTTATTATTTATTTTAACACATAGGTATTGGTACAAGGAGACACCAAATACATATGCGCCACACGAATCTCAATTGATTTGTGTGAGGGCTTTGATACTGCTCGGGTGCCCAAACCGAAGCAGATGAATGTCTTAGGGGGCCACACCACGAGCCTTCGACCTGAACGTCTGGCCCACAAGGCAGTGGAGCATCGTGAGGAGATGCAGTTCCATGGTAGCCGGTGACCAACGAATGGTTCATACGCCATTTGTTCCCTCAGGATACTGGAGCCCATGTACATCATTGATTTGGGATCCGGTTAAAGCGCCGGAAATTCGCTTTTCGTCCTCTCATTTTCGTAAACAACACCCCCACCACGAGAAAGTAGTGAGTAAGACTTCCCTGGCAGGGGCTATATACGCGTGGCCATGTGAGAGCATTTTGAGAGAGTGAGCGGACTCTCCCCACTCTCGGCCGTACCAGGGCATTTGGGGGCAATTTGAGTAAATTTGAATCATCCCACTATTTCGTTTCTATTTCTGGATTAATGAAACAGATAGCATGACATTTGAAAATGGTACGTAATCAATGAGCTTACAACAATAAACAAATTGTTTCCGTGTTTTGATAATGTGAAACAATTTTGTTACTGATGTGTTCTTTTGAACTTTGATGTAGTTAAGTGTTAGAAGAATACATCAATTGAATGTTGTTTAATATAAAACAACTTCTATCATTGTCTTGAATGTCAAATTAAGTTGTCCAGTTTGAAAAGAAGCTTCATTGAACAATAACCTACAAGAAAGTACCTTTTCATGTAATAGAATAGTTTACATACGTACCTTATAGTTACATAGAATAAACGTAATAAAACTTCATAAGTCAATAGAGAAAATTTCTCTGTTACTCACCTACTCTCATATTAAGTTGAACCCGAATGTTAGGTTGAATCATTTGTTTTTTGCACTTCATTTATACAACGAACTATTTTGCTTTATTCGACAGAAAAATTCAAATCTCTTTTCACATAAATATTCTAAACCATTCAGTCAAATACTTTCAAAGTTTATTTCCAATGACATATTAATGATTTATCAATTCACTAAGGGTATGCAAATGGATACTTTTCTTGTTACTAGGATGTTGATTCTTTGACGACAGTAATATAAGTGACAAATCATGTGTCATTCATGAGATGACAGTAGTAACCTATAATGTATATGAGAAATATTAAAAACAAAATAGCATGAGTGAAACATATCTACATACTTTATGAATGATTAATGAAATCAAATTGAATAGGAATTGGATTGTTCAACTCTAAACTATTTATTCACAAACATGATGTGTTCACACCCTTGTTAAGTAAATGAACTTTCCACATTGCTAATCTATGAAAATGATTTGCTTCAAAACAACTAATGAACTACTCTTCTTCGAAAACCTTACCTTTATTCCATTGATCATAACATATTGTATACATTACATGTGACAAAATGATCATGCCCAGATACTGGCGTGGCTTTTGTAGTTATTTTCAGAACATAATTTATTTATAAACATGTTCAACAGGGAAATTAATTCACTTCGTTAATTTTCGTTCTCATATTCATAGGAAAATATGATAAGAAGATTCACGTAATTGCTGCAGGTTAGTTATCCGGTTGAAAACGGTTTATTGTTTAGTTGATCATTTGACAATGACAACTCATGTCAATGAAATATTTAAGATATTAGATAGACCACTAGGTTTTCATGGTTTGCATCACGATCTGATCTCAGAAAGCCACTGAAAATAGCAAGCAACGGATGGCTATTCTATACTAATTTAGCACTCGTCAGAACATTCTTGTTTCCATTTGTGGTGTGGTAGTGGACAGATACTACTGAGAATTTCCATACAAGGACGTAACAATGATCCAGTGTACATGGAATTCCAACGGTTGTCCACGTTGTATCAGTCTACAATGCTATCTGTGAAGATTCAACAATATTCACAAACCAGTTCATACTACTACATCTTCACAATTTCCGTTCTGATAGAACAGAACTCTGGATACCAGATTAGTCTACTTTGGAAATTATGTATACCATTCAACTAGATAATATTTTGTTGATTAGATATATAATCAGTTATTGAAATTTATGTGTAGCAAAGTGAAATCCATTCTATTTATGACACTACATACAATATTTTGGTTTGGTTTCGAACAGTTATAGTAATCAAAGTGTGAAACATCCACTCATGCAATATTTGATTTACGTAATGGTATATAGGTCAAAAACATTTAATAGTAAGTTATACCCACCATCTTCATTGAACTGATGCGGTGTGTGAGATTAGAACTCAACTCAACTAGCCTCATGGTATGTGGCGTTATTACTGAGATATTCGTGTCACTGTTCACCTCTAATATGTGTGAGATGGGCACAATTCATCCATCACTGAATATTGACCAGTGTAATGTTTTTTATGTCCTTTAGTTTTGATTAAGTTGCTCAGATCCAGTTACAGTGTGACCACCAATCTAATTCCATGCACGGGGTGGGTCATTGATGACATTTAGAACTCTGATAGTTTTAATATCAGAAGAGGTTTAGTGGAGATTATAGTAATTTCAATGGCTAAGATCATAAGTTGTTGTTAGGCTACTGGTTTAAGCATTATATACAACGTTTGATAATAAAATCTATTTAATCATATTCAGTGAATGTACATGATAAATGATGTTCACATGTTCTCAGAAGTCCATTTTACATACAACATCTTTATCATTTCTTATTTCATATGAAAACTTCAAGGCTTCTTGAAACCAGTGTAAGTCATATTATGACGTAATATATATGCTTCAGTTGATATAATTCAAATATACTCATTGTGGTGGTCGGTGTTCGATATATTCCTTAAACTCCGTATACAATTCGTCTCGGTAACCGTCACCAAATACTGCTCCAACGGTATATTAATCAGAAGGCGAACACGAAGCGTTAATTACGTTTATTAAGAGACCACACACAGATATCCAAAATTACAGATGCGTTAAGCAAGCATGAAATAGTTGTGCCGAAAGGCAAACAGGCAAGCGAGCGGGCGAGAGAGAGCAAGGGCAAGAGCGAGCGATCGAGCGAGCGAGTCAATGAATATGAATATCATGGACATATATATACATAGTGAAATAAATGAATCATCGAGTCAATTAAGCGGTTAATAGTAAAGCTAGTAGCGTGAATAAATGCGTAGGCAGTAAGGCTTGCCGAGCATACGTATTCATACAAGGATAACAATAATAAAGGTACATACATTCGCAACAGTAATAAGGATACAATAAGTTATTATAGTGCAGGTGACTTTGTCCGTTTAATAAGTTAATAAAAGGGCTTAACCGAATTAGGTGAGAGCAAACTCAATTGAATGTGAGTTGCTATATCATGTTTTTAACTTCAAACATAACTTTAGTTTCCAATTTCTGGTTATTCAAAGCGTTATTAGTAATTTAGATGTTTAACTCCGACTTTCAATTCTATGTGTTCTTCCGTTCTACTCTCATCCTCTCACCTTGACATTTCCAAGTGAAATCTCGTTTTGTACAGAATCGTCGCCTGGTTTCCTCCACAAAGCTTGGGTGGTTTGTTCTCCGGTAGATTACATCCTTACTGATCATCTGTGGTCAATGAACGTTCAGTATCCTGTGTAGACTGCGATTCACGAATACCTGTACTATTTTTGAGATGTGGGTGGCAGTTCTATAAATATCAACTCTGTAACATACATCTATTGTAACATTAGCTATGAGAATTCTAACTTTAGTGATCGGTAATAATTGTCCTTAATTCCAGATCTTATTCGTTTGGCAGATTATTTACCTTACTTTTCTAGTTCAAGTTTTCATATCTGCACCAGAACCACTTTCGTTAAAAATGAGGCTGTACAGGATGTTCTCTTATCACTGATGAATGTAGAGATCACTGCTTTATTGTTTGGCGTTGTCTACATTTTTTTGATTTATATGAGATAGCGAGACTAAGTGTCAAGTATATACTCAAGCATTAAATCTAATCCAGCTTTGAGATGGTGAAGATTTGTAGCTCAAGTGGATGATTTTGATGGAGTTTTGTTCTCTGAGCTGTGTCAGGTAAAGACAGATATCTACCTCAAACAATGAATGATTGGTTGCGCAATCATTCATGGATCGATGGAAGTTAGACATTAACACCACTGAACGCCGACCCGTTCTCACGTGTGATCAAAGGTCCTGTGATCGGGATTGCGGATATGTGCTGCTGAAGAGTCTCATACTAAAACGAAATAGCCGTCTAGTGCTTCCAATTTCTCAATAGTGGTCTAGCTTACATTGTAACATGAATTCAACTACTAAATAATCATTAACTGCTAATTGTATATTCATTTTTGTGATTTATTCACTTATGTATATTTTTATTCACTTATTTTATTCAGGATTATCGGAGTACTTTATTTTTTCATCGGTATATGCATCATTGTATGCATATTCTTTACATGGAAACGTTGAATGAAATTAATATCTCGTGTTACATGACAAAAGAATTCCTTGTGTATAGTTCACTTCATCATTATATATATATATATATATATATATATATATATATATATATATATATATATATATATATATATATATATATATACATCCTCATAGATCTGTCATTTACTACTATTATCTTCAAACTATTTCTTCTCATATGATTATTTTTTTACATTCAGTTAAACAAATCAGATAAATACATAATTTACATTGATCAGTACAGTTTTATTATCTATTCACTATATTTATTTAATAAACATTTGTAATCAAAGAAGATGGCCGTTTCGTTCTAGTATAGGACTCCTCAGCAGTGCTCATCCACGATCCAGCTCGCGGGATTCAAACCCAGGATCTATCGGTCTTGTGCGAGAATGTATAACCTCTAGACCACTAAATAGCATTGTGGATGCCTGTTTGTTATAAAGAAAACTTGTTGTCACCGATTAAATGTCAGTTTGTATAATTATTCAAAACGAGACACTAATTAACAGTTATTTAGTTATGATTTGAAACTGAACAGTGATTAATCAGATTTAACCATATGATAAAGAAAGATATAGACAAGTGTACGCTATAAGTTGGAATTTGGACTGACTTTCTGAAAAAAAAGAGATAAACGTTACTGGTTGAAAATGTGAAAGACATTTATCCATGTTTATGAGTCAGTTACTCATATACCCCCTTGTCGATTATCCGATAAATGTTTCTTACATACTCATGGTTTTCTCATTCGTGTATATCGGTTGTGTTTGTGTACAAGAAGTCTATATTTCAGTGGTAGAATTCGTTGACCACAGATACATTATTTATATATAGTATTTGAGTTCAGTGAACTAATTTTGTTTTTTGAAGAATAATATGTTTGACACTACTATTGAATCAGATATTTACACTGAACACTGATGAACATTTCCAAATATCTTCAGAACTTGATGATTGTGGCCTAAATAGAAGTTATCACAATTACACCTCAAAATACACAATCGATAATAAGGTAGATAGAATATGGTCACAATCAATACTGAATCTACACTGAAAACGTCTTTTCATGCTTTATCAAAAATGAGCTGGAACACTCACTTTCTTCGGTTTGCTTTGATTCTCCACTTCTTATTCTGAATATCTATGTATAAATAAATTCATCCAACTCAACACATATTTGGCTTCTTATTACCGCCGTTACATAAATGAGATTAGTCTAGGCAATATACAGAGTTGAATAGTAAACTTAAGTTTATGGTATCGTCATATGTTCATTCAAATTACAGACAAATAAAGTGGCCACTAATCAGTTTTGCTTACAAAACTTATGACTTAAAGCAGTATCGAGGCAATACACACAATATGCATATATGCCAACAAGACACTGATCGATTGCAGTCCCAAAAACAACGGGAAGTTACAAGTAAACAATACCATGTGAATTTAATTTTACTAATAATTGAAAATTCATACAATATTATCATATAAATGTGTTTACTTTAAATGTATCTGTTGTATTTAACTTACAAAAGGTCTTTTAATCAATTCATATTCTGAGATTATTTTAAGTTCAAACAAACACTAGCTGACCAATGATGAGGTATTCATAGTCTTCAGTTCAAATTATATTTACTGCATTTCAACAAACTAAACTATACATTCACTTGGTATTGTTTATTCGATTCTTTCCATTGAGATTTACAACTGCAATTGGTCAGTCTGTTATTGATATATGTGCATCTTGTGCGTATTGCCTCGATATTGCTTTAATTTATAAGCTAGCAGTGGAATCCAGGATGCGCGTTTCGTCCTGAGACACAGGTACATCCAGTTGATGAGTCCTAGATAGGACGAAACGCGCATCCTGGATTCCTCTGCTAGCCATTATCCATCTTTGCATAAACTGTACATTGTCTATCATGAATAGTTAACCACAGCAATAATTCACAATACACATATAACTTGAAACAAATGAATCCCATACAAAACACCAATTCACAATCACGTATACGAATTCACTAAACACAACTTTACAAAACATTAGATCATTATAGTTGAATGCAATGATAGAATAACTTTCGATTGATACTTCAATGTATTTGTATGATACATGTTACAGTCTATTGAATTTTTTAATCATTTTGACATAAATTCAATTAAGAATAAACGACAAGAAATGAATCAATGTGAACAATTCACTGAGATATACTCTTCATGTATATTAAGCTACCCAACAACATGATGAGCTACTGTCTCATATTAAACATTATAAGGATTCAAATGGACTGAGAGGAATTTTCAAATGACATTTTAACTACAAACTTCATTTCATGTTCATCGGGGAACAACTAACTGAATTCAATTTTGTGCATCGATTAGTTTTTCGTAATAATATAGACATGTCATTCCATATTTGAATGTTCAAAATTGATTATGTCACGTTTCACATTGAGTAACATCAAACTATTCAGTGAATTATTCTATCAATTGTATCATTACTACTTTAGAACACCTACTGAAATAAACAGTTCAATGTGAATTCTATATAAATAAAATAATCAAATCTAAGTTTCTGTAAGAATGTCTAGGTGAACTAATAAATAATTACTATCAGTATGAGCAAAGATAGAAAGTGGCTAGCATTGGAATCCAGGACGCGCGTTTCGTCCTATTTGAGACGCGTCAGTTGGATGTACCTGTGTCTCAGGACGAAACGCGCGTCCTGCATTCCATTGCTAGCCACTATCCATCTTTGCTTATAAAGCTTGTGAATTATGGCAATATCGAGGCAATACGCATAGGATGCACATATGCCAATAACAGACTGATCAATTACAGTCTTAAACCTCAATGGGAAGATTCAAGAAAAACAACACCAGGTGAATTTACTATCAGTATAGTTACAGAAATTCAATAGGACAGTGAATACTGAACAGAATTCTTTATTTTTGTCAAATCTTTGTTGGAAATTGGCAATATGCTATAATTTCCTATTGGAGTAGTTGAAAAATTCATACACCTATAACATTGTTATTTAAGATAACAAGTATCAAATTATTACAATTCTAACTGATTATTCAAACAGTCAGTTTGTTTTACATAATTATCAAGTGTAATGAGATGACTAAGTTTATGGTAGATTGACCTAAAATATTTTGAACAGTCTGACCACATATTTTCTTGATGAGACACGTATGTATGAATTATAAAACATCAACTAGACAAAAAAACTAAGGGCAAGTAAAAACAAAAATATACTGATGACATCAATGTGAACTACACAACTCTGGATAATAAAAGACTATTACAAGGTTAGATTCATGGAGAGAACAAAGCTATTTTGAACACAAAGAAAATTTGAATCTTCTTACTGCTTAGACCTCAATAAATCTTGGTATGTACCTTTTTAACTCCGCCTGGAGCCCCTCTGGGGCTACTGCCGGTCCCGAGCCCAGATAATGGAGGAGGGTTGGGCATGGGGTTAGCGACCTCACCTCGTAGAAAACTAATTCGCCGAAAAACGTTACTCACAATAATTCATAAACCCTTAACTCTAGATTACATACTAACCTCACCTTTTAAGCTTAATTCACCATCTAAGATTTTGTGTAATAAATGATTCAGTTACATTGTGTACATTCGCATTGGCAGAGAACACAATTATTTTTCTTCAGGTATCTATAGTCTTTTTTGGACATTTAAAAAATGATGGGATGTTATAATTATGAATATCCGGCTAACGTTTTGCATGTAAAAGGCTTGGATGATGACCTGAAATTCCGGGTTGGGTTTACTATCTTACAGAGACTGTCGAACTAAAAATCTTTTCATGAATTAAAATGTCAATCTGTGATCTTTTGTCATCAAAATATTTAACCGGTTTTCAGAGTTTATTTCTTAGCTAATATCAATAACAATTAACGATAATCTAACACTACACATATTACGATATAAATCATCGCAACTGAGTAATATCCAACTACTTGTTACATGATAAATCAAGTTGTTTATTGGAACCCTTTATTTAGATGTCAATTAGATCGGGCGATGTTGTCGACGGGCTCTCCAGTTTAGTGGCTCGGGATCTGACTCTAAGTATATTGTATGAATATTTGCAGTCGAAATATGTCCTGACTATTCTCGTATATCTTTATCGACTTAATCCGCATTGAGTAAAGAACGGAATTAAATAAGTCAAATAATGAGAATGGACTTTTGAATACATATATTTTGTACATGAAGCGAATAGAAGAGAGCAAAACGAGCGGAAAAGAGAGAAGTGAAAGGACGCGCAGCGGAGATGGCGGGTATGCCAACTCTATTTAGTCGAGTGTTAATCAATATTTATAGTCACACAAAAATAAGTCACAGAAATGTGATGAATAGAATAAGAAATGTACACACACATTCGCTCAAATAAAAACAGTCAAGATTGATAAGCGAATAATTAACAAGGTGAAGAAATATGACTCAAGTAGTATGAGTAGATTGGCCTGTCTGAAAGCCAGAATAAGTTATATGGGCTTAACATAAGAACCGACACTACAGTTGAACTATTACCGATTAAATAGTTAACATTGCTCTTCCTGTGACTGAAAATTACAACCACATAAAATAGACTTCTATATTAATTACTGGTTGGGTACAAAAAAGAACTTATCTTGTAAAATGTGGGTATAACCATCTAAGTGTTATTATTCGTTAATTTGAAAGTGTCCTAAATAAGTCTTGATCTATGATCACATAAAATGTATACGTGATCATTTAGTTAGTTATGAGTATTTTGTAATCATATGATCAGATCAAGAAAGTTTACTTTATGCAGTCGATCGATTTCAAAAATTCTATAATATGAGCGAAAATTTTGATTTCGTTGATTTATTCACTCGACGGATAACCATAATTGTAATTTAAAAAATGGGTTTAAATTATTGACATGAAAGGTGGCCTGCTTGATTATCTGGCCTATCTGCTCCTGCCATCTATCTAGATATTTCAACAATTTATCTGTTTTCTTGTTTGTTTTAACACATCATTATGCCCTATTAATCACATAACCTATTCAGATGGGTTTGTGAACACTTTACGACATTTCACTGTACAAGTTACAAAAAAGTCGAATCAGAGACATCATGATGGTTGGCAATATACATCGAAAAGAATATGCATTATTCAAATGTCGATACTTAAGCTGCTAACTTCTAACTGGCAATCATTCAATAGCTACTGCCTGGATCGATCAGGAAATAAGCATAGGAAACTTGTTGAAATACTTTATGCTGAGAATTCGATATTTTACCAAAAATATAATATTGAATAAAGCTAATTATAATAATAATACAATTGCCATATCCTGTTTCTGCTAATCACTTAGTTGATCATTTTATTCTATTTTCATAATCATTTGTGAAATTATTTGGTTATACAACATTGCTCTTCGATCGATATTCACTATATTATATATTAAAACAATACATTTTAGTGAATAATATTATTTGTAATGAGATCCTTATTATCTGTCTTCCTTACTTTTAATCAATCAAAAATGTAATACTCCTAGTTCAGTAGAGAGCCTGCTTTCAAATGTATAAAAACTACCAACTTCAAAAGATGTTGTTTAGCATGTCTATATTGAAAAGCGATGAGGAGAATATGTTTTGTAGGATATTTGTTGATATTGGATTTTTAATTGAGGAACAGTTAGCCAGACAGTTAAAATTGATGGGAATCAAGCTTTCTGTCTTTTGATTATATAGAATAGCCAAGTCAAAGAGAGCGTTTTTTATATTAATTATGTTTACAGAATGAAAAGGGATCGTTAATGACCGATGACATCTTGATTGAGACGAAGGTATGTTTCTCCGAATACCCTGTATATAATAAATTAAGTAATCTATTGATTGCGGATGTCGGTCCTTCGCCCATGTCCTTATGATAGATGGATTCTTCATCGAAGCCGGATAGTCGCTAACTAATAACCATGATTTACTGTGAGCTATTCATGAGTGAAGCCCATAATTCTGTCGTATGACAGAAGATCAAATGAGGAGAATTTACCCTCCACTGCTGTCGGGAGCTGCAGCTTTTATAGTAATCAATTTCACTTACGAAACTAATAGAAAGCGAATAGTTGCACAGGAAGTTTGTAGTACGCGCCACTCTGTAATTAAGCAACCAAAATATCCAGTTTTATTTACTAGTTTTTTCAATGCCGACTTAGTAGGTAGTTTTAAGACTTTGCAGCGCATATGGTCCAGCTGACAGACGAAGCACAGATACAGAGTGACACAGGATCGGAATAACATAGCTTGTTAGTTTATTGACATCACATGAATTGGTGGCACCTCTAAATGTAATGGAGAAGAAATGTTACTTAACTTGTTAGTAGCATTGGATTCTTCAATGAAGGGGATGCCAGGAGCCTTTGAATTGTAGCTTGCGAGGTATCTGACCGTATTGGAAGGTTTTCAGACTTTTTCTATGATAGTGTTTTATCTTGTCGACTAGCGATCAAGTACCGCTGGTTTACAATTCCTCATCCCTATTCAGCACAGTCGGGAAGCAAGTTGATTTTTAAACAAAATGATTTTGGCGATTTCAAACCAAAATCTAAAATATTTATCAAATTCTTCCAATGTTTTTGACAAGTGTTATGAAATAGAGCTGTAAGGCTGGTAGCTAACATATTTTAAGGTTGTATAAATAAACACGTTAGTGCTGATACATAAGTGACTTTCAACCGACTTGTCAATCAATCAGACAAACGTACTATTATTCATAAATCAATAATCAATTAATTGTGAATATCTCATTCTTACATATTGTCAGTCACTGCCCCAATAGTTCAGTGATTACACCGCAACTGTGAAACACAGTGATCTGAGTTTAAATATACTAAAGAGTATCGACAAACTGAAAATTATAGGCACATTTTGTTAATGAGTTTTACCTAGCATTAATTCCAAGTCTACGGTTTTTTACAGACTACTCAAAATCACCTAACATCTCTACATAGTACATGTGATGTCCAGTTACTTGAAATAATGACCACATTGTAACTTCATGGATAGAATTTGATAGGCAATAAAAGGGTGAACAAACATAAGGTTAGTCACTACTCAGTGATTGATCGATTGCATAAGAACTTATATGTATATGTGCATATATTCTGTTACTATATTTCAGCTGAATGCTGAAAGCAGTTAAACACAACAAGAGAAAACATAAATATTTTTTCATAGTTGTATCCTACTTTCTCCGCGTGAATTACAAACTTAAAACTAACATACAAATAATTTCTAGTTTACTATTGAATCCGTCATCAGTTCATGATTGATAGGTCTAGGAAATCGATCATGCGATTAAAAGATAATATTGTTTGGTAATCAATGGATCCGGTAGTCAAGTCTTAATCATATTGACCGTTAAATGACTTTTTTTAAATTCAACAGTCCATAAATATTACCGTTTTGAATAAGTTCTTACTTACTTACTTACTTACTTACTTACTTACTTACTTACTTACTTACTTACTTACTTACGTCTGTTACACCTCGTGGAGGAGTATAGACCGCCCACTAGCCTTCTCCATACAACTCTGTCCTGTGCAATCCTTTCCATTTATTTCGAATTGCTATTCATCCTTTTTATGTCTGCTTCCAATTTTCGAGGCATTTTGTTCATTAACCTTCCTCTTTTCCGTTTCTCTTTAAGATTCCAAGTTATTGTTTGTCTCATGATGCAGTTTGATGATTTCCCTAATACATGTCCCATCCACTTTCATTGTCTTATCCTAATTTTCTGTTCAACTGGAAGTTGGTTTGTTCTCTCTCACAGTATGATGTTGGAATGAGTTCTACTCTTATTTCTTTTTTATCTTGAACATTTTTAGTAAGTAACTAAGTGTATAAATTGATTACATATGTAACATGAAGTTTTTGACACATTTATTAAATGACCTTAAAGTGTGTTGTGTACTGAAGAAATGTACAGTGAAATATATGTGAAAGAATCTAGAAAATTAATTGACGATTCAGTAAATACATAAGATATATTCTTTATTTACTAATCAAAACAGTTGAGACTATGCAGCTATAGCACTGGCGAAAGGTTTTTAATAGTTAACTAAACTAAATGGAAAGTTGATGGCGTGAAATTCTGAATAGACTAAGTATAGATAAATTATTTTGATGACTAATTATTTGGTCATTTAATGATCATTCATTAGGACCAGTGATTTGAGTCAAACAAGATCTGGTATGTGCTGCTGATGTCGACAGATATATATAGTATGTACCATCAATCGAAAGTGAAATACCTGAAGGCATAAGTTTGAGAAGATCAAAGACAAAAGAACGAGAACAAAGAATGATTAGTGTGGAAACGAAAGAACGATGTAGTCTGATACGATTGATTGACATGTTGCAAATGAATTAATTACTGTATGGTTCTCAGGTTTTACTAAGATGTTCTGCAATTTCGTGTTCAAATGCATTCAATTGTCCACATTTGTGTTCTCCTTCATTATAGAGTTCCCTTTACTCAGCTTCCCTAATTATGTCACTTTAAATGATCAATCGTTCAACAATAGAAGTTTGAACTTTAAGTTGAATAGTTTCATTGATAAACATTCTCTACCATTCTGAACATTATTATTTGATATGTGGTTCAAGTAGAATTAGATCTATTTGTTATCATTATTCCAGAAATTATTTAACATGGAAATTTCAAGCATCAAATTATACAAAAGATGTATTTACTAATAGTTGAGATCATGAGTCAAATGAATCTAGACCACTATGGAAAACTTGGAAGTACTGGCCAGTCGTTTCACACTATTTTATAACTCTTCAGCGGTGTGCATCCACGACCCCGCCTTGCTAGATTCGAACCCAGGTGTCGCGTGAGAACGCTCAACATCTAGTCACACAATAGAACGAAACGGCCGTCTAGTACTTCCAGGTTTTTATGATGATTTAGCTTCAATTGATTCATGATCTCAACTCTAAAAAATTACTATCATATCCACAAAAATCCCTTCTGAAATGTATTTTTATCTTTTAACAGTAAATCTATCCCAATAAAGAAAAAAAAACAATTGATTTTGAACGTTCATTTCATAGGAAATATGAAACTAATCAATTATTCATTATTGTATTCAATTCAACTATAAATGAAATGATTTATTCCTATCAATCATGACTAGATTATTCTGGCATAAAGAAATTTTCAAACATAAAAAGAAAAAGAAAAAAGAAAAGATAAAGGAATTTGATCCGATCTCACCCAAGAAAAATGCATCAGACTTGAATATACTTTACATAGAAAACATTAAACAAAATAGAAAAAGGGATTAAAACAAAAAGTAAACCCGTTTGAATGACATTTTCTCGTTTCTTTTTCTTATTTATCTATAAGTATTAGTATCAGAAGGAGTTTTTGTGGATATTATAGTAATGTCAATGGTTGAGATCATGAGTCCATTGAAGATAGACCATCATGGAGAATCTGAAAGCACTAAACAGCCGTTTTGTCCTATTTTGGGACTCATGAACAGTGAGCATCCACGATATCATCTCATGAGATTCGAATCTAGGACCTATCAGTCTCACGTGCGTACTCTTAACCTCGAGGCTATTGGATGCCGGCCCAGTGGTCTAGAAGTTAAGGGTTTGCTCACGAGACGGATAGGTCCTGGGTTCGAATCTCATGAGGAGGGATCGTGGATGCGCACTTGTAAGTATTAATTTAAGAATCGGGTGATTTTATTTGGAAATTATTTTTAAATCGTTGAAAAATGATAGTTTTCTAAAAGTAATCCGATTTGTACATATTTCTATATCTCGAATTCCCTGAGTGAACATTAACTCTAGGATGTAATTACATCTAGCTAACAAGTCTCAAATAGGAAAAAAATGAGAGTCCTGAATTCCATTTTACTTACTTACTTAAGCCTGTTACCCCCCCCCTAATGGAGCATAGGCCGCCGATTAGCCTTCTCTAACCCAATCTGTCCTGAGCATTCCTTTCCAGTTCTAACCAATTTTTGTCCATTATTTTCATGTCTATCTCCATTCCTCGGCGTTATGTGTTCTTTGGTCTTCCGCTTTTCCTTCGGCCTTAAAAATTCCATGTGAGTGATCGCCATGTGACGCGGTTGTTCAATAGATATTCCCAAAACAAAACAAAACCGAAAGATAAAACAGGTTTTATGACATTTTCTGTTGTCATTCAATGAATGTTTTAGCATAATGTATATCACGATGCTTCGTATAGTTTATTCTCAATAAAGAAATTTGATTATCATAAATTTGAAATTGCTTAATTTATGTAATCAACATCTGAAGGATTAAACTAATTGAATGGAATTCAAAAAATAACTTTGAAGCTTTCTTTGCATTACACTTTATATTATGGATCAGTAATTTATGATTAGATATTCATTGAGTTCATAAACTGGTCAATGTTAGACCATCACTGAAAACCTGGAAGCAGTGGATGACTGTTTCGTCCTAGTATGGGACTCCTCATCAGTGCGCATCCACGATCCCGCCCCCCGCGAGATTCCAACCCAGTATCTATCAGTCTCGCGCGCAAACGCTTGACCATTGCACCACTGAGCCGACCGGCATCCAACGGTGTTAATGTCTAACTTCAACCAATCAATGAAATTGCGCCACCGTACACCATTGTCTTCACTGAGCTGAAATCTCACAACAATCCTGGTTGAAGTCCACCGGTTACAGCTTCTCACCAGAACTCCAGGAAATGCCTCTTGAAGTCAGTCACTAGTGAGCAGACGATTTTTATTAGAAGGGGGTTCTGTGGAGATTTTAGTAATTTCTCGAGAGGAGGCGGGATCGTGGATGCGCACTGCTGAGTTGTCCCACATTAAAATGAAACGGCCGTCCAGTGCTTGCAGAGTTTCCATGGTGGTCTAGCTTCAATTGACTTACGATTTTAACTATTGAAATTACTAAAATCTCCACAAAACCCCTTTCTGATAATAATCATCTGTTCACTAGTGACTAACTTCAAGAGGCATTTGTTGGAGTTTTAGAGAAAAACATATTGTCAAACTTCCTGATTGTCAGCTTCATAATTAAACAGTTCTTGTGTATGTATGTATGTGAGTGTATAACTGAATTTCACTTGTTCATATAATGTAATAAACAAAGGATATAAAAAATTCTCAAGTAATCACCATGGTTTTTTTAATGTTTATGTATAATCCCCTTTTAATCACTAATATGAATACAAATAGTGTAATAGATGATCATATAGAAAAATGCATTTAATATTAGAAATTAATTACCTTAATACTAATATGATTATTAGATTACGTAATTAGTTGATTGATACAGAAACAATTACATTATAAAATGATTGATTACTTTGAAAGTTCAGAATATGTTTTAATATAAAAGTGATTACATTATGCTATTTCTAGGTTATTGCCTTAAATGCTACTAAAGACATTTCTAATGAAAATTTTCATTATAAACTAATATATATTAGATGTTTTAGTCTAACTTGTAACTTCCTAATGGTATATACCATAAGGAATCAAATCCAAACCTATATATCTCATAGCGAATATAGTACATTGTAATCAGTTAGTAGAAATTTGATATATCATATCCTTTGACATAGGCTGTACAAACATTTCATCACAAAATCAAAGCCAAATTAAGAAATTATAAATAAACCATGATACTTAGGGAAGTCGATCATGCTCTCAATCTTCCCACTCAAAGATAGGTTATTGGGCATGTGAATGGGAAGCCTGTCTATCTAAATCGGACGGTCGTGGGAAGTAGCAGGTACCAGACAGACGTCTTGGATTCTATAGTTAATCACAATTCAAAAATATGTACAAAATCTTTATATTAAAGTAACCCATATTTTATACTTAAGTAAATTAGATTTTTGCCAAATGAAACCAAATGTTTACTATGAGGAATCCAACGCATCATTATAGTTGCTTTATGAATAATAGCTAATTAAATATAGACAAATGTTTATTCTAATTTAAGATCACAGATGTTTTCATCGAAATATGAACTTTATTTAATGTCTCTAAAAATAGAATTTATTCATTGATTGATTTGAACAGATAAATATCGGTACAAAGAGGCATTAAATAGATATGTGCAACATAATTCATTCGATTTATATGTGGGCTGTGACACTGCCTTGGTGCTTAGACCGAAGCTAGTGGTTTCCTTGGAGGAGTAACGTCACGAGATGCAGTCTCATGGTAGACGACAATGGGTTCATACGCCATTTGTTCCCTCACGATTCTGGAGCTCAAGTGCATCATTAGTTTGGAATCAAGGTTTTTCAACTCTTCTAGGTAGATCTTCCTTTATCCACCAACCCGGTTAAAGTACCGGACATTCACTTTTCGTCCTCTCAATTTGGTAAACAACACCTCCGCCGCAAGAATGAAGTGAGTAGGACTCTCCTGGCATTGGCTGTATGCGCGTGGCCATGTGAGAGCATTTCGAGAGGAAGAGCGGACCCTCGCCACACTCGGCTATACCAAGGCATTTAGGGGCCTAAAAATTGGATAAAATCATCATCACCAGGGAAAAGGCAGATTAAGTAGTTTTCTACTAATTACGTATAATATAATTTAAGTTTTTAATTTAATCTGTAGTGGTTTATGAGTTATTTAGTTATTAATTATCCTGACCAAATTCTAATTAGCCTTATATAGCATATAGTTATCCTACGCATATCAGATTTATTGATTAGCTACACCGAGGCAATCTAGACAAGACACACATACACATGTTAAGAAGAATCAAAATTCAGTCTATAAAATCAACAACGGAATCACTCAAAAACATTTACAGCTGTTGTACAGGTGGGAAACTCCCTGAATTCGGTATGTAATTAAGTGATGCATAGGTATTTAAAGTGAAAGGTAATGATCTCGAGTCTCAGAGTCAATATCAACTTTGGGATATAGATAGATAAAACTGACGAGTCCAAAATAGAATAAAACACGTGTCATGGATTTAATTACTAGTCACAATTCATGTTTTCATTTAAGTATTCATTTATCACCTCATATGTATAGGTTTTAACATTTTAATTGAATCATGTATATGCTACATCTTTTACCAGTACACAACATATATACATGCATACATACATACACGCATACTACGTACATACATATACACACATACATATTACATACATACACACACGCATACATACATATATGCATACACATATATACATGCATAAATACACACATACACGCAAACATGCATACATGCAAACATACATACATACATGCATACGTACTACATACATACACAGATACACACAGGCATAGATACAGAAATACTTAGATACACAATATCCTTTTGAGTACTTCTCATTTAATTACAAATTAGATTAAAAATCATTTATTTCTTTATACAAAACGTTCTTCTCTAAATTTTATGAACTATTACAACTAACAACCCATATACAAAAAAAAAATATTTACCTAATTTGCCAACAGTTGCGTGATGGGAAATTTTTCTTCCTTATCTATCTCTATGTATGTAGATATAGATATACAAATATTTACGAATAGTTGATTGAATCATGGTGGTTTCATATCAAAAGTAAATAATGTCTAACTAATATGTTTTGATTTGGTAATTGAATTCGTGAGTCGATTAAAGCTAGACTACCATGAAATATCTTAAAATATTAAATGGCCGTTTCATCATAATATAGAACCATTTGAAAGTGAGCAGTCATGATCCTACATGTAGGAATTGAACTCAAAACATTCTGTCTCGTGCACAAACGTATAACTACTAGACCACTGAGACGATATCCAACAGTTTTATTGTCTAATTTCAACCAACTGACGAAATTACGCCGTCCTTTGATTTCAGGTTTTTCTTGATAGTCTAGCTTTAATCGACTCAAGAATTCAACTATTAAACAATTTTCAATGAGATCATGAACCGATTGATGTTAGACCACCTTTAGAAACCTGGAAGCACTGAACGGCCGTTTCGTCCTAGTATGGGACTCCTCAGCAGTGTGTATCCACGATCCCGCTCGCATGCGCGCGCGAGAATGAAAGCCTTGGGTTCGAATCCCTCAAACGAGATCGTGGATGCGCACTGCTGAGGAGTCCCATACTATGGCGGGACGGCCTACAGTGCTTCCAGGTTTCCGACAGTGGTCTAAAATGAATCGGTTCATGATCTTAATCAAAAAACTTAATAATCTCCACAACCCCAATACTGATATTAAACAATTACTACAATCTCTACAAACCCCGCCTTTCTGTTAATAATATGCTTTAGTTTAAGAGATTTGTCTTAAATCTAAATGAAATTCTGTATAGAATGTTAGAATAGATTTAAACTTATATTTTCTATAAATATTTGTTAAAATTTAGACGAACAATATAAGAGAAATTGAATGACAATTATATAGAAGGATTTTTGTGGATATTACAGTAATCTTAGTGGTTGAGATCATGATTCAATTGAAGATAGAACATCATGGAAAACCTGGAAGTACTGGACGGCCGTTTCATCCTATTGTAGGACATTAGATACAGACATAATATTCGACATTTAAATAGTGATTATTATTATTGTTAGTGGCTTTATTCAATATTATTTTTTTGGTACGAAATAAAATTCTCAGCATAAAGTATTTCAACAAGTTTCTGATGCTTATTTCCTGATCGATCCAGACGGTAACTATTCAGTGGTTGCCAGTTAGATGTTAGCAGTTCAGGAATCGATATCTGAATAAAGTACATTCTTTCCACTGTATATTGCCAGTAACCACGATATCTCTGATTGAGTGCATTTGTAACAATAAAACATATAACCTATTGAAATATCTAGATGACATAAATAGGTAGCCCAGATATTCAAACAGGCCATCGTCTTCTAACATTCTAACACTTAGTAAGTTGGTTGAAACTTCTTGACGACTGAACATATTTCTTTTGAATGCAAAACTCTGGCTTTCTGATCCGAATAGCAATTTCTTCAGCCGCCTGCAAGATTCTCATTCTGATAGAATTAGGTAGATTGCTCTTAACACGATATATTATTGTGAAAGATTGTTCCATGATGTCTGAATTAAATGGGCCAAAATATAGCTGATAACCGTTTTGACTACGCCTTTGCTTAACCACACTGGGAGGTGCTCATGAGCCCAAATATATAAATTCCTAGAACATCTGCCAATATAACATGCTCCACAGAAGCAGTTGAATTGATGGACACAGAAAGAGGTGGCTAGTCTAGGCAATTAATCTTTCGACCTCGGAGTGATTGCTGGACGTGTGGAAAACATTAGTTTTGGTTTACCTACATTGAAAGTTCTTTGGATTGATCTTCTTAATTTCAGTATTAGCATCTCCCTAGGTGCATCGCCTCTGAATTGTAAGCACATATACAGAAGCTTTTTATTCACGGTTAGGCATTCTCTATGCTTTCTTTTATTGGCTATTCTCTTATTCATAAATGTCTCAGAATATCCATTTTGTTTTCATTCACCTTACGTATTCAATCTCTTATGTATAACATTAATATTTCAATTTCTTTAATCATCATTTGATTAACTTCATCTCAGTGTCATTGTGTGAATGCCAGCAACGTCGGTGGACACATATCTAAGTCAAGTTTTGTTTATTTAAAGCTGACACTTTAAAATTAAATATTAAAGTTTAGTTTAATCACCTTAAACATTCATATAGTATATATTCAATAAAAGGAAAGGTTGACATTTCCAAGCTCCCATGAATATCATGGTTAGCTTGAATAAAGTATGACTTGGTCACTTCAGTAATAAGTACTGGATTGCATTGAAATCACAAGAGAAATCAGTAAACAATATATATATACGTTAGAGACGAGCTTAAAACAACCACAATAAAGTCCCAGTCAGTTCTTGACCGACTAGAAAACAGCTTTCCTAAATGGATTGTTTATCGAAAAGAACAAGAACTCATTAATATCTCCCATAAAGTACTCTGTTTGTAGATCCAAATAAATGACGAACAATAGTTTGTGAATCTCGAAACCCTTATAGAGATCTAAAACGTTTATTAATAGTCCTTACATTGTTCCTAGATGAGGTTCGGGATTTAGGATTGGGATTTTTAATCACTAAATGATATCAGCTATGATGTATATATGCTGTATAGTTATATGGATGAATCAGTTTTCTTCAAAAATCCAAGAAACGCTAGTCGATCACTTCATTTGTAAAACTCAATGCCACCAGATTAATCTTTGTTTCTGAAGTAAGTATTTAAGATTAGGAATAGGGCATATTGTCTATTCCTCTGTTATATACAATCCAAAGAGATAGAATTAAGCATTCGATATATTTGACACTATCATTTTCATTTTAATGTTTGCAAAAATATTTTTCCCTACTGATTTAAATCTTTTGAGTAGTATTCAAATGTATCTTACTACTAATCATATATGATATTTAAATTCTGCGCAAAAATTCAAAAACTGCAATATCGATTTTGATTAGCTCGATTCGTAAGTAGACTTTTACCGACAGTAGTTTCAATTAAAAATCCACGTTTTTTGTGTATACTGTGGTGTGTGCTACTGATGTCGATAGATATAAGTAGTATGTATCGTCAGTCGAATGTCGGGTGTCTGGTAGTAAAGGTTAAGAAGATCGAAGAAAAGAGAACGAGAACAGAGGGTGATTGGTGTGGTTCTCAAATATTATTAAGAGATTCATTAATGTTGTATTCGAATACATTCGGTTGTCCCCACTGGTGTTCTCGTTCACTACAATACCACAAATTAAGAATCAACATTGATAATTCTAATTCTCATTCAAAATGGTGCTATTAGAAATGCTCAAACCACTAGTGCAACGATGTGTAAAGAAAAAGATTCTTGGATTTTATTTGGGAACACTGTGATCTCCCCGTTATTGTAGTAACGATTGTACTGTACGATTCAACTGTACGTAAGTTCTCTTTTATTGTTACTAGGACAGCTGACCTTATCAAACGACACAAATACTGATGAACAACACCTAAGTTTTTAATGCTAATTGGTTCTCAAGCTTCTTTTAACCCAGTGGTCAATCATTGCGATTAATCAATATATTATGGAATTAAATTAAAAATACATCAATACCCTTTGGTATCTTTAAATAAATATTCTTGAAAAGATAATTTTTCGTAGTAGCTAGAGCTATAAAGTAGAGAGATGGTTAGTTCAAGATATTCAAATTCCTCAAAGTTATCCTTGCAAACTCATAGACATATCAGAACTTGGACAAAAATGACATTGAAATATCTAACATTATATTAGTTATTTAACTCAAAAAATGAGATTTAATAGTAACAAGGTAATTTCTAATCGGATTTTGAGATGGTGGAGATTTGTAGCTCAGGTGAATAATTTCGATGATGATAACAATGAAGGCTCCATGACCAAACTATCCAGTTCACAGAACAAAACTCTATCTAATAAGATTTATTAAGAATATTTTTTGAACTTCTTCAGTGTGTTAAGGATTCGTTGACTTTGTACTGAATAAATATTGAAGTATCGTATGAGTAATCAATCAATCAATCGCGTTCTATATTTTCAAGAATCTATTAGATGAACCTTTGGATTCAACATTCACTTGATAGACTTAAAATACTATACGTAATCGTAAAACAAAATCACACATATCAAGATTAGATTACCAATATTGAATAAGCCAAATACATTTCCTAATAAGGAATTACGAAGATCACATAATTCGAAAGACATTCACAAAATAATACATGGAGTCTTCAATATACACAAGTGTTGGATACTTGAGTGTTTCTTCAACATTTTGAACGCTAAAACGTATACTACTTAATCTTTTATCAGTAGCCAATCTGTTTTATAAACATTTCCAGAAGTTGTAGATCGATTTGGTACGGAAGTATTATTCTCAATCAGGATCGTTAAGATTTTTCTACGTTTAGCTTTTTTCTTGAACAGAGAAATAGTCAAATACTTTTCTTAGCTAAAATATTTCTTAATTCTTGATTTAGCTACGTTTATTTACCGAACAGGTGAATGTATGTAACCAACTTAAAACATTAAGCCGTTCATCTTATGACCAATTAGGTCAAATAATCGGTAAAGTGATACTTATGGGACTGTTCAATAGGAAATTAGTACCCACACTTTTATTGAAAAACCATTAAATACCTAAATCTTTGTATTTTCATCATTACTCAATTATACGAATTTGTTTGGCCAAGTAGTTATTGTCATACGCTTTGCTATTTCTAAATTATTGCCAGTTCAATATTATTAGAAGAGAGTGATCTGTAGAGATTGTAGAATTTTCATAATTTGAAATCGTGAGCTGATCATAGTTAGATCATTCAATTTCCCAATGATGATCTAGATAGGATCAGTTTGTGATTTCAAACTTGTAGTGTCGGTGGTATGTTAAGCCCATATAACAAATGCCCTGGTACGGCCGAGAGTGGGGAGAGTCCGCTCTCCCTCGAAAAATGCTCTCACATGGCCACGCGTATATAGCCTCTGCCAGGGAAGTCCTACTCACTGCCTTCTCGTGGCGGGGGTGTTGTTTACAAAAATGAGAGGACGAAAAGCGAATGTCCGGCGCTTTAACCGGACCCCAAATCAATGGTGCACATGGGATCCAGTATCCTGCGGGAACAAATGGCGTATGAACCATTCGTTGGTCACCGGCTACCATGGGACTGCATCTCCCTACGATGCTCCACTGCCTTGTGGGTCAGACGTTCAGGTTGAAGGCTCGGGGTGTGGCCCCCTAAGAAAACCACCTGCTTCGGTTTGGGCACCCGGGCAGTATCACAGCCCTCACACAAATCAATTGAGATTTATGTGGCGCATATGTATTTGGTGCCTCCCTGTACCTATACTTATGTGTTAAAATAAATAAGTTTGTAAAATAAAAGATGGATCCCTTCAATTGATCACTGATGCTTGGCTAAGTAGATGTAACGTACTTTATAACTAATCTCAGTCAGATATATAAACCATTTCATCTATTTATTTTGGAGTATTTCATATCCACCAATCAGCTCAACAAATACTTAACCTGATGCTATGAAACAATTAAGTTATGGACGACGATCGACACACACACACCCTCTCTATTTTAAAGAGAGCATCGAACATATATATGTGATCTCTTTTGTATTTTGACTATCCAATTGATTATTCATATATTGAATTCAATAGAAGCATCTATACACCCTATTCTTTGAAAATATTTAAAAGTATGCAAATCTACGTGTAAAAATCCACCTTAAACTGATAATACCTGTATCGTATCAAAACAAACACTACTCTTTAACAGTGCACATCCACGATCTCGCCTCCAGCGAGATTCGAACCCAGGACCTATCAGTCAATGATGACAATGGTGGATGTGTCGCTCAATTTCGTGGATTAGTTGAAGTTAAACATTAACACCGTTAAGCGCTCGCGCGCGAGACTGATAGGTACTCGGTTCGAATATTGCGAGGGGGAGGCGAGATCGTGGATGTGCACTGCTGAAGAGTCCCATACTAGGACGAAACGACCATCCAATGCTTCCAGGTTTTTCATGGTGGTCTAGCTTTAACTGACTCATGATCTCAATTATTGAAATTACTATCATATCCACAAAAACCCCTTTGGATATTACTCTTTAGAACAACTGAAACACAGACAAGACAAGACAAGTATATTCATCTGTATCGTACTCTTACATTATATTGCACAAATTAAATAGATTTCAAAATACATTCATACCTAAATAATGTCATGATACACACATACATACATACATACATAACATAATGAGTTTATATATATATATATTAAATGATAATGGATGATTGGTGATAGCAGTGATAATGATGAATAGATTAAAGAAAAGTATATCAATATAATATATAAATAAATAAAAAGTAAGATTACGTATCACAATAGCTTTCTTTAAGAAAAATAAATAAACAAATAAAATTATCATTAACAATCAATTTGTTGTTCTCTTCAATCAACCGGGTTATCTATTGAATAATAATTAATTGGTTCATCTAAATAACAAATAATATTTGGTGTTTGTAATTCAGTAAAATATGATAGTTGTGAAGTATTATTATCTAAATCTAAATATTGTTTTTTATTATTGTTGTTGTCTACCTCGGACTCGTCATTGTTATGACTGATATTATCAGTAGTATTAGTAGTGAGGGCGGGAGGAGTAGTAGTAGTAGTAGTACTAACATTCTCATCAATAAACTGGAAAAGAATTTTTTTGAAAAAAAAACATAATATAACACTTGATAATAAATAAATTAGATATGCTTTTTTTATCCTAAGATGTAACTACTCAACAGTGCGTATTCACAACACCAACGAACTCTAGGTCTCACAGTGAGCAACTCAAACTTTGGATTATTGAGTTGAGATATTTAACTCCAATCAACTCCCAATATTCAGTAATTATTTTCTAATGTCTTTGGTGGGTACCTACCTCTGTTACACCCGATAAAGTTGATCACGGTTTTTCACTAGAACCCCGGGAATCACCTTCTGAAATTGGTCCCAAACTAGAACGAAATAAATGTCTAGTGACTTCTGATTTCCAGTGGTCAATCAACTTAGATCAAACCGTGATATAATAAATCAAATGCCGAAAACATTACAAATGGGATGACAGGTTATGAAGAGAAACATTAGGTATCAGATTTAAAAATATATGCAAGTAGTCACCTGTTTGAGGCTGAATTAGGTTACCTAATACTTCAGGTTAAACCTGTTAGGGATGTCCTAGAAATCTTGATCGGTTTTATTTTATACAATCTGAATCTTTTACCTTGAGGAGAAGAAAAAACTCGCAATAGCCCAACCTTTTACTCACTAATATACAACGTTTGCCTTCCTGTCATTAGTTATCCCATCAACTTAATGCTAAACTTCTTTTATTTTGCAAAGCTAAAGATGAACTATACACAAAACTGTATCAAGATCTTAAACTCTTGTGGAGAGAGTAAAAAGCTCTCTCCATGACAAAAGATCAATCTACATCAGTTAATGTCCAGATAGAACAGTTATGATTAAATTGTATGATATCGTACATCGTTAGAATATGTAATTGTTATATCAATCGTAACGCAATGATCTGGTTTATTGTTTGCCTGAATATATGACGTCAAAAAGGTTTAATTTAACTTAATTACAAAAAAGGAACTTGATGATTGCAGTGAATAGTGGTATTAACTACTAACCTACCGTAAAAGCGAACCTTTCAAAGCTACTACAAGACACGAGGGACTCTCTTGGACTAACCTAGTCTTACGTGTGACATAAGACACTGGTGACACCAAAAAGCAATCATGAAGTACTGTAAACTGACTAGAATACGATTTCATGGTTAAGTGAGCAAACGAAATATCAGTGATAGTTTGCTGAGGAACTGACTATATGGAAGACAATGGCTCCTCGATTTTTGTGTGAAATCCAAAGCGTAGTAACAAATAGTTCTATGTAAGAACTAAGCAAAATCTATCAATATTTAGTAATTTAGACGCTTAAAATAAACAAATATGGAAATAGTGACCATTAATTATGAATTAGTGAGGGTATATTAAATATTCTTGATATTTGAAATCAAAGAAGTGTATAACTATTTATCTGCACTGCTACAATGCATCCTTCTATTCTATTCCCAATGACTAGACCAAGACCAAAACCTAACAGTTGAACAGAACTCATAATGTTAATTCCAACTTTATTGTTTTCCAAGCATTTACGTGATCAAATATTCATTTATATAACCTGTATTTTGATTGGCTAGAAATTAGCTTTATTTTCTGAAAGTCATTTTAAAGATCACTAAAGATTACCGGCAACGTAATCTGTCCCAAAAAAAGGAAAAATTGATGGGAAAAAAATGTGAAATGTCCATAATAATAATAATAATTCCCAGATATCAACTATACTTAATAATTATTAGCAAATAGTCTACATATAACCGCCTACTCTAATTCAGATTATTTAACAATTTCCAAGACCTATAAAAGGTGTGTAACTCTTAAAGTATACCACACCTTCCATCAAATAAATATGATATTTGAATTTTGTAACTCAATAGTAATTAGCAAACTATCCAATGATTGTTGCTTAGAATCTAAGTGACTATAAATGGATTGTGGATGCCAGAAAAAATTTTCTTGTCATATTCAATGATAATTTCCTTGAGAATAAATTTTTTTGAAAATTCACGTATATAAAGCAAAGATGGATAGTGGCTAGCAGTGGAATCTATGACGCACCTTTCGCCTTATTTGGGACTCGTCAGCTGGATTTACCTACATCCCTGCAACCCTGTACCTTTCGCTTTAAACGCCATCTCGTTATCCACTTAACTACTGAGTCCTGATAGCTACTTGCTTGTGCAGTGGGGTGAAGTTTAAATTCACTTGGTGTTGTTTTATTTGTATCTTCCCATTGTTATTTAGGACTGGAATTGATCAGTCTCATGCTAGCATATGTGCATCCTGTGAGGATTGCCGCGATATAGCCTTAAATCATAAGCTATTTAAGCAAAGATGGATAGTGGCTAGCAGTGGAATCCAAGACGCACGTTTCGTCCTATTTGGGACTTGTCAGTTGGATGATAATGATAAAGTAGAATGAGAAATAATACTCCATATAATTGATATTCAATATCTACAATGTAATCCTAGTTGATTTGGAAATTTTATTGATCAAAGTAATATAACTTAATGAGAGAAAAAAAAGTAGACGAAACAGACAGGAGAAGAACATACCAATCTTATGTGTCATATCTGATACAAAAATAGACTATAAGGGAAAAAACAATTATATAATATTAACCAATAGCAATGTCTGATTACATTTTATTTATATTTACGGTCGAAATTGACACTTTAAATAGAATAATCTATCTGTTGTTTAGGTAATAAAAGTAAACGAGATTGATCGATATTATTAGGAATTGCACATTTCAACACCGATTTCAACACACATTTGGTATTCTTCTTTATAAAAATATAAATTTGAAAGAAATTGATTAAGAGATAGTTATAGAAAATGTATATTATGTCACATCTCATATTACAGAAGATAAAGATTGGATATGCATCTTTGCCATTATGACTAGTTCTGTTTTATGTCACTCAATATATTCAACCAGTAGTGATAATAATCGCCAAAAACTTGACCAGGTAGTCAATATCTATTTACATGACTCAATCCAACAGTTGATTAGGAGAGGAAATCTTTATGAATCTGCAGAATAGATGGATTTATTTATAATAGTGGAATCTAGGAAGCTTGTCTCGTTTCATTTGGGACGTATCGACTGAATTGGCCTTGATCCTAGTATTGATTTTCAAACCAGGACACGAACCTAATACTTCCCACTTCAGATAGCTAACGTATTATTCACTGAGCTATTGAGTCCAGACAACTATTCATTTGTGCAATGAGTATGATATATAAATTAGAAAGGATGGAGTTCATGTACATCCAGCTGACAAGACCCAAAAATGACAAAACATGGGTTTTGAATTCCATTGATGACTACAAGTTGATCAATTTTATAAGAACTACTGAGAAATGGCTATATTGAGGGAACCCGCGCAGGATGCACACATCACAACAAAGATTGATCGAAGTTCAGTCAAGATTACAAAAAAAAATCGTAGTTCGAATCCTTCCTAATTTATGGATATATATTAAAGAGATGAATAATATAACTTGTTTCTGTAGTCAGCTTTAAGCTAAATTATTTGTGCAAAGACTAGTGATACTAACTACCCAGTTACCCAAACTGCCGAATGCTTCCAGATCACTAAGCTACTGCCACTTCACATCCTGATTAAATTAGAAAAATGTTTGGTTGTCTAAAGTCAGTTCGTAATATAGACGATAAAATTTAACAACCTTCACAAACTCCTATTCTCCATTCGTGAAGTGTAAACTAAATGCCCTGGTACGGCCGAGAGTGGAGAGTGTCCGCTCTCCCTCTCGAAATGCTCTCACATGGCCACGCGTATATAGCCTCTGCCAGGGAAGTCGTACTCACTGCCTTCTCGTGGCGGGGGTGTTGTTTACGAAAATGAGAGGACGAAAAGCGAATGTCCGGTGCTTTAATCGGATCCCAAACCAATGGTGCACATGGGCTCCAGAATCCTGAGGGAACAATCGTTGGTCACCGGCTACCATGGGACTGCATCTCCTCACGATGCTCCACTGCCTTGTGGGTCAGACGTTCAGGTCGAGGGCTCGGGGTGTGGCCCCCTAAGAAAACCACCTGCTTCGGTTTGGGCACCCGGGCAGTATCACAGCCCTCACACAAATCAATTGAGATTCGTGTGGCGCATATGTACTTGGTGCCTCCCTGTACCTATACTTATGTGTTAAAATAAAATAAAATAATAAATAAAAATAAACGAAATATCATGAGAGAAATCTGTGTAAATCGACAAACCGTCTACTGCCTGAAACACATCACAATTTCTTTAAAAATTAATCTCTGTTGATAAATTCCTAATATCACTTAATTTATTCTGTATCTCATTATTGATGGTAAGATTTAAAATTAATCAGTCTCTCATTAGCATATATGTATCCTAAGCTAATTAATCCTATTTAGCCATTATATCACAAACACTTTAAAGCAATTAAACTAAAATTCATTTCTATTTCACAAGTGACCAGCACTTTGAGCTCAATAGATAAATGGATAAAGAGTTGGCATTTAGAACGAAAAGTACTGGGTTCGAGTTCCGGAGTTGAAATGAACTCGGTGGTGCAAGTACACTCAGTCGATGAGTCCCCTCCTTCATGTCGTAACTAGCCACATTCCATTTATTCTATATTAACTTAATACCACTTATTTTTTGATTTCATCAAAAAGAAAGACAAAAATCGCCAACACATACCTCTACGTTAGTAAAAATGAACCTTTGGAAATATAAATCAATCAGTCAGTCATCAACAACGTAGAACTTCGTACGTACGTACATCAGTTCGAGTTGCCATACCACATCAGCACACAGATACAATTGTTAGTTCAAATCCCGTAGTGGTAGATGTAGTACAAGTATAAGCAGTAATCAGAAAGATTAGGGTTTGAAGACGTTATTCAAGGAGTATAATACAGTGAAATAAATTTGTAAAGAGAAAGAAAGAAGGGACATGAAGAATTCAGAAGATTAGAATTTGGGAGAACAGAAAGAGTGGATGCACCTGCGACATTGCAAACGATTTTGAGCCATGTCATTCAAGGTCTCTAACTATTGGTTGTTATTGTCTCGCGGATCCCAACTAGGTAGTCTACACCTATCAACAAGTCCACTTGTCAGTGACTTCATGAATTTGGTGCCATGTTTTTGGTCTGGATATCGATAGAAATCATTATATCTAAACATAGAACTACCTACAATCATATAGATATACATACAGACATATAAGTTTGATCAACTTTAACATGAAACAAAACAAGTATAGATAATAGATAAATAAACAAATAAGTAGTATGATACATTTAAGATTAAAAATAATAATAATAATAATAAATACTAAGATACCTCTAAAATTTGACTTAGTGGACTTGAATTAAATTCTTTTGATAATTGTTGATCTGTAGTAGTATTAATTGATGATGAATATGATAAATTATTTGGTGAATAAATAAATTGTAATGATTGATAATTAGATTCTAATAATGGTGAATTTGTGTGCGTTTGAACTGTTACAAGGTTTTTTGTTTTATGTTTAATAAATGAAAAAGAAAAAAGAACAAACAATAGAAGTATAGTATCTAGAATTGTTTTTGATACAATGAATGGGTTAGTATTGTATATAAGAGAATTAATTTACACTGAAGATTTTATTGCAATCATTGAAGGCTATCGATATATGTCTTCAAATGAATACACTATTGTAGCGTATTTCAACACATGGAATGAAAGAAGTAAACAAAGTAGAAACTAAAGCTTAAAATAAAATCTTCAGTGATAAATATCTCCTTACATGCAACACTTATTCAGTAAATGAATAGAAAAATCCCTGAGAAAGATTAGAAATCCAAAGTACACCAATATCTTTCTAAAATGACTTTCCGTTCACTATTTATTTAAACACATAAACTTAAGTACAAAGAGGCGCCAAACAGATATGCGCAACATAAATCATCCGATTTATGTGATGCCTGGGAAACTACCCCGATGCCCAAACCGAAGCAGGTGGTTTTCTTAGGGGGACACATCCAGAGCCTTTGACCTAAAGGTCTGATCCACAAGGCAGTAGAGCAACGTAAGGAGATGCACTTCCTTGCTAACCGGTCAGCAACAATAGGTTCATACTCCATTTGTTACCTCATTGGTTTGGAATCACGGTTTTCCAACTCCCCTAGGTGGACTCTCCGTGTCCAAAGACCCGGTTAAAGAGCCTGACTCGCTTGTCGTCATCTCAATTTCGTATACAACACCTCCGACGAGAGAAGGCAGTGAGTAGGACTTCCCTGACAGTGGTTGTATGCACGTGGAGATGTGAGAGCGTTTCGAGAAGCAGAGCTAGCTCCCCCCACTCTCGGCCGTACCAGGGCATTCGGAAGCTCTCCGTTCATTAATCGAAATAGAAGTATGATATGACATGATAGGGATCATGCGAATATTAGATAATTATCGCATTCGAAAAATCATCTTATTTGTTGAAAGCTATCTCATTATTAGACGTTTGAAATTACGTTTTGAATTCATTGTAGAGGCAAAGAGACCCTTAAAAGCTCTATTCTACCTTTTGAAGCTCATTTTTATTAATATGTGCCTTTTTGATGGTCTACCCTACTGATGTGCAACCTTTCCAATTGCACATTTTCTCACTCGTCCTTTAGATAACCACCATTTTGTTCGTGGCCCTACGAATGGATACTCTATTGATTGGTCACAGTGTTGACAACCGTTATTTATTATATTTTTAAACTGATTTTACCGATTTACCATGTAATTAGGTATATGTCACAATTATTGTATGCGAACTAATGATACTACTCAACAGTCTAAATGGGAATAATTGAAGTTCAGTTTGAACTTATGATCTAATAATTGAAAATTAAAGGTCTAAACCACTGAATTCTTGACATGAATTACTTAAAAGAACCATAATAAATAATTCTGACTGTTCAATACTTTTTAGTAAATAACTCTAAACAAACTCAATATTTACTTCATGTTGAAAGATTGAAATTGTTCTGGAGCATAAGAAATTTTTTGTTACACTTACCTATCGACAAAATATTTTCATCATTAAAAACCTTTTCTGATTGATCTACCAGATGAGATGATGAAACTTCACAACTAGGAATAATACTTGATGGACTTAACATAGTCCAACTACCACTACTATTATAACAGGGACTAATTATTGACTGTTTCTGATAAAGTATGCAAATAAATGAAATGGATAAAGACACACATTTGTATAAGAGAGAGAGAGAAAGTAAAAGTTAAAAACAGAAAAGTATATCCATCATAAATCTACAAGTATTTCTCAGTTAATGTTATTTAGTTCCATTACATGAAATTATGATTACTTTCTACACGACAATAAAATCTATTTACTAAGTGTACTAAACAGTTGCTAACGTTGACTTTCAAGTGGTTGTTGTTTAGTAATTCGATTAATCGATGTTGATTAATATATCATTTGCATGTTTAAAACTTACCTTCTCTCAATCTAATTAAGTTTCGGCACCTAGAGAGTAGTATCATTAGTCGTCATGCAAAACTGAATGTACAGAAATTTGTACATGACTAATAAGTTACATGAACGATCAATTGAGTGATACGGTTCCGGACCCGCCAGAAAATATAAATTTCCTTAAGATTACATAAGCATTCCTTGTTGGAAACTACCAAGTAGTATGAGACATAGGTCGACTTTCCAGTAGACCTAACATAAAATAGTCCACGGGATGTTGAGCCACTTAGACCACCAACTTGATCGGCATGATTCGACCGGCACTAAGAAGGACTACACAAACAAGATATTGGTCACTACTTAGTGATCAATCAATCATAAAAAATTAAGTTACACCTAACCGATATTTTAATTAAATTTACGAAGAAATACCCAGAATTTTCAGGCATCTGACAAGTTAGTAAACGAAGATAAACTATGGATGCCAAATAAATTCCTGTGTAAGCAGTAATTTTATTAAGATTTTGTAACTAAGAGAAAACAGAAACACACGTTCACAGCATATCTAAAGTGTACAAACGCAGATATATTTTATCCAATTAAGGTGTTTTGATGAGATCCAATATGGCAATCTCAAAAATACTTTGCAAACTTCATGAGACTAAATATTGGTAATAATTATGATATAGCATGCATCTCAAACCAACAATATATCAAATTACCTCAATCAATTAAGATCATTTTTGGTTATACGTAAAGCTGACAGTTCTATAACTTCTCTTCATTACAAATACAGGTTAGTTAAGAATCACAACAGCTCGATATCTCACTTACCAAGTACAGACTTGTGTACTTGGTTTTGAGTCGGGTATTATGTAAGGGCTAATGATACTGACAAGTTTCTCAAGCCGAAAGAGGTGAAGCAGGACTAGGACTTGAAATCCACTAGTTGAAAGTCGGATGCTTTGACTAATAAACCATCTCTATTGACCGCAGCAGAAATAACCTATTGATTTTATAAATATACACAGCAAACGTTGAGATCTTCCTTAATTAGGGAAAAAAACTCGCCGATAGAACATTTACCTTATTCAAGCTGGTTACTTTGGTTAAAGAACGAAATCGTGTAAGCGCCTGTTTAAATAACTCATCAACAATTAAATATCGTAAATTAGCCAATCTCTCTTCACTAGTTAACTTTGTACTTTTATACTTATATTTTGTACAGTTGTTAGCGGAATTCATCAATGGGAATGAATTTCGTTTAATAGATGTTTCATTTTTTTGACTTGAATGCTTATTATTTGATAACTTGGATGAACAATTAGTTTCACTGCAACCGTGTGGTAAATGAGATCCACATGCCTATAAAATGAAAGTAGCGTAGAAAAAGAAATTTGCAGATACTCATCCTATCGCTTGTTAGTAAAAAGGAGTAATGCAGAACAATTTGACTAAAACAATAACTATGCACTGAGACAGACAGATTTCATGTAACAAGAACATTTTAACCTGGATTTTGCACCCTTTTTAAACCTAGTAATAATGTACAATTTTATTTTCTGGGTTTTGAGTTACGCTGAGGTCTAGTGATACTATATGGGTGTAAAGATCGAGGTAGATATAGCACAGTTCGAGCCTGTAACGTAGTAATCGGAACCCGAGTGTTTTCAAAACTAAACCACCACTTCAGTCAAATCCTATCCAAACTAGTATTTCACGCTCCGGTAGACAGACCAATCTCAAAAATCAGTCAGTCAACCACAACACAGGACCAGGCCCATATATGCATCTGTCCAAGTTGCCACATTAGCACAACAAGATGAACACCAAATTCAAAGTAGTTGCTTCAGTGGTAGAAATATATGAAAGACTGTATATGAGAATATAAAACGGAAAGAGAATTAGTTCGTAGAAAGAAGGGCATAAATTAATTTTAATATCATGGGGGGGGGCAAAGAGTGTATACAGCTATGCCACTGTAATCGATTCTGAGTCATATCACTCAGTCACCATCCATTGATTACGGTAGTCGCGCGGACCCCGACCAAGTAGTTTGCATCTACCAACATGGCTAAGACTAGGAGTTAGTAACTTGAAGCACTGATACCACGTTTTAGATTGGTTGCCCCTAACTTTCTTCCAACCATCCCCAACACTATTCAGCATTGCGCGTCGTGGTAATCGGTGTTCAGGCATACGCAACACGTGGCCCAACCATCTCAGTTGATGAAGATTCACAACTTCATTGCCTGATTTACCATCATTCCCTAATACCCTGGCATCTAACCTCACCATTACTTACCCGGTGATCCCAGCAGATGAGTGTCTTCTACCATTAATAGCCGAGTTTCGCAGCCATAAAGTAGAACAGAACGAACTACAGAATGCTCGTCTCAATTGATAGACGGATATCTCGCCTAAGACGTAGGTGACGTGAGTTGGCAAAAGCCAAACGAGCTTTCTGAATCCCTGAAACGACTTCATCAGAATCCAACCATAACGGATGATCAGATTTTCAAGATAAGTGAAATTGTCGATGCATTCGACTAATTCGCTCCCTATCCTTAGTGCGGATGTTGACACAGGCCAGTCCTGAAGTAGCAATTGGCATTGTTGCTCAGTGCCACCAAAAGACCCAGCATCTTATCAGCGTTTTCACCAAACAGGATTATATCATATGCGTATTCTAAGTTAATAAGTGGACCTCCTGGTAGGAGATCAATGCCCCATAATTCAGTCGACGAGGACGTTATTTCCAGCAGTGGGTCTATGACGTAATTAAACAAAAATGGAGATAGTGGACAACCTTGACGGACACCACTTGAGGTTGCAAAATAAGATGCAGTTCGCCATAAGCCCTGACTTAACGGGTAGTGTTCGAGTATAGAGTCTTCACAAGGTTTACTTACTTCTGAGGTACTCCTTTCAATGACAGACACTGCGACAGAACCTCTCGGCCAACAGAGTTAAATGCCGCTTTTAAGTCAAGAAAAACTATCATTGTCGGATGCCGATAAGCACGCCTGACGAATGGTGAATATATGGTCGATGCAGCCACAACCAGGTCTGAAGCCAGCCTGATTTTCTCGTGTTTGCAGTTCACGAACCTTTGTTAGGCGCCAAATAATTACTGAGGCTAGTATCCTAAATGCTATGTTAGTCAAACTAATCTCTCTATGTTCACCACAGGATGATTTTGACTCCTTATATATTGGGACAATCAGTGATTGTGACCAGTCAGATAGGATTGCATTCAGTTCCCAGATTTTAGCTAAAATATTAGTCAATTTAATCGTTAAATTTCATACACATAGTTCCCTTTATTATCTTGAAGGGAGCAAAAACGAATATTGGTGCAGAATAATATGAATTCATTTTATTTCGCTAGGTCCTCATCAGCTGCTTACAACCTATAATATTTCAAGCTGTTATTACAGATATTAACATATTTATAAATACTTATATATATATATATATATATATATATATATATATATATCTTTGTGATTTTACTGCGTCCAGCGAGGCGCGACAAAATGCATGCTTCTATTAGAGAATGATCAGAGTCTAAATATGTGCTCCAGAACGAGCGGCAGACTTTAGCGAGTCTCTCCAACGATGACATGGCAATATAGTCTATTTGAGTGCATCGTTTGTTTGGTGAAGGGGGTCGCCATATTCAACAATGTCTTTTCTTATACTTAAAATCAGTGCTTGCTAAGAAAAATAAACGATTTTCTGAGCATAGTTGCAGTGGACGATCACTATTATCTATTCGCTCAGCCGCAATACTTGTAGTGTCGATCACTATGTTAATCCCATATAACTTATTCTAGCTTCCGGATAGGCCGATTTATCCATTCTTCTTGAATCACATTTCGACCATGTTAATTATTCACTTATCAACACTGATTGTTTTTATATGAGAATATGTGTGTGTACATCTTATCCTACTCACAACAGATCTGTAACTTATTTTTGTGTGAATATTAATATTGATTCACGCTTAATTAAATGGAGTTGGCTCACACGCCTTCTCCATAGCGCGTCATTCCGCTTTGCTCTCCTCTATTCGTTTCATCCCTCTCATTTCATATTCAGATCAGTGAGTGTACAAAATATAGGTATTCAAAAATCCATCTTCGTATTCGACTTATTTAATTCCGTTATTCACCAACGCGATTTAAGTCGATGAAATACACGAGAATAGCCAACATGTGCATTTTGATGACAATCAGCATACAATCCAATTGGAGTCAGATATAGGGTCACCTATATCACAAGTACTATGTCTGAGAGTTTAGCTTTCTGAAGAAGTTCAGAAAGCTTTCTGTAAAAGTCATCTTTTACTTCATCTGGACCGTAGTCAGTGGAAGCGTAGGCAGAAACGACATATGTCCCTATCCTTCCAACTTACAGAACCATTCAGCCGAACGGCACATAAGCGACTGTTAACGGGGATCCATTCTAATATTGCTTGTTCTGCCCTCGTACTCAGTGCTATACCTACAACCGCCAGTCCGCGAGAACTAGTCACCAAGTCTTCAGATAAACGGAGGGTGTATCTCGTCGGCTTCCAGTTCTGGCGAGGTGAGACCAAGTGGATGACCACAGGATAATGTATGCGTGTTTCGCAGACACAGAATATATAAATGACATGAAGTTCTAGTATCTTGGCTAAGGATGCCTGCTGACCGACTTGATACAGGGTGAGTACGTTGAGGATTCCAATGTGTAGTCTGGAACGAGGTTTCGGTAGACTTGAGGCAGTGTTTCGCGCACTGGAATCGTTGACGATGGTGACACTTTAGGAAGAAGTAAAAAAGGAGGACTTTAGAGTTGGAAATCGAGGTGGGAGGAATGATGGGTATCGAAGAGAAAAATTGACTATGGATACAGTGACTTTGGGTGCTATTAGAAGCAGAGGGCAATTTTCACTTTTCGGTTGCCTACACTGTGGAAGGGTTCTCCTTGAGATGCCTGAAAAGGAAATTGGGAATGAGTCGGTCCTAGTAACCTGAGAGCGTGACCTAAGTGCCCAAGGGACAACTGCTTGGGACCAGTCACATCCGACCTTTTTGCGAGTAATTTTCGTGTAAGTTCCATACATGTTGGGACATTACGGTCGGAGACGAAAATCTGTGAGATTAAGCGAGGTGTATATTTTTAGGGTCGACATGTTCTAACTCCACCCTTCCTTGTGGGGAGACAGCATCGCTGTTATGCTAGTTGTCTGAGGGAAACACCTTACTGACGTCACATCAGAGTCAGACAACAGATATAATTAGGCATATATACTATTATGCTACGACCGTTGTTTATGCTTTATTCAAATTTATAAATGAGAAAACCGTATTTGATAAAAGCTTTTCTGTTATCGCAAAATAATCATGTGTAGTTTACACTTTTCCCCGAGAACATGATGCTTTTCAGCTACATAAATTACTGACACTACTCTTAGATATGCAGAGCATTTTGATCTTCCATGGCTTTTAGGACAACAGAAATGAGGAAACGATTGTCACTTTTCCAGAACTTTATAAAACCAAATAACCTAAGCAAAAATTCCTAAAGTTAAGTCAGGAAATATAGGTGAGTTATTTATTTATTTATTTATTTTAACACATAAGTATAGGTACAGGGTGGCACCAAATACATATGCGCCACACAAATCTCAATTGATTTGTGTGAGGCTATGATACTGCCCGGGTGCCCAAACCCAAGCAGGTGGTTTTCTTAGGGGGCCACACCCCGAGCCTTCAACCTGAACGTCTGACCCACAAGGCAGTGGAGCATCGTGAGGAGATGCAGTCCCATGGTAGCCGGTGACCAACGATTGGTTCATACGAAATAACTAAAAAGCTCTCTAGCGAACATAAGGCATAACGAATATCCCAATATTTAGTATAATACCGCATAACAAAACTTCCATTTCAAAAATGTGCTCACAGCTAAACATCAGAAAAAGTTGTTTGATTTGCGAAAAAATTGAGTAGATCCAAGCACCAATAGTATGTGCCACAAAGAGATATGTAATTTTAACAGAGGGCTACTTTCCAATCGTCTAGCCTAAAGGTTTAGTCCGTAAAGCAGTAGAAAAATGACAGATGCTGTCTCCTGACAGTTGATAGTCAGAAACAGGTTAACTCACTATTAAGTCCGTCACGATCCTGGAGCCAACGTAGATCACGTGTTCAAAAACCAGGGCTTCTTGACATTCTTAAGCGGATTCTACTTACTCACCAATCCGGTTCTGGAGCTGTATCCGCTATGTCTTCTAAACTTTATAGACTATGCTCCAGTAGCCTGAATGAAGCGAGTAAGATTTCCCTGACAGATGCACATAACTCATGGGCGTACAAGAGCATTTAAAGAGGGACAGGACACTTTCCACTTTCAGTTGTGCAAGAGTATTCTGGGACTACAATTAATAGTTTACAAATTGCTGACAATGACTTTAGGGACTAGTTAGGAAACGCGCTAGCAGCGTAGCTATGTAATTTTTAGTTTAAAAAGGTAACCTGAGATGATTAACTGAACGAGAAAGGTTTTTGATGTACTGTAACTTTGGCTTGCCACATAAACGACTAACTGCGCAATCAAAACAAATGCATCATTTTTAAAATATACCCAAACCAACCTTGAACTGAAAATGTTTAGTGTAGTGAAAATTGTTAATTACGTCTCCATCATCCATATCACCATGTGAGCTGAAGTAATATCTTGATTTGTTGTATACTAAACTTAGTGTAATTTCCGCGCCGGTCAGACGATGTAGTTCAAGCGCTTTCTTAAATAAACCATCTCGACGCTTGCGGAAAGTGGCCTAAGTAAGAGAGTAATACTACACAACCAATTCTTACCACACATTTATTTTTATCTTCAATTTTTTGGACTTCAATTTTCCTGCGCCCCATCACTTATGAGAATAAAGTGCTTTTCACCTGAATGAATTTACAGCCATATTTTCAAACCAACACTTTACCTAAAATACCAAAAACTATTCCTATGAAAGCTGGTCTACAGTGTATTTACACACAATTATGAAATAATATTAACTTTATCGAGGATTCTAAAATAAATGATAGAAAAAGTCTTAATCAGACAGGCGGAAGTTTCAGTACATTTGAAACATCATTTCGTAAATTTTTCATCTTGACAATGTTTAACACGTTATTAGATTGATGGGGTTTAGCATAATGATCAACATAGCCACCAGTAAATAAAACTGGGATGTATAAACGACTATCCCAATCAATAAGATGACAACACCAAACAATAAGTAAAATGGAAGATAGGTGCATGAAAACCAGTGCCGTTCAGCAACTTTTCGGCATTAAGCTGATTGCATATGCAATCAGTTTGATGCGCAGGCAATTCCGCGTATATTTAGGCGAAAAGTATGCGAATTGGAGGATATTTAGGCGAAAAGTAGGCAATTTCGCGGATATTTAGGCAAAAAAGAGACAATTTGGCGAATATTTAGGCGAAAAGTAGACATATTGGGTTGATATTTAGGCGAAAAGTAGACAATTTAGCGACAAGGCGACAAAAAGGGGGAAATCCGCATTATTTCACCCAAACAGGCGAAAAAGGCGACATTATGGCGCGTTTTCCCTTTACTTCTCCTTTCTTTACCAAAGCATTTTCCCTCTTATTTCCCCTTTTTTTCGCCTTTATTTCCCCTTTATTGATTAATTGGGATTAATCCAAAAGTGTTGAATTCACCTACATCTTTAACTGTCTTAAAACACTAGTAGTAACAGCTATATGCACTTAAGACACTCCCTTCATATTGCCTGATCATAAAGAATATAAGACTTTGTAAATAGAATAACGAAATTGTAGAAAAAACACGAGGTCGAGGCCGACACGGCCTTGAAGTGGGATATTAACCTTGATTATTCGAAGCTAGATATGTAGTAAAACGAAGCACATTCATTTTCTTCTGGTAAGCTGAACATTTTGCATCCACCTGAAAAAAGAGAATAATCTTTTAATTCTCGAACTTTACATAACGTGTCAACTATTTCCAAAGCCATGTGTAGATAGGCGTCACAAACTTAATTTGTAAATAGCTTATGATGTTATTTGCATTTATTCTGTTAATCTTTTACAGTCTGTACATTATTCACAAAATGATTGTGCATGTTGTTCAAGTGTATGACCTTAAACACTGTTTTTTTTCCGTTGTAAGTATCATTACCAAGGTTTGATTCGATAATTTCGAAAAAAATGAGCATTGGACAGATTGTTATAAATACATAAACAATATAGTTGTAATATCACAATGAGCAGAAGAATTGGATTTTCTGACGTTTCGTTACTTGATGTAAGCCACTTCAGAGAATAAATAAACAAATTAAAGTTAATCCAAGTTTAAACAGTATAACGGAACAAAAAGAATAATATGTGATCAATCAAAAAAAGGTTTGAGCAAGTTAATATTATGTCATTTCGGTCAAGGTGATTCATAAGTGATATGTATGTAAATTTTCTGTTTGTATGTGTGTTCTGTTTAAGGATGAAAAATTGTACGACGTTTATGGTAAGAAAAGATAGTTTAATTTTTAAGATGATAGTGTGAAATGTAAATAAGATCAGACTAAGTGGCTAGGATAGATAATCCAAGTAGGATGTATGGTAAGGCCTTCTATACTATTGAGAGAAGTAGGATTAAGCATCATATGGAACGCTTCGGCAACTCTCCTTTCTTTCTAGTTGAAAAAGCCTTTTTGCAATATTTTTATATTTTTGAAATCAATTTGGTGTTCGTTGAAAATGGCACGAACTGCTATTGCCGATTTAATTTCAAGTTTATCCCGTAGATCACCAACGTAGATGATCTATGTCGAATGATCGGAAGCCTACTCGAGTTAGACGGGAATGGTGTGACGAACCAGCTAGCGTGGAAGTCACACCTCGTGGTCAGCACCTTACGTGGACTACCCCATTGATGTATCAAGGCACTATAGATGCTTTGAAGACTGTACAACACAGAGGACGTTATTACAGAGATATATTAGTTAAAGTAGATACAAGCGAAAGTAAGACCACTGCCGCATGCGCCAGTCAATGGCGTACGATTAACTGATGCGCGTTGGTTACTCTTGACATTGACGAGGATCGATGATTTGTTCGATATTCAATGACCCAACTGCCGGATGATTTGGCTAGGGCTCAGTAGAATTGCACTGGCCCTACAATCCAATTCTACAGGATTGTTAGGAGGTTTCTTTGTGAACCTAATATGTTCTTTGGCTCTAGTCAATATTTCGCGGGGTGGCTCTCGAATATAGAAGGCATCACAACAGATACAACCTAATTTGTGGACGCAGTTCTGTGTGGACATGAAATGGATTTTTTCTTTCAAGGGAACTAAATTGTTCGTTGTTTTGTAATATACTTTGATTCTGTGTTGTTTTAAGATTCTTTGGAGTTCTTCTGTTGTGCCATTCCGTTGTGTTACACGCATAGCATGACACACGCTGTTATCTGCTAACAAATACACTACTATACACACACATACCTCTTGTTCTCCATTGCTCGTGGTTGTGATAACTGAACTCTAAATTACCTACTGTCTATATTTATAGACTGCAGCCACCATTATATTATATTCTACGCTTGACTATATCACCGGAAGCACAACAGTCTTACTGGAATCATCAATCATCTATAATTGTGGACTCTGGCACAAAGCTCAGTCTGAACACGCACAAGCAAGTTGGATTAAGTAACGTCCCTAATTTTTAATGTGTTTATAACGTATAACTGATATATTTTAACATTACTGTTTCCACTCAAAATCTTTATCACCATTTTTGAGTTCATATATTGTTTAATCCACCCCAGCCCTGACACTGTCAGTGAACCGCAAAAGCTGTTCTTTGTGACAAGCTGGTTTGACCTAAGTGACGTCCATGTGTTGGTTTTTTTATTTCGGAAGATTTTAGTTCCAACAGCACTAATTCTAGTCAGTTTTTTAGTTTTTTAACGAATTTATGTTGCAGTGACCTACTTTCATCAAGAGAACGCAATTGGTATAATGGAAACAGTTGTTATTATGACCAGTTGTACGAGTGATTATTTTGTTGTACTTGTTTGTTCAACTGTACTAAAAACATACATCCTGTTGACTATGGCTTTGCACGCTCTCGGTTACCCTCAATATTCCCATCTGTACTCTTTGGCACTAATTCGGTATTCTTTCGATACCACGAGATCACCAACAAATGCATCTTACTGCAACTTTCAATTGCCTTCTGATATTTTGCCTATGGAGAGATCCGACGCAGTTTGTCGTAGGAAATTAGGGTCACCGGAACTAGACGCAACCACACTAACAGTCGGGATGTTGACTGAATGCAGTGTGAAACGTTATGAAGAGAAAATTTGAATGGTAAGAGAAGACGATTGCCTCAAGAAGTAAATAAATAAACTGATCAGTAATCCAAATAATTTGAGACGACCGAAAGGTGAAATGATGAGATGATAGGAAGTTAATGATACGTGGTGATGATAATAGCAGATAATTTACAAGATGTGAATAAGGTACAGCTGATTCTCGTAGGGGAATTTTAGTATGCCGTTTGTTAATATATAGTCCTTAGGCTTACCCCAGTTATCCTTTAGCTCAACGAAAATAGTTTCAGGTATCTAGGCCTTTCTTTGTAAGATTTGCTTTTTGCCCTATCATCTAATTTACTGAGCATCTGTGTACTAAGATTCGTATCTATTTTGAAGATTGTGGGCTCAACAACGGTATGGATGTTGAGCTCAGTCCTTGAGTAGGTTTCAATGTATTATAAACAAATCTAGGTCACATAAACCTGTCTCTGTGAGAATTCAAGGGTTTCATTTGCTCTTGCTGCACAACTGGTGTAGACTGAACTAGTGTTCAAGCACCCTGTAGTTAGTATTTCTAGATTGAGCTCTCACGAGACAATCAGAAGTGGGTTTGACCCTATCGAAAGCTTCAGAGAAGTCAAGGCAAATGACGTCAACCTTCCCCTTGCGGCTAAGAATGATTGTCTATCTGTTCATTGCAGTCAGCAGGTTGGTTACAAAAGAATGACCCTTTCTGAAACCACGCTGCTGGGGTGAAAAGAGGTTTGAGGATAATAAATAGTCGTGTGTAGCGTCGCATATCAGGGACTCCATAATTTTTGAAGTTATAGAGATAAGTTGGTCTACTCATCAAAATCAATCAAATATGTGACCTTGAGTCTATGGTGACTGCCTTTTATAATCGGGTTCGTAGTCGCGCGTGCGTAAGGGCACTCCATGACCTGGAAAAGTAGAATATACGGTTAAAAAAGAAAATTGCAAAAAGTAAGAGGATCGAATAGGGTTTTTATGGCCAGCTGTACAAATGGGGTCTTACAGATTAACCATCTGATGGGCTTGATATAGGTGTGCATGTTACAGTGAGACTACATCCCTTTAAGTTACCCAGGAGACGGTTAGGCTTTCATCTCACAAGCGTGCTACTTCCGTCAGTCATGAGTATCGTAAATATACGACCAACGTTAGTAAATACTGCAATCCTGGCCATTGCAGCTGTTGTTGTCCATTGATTGAATGTGTGTGGAGGTAATTTTTTCGTTCATGAATCTCGAAACCATACCATGTTCGCTGAGTGCAGGTTACTCAGACATAAGGAAAAATAAAAATGAAAGGAAGCATTAGTATGCCAAAGTATTTCAACAAGTCACATTGAAAGACTGTCTTAGTTGGTGTTTAGCTGCTCAAAGTATGAGCAGTACAGATGTTTTCTGCTCTACTAGTAATAATCAAAAATAAAAGCCACATGTGTAGTAGCTTTCAGCTATACGATGGGAAAATAACTGATTTGGTCTGTTATTTATATAAAATAATGTTTTATCAAACATAACAATAGTGATAAGTTCCAGAATTTCCTAGGGACAACTCACCAAATTAAGTTTAACGTGAGCGTAGCTCTGAGAGTCATGTCGCAAACTCAATATTCTTTTTGTGTGTCCTACTGATGTCGACAGATATAAATAGAATGTGTCATGAATCGAAAGTGAAATGTCTGGAGGCAGAAGGTTAGGAAAATCGGTGGGAAGAGAAGGAGAACAGGAAATTGTTGGTGTAGAATCAAAAAAGAATGAATTCTGAGACGATTGATTGACATTTTACAAATGAAGTATTCACTATATGCCTCTCAGATTTTAGTAAGATGTTCGTAATTTTGTGTTCAAATGCATTCGGTTGTCCCCACTTGTGTTCTGGTTCACTACGCTATCACCTAATGGTTTCCCTTGGAATAGCCCTTGTGTCCTTTAGCCGTCTGATAATAATGGGCATTTCATCATCTCTCGATTTTAAGATAGTTTATGGTTGTGGTGGTGGACTTAAAATCAATTTGTGGACTTCTTTGACGACTGAAAGAGGGGAGATATAACTGAAATCTCGATAGCGAATTCCTTCAGATTTTGGAATGCCTCCTGCAAAGTGTTGTCATAAGCTGCTGTTACTGGGACTGAGTTTATATGGGCACTTTGGAGGATATACTGGAGTGTTTGGGGTTCTATGCATCGCTCAAAGATCCTCTCTGAGTCACTCATAATTCAATATGTGAGAAACTGATGAGTTGTGACGTTCTACACGAGATTTGAAGTTAATCCTCTCAAACAATTTGGGCCCTTACTTTTGAATGAGCTTAGGGATATTCTTGCCTCTTGGAGTTAAGGAGGCAGAACCAACTTTCCCTATCTTAAATAAGGTCAAACAAACCTATTGAGGACTAATTGAAAAATAATTTAAAAGACCATTTCTAAAAGGTCAAGAAGAAATGGCTGAAACGTGAGTGATGTTTTGGTCATAAGGATGAAATCCGAGTTGATTATTTCATAACTAACATCATGGCAATTAAATCACCACTGAAAGCCAGGAAGCTCTAAGTATGTGTTTTATCCCAGTATGTGATTCTTCAACAGTGTGCTTCCACGACCCACTCCAGGGCTTGAATCCAGGTCCTCTGAATCCCATAGAGAGCTCTTTGCTTTGAACTCATCAGACTAACATCCACTGGTTATTTGAAAAATATAAGAATATTATCAGAAACCTTTGCATAAATTAATCTTATAGATTTAAATTGTAAATCGTTGTCCATTTATAAAACTGGGGTCCCGTACAAAATATCATAAGCAAACTTACGTTTCTCAAGTATTGTTTAACGTTAATTAAATTTTGATTATCCACACACTGAACAAAAGTTGCAAAATATCAGACTAATTTTACATTTTAAACTAAATAGCGTGAAATTTTTGTCCCCAACACTTAGAAATGTAAATGAGAAACGGTTATAAGTTAAGATAGGGTTGTGATCTCTAACACTCATTTAGTGGCATCCAATGTTTCGAGATATGGTTAAGAACGTTATGTTTTCAAATATACTATCCGGAAAATAGAGGAATTATTTCGGGCAAAAGGTTAAAGTTATATTTTGCTTGCTGTCCACGCTTTAGGATGATCATTAGATTGAGATTTCACAACTTGTTTAAATTACCTAGTCAGCTCCACTCTTCTTGAAGAGGCTTTTTGGACTTCCGCTCTTCGATGGCGTTTTCTGAAGGTGATTTTGAGAAAGGGAAGAAGCTTTTCGTTCAACGATGTGCACAGTGTCACACCGTTGATAAAGGTGGTCCTCACAAAGTAGGACCCAATCTAAATGGTTTGTTTGGACGTAAAACTGGTCAAGCTCCTGGATATACATACACTGCTGCCAACATTAGTAAAGGTAATCTTTAAGGGCTTTTGTTTGTTATTATTTTTTACTGCACTTCAATAGAAAGATTAAAGTGAGTAATTCATTGCTTAAGTCTGCAGGAATCATAGTTCGCATAGACAGACTAGTAGATTCCCATATCGTATGGATGTGGGGATTCATCAACGAAACAAACAGAAAGTTTATTGAGTCTGAACCTTATTGATAAACGCGTTGCTAGCTCTCGCAAGCTTCAACAGCTCCCATATAGCCCATCGTTTGTAACAGTCGTATCAGTTCATTATCTCAAAAGTTGACGTATTCGCATAAGGGGGTACAAATTCTCACTTGAGACATGGACAATTCCAAATCAGGGTCAAATTTTCTGTCACATAACATCTTGTTTAAAAAATCCACTTTTTCATCACCACTAAAATTACTACTTTCTTGCTAACCTTCCTAGTTTCTTTACCCATTTATCCAAAATTTATCGACTTTAATGCATATCTGTGATCTGTTTGACCTGTAATATGACTGTCCCCTGGGATTATGTCTGTGAAACGCAGTTCGCTATTTCTCGACATTTAGTCGTGGGACAAGTGGGTTGTTTTCGGGTTGACATCTTCGGGTTTAATACGGTTTACCCAGAATGATGGGGTTCGGCGACCACTTGTGTCTTAGGATAGAAACTATAGGTGGTTCTATTGCGGTTCTGATATCTCAGCTGGTGACCAACAATTGGTTCATAAGCCATCTGGTCCCTCAGGATTCTGGAGCCCATATGCACCATTAGTTTGTAATCAGGTTTTTTAACTCCCGGGTCCACCGACCTAGTTAAGTCGCCGGACATACGATTTTCGTCATCTCAGTTTCGTAAATAACACCCATACTGCGAGAAGGCAGTCAGTAGGGCTTCCCTGACAATGATTGTGAACATGTGAGAGCATTTTAAAGAGAATTGACTCTCCCCACTCTCAACCGTACCAGGACATGACTTAATCATGATATTTTCTTTACCATTGTCAGTACCCCCGAATTCCCTGGTATGACCGAAAGTGTGGTGGGCCCGCCCTCCCTCTCGAAATACTCTCACACGGCCACGCGTATACAGCCTCTGCCAGGGAAGTCGTACTCAGTGCATCCTCGTGGCGGGGGTGTTTGTCTACGAAAATGAGAGGACGAAAAGCGAACGTCCGGCGCTTACCCGGATTCCAAACTAATGGTGCACATGGACTCCAGTATCCTGAAGGAACAAATGGCCTATGAACCAATCGTTGGTCATCAGCTACCATGGGACTGAATCTCCTTACGATGCTCCACTGCCTTGTGGGTCAGTACTTTAGATCAAAGGCTCTGGGTGTGGCCCCCTAGGAAAACCACTTGCTTCGGTCTGGGCACCAGGGCAGTACCACAGCCCACACACAAATAAAAATGTTGTGTGGCTCATATATATTTGGTGCCTTTTTGTACCAATATTTATGTGTCTAAAATTATAAAATAACCATTGTCAATGTTAAAACTGCCCTTCGATTGATGATGTCTAATTATTGGTGCAGGTGCATCCACTCTTTGAGTTTTCCCAAATTCTAATCTGAATTCTTCATGTCCCTTTTTTCTCTATTTTCAAACTTATTTCACTGGATTATACTCCACGAATAACATCTTCAGACCCTAATATTTCCAATTGCTGCTAATACTCTTACTACCTCTACCACTATGGGGTTTGAATAGAAAATTGTATCTGTGTGCTAATGTGGTATGGCAACTCGAACTGATGTACGTACGTACGAAGTTCTACGTTGCTACTGACTGAATTATTGGTATTTTATACACCAATCCGCTGATCCAACGGATTTTATTCCTATGACTTCTAGTTACCAGTACATTATGTCCGTCTAGATTGTGTATAAAGAGTCTCATGCTCTACGGACTGATCTAGCCGGGCCCCCAAATGTCCTGGTACGGCCGAGAGTGGGGAGAGTCCGCTCTCCCTCTCGAAATGCTCTCACATGGCCACGCGTATATAGCCTCTGCCAGGGAAGTCCTACTCACTGCCTTCTCGCACCACGGGTGTTGTTTACGAAAATGAGAGGACGAAAAGCGAATGTCTGGATCCCAAACCAATGGGGCACATGGGCTCCAGTATCCTGAAGGAACAAATGGCGTATGAACCATTCGTTGGTCACCGGCTACCATGGGACTGCATCTCCTTACGATGCTCCACTGCCTTGTGGGTCAGACGTTCAGATCAAAGGCTCGGGGTGTGGTCCCCTAAGAAAACCACCTGCTTCGGTCTGGGCACCCGGGCAGTATCACAGCCCTCACACATATCAATTTAGATTTGTGTGGCGCATATGTATTCGGTCCCTCTTTGTACCAATACCTATGTGTTAAAATAAATATTTGGTCCCTCTGTGTATAAAAGATGTAAGTGGGATTGAAAAATTACGTTGATTCAGGAAGTTATTTACTAGTGGTAGCAAGTCATTACGTACTATAACAACCCTCTGTCCACAAACCTGAACAAACATCGTCAGTCTCCAAAAATTACCTGTTTTACAAATAAACATGATAATCTTCACTTATGCTAATTTGTGAGAGAAATTTTTTACTAACAATATTATTATCGCATAAACCATCAATACGATTGCTTATTCATTTAATATTTAATAAAGCAGGTTAAGTATATAAGGTGGAAACATGCTTTTCGCTTCTTTATTTCATGAGCCACTTATGTTATCAATTCTTTCATTATTGTTTAGGTATAATATGGAATGAGCAGACTCTATATGAATATTTGGAAAATCCAAAAAAGTATATCCCTGGTACAAAGATGGTGTTTGCTGGTTTAAAGAAGGAAGCTGATCGCAATGATATTATTTCCTATCTTAAAGAAGCAACAAAATAAGAATATTCTAAATATCTGACTTCTAGATTTTACTTTGTTGTAGCAGTTCTTTAATTAACTAAATATGTATAGAGACATAAAACCTGAGCTTCCAAGTATGTGAAAATGAATGCTCTTGGCTGTGTATTTCTGATCTCTTCTGAGGTCAATATACTATGATAATTCAGTTTCTGAGATTTTTGTAAAATTAACACTAGTGTAAACATATTAACATAATAATGAAGTGTTTCTAATTTCTCCCGTGTATTCAGATACAATAGGCTTCAAATGTCCTTATTACCATTGTACTGTTTGCCAATAGTTTCCGTTTGTTTTCAATCACTGCTCAAACTAATTCCCAGTGGAGTAATAGCTTGGTGGTTGAAGCGATTGACTTTAAGCCATATAATCCCAGGTTCACATACTACTTTTGTTTAGGTTGTCGGTGGTTATGTTTCTCAGTTTAAATAAGTATTGGTTATACTTATTCGCTTCGAAATAAATTTCGAGTAAGAACATTTCATCGACTAAAATCAGCAGAAGAAGTGGTCGTCCTAACAAAACAACTGATTGAAGCAACAAGTTGGATATAAATCTGAATTCTGACACATCCTACCGAACTTACTGTGAGAGCACATTTAATTCGTTTGCTTTTTCCATTATGAAACAAATTTAAATACGTTGTTTGGAATAATAGTTCTTTGTTAATCAGGTGAATGGACTTACTCTTAATTACAGTTTTAGGTGGCTTTTATATTTACACACTTTTCACAATATGAGTTGTGCTTTCCCATTATTCGCCAGTGGTCACTCTCATTCATCTACTCTGAATATAATTGATATAAAGACGAGTTTTCAAAGTAGAATCTCTGTCGACATTCAGGTCAGTATGTACTTCGAGTAGAACTTTCTGGGTCGAATAACCACTCGCAAAATACTTACCAGATCTTCATGATGTGATTTCATTAAACTAATATGCTTCATCATTTTTAACTCCACGACGAAATAAGACTTTTTATTTATATGTATTCATAACCTCAGGTGGTCTTAAGGTGATTTTAAACGGTTTAACCTGTGAAAGTAATCATGATAGACAAAATAAAGTTCATACAGGTCTCCACTAGTCATAACCAAGAACTGAGTTGTGTGGGTATTTTTGAACCTGTTTTATGTGTTCTCTGAAGTGTGAATTGAACAGGAAAATCCAAAAGTAAAGGCATATACTATCCTAACAGAGCGATCAGTTAAATTACCTACTCATTAGGTTATCAAAGCATTTAGCAAATTTCGAAATTGTTTCTAGAATTGACCTACTGTCTTTCTAAACTCACATAGATGATCAGTTGAAAATATAAATAAATTAATATCAAAAAGTCTAAATTGGATCAAGACATTACGATGTTCTGAAGGACTTGGATTTCTGACCTAACCGTCGTTAATTCTACTGCAGAGGAAAAATTTTAACAACTGGTTTAATAAATAGGAACCTTCGTTTAAATCTGAACGAATAGTTTCACAGTGTTTGGGTGCCGAGTTAATATGAGACATTAAAGAGGAAGAATGTATTCTTAAAATCTCAGCGAAATGATTTAAAGTAAATCCAACGTTTCGCCTGGCAATCTGGTCCAATCATTTTCGAGGAAAATATAATCAAACATCAAGATCATCGAATATAAATAAGTACATGTTTCTCTGGTCTACCAGAGAAAAGCTTGGACCAGATTGCTAGGAGAAACGTTGGATATACTTCAAATTCTTTCCCTGAGATTTTACAAATACATTCTTCCTCTTTAACTGGTTTGATATCTTGAAAAACCAACGTAAGTGTCGTCAAGCCTTGCAGATAATTCAAGTGCTTGTTACTGTGGAGTCCCACTTAGGAAAAACACCCTTTTAACACTTAATGGCTTTTGTTGTACCTCTAGCAAATATCAGTTAGTGGAAAAATTGCTCAACTTAGTATGAATATCTAATTATGTGTGTAGTTTCAAAATAATGAACCTAGAGATCTAAAGTAGCTTAAATCAATTACACCAATTAATCTATATTTAACCATACTACTAATTAATTCAGACCTCATATTATACGTCAATGATGCGGATCAAATATTAGGATGAAGAGGTTTCAAAAGGATTGGGATGATCAAATAATCTGAGACGTTATTTCACCAGTGACTTAACATAAGTCATATGTTGGTAGAGAACAAATTATGGCTGTAACCTTTTGTAAATATTGATTTCCTCGTACTGTTGGGAGCTTATATATTCTCAATCTGGAAAGGGGCTATCGAATGGTAGTTCAATGATGTCGAATATGTATTCGAACAGCTATATTTTCGCGTTTCTATTGTGCAACGTCTTTTATGGAGCTATGAACAACTTGGTGTTTTGACAACTGGCTAAAGAGTCAGGGCCACTTCAAAATAACAATCTCTAGTGAAGTACACTCTGATCATTATTATTTATAGGGTTCAGGAAAGTTAACTTTTTGGTGACAAACAACACTGAGAGGTTACAGGATTTCCCACAAAGGTAGTCGAAAAGTTCCTAGACTTTCATTTCAAAACGTTTTTCATCAAATGAATTTTGTTCTCTTGATGTTGCACTCCTGGAACGTAAGTCGGTTTATTGGTTTCTGAATGTATAATAATATAATATCCGAATTTTTATTTCCATACTGAGGTAAGAAATTGATGAGAATTCCAAGTAAACCGTGTGTTCCCACTACTCCCAACTATTTTACCCTGATCACAAATTCTTCATACTCTTTGCTAAGCAAATAGAATATGGCTACCGGTGGGTTTCGTCCCGCTTGGGGCTCGTCGGCTAAATGTATCTGCATTCGTGTGTTGATCTTCATATCGGGACATAAAACCAGTACCTTTCGCTTCACAACTTGCGAAATAATGGTTATATAAAGACAATCGGCACTGGGTGCACATGTGTCAACTAAGACTGAATAGAATCTAGTCGAAAATATCAACAACCAGATAATTTAACCTTTTACGAATGAAATTGATTGTTTTGTGCTACTTTTTCTATAACTATACGCTACATGGTTTGAATATCTGCAACCGTATTAATGACTTGATTCTCCCCATAACACTTCTAACAAACACTAACTGTTTGGATGTAAGGATGATTGATTACGATTGCGATTTGAAAAAAAATTGGTTATCCTAAAGGAACAAAGTGTAGGTTGTACCAGTTGTGATTCTGTCAATAGATGTTTATTTGCTAGTATGTACTTATTGATGTTACTTAGTTTTAATGTCTTAGATGCTAGTACAATTTAGTTTTTCGCTATACATATTAATGTACATTCGATTGCCACCTCAATTTTGAAAACGTCAAAGAGATCCCAGCAGAAAAGATATTTCTTGGAGTTACTTCCCAGTATGATAGATTCCTCCAGGTAATAAACCATGTGTACACTAGTGAATCAACTACTTGAGAAAATTACCAGATAACACCTTTCTTAAAACAGTTATACCACAAAATATCCCTGTACTAATAAATATATGTTACTGATGTATTGTGTCATTTGGAAGATTTTGTCAGATAAAAGGTATGATCCAACTTCCGGGCAAATTACCCTGTACTTCATAAAAGAGCAACTTGTCATTGTAATATAGTTTTACATGTTCGGAAGCAATTATCCGAATACATTTATCGATATTTGATAACTATTTAATGTCAGTGAACTAGTTCTGAAGGAATATTTTTGGTTTCTGGACTACTAACTAGTAAAATTTGTCCTTGCGATGCTGTTTTAAGTGAATATTAATTCCAATTGATTGATCACTGGGTGACCAATGTTATGCGTGTCTAGTCCTTATTATTAGTGCAGATCGGATGCTATCGATCATGTTAATTAATTCCAGATAAGCAAGGACTTGATAGGCTGGGTCAAAGAACACTGGAACAAAGCAAATGGACCCACATACACCGAACTAAATAAGTCTTATTTATTTAAACACATAAATACTGGTACGAAGTAGTGCCGAAATATTTCTGAGACGCAACAGAACAATGAAACTATAGGGAAATAGATGGTAAGTATAATGAAGTGAAAATAAGTGAGTGAGAGTAAAAAAATAATGGGAGAAGTGGCTCAGTTAAGAGACACAGCCGGAAAGAATTCTTTTAGCTAAAGAAGTTCCCCTTACATATACGAAGATATGAAATGAAGGTGACAACAGGACCACCATTGGCTTTTATCCTGAGTCATTTCTGATAACATCTCAAGCCACTGTGCGACACTAAAACCCTAACCAAGGAGTCATGGATGTCTGACATATGCCAGATATGTACAATTTTCTTTCATATCACGGTACTATGTCATAAATTGACCACCTCCGCTTTTTCCAACCAGTCCCAGCATCAGAAAATAATGATATGATATACATGCATTCATATCCTCTAAGCTATCGAAATATGTTGTGGAGATCATAAACAATCAACATTTCGGGTAAAAAGCACAAGTTTTTATCCAGAAGCTCATTAAACCGATAGAAAATAGATAAATACTCCCCACAAGTGACGTGAATTTAAATTTTGGTGTACTTGTGTAAGAAAGTATATAGATAGGACTGAGAAAAGAAGTTCTGGGAATAATCCTAGAAACTAAATCTCACAATAAAACAAACTCTTCACAAGTAGAATACACAAGTCCTTGGTGTACAGTCGACACAATATAGTTATTTCATAGATAATGAAAAAACACAACAAAAAATACTAGATTTATTTCACTTCAAAGAATCTGTTTCAATCAAGAGTGTACACTATAATTTATCCATACAGAAGAAAAAAATGATAAGCTGATATTGTTAAAGAAGAAATGATGCTAAAATAAGCTAACTATAACATAATCTTTTATTTTTACCGACCCAGAAACTTTCATTCATTCAATAAAATTTATAGCACTATCGATTAAGTATGAAATCACGTATAAATATTATGAGTTATGGTAATCATCTTACTTTTTTTTCATTTAAATGTCTTACATTTGAACTCTTCTCTTAACTTTAAGTTTTACCATATCATGTAAACAATTTATAGTTACTAAGATTCCCTAAAATAGATGATAAATTCATTTCATCCTGCTTGTCTTATTGTCTTGTAGGGCCAGTGAAATTTCACTAAGCCCCAGCCAAATAATTCGACAATTAGGTCATTGGATATCAAGCATATCATCGATCCTCGTCAAGATCAAGTACAACCAACGCGCATTAGTTAATCTTACGCCATGGACTGGCCCATGCAGTAGTGGTCTTACTTTCTCTTGTATCTACTTTAACAAATATATTTCTGTAATAACGTCCTCTGTGTTGTACAGTCTTCAAAGCATCTATAGTACCTTGATACGTCAACGGGGTAGTCTACGTAGGTTGTTGACCACGAGGTGTGACTTCCACGCTAGCTGGTTCGTCATACCATTCCCGTCTAACTCAAGTAGGCCTCCAATCATTCGACATAGATTATCTACATTGGTGATCTACAGTCTTAACTCTAGGTTCGAAATGATCAAAACAATAAATTGTATAAAATGACATCTTTTTTTTTACCGGTTATTTCCATTAGGATACTACTAAATAAAATGGAATAATGACGTAATACTAAAATCAGTCAATCATATATTCGAACTAAATTCTATTTAGTTCAGTTTAAGCGCCGAATCAATGTATCCTCAGTGATTATACATAAGTAATATATCTTAAATGGTGAATACATCAATTTGTATATAAAGTAAATGAATAAAGAAAACTGTTATTCAATAATTGTTGTTATGGAGAATATTTCTGCTTCATTTGTATGAAGTGTACATTTTCTGTATAACACTATTTTCTTCAGTTCCATTATGATATAAATTTAGGACATTTATTGATTAGCACTAATAACTTTAAATAGTTGGCCAGTTTATACGAGAGAGATAAAGAGAGAAAGGTCAACATAAAACAAGTTTTGAAAAGGTTGATACATTTTACACACATATATGCACTTTATCATTTAATAAGTCACTTCTGATATATACAATAATTGTATGCTAAATCTATTCAATGTTATGCTTAATCATGAATGATTGGAAATCGATTGGGAATACAATAAAGTCTAATGAGATAATGAAATAAAATGTAAATATATCTGATTCATGCATGCATCAGTCTGTTAGGATGATCCAGAAAACTTCTCGGAAAAGCCAAGAAAGGTTCAGGAAACACTAAGAAGTATTTTATCTAATCAACGTTCAGTGGAAGTTTACCCAGGAACATCATGTAACATGTAAAGTTTCTGATTGGTTGACTATTTATACTGCTACTATGTTTAGTAGCATTCTAGAATTTTCAGGAAAACCAAGGACACATAAAATACTATAAAAACCCTATATTTTCTGTTCTAAAATGAACCTTTGTAGTAAAGTGCTTCTCGCATATTTTGCGCTTTTTTTCTCGTGTTCAGGTTGCTGTGTAGTTCTAGCTTGGGGGTTACGGGAATAGTTTAGGAATAGAATATAGCGTTCAATTAGCAAGACTCACCAATCATAAATACTTGTTTATTATGAAGAAAGGTAGATAATTTTGTTAGCTATGTATTTTTATTATTCAATGAAAAGAGTTTTGGATAGCAAGTGTTCTCGTGATTTGAGCATTATTTTAGCCTTATTCAATCCCTTCTTAGTCAACACAATGGATGATTACGTGGAGATCGTTCAGTCTAAAACTAGTGAAATAGACTGGAAAACTGCCAACTATCAAGGAACATCAAACAAGTATTTCGTACTTGTGTAGGACTTTGAGATGGTGGGGGAGATTCATAGATCAGGTGGATGATTTTGGTAGAGTATTTTTCTTTGAGCTAGATGTTTTAGTCATGAAGCTTTCGTTGTTCTTCTGAACAACATCACCAGTACAAACTTCAGATAGAAGTAAATTGTTCGAATTTTTCTACATATCATTCACAACTTGTTTTGTCGACCTCGATTGGGAGATACAATCAAAATAAAAAAAAGGTAGACAATGACAGGTTAACAATAAACAATCGAAATGTTGTTCAATAGGATAATAAAAGCTCCACGACCAAACCATCCAGCTCAGAGAACAAAACTCCACCAAAATTGTGTAGGATATCTCAGAGTCCACAACTCCACACAAGAATAAATTTATTTATAAAACCATAATGAAAAGCTAATTAAATGAAATAAATCTTCTCTAAATAAAATGTTTTTCTAATTGAGAATTCTTAATTTTGTCAACTTTCAAATCAACTATCCTTATGATAGCCGGTATAATGAAATACATTAACTGATTGATTCAACAAATATTTAGTACACTATTCATACAATGATCTAACCAAATCTAAATAAAAATTAATGTTCAAATTACTGAAGAGAAAACAATATTCAAAGACTATTAGCTTATATTCCTTGACTCCGTTCGATTCTTCTCATTTATTTATATAAACACATAAACATTGGTACAAGGAGGCACCAAATAGATATGCGCCACATAAATCGTCCGATTTATATGTGGGCTATGATATCACCTGTGTGCCAAAACATAAGCAGGTGATTTTCCTAGGGAGCCACACCCAGAGCCTTTGACATAAATGTCTAATCCCCAAGGCAGTGAAGCAACGTAAGGAGATGAAGTCCCATGATAGCTGGTGACCAACGATTGGTTCATATGCCAATTTTCCCCTCGGGATTCTGGACCCCATATGCACCATTAGTTTGTAATCAGGGTTTTCTAACTCTCCTAAATGAATTTCAGTGGTTAAGATCATGAGTCAGTTGAAGCTAGACCACCATGGAAAACCTGGAAGCACTGGACGGCCGTCTCGTCCTATTGTGGGACTCCTAAGCAATGCGCATCCACGACCTCGCCCCTCCGCGAGATTCGAACCCAGGGTCTATCGATCTTGTGCACGAACACCTAACCACTAGACATTCAACTGTGGGAATGTCTAACTTCAACTAATCACCTAACTGCGTTTAAAAGTTGATGCAGTTTTCTTTCATTTGGATCAAAGAAATCGTTCATGTGTAAATATGTATAAGATTAGATTAAATTATACGTCTTATTTTAATCAGTTAGATGTTTCTAAGTTGATTTGAAGTTATATATTATGCGTTTATTATCAATGATAGGCTAATTTCAGAAAACAAGTAGTATATGAATAATTTGATCTTGTATATAAAAAAGGAGAAAAATGTGGAGAAATTTTGCAAAATAAGATAAAAACAGCTATCTTTAATTGATTTTACAATCTGAAAAGAAATAGATTCATCTTCCAAAAAAAAAAACTAACTATTGTTGTACTTTAATTCTATTATTATAAACAGTACAGTCAGCTGTTATTGTTCAAGTGATAACTTACATCTTCATTTCACTGTCATTATCATATGTATTTGTGTACTTTTATTTGTTTTGTAACGAACATCTAACATGTTCATACACACACACACACACTAGTACAAATAGAAAAGTCATATCAACACATACAGAAGTAGTTTACTAAAGATTCTGTACAATTATACAGTAGTTACTTCTATCATGAAGAGATGTGACAGGTGAGGAATTGTTCAGTGTTATAAAGAACTTAACATTTGTATTATTTTAGTTTGAGAACCTTCACAAACGTATTCTAAAAACATCACATGTGACCGAATTCAGTAGAATCAAATATTATTCAAGTTGTTTAAATGAATATGTATGATTTAGTATTAAAATTAAACTATGAATGTCTATCATCTGTCTCATCCATGTAGGTCTTTGTTCATTGATCTTCTCAGTGGTGCTCTGTCTTTTATTTTGGCAATAAATTCACATTTGTAGAATATAGCTTGTCGTTAAGATTTATTGAGAAAAGTATAAAGAGGGAACAGTATTCACAGATCAGATCTACATAATTCCGATGAAAATTCTCTCTATGAATTATCAGTTGAAGGATAATATTGCCGAAGAGATCAATAAAAGAGACGTTTCATGCAGAGAATATTGCTTTAACCTACTATAGTCGTCCGTTTATATCTCAGCAGATCAGGGATGAGCACCCATAACTGACTAACTAAATATGTGTGTTCTAGTTCACCTGCTCCTATGAAACTATATGTGTAGGCTTCCAATATAAGCCGAATCTTCACCACATCTGAGAGCTTTTTGAAGCGTAAGTTAACTAAAGACAACGTATATCGTCTATTCTTTAAGACAAAGTCGCTTTAGGGATATCCAGGTGTTTACTATAATATAATTTAAAAATTCCCACTAACTATTCTGAGATGTTTACATTGCAGAAAATTCAGTCACCTATATTTATTTATTGAAGCACGTAAACATTTATACAATGAGGCAACAAATAGATATGCGCCACACAAATCATTCGATTTGTGTAAGGGCTGGAATACTCTTGTAGTGCCCAAACCGAAGGTGGTTTTCTTAGGGGGACAAACCCGAAGCATTTGACACAAATTTCTAATCCACAAGGCAGTGGAGTAACGTTAGGAGATGTAGTCTCATGGTAGCCGGTGACCAACAATAGATTCATACGTCAGGATATTGGAACCTATGTGCACCATTGGTTTGGAATGAGGGTTTTTCAACTCCCCTAAGTGGATCCTCCATGTCCACCAACTCGCTTTTCGTCCTCTCAATTTCGTAAACAATAATAATGTCGAGAGAATGCAGTGAGTAGGACTTCCTTGACAGTGGCTATATGCACGTGGCCTTGTGAGGGCATTTCGAGAGGGAGAGTTGACTCTTCCTACCCTCGGCCGTAGCAGGGCATTTGGGAGCACAGTCATCTATAATTTAAAATCTGAGCTGTATGTACAGAAACAGTCTGTTAGATCACTTTCTTCACCATGGTCTTAAATTTTATTTATGATTCGTTCTTTCATTTAATAAATGTTTCTATTTAAGACTGTGGAAGTGGATCAAAAACAGTTCTTACCATCAGCTATGGGAAGATATAAACGTTGATAAATAACTACGTACACATTAAACAAGTTGACGATACTATGCATGAGTTTCAATATGAACTTAAACACTTGGATCCAGCCGAGAAATTCCAAATAGGTCGAAACTTTCAGTTTGAACTTCACGGATAGCCACAGGCATACTTATCGGCGTCCGACAATGGTGGTATTCCTTGACTTAAAAGCAGCGTTTGACTCTGTTGACCGAGAGGTTCTGTGGCAGTGTCTGTCATTGAAAGGCGTACCTCAGAAGTACATAAACCTTGTGAAGGCTCTTTACTTGAACACTACTAGTCGGGTCAGAGCCTATGGCGAACTGTCATCTGCTTTTGCAACCTCAAGTGGCGTCCGTCAAGGCTGCCCACTTTCTCCTTTTTTGTTTAACTTTATCATAGACATCCTGATGGAAATAACGCTCTCATCGACTGACTTCTCGGGTATTGATCTCCTACCAGGAGGTCCACTTATTGACTTAGAATACGCAGATGACATAGTCCTGTTTGGTGAAGACGCTGATGAAATGCAGAGTCTTTTGGTAGCACTGAGCAACAATGCTAGAATGTTTGGGATGCACTTTTCTCCCTCTAAATGCAAGTTGTTGCTTCAGGACTGGTCTGCATCAACACCTGAACTAAGGATAGGGGGTGAAGTAGTCGAACGCGTTGACAACTTCACTTATCTTGGAAGTCTGATCAGCCCTAATGGGTTGGTGTCTGACGAAATCTCAGCACGGATTCGAAAAGCTCGCTTGGCCTTTGCCAACTTACGTCATCTATGGCGAAGGCGAGATATCCGTCTATCAATTAAGGGACGAGTATACTGCACGTCAGTTCGTTCCGTCCTTCTATACGGCTGCGAAACATGGCCTTTAAGAGTGGAAGATATTCGTAAGTTACTAGTATTTGACCACAGGTGCCTTAGAAATATTGCGGGTATCTGCTGGGATCACCGGGTAAGTAATAGTGAGGTTAGACGCAGGGTATTAGGGAATGATGGTAAATCAGTTGATGAGGTTATGAATCTTCATCGACTGAGATGGTTGGGCCACGTGTTGCGTATGCCTGAACACCGATTACCACGACGCGCAATGCTGACTAGTGCAGGGGATAATTGGAAGAAAGTTAGGGGCGGCCAAACCAAAACGTGGCATCAGTGCTTGAAGTCACTAACTTCTGGGCTGAGCCATGTTGGGAGATTCAGACTGCCTGGTTGGGGTCCGCGTGACTATCGTAACCAATGGTTGGAGACTCTTGGTGACATGGCTCAGAATCGATCACAATGGCGTCGGTGTATACACTCTCTGTCTTCCTTTAAACTAAGAGATTAAAATCACTTCAAATCTTTCTTTCTAGGAACTAATTCTATCTTCCTGTACTATATCCTTATACACAATCTTTCTTCTATATATTACCGCCACTGAATTAACTACTCCTATGAATCCGGTGTTCATCTTGTTGTGCTAATGCGGTATGGCAACTTGGACCGATGCATATACGTGCCTGGTCCTACGTTGCAGCTGACTGACTGACTGACTGATAGCCACGTATTAAATATCAGTAGGACTGATTATAAATACAATGGTTTCGAGTGCTGTTCGAAGTACGAGAGCGGTTATCACTTCCCGGTTGCTCACACCATGTAAGTGTTCTTCTGTAAGTACCTGAAGAGGAAATTGGATTAAAGGTGGTCTTAGTGAATTGAGAGCCTGACCATAGTACCCAATGGACAACTGCTTGAGGTCGTTCACATCCGACCTGTTTGTGAGTAATCTTTGTGTCAGCTCCGTACTTGTTGAAACCCCACCGCCGGAGACGGATATCCGTGGAATAAGCCGAGGTGTGCATTTTTAGGGTTGACATTTTCTAACCCCACCTCTCCTTGTGGGAAGGCAGCATCGCTGTCATGCTGGTTGTCTGAAGGAAACACCTTACTGCTGTCACACCTCTGTACAGTCAGCAGTACGACTTCGCCTTCGGACCTAGGTTTTGTTGCTTTTAGTCTTACCGCTGTTCAACCGACCTATCTGGCATGGTAGGACCTTGAGGAACGGTTGTTCCAGCCAGTATAGCTCAGTTGCTTTATCACGATAGGTAAACCCGATCACTAGGTCAAGGTAGCAATAACGTTCGGAGCATATCAAATATACTTAAAGAATACATCTTTTATCACATAATTTATTGGAAAATTATACTTTGTCCTAAATTTTGAAGAAGAAGAAGAACAACAACAACAAAATAACTCATCCAATTGCACATGATTAAATAAATAAACAAATTCACAAATAAAAAACTACACACAAACATATACATGAAGTAATGAATATATTTAAAATGAGCGCAAAACGTAGCACAAAAAAAAACAGAAAAGAAAAAAGATCAAATCAATTGGAATGTTTAAACAACATTGAATAGAAAGTCCCTAATAATACAACCCCCCCAAAGAACACCACCACCACCACCACCACCACCAACAACAACAACAAGAAAACACCTTAAACCTTCATCAATATTATAATGTTGATAATATTTTTTCAATACATAATGATAAATGTTTACGAAATAAATTAGATGAATTACAAAATAAACTTAAATTTATTGAAAATGAATCATTTTTAAAAAGAGTATTTAACCAATATGAAACTTCTAATAAACATAATTGATTATCAGATATTGTTTGACCAGTTAAAAATATAGTGATATATGATGTTTGATTATGAGGATTGTTGATATCCGTTGTTGTTGTTGTCGTCGTCGTCTCCGTTGGCGTCGTCATCATCATCATTGCTGTTGTTGTTGTCGTTGTTGACTTTCCATTAGAATAACAGTTCATATTCTCATGTAATTGTATATCATTACATACAATATATTTATGATTTGTGTGTATTTTATGAAATTGATATTGAATATTAATATGTTGTAAAAGATGAGTTATTAATTTGGATAACAATTCAGATTGACATATCCCTTTATTATTATTATTAATTATAGTTACTATATGATTATGATAAAATGATCGACTTAATATAAGTTTAGCTATAAAAAAAGGATTTAAAGAAATATCATTATTGAGCATCTTTTAGAGTTTGATTAAACAAAATACTATTAGTTTAGTAAGTAGTATCATGTTTGTTTAATTCTTTATACTGATTAAATTCTATCATCAGTATAAGATTGTGGAGATGATTATGTTATTGATTAAGATCAAGAATCCCGCTAGTGGGATCGTGGATGTGCACTGATGAGGAGTCCTACAATAGGATGAAACAACCGTCGAATGCTTCCAGGTTTTCAATGGTGGTTGTATAACATCAATCGGTTCTTGATCTCAATCAATAAATTCTATAAATCAAATAGAAACATAGCCAATCATCTAAGTAACTTGATATCACGTCTACCATGTTTTGATGTAAGGTACTTGGAGGTAGTTGGCAAGAGGTTTTAGTAAACCAAGGTTTTATGCTATTTAGTAGTTATTGGTAAAGTGTACTAAAAGTCTTGAGGAAACTAATTTTCTCTGTAGGATTTGAAAATGCATTACAGTTTGAGTCATTCCAGTCACTTAAACTAGTACTCAACAATTCCGTTTGATCGATAGAATTTGATTGGTTCAAAAGGATTAAACAAACATAATACTGGTGATTATTCAGAGATCAGTCAACTTTAAATAACTCAGTCATACAAGAAGTTCAAGAAGAAGCAAATGTCTAGGCGGTAATGTCGCAGACCATGAAACTAGGTGACGCGGTTTCGAATCATATGGATGTATCAGTTGTTCTCAAAAATAAACCTACAGCTTAATGACGAGTGCCAACATATGTCAAGCACAGTTTCCTGACAAATATCTATAACCACCTAGTATCTTAAAACAGTAGATATATCTCAGCTTTATAACTTATTAATTAAGTGAACATATGCCCTAGTATAGATTAGCATTGTCAATAATGTTTAAGGTCAATCACAGTAATTCAGACACAATATTCACTATATGTGATCAACATCAATGTACAGACCATAATATAACAGTTGTTTAAATATCAAGACGTTTGTATAAGGAAAGTTTTAAGCAATAATAATATTAACATTATTACTACTTAGGTCTTAATTACATGATCATTGAAAACCAAGAAGCATTGATACCTATCCCGTCCAAGTGTGGAACTATCCAGGTACGTACATCCAAGACCCTACCGAGTACCTCTTAGGCTTCATCGCAAGCGTTTCACATTTAAACCATTTAGTGTACCATCCAACAATTTACATTTCCAACTCTAGAAAATTCGTGATCTTTTGTCACTATCATTCAATGCTGTTGGAAACACAACGAACTTTGCAAACGCCATTAATAATAGAAATAAATCTTATTGACTACCTACAACAAAATAAGGTTTCTTTTATAATTACAGTTTAATTAATGTTATCATACATTACACCAACATAATCGTGTATACTTCATGTTCATGTGTTTTAAACGAAAATGAACAATAATCTTTGAATGAATTCATGTGTTGGAATAAAGAGTACATACACATACAACAGTTTAAGATATAAATCATTTGAAGTTATATTCAATGGGTGAATTGTCGCGACGACTTCCGAGAACAACGACGAAGCCTCTAGAAGAGCCGAAGAGTTCCATCCAATCAGAACGTAATGGAGCTTTATAGACTGTCAACATGGCATGCTACTATTAGCCAGTAGCACCACACGCCTCTTTGCGGATTGGTTGAGTTACAATGTTGATTTAACAAACGCTAATATCTATAAATACCCATGATTTTCTGCACATTTTAATTCTTGCCAAATAACCACTTTCCCTAGTCTTCTTCTGTCTTTTTATTTGCGACTTGGAGGGTTCTAGCGTTCGAGTGCTCAAGTTACGCGCGGTATCTTAGGAATCTAAACCCTAGATATGACATAAATAAAAATAATTTTCTTTCTGAACATGACAACTACTATACCACGATAATAACACCGGTGACCAAGTTTATACTATCGCTAGATTGAATTCTCAGATCATCTGATAAATGACAGACAAGATCATGTTACATCAGATATACAATTCATAACCAAAAAATAAAGAATCAGAGTCACGCTAGACGATATTTATTCCACACATTTACAAACAGTCAGTAAACTGAGTCCCTGTTTGCCTACACTTAGTGGCTAATCATATTTACTTTCAATAGCAACGTATCGATAGTTTCACACAATGGACATAAATTAAACGTGTTTACTTAGTTGACGTATGGTATATAATCGGTATGCGAATCGAACTGTTAATATGGATATAAACACTCACCCTTTATGATCATATATATACGAAAAAAGTTGAGAGAAAGATGATAATGAAAGAAAAGAAATAAGGATATTTCACGAATAGTAATAAAAATATCATACGGTTACCATAAAATGAAATTATTGTACTGAAATAAAAGAGTAGTAAGCTTTGAATTAAAGATTATCCACAACATTTTCTTAATATTCAAATAAGTGTGTTGTATTCAGGATTCAAAGGAAGTTTCTAGTTTATTTAATACAAACATCTTGGATGTTCGAGTGTACTCATCATATTCTATATTATTAAAAGGGGTTGTGTGGAGATTTTAGAAATTTCACTGGATGAAATCATGAGTCAATTGAAGCTAGACCACTATGGGAAACCTGGAAGTACTAGACGGTCGTTTCTTCCTAGCACGGGACTCCTCAGCAGTGTACATCCAGGACTCCGCTCCCCGCGAGATTCGAACCCAGGTTTTCTATGGTGGTCTAGTTTCAATTGACTTATGATTCCATGCAGTGAAATTTCTAAAATCTCCATACAACCCCTTCTGATAATAATAATCATCTGCTCATTAGCGACTGACTTCAAAAGATACTCCTGGAGTTCTAGGGAAAAGCCGTTACAAGTGGAGTTCAACCAGGTCTGTTGTGAGATATCAGCTCACGGAAGACAGTGATGTACGGTGGCGCAATTTCGTGGATTGGTTGAAGTTAGACATTAACACCGTTGGATGCCGGCCAGCTGAGTGGTCTAGTTGGTTAAGCGCGAGACTGGTAGGTCCTGGGTTCGAATCTCGCGAGGAGCTGGACCGTGGATGCGCACTGCTGAGGAGTCCAATACTAGGACGAAACGGCCGTCTAGTGCTTCCGGGTTTTCCATGGTGATCTAGCTTCAAATGACTCATGATTTCATCCAGTGAGATATTCTATATCCTTGTTTTGTTTCTTATTCAAATTTATACTACTTAAAAATATTAAGTAACCCATCTTATTTTTAATAACTTTTAATCATTGACATGTCGATAATATTCAATTAACTTATTACTGTAATCTTATCATTTAAATACTTCCGATAGATATTTTCAGCCTTTGTATATCTGTCGAGGATTCATCTTATTATAAAAGTTTTTCACTTTTGGCGGAAATCACATTCCAATATGTAGCAGTTATTCACTAAATGAACGAAACAAATTACTTAAGGTCATAGATAAAATATATTTATTGAAAATCGATAATATTCAAGATAACCTCAAATATTTTTGGTCAATTAAAGAAAAGAAAACAGACCAACAAATAAAAGTGGTCGATGAAAAAAGTAAACAAATACATCAATAAAAACGTACTAAAAATCACGTAAGGTGAGAGTGGTCTCATTATTTATTTGATAGATGAGAATTTCTTTATTCTAATTAGTTCTGATTGAAGTGTATCGATATTAGTTGAAGTTGAGTATAGTACTTTTAGAGTCAGCTAGTTATCGGTAACTAGTCCAAAGAAGGGGTGGGAACATAAGTGATGATTAGTAATTATCAGTAAAGTATACCTGTAGTCTTGATGGAAATAAAATTCCCAGTAAAATTCAAATTCGCACTACTTAGTGTCACACAGTCAAAGATTTCACTGCTGAATTATTCAGAATACGACTGATGAGATGAAAAATGCTCGAGTTATATACAGGTGTAGCGGACGCCACTCACAAGATTATTTTTAAGTAGTGTGTAGCCGAACGTGACGTCGAAGTTACTACAATTGTCGGACGGAATGAAGAGCTTCAGTGCATTGAAAGCACGGAGTCGGCAGAACACATCTAAAGATGTAAATGGAAGCTGAAGATTATAAGCAATGTATTATGTGAGCACTTTATAACTTATCACAATAAGTGTACATTCCTCTTGCCTATTGTCGCGTTTTACACACGGAACATTAGTCTTCTTAATGATTCAAATAAATCTTACTGACTGATAAGTGACAAATAGCAGGAAAATTAAATGAAATGGGGTTTCCTGATGATCGGATACAACTACCCAATGTTAAATACAGTTACTACAACCACGTGAAGCACATCTTAACTACGAAGAGTCATTCATTGATAATTAAAATAGAAAGTAGCATGTATGTACATCGATTCAAGTTGCAAAATTACATCAGTACAGTAGGGTGAAATTATCAAAGTACATGTTCAATAAATAGAAGTAGTAACAGTATTAGTAGTAGTAATAGAAAAGATTAGGCACGAACAAAGTGATTCGAGAAAAGATTGAATTCATGGAATAGAAAAGTATATGTATTTTAAAACAAACAATGAATGCATCTGAGTCATTGTGAACAATATTAAGTCATATTATTTAATCGTCTGTAAACATGGATAATGATAATTGCACAGATTCTAACAAGGTAGTTTGCACACACACATATAGCTAAGTTCAACAGTAAACGACTTTATAGACTGATACTGCGTCTTAGTTTAATTGACCCTAGGTTTATTCCAACCTACTCCTATGCAAGATAACATCGACATTTTAAATGGTATTCTAACATTCATCGAATCATGATCTCAATCAAAAAATCATACAGATTAGTTGTATAATGTTTCTACTATTTTAGTAAACACTCAATTTAAAATAAACCAATAATACAATGTTTAGCATTATTATGCGGATCGTATCATAATTGATTAAAGTGTTTTGATTGTGTAGAACTAGCATAGATAATTTTAGAACAATGCTCAAGTCTCTACTTTGTACATGTCCAATACTTCAAGTAAATTAGTTTTAGTCAATCAGCAACAACGTAGAACTTCGTACGTACGTACGTACATCAGTTCAAGTTAACATACCATATTATCACAGAGATGCAATTATCGATTCAGATCCCATAGTGATAGAGGTAGTAAAACTATAAGCAGTAATCGGAAAGATTAGGGTTTGAAAATGTTATTCAAGGAGTACAATTCAGTGAAATAAATTTAGAGAGAGAGAGAAAAGGAACATGAAAAATTCAGAAGATTAGATGAAGTCTAAACTAGTAAATTAGTTTAGACTTCTTCAACAGAAGTATTATTTTCAAAATGTGATTTCACTCTCTTTCATAATATACCGTAATAATTATATGGTCTAGAAAGACAATGAAAACTGCTTTATGATTCAACAAGTTGTCCAAAACTCAAGGAATAGAACAGTAATAAGCGACCAAATCTATGTAAAGAAACGGATGATATTAACAATCATAACAGTAATAATAATAATAATAATAATAATAATAATAATAATAATATAAAATATAAACAGAACATTGACATACATCTTTCGTCAAAATATTCTTTTTCATTTAAATGAATAGGTCGTATTAATTCTGATGCTGGTGGATTTAAACAAATTCTCCATCTATGTAATAATTCATGATTTAATGAATCATTTAATTTCATTTCATAAATAAGATCTAAATCAATTGGATCACAAAATCCAGCAAAATCTATGCCAAATTGTACTGTACATGTTGATTGAGGTTTCAATTGTACTGTTTAATGTAAGTTGGAAATATATATATATATTATAAGGTAGTTAGAAATGTAATAAAATGTAATTAAAGAAAATTGTGCATTACAAGTTATGTTATTTATGTCATGCTACTTAACTATACTACTTAAATATCAGTAACTAAACTATTACTCTTGTTATAGAATGTTGTAAAGATTGTTTAAATATATTTTATACTATGAAGTGATTTTGGTTTGATCCGTTGTGGAATTGTGAGTTTGTACTACTGAGAAGTTCAATACTGAGACGATAGAGCTGTCCAATGTTTGTTCGTTTATAATGTCTATCTAACCCAATGTGAAATACTATTGAATACTTTTCTTCACTTTTTTTAAATGATTAAATAAATCAATTGAGTAGTTTTTAAAGATGAGTTTAATTTTGAGGAGAATTTACGTTATGGATTAATGTTAACAGTAAAACTAAACAAAATTAAAAAGTACTGGACATAGATTTCAAGTAGAGATGGATGGTGGCTGGGATTGGAGTCCAGGATGAGCGTTCTATATCATTTGAGACTTGTTAGGTGGATGTACATGCATCTCAGAGTTAATATTCACTCCAGGACTAAAACCCAATACCGTTTGCTTCGAACGCCATCGCGTTATTCATTTAGCTACAGAATTTAGACATAGATTTTTTCGGATTAGTTGTAGTTACAATCAATAACCTCACGGGGCTTTTTGTACTCCAGAGTTGTTCGTGAATCGGTAAACTAATACTTAATATATAAAGCTTCAACAAACGTCCAATAAAGATGACAATCATTAATTTTGTTGTTGACCACTGCATTTCAAGCATAAGATGTAATCAACCTACACTCAGTCAAATACAATCGTCGCCATATATATAACTAAATATTAAGAGAAGTTAAGACGGTAAATTAACGTAAAATTGACATATTCATTGATAAGAATGTAGATTTTCAATGAAAACAATTCAGTTAGTACGATAGTCTATGTGAGAATGTGATCTATACAAAATAATAAATATATCCTATTGAAAGATATGAGTAGATGCATACTCATCTATTTCCATATTAGAATGATACAAATTCGAACAACATACACCTGAGAACTTCTTGCTCTCAAATGACTTCATAAGATTAAGTGTATTTGACTTATACCATAGAAGTTATCCTCACTGGTTTCAAGGGTAAAAGATATTCCCACAAAAGAGATAAACCGAGAGACAAAGAGTAAACAAATGCTCAGGGATTAAACTAATTTCATCAATATGAATAATTCATCTAAGAGACTCAGAAAATTCTAAATCTAAACCTATAGTAAGCTCCATAATTACTGACAATCAAAGGATCCTATCCCTCGACACTTCTTTACTGTCCTGTATACCAGACTGCTGGAGAAACATTTGAGAAATGCTCCATCTAGAAAACTACACACTTTAAACAACCAGGCAATAGCTAATCTTTAACCACTATACGAACACATTCAATCAACAATAACTGATCTACCTACTTTATTATATGGTCAGTGAAAAATATAATATAAACGGTAAACTTTTCTAGAGAGAGTTGGATGGTGGCTAGCATTGGGATCCAAAAATCCATATACATTCAACTGACGAGTTCCAAATAGGATGAAACGCACGTCATGGACACCAGTGTTAGTCACCATCCAACTTTTCTTAAAAACAATTGTAATTAAATGGCAGTATCGAACCATTCCCCTACAGGATGCACATATGCTAACGAAAATTGATCAATTCTAATTCATGAAATAACAGCGGGAAGATCCAAACAACCAATTTACATCAATAAACGTTAAACACTTTGAAAAAAAACAATGCTTAATAATAATTATATTACTGACAAATATAGACTTAAAAATAATTAAGTAGTATGAAATTCAATACTTTATTTTTAACAAAATTAATGGATTACCTATTGGACTGAAAGACTGAATTCGATTAGCATCAACCAATAATCGACCTATTACACTATTCATTAGATCAAATTGAATATTTGTCAAATCTACACATGCATTTTGATTACATAATTTCAAATTGATTACAATTAATTTCGGATGATTAGGCCAAACTATACGAGTATATTGTAATTGACCAGTTATATCATTTTCATGTGGATTAGTTAGAGTAAACCATAAAAGTGAATAATTATGAATCTATACATGAATGAAAGCAAATAGAAATAAATACTTCGTTTTAGATTTCTAAATATGTCAATTAACAAAAATTGGTAGTATATAATAAGTTAAGTAGTTGAACGGGGTCCATAGGAAGTACCTGGAATCTTAAAGGGAATTAATGCTCCTTAGTGGATTCGAACCCAGAACATCTAGTTTTACAGTTTGAAAAGTTACTACTAATAATAATACTATTCACAGGGAGAATCAGTTCCCTCAAGATTGAAGACCCGCCTTGTTCACATGTGGGAATTAGTACGAAAGCATTGTCACAGAATTCCTACTGCTAACTTCAACCATCTTACATAAAAACGATGGGAGTACGACGATGAGTTACCTGAGTTAGTGATCATATTGTGACGTTATCATCAATAGAATTCGGTCAGAAATTCGCAAGACTAATCAAACATGATATTGGTCACTTAACAGTAACCAGTCAACTGAACAGTATTAATTCAGTAGTAGGATAGCTCAAACCTATGAAAAAGCTACAATACACATTGAATCTTCTCATGTGGATAACTGATACATCTATAGGGTCCATTTAATTATAAATGGCGGAATGAATTACTGACCGTAAATAAAAAGATTAACGAGATATTGGAAACCAAAGGTAATACAATGAAGATTAAGCAGGCTCAAATAATAATAAATAAACAAAACAATCAGATTTTAGATATTTCCTCTTAGATTTCCGCATTATAGCTGATGTTGTTTTATGATGACAACTCCTGGTCGTAACTTCTAGGCCTAAATCCTAATCGTTCACACTTGATAATTGAGTTGACTCAAAGTTACTACTTTACGATAGCTTGTTGGTCATCCGACAATTTTATTCTCGGCAAAAGGTTTTCTTTAAGGAAGGAACTCTAAGAGTGATGCACAGGTTAGCACAACCATAAACCTTTTGTAATTATAAAAGTATGTTATAGACTATACTTTCTAATATCTGACTTACTATTTAAAAGATCGTTGATGTTCAAAGTTTGAAAAAATCATCTGTCTACACGATTATATAAGAATGTGAAACAACGAGTTTAACATACGAGGAATTTTAGGAATAGTTCAAACAATGAGAACTGAGATAGAAAAAGTGTATTTTAAAGTTTCTGTAATCTGAATTTGTGTATTAATGGGGTAGACTATTAAGATGAAGAAATATAACTTGTAGATGAGTCATGAAGTGTGCCATCAAATTTACAAACATTTTATCGAACAAGCAGAAATGGATGGTGGCTAGCAGTGGAATCCAGGATGGGCGTTTTGTCATTTTTGGGATTCGTCAACTGGATCGAATATTATATGTTGTCTAGTTCACTCATTAAAAATGTTACGATTTCTTAAACAACACATACTCTAGTGAGAAACAGAATAATACACAGGTTTAGAATAAACCCAAATGTAAAAACAGCTGGGTTCTTATTATTAGAAAGAGAAACCAAATAATATCCCCCATTACATAAATAGGAAAAGGTTGTAGTCCCGAGGGCATAGATAATGAAATAATAATAATTCTGCTGTTGAAAAGTTAAATATTTATCACGTCGATAAATAGGGAAATTATAAGTGAAAAAAGAAGGCTCAACATGATAAAATAAAATGCTGAAATTGAGATCAACCGTAATCAAGAGGATCATAGAAACAGAAACAAATCAGTTGGGGGAGGGAAGGTTTATAGAGAATATAGAAGGGGAAGCAGATGGCTACGAAAGAAGAAGTGTGAATAAGAAAGGAAATCATAAGATTAAAACAATGGTACACAAAGAGGTTGTACCAGTTTCTTTAGGACACATAATTCTGCAATTTTCAGATGTATAGCTATTGCATAGGTAATGTTAAGAAGATGAAATATAACTGTCTTTGGTAGCCTTCTACTTGCCTTGCAGATAACTTTGAACACAGAATCCGCATTGACTGAGTGACCTGTGTTGACAAGTTGTTCTATTATTGAACTTCCTAATCAGTCGTTTCCACCTGTTTTAAGCCAAGCCAGATAGTGTTCTCTAATTCTTTTGGATAAAATACGCATCGAACGACCTATACACCTGGCTCCACAGAAACAGATAAATTGATAAACACACATGGAATTGGTTAAATGAGACTATTTATCCTTTAGATTGTTACTAAACATTGATCGGATGGAGAACACTATCAGGAAAGTTGCTGGGAAGAACATTGTATTGAGAGAGAGTCGGATAATATCCTCTTCAGGACGTCTGTAACTAAATCATCTTCGAAAATGATGTTCATATAAGGTGTTTTATTTTCTACAGATGTTATTTGTGCTTTAGGCGGTTGGAGTTTTATATTCTTGTCAATAAATAACGATGGATACCCATTTACGTTAAATATTTTCTTAAAAAGACATAGTTCGTTATCTATGAACTCGAGACTACAAATTCTTTGTATTTGTGTAGTGGGGGATATGATTAAGGACCCCGTTGTGAAAACCTGATAGCTAGCCATTCCAGAATAATGTTTTAATTAATGCCTTTATTTATTCTAACTGACTGTTACCATGTTTAACAGAATTTTATTGTCACTATTATTATAATTATTATTATTTTGAAAAAATGAGTGTATATTTGCAAGTGAACAGCATTGAAAATAAATCTATGTAAGACAGAACTCTTCGCTGAACTAATCATTCTTATTTTGAAATATATTTGATAACTAAAAGAGCTTATATGGTGGAGATTTGTAGCTCAGGTGGGTTTGTTGATGATATCGTTCAGAAGAACGATGAAAGCTCCACGATCAAACCATCCAGATCAGAGAAGAAAACTCCATCAAAAAAAGAGCATACAATAACATTAAAACAAAGAACAAATTACTTGTAACGGAAAATTAACACAATCATCATTTGAATGTTGTAGTGAAGGATCACAGGTATTCAACGAATCATTGTTTTCTTTATTATTTACTTCACAAGTATCTAAAATAGAAAAATTACAACTTACAATTCATAATGTAAGACAGAGTTGTATATCTATATATGTAGTAATAAATATACCATTTTTTCTATTAACATTTAAATATACCCATTGAGCTCCAAAATAATTTATTTAGTGGAAAAATCTCTGATTTAATATTGTGAAAATTACTTTTATCAGTATGGGTCTCGGGTTCAAGTCTTTCCTGAGTGCGGGATCGTGGGTGAGCACTGTTGAGAAGTTCCGTTCTAGAACGAAACGGCCGTCCGATGCTTCCAGGTTTTTAATAATGTTCTAGCTTAGATTGACTAGTGAATTCAACGGTTAAAATTATCAGCATGAGGTTGTGGAGATTATTGAGTTTTTGAATGAGATCATGAACCGATTGATGCTACACCACCATTGAAAACTTAGAAGCACTGGAAGGCCGTTTCGTTCTATTGTGGTAAGTGATATTCGTCATAGGTCAACATCAGTTAGGCTACATCTATTTGGAAACTAATCTCTATAAAACTTCTCATTCAAAACAATGTGCCCACTAGTAATATCCTCTATTTTCATTGAGTTCCCTGGAATTCTTGATGAACAATCATAACCGGTAGAGTTTAGCTCTAACAGCAGAGACATAGTTATAACTGTTGAGATTCAACGGTTACTGCATTATATTACGAACTGATTGCAAAGAGAAATGTAATCAATCCGAATAAAACCCAGTTATTGCAATGTTTAGTGCCCAGTGCCAGACATGAACTTCATGTAGTCAAGTTATAGTATGATTGTAAGTGGGTATAAAATCAGTGTTCTCGGCTGCAAAGTTTTTCCATCAAATCAGCTTCGTCTGTATATATACAACTCAAATGTTCATTAATTATATTCAAAAATGAGATTAGTTATTGTAACGCAACAGTCCTATATTATTATGTCATTAAATTGGTTTAAAAATAATACCTTTAGAATTCGAATGGGTATGAATCATGTCATCAGATGTGAAATTTGAACTTGGCTGATCACAGTTGAGCTTAGAATCACTTCTAGTTACCTAGAATGCAAGAAAATGTTTATATATATGCGAAAGTTCAAAGTTTGACATAGTTAATTATTAAACCATTTGTAGAATGCAACATGTATTAGGTATGCTCAAGCACCGATTGCCTAAACAGATGATATGAGTTCGAGTAGAAATAAGTTAGTAGAAATAAAAAGGTTGGTAAACCAAAACATGAAATCAGTCTATGACTGTTGATCTGAGCCATGTTGGTAAATAAAGACTACTTGAATGGCACTCGCACGATAACTACGATAAGCGTTTGAAGATGCTAAATGACATGGTTTCGTCGACTTACACTCATTAAAAATACACATAGCGATACTAAAAGGGTTATCCTACCATGAAAAAACACGATTAATTAGTCATCACATTTTCAAGTCGAAATAGAGGAAGTAACTGTGGTGTTTGAATGAACTAATGACTCCTTTGTACTTGTTGAATGTTTGATTTCGAATTCTAAATACAGTACATTCGTTGGTGCTTGTGTAGTATTTCTTGATTCAATTGCGTTATCCCTGGGATTCTTAGTTCATACTATAATTCAATTACTCCTAATTATCATATTGGCGTCGCGATGGAGCCTGAGATGGAACAGTTAGATATTCATTCAACTTCTGAAGCTTTTGAAGACTATTTGGAAAGGTTTGAAATATGGAGCATGACCAAGAAAGATGATGAGGATATTAATATTGTGGCACATTTTCTCACATTCATTGGAAAAGAAGCATATGGTTTATTAAAAATTTTGGCTTCACCGGAAAAGCCCATTTCTCTTCATTATACAACTCTCACGGAACTACTTCTAGACTATGCAAAGTATACAAATTTCGAATGCGGTAAAGGGAGATTTCGTAAAATAATTCATGAGGATATAAAAAATTCCACTACATTACGTCGCCCCATCCCAGTGCATACTCAAGATTATGCAGATAGTTCATTTGGGAATTGCGATGCAGTTGACGAGGATGGCCACAAGTTTGGTCAATGTTTGTGCTGTGGAAGGTTCCACCCTTTTAATTCATGTAAATTTCGTAATTGTAAGTGCTTTAAATGTGTTGATATTGGACATATTCAGTCAGTTTGTAATACTACTGTTCATGTTGCTGCAATTGCAGCAACTAATATTAAGTCTTTTGATTCTGATTCTATTAATCTGAATATTTATAATGATCATTTATCTTTATCGACGATTTCAAAAGACAGTTTAGAGTCATATATCAGTTCAGAGTTAAATGAAACTCAAGATTCTTGCGAGACAACAATTTCTAATGAATCAACCTATCAGATTTCTCATGTTATTGTACCAGATATGGTTTTTCCTAATGATTCACATATTTCTGGTGAAATTTCTTACAAATCTGGTGAAAATATTTCGAATAAACCTAATGATGATCAAAAAACTGATGTAGTTTTGATAGATGCTGATTTTTCTAACGATCCTTTACTCTGCAATGACATTCTTAATAAATTCGAGAAAACTATTTTAGAAGAATCGAATCTTGATGTCATATCAAATATTATTTGTCCTCATGATGCATTTGTTTCTTGTGAGAAACTTGTTCAATGCGAAGCACGAGTATTAAATGAGTTAGAGTTTGATTACAATTCAGATAATTCCATATCAACTGTTGTTTGTCCTTATCATAAATTCACTTCGAATTTTTACTCTAGTCAAATTGAGAAAGGTGTTTTAAATGAAGCCACATTATTCATAACTTGGGGATATGAAGATCCGACATTATTTCGTGGGGGAGGATAGTCTGAATGTCTATGGTTCAAATTCTAGGAAGCAGTACTTTCAGTACTCAACCGACATGATGATTGTACACAATCCCAGAAATCAAATATAACAGAGTCTTTATCCAATACATTGTGTGACAGACACAGCATGAATTTGAGGAGAGGAAGACGTACAATTGATTACAGACACTTAGACTCTAATTTAAGCTGTGGCGGATGTGGTGTTTGAATGAACTAATGACTCCTTTGTACTTGTTGAATGTTTGATTTCGAATTCTAAATACAGTACATTCGTTGGTGCTTGTGTAGTATTTCTTGATTCAATTGCGTTATCCCTGGGATTCTTAGTTCATACTATAATTCAAATACTTCTAATTATCATAGTAACCTTCTACAGTTTACAATCGATTAAGAGGGCACAGATGAATCAATGCTTTATCATTCTCTGAATCTTGAATTAGAGTAATCTTTCATGCACACCGTTTTATTCAGTCTTTTCGAATGTTGTTCTCACTGCTTAATCTTTCTTACAATTATTAACATTGCATTATTTCAACTCCTTTGGAATTTATTTTATCAATTATATATGAACGCGTAGATTTGGTATGGTACGTTGAGCTAACGCGCATTTGTGTAAGGCTCCGCGTTAATTATGACTGACGTGCCGATACAACTCACTAAGGAGCCTCAACCACTATGAAGCAATTAGACATACATACAAATTATGAAAACGAGCAAATATAGGTAGGATATTTACCATAATTAAAAGTTTTATACAGGAATGACTAACTATGATTAAACTCGGTCTTGTAACTCATACCTTCAGATCTCATGGTGAATCATTAATCATTAGAATAGCTGAGAGACGATTTACCTCTGAGGTAAAAAAAAACATCCGAGGCTACTTAACACGATTATATATATATATATATATATATATATATATATATATATATATATATATATATATATATAGCATTTTTACTAAGTATTTTGGTTTTATTGTTCTCTTATTATCATAGTTCTAAGCTTTCATTTGAACTGAAACTTGTTGCTATGGCGTTTATCACACATAAACTATAGCTGACTAATTGTGTACCGAGTATTCCGTTTTTCCATCATCAATGTTGTTGTTCCGTGTTAATACTGTTATCCAAATAGTCCGTGGTTTTGTGTTTATAGAAATGAGTGTCTGAAATATAATAGCGAAATTGGACTGGTGGATATTAGTCTTGTGTTGTTCCTCTTTGTTAGGAGCTAGTTAGTAGTGGGCCAACCGTTAGGCATAGAGTAGTAGTCTTCCTTCGTCGGTTAAGGTTATATACGCATACCGGGTGGTTGTGAGACGTAACAATTTGAATAAATTTGCGATATGGAGTAAAGATCACTCGATACCATTGATGACGACTGTTTCAGTGCCCGAAATGTTTGAAACCTACCAGTCGTGACTTATCACTGGAACTTAAGGAAAATCTCGACGCAGTTCACTAGTTGAAAGTTTTTGTGGAGATTGATTAAATGAGAAAGTTTTATTCATCACAGATAGTAGGTTCCCACTATTGAGGAGTCCACACTAGGATGAAACAGCTGTCCAGTGATCCCTGTCTTGCCATGGTACCGTAATTGACATCAATTTGTGATGAATACAACTTACACTGATAATTACTAACAAGGTTATATGAAGCCAAATAAGATTTCACGGTAACTGAAACGTGATAAAATAATATAGTCTATTTGCTGAAGCGACGAAAATAACTCGTGCAATAGAACTTATTTTGAAATTATTAGGTATAATTGTGCCAGGGCTGATCAGAAGTTTGATGATAAATATACTGGTCGAAAGTTTACACACTAGCAAAATGAACATCTCAAAAATTCAACTCTCTAATAAATAAACATTTCATAGCTAGTATCACTACTAACCTTAGTTAGGAAACCAAGAGCAACTTGATAGCTCTTTCGTTTTAGTATTCAGAACTCTTCAGTAGTACACATTTATGTTATATTTTTAAGCCTTACATATAAAGTGTTTAAAATTCTCATATCATTGGATTAAAGTCCAAAGAACGACATGTCTGAGTTTAATTTAATTGTGTATTTATTTTATTTATTTATTTGAACACAAAAATATTGGTACAAGAGGGCACCAAATATAAATGCGCCACACGAATTTTCATTTGATTTGTGTGTGGGCTGTGATACTGCTCGGGTGCCCAGACCGAAGCAGGTGGTTTTCTTAGGGGACCACACCCCGAGCCTTTGACCTGAACGTCTGATCCACAAGGCAGTGGAGCATCGTGAGGAGATGCAGTCCCATGGTAGCTGGTGACCAACGATTGGTTCATACGCCATTTGTTCCTTCAGGATACTGGAGCCCATGTGCACCATTGGTTTGGGATCCGGTTAAAGCGCCGGACATTCGCTTTTCGTCCTCTCATTTTCGTAAACAACACCCCCGCCACGAGAAGGCAGTGAGTAGGACTTCCCTGGCAGAGGCTATATACGCGTGGCCATGTGAGAGTATTTCGAGAGGGAGAGCGGACACTCCCCACTCTCGGCTATACCAGGGCGTTTGGGGGCAATATTGTGACCATTATCTATTCACACTGATAATGCTTGTATTATGCCCATCTTCACTTTTTTACTTTTTGAACAACACGGTTAGCTAGTAATACGGAGGAATAGCAAAGGTAACTTTTGGACGATTGACTTATTACTATTATTATTAACTCGTCAGACATTTACGATATATTAAAAAGAATGCATAATTTAGAGAAGGACAACAAAAGGTTTATATGGTTGAATGTAAAATGTAAATAATTACAACTTACTAATGATTGTTCAGTAAGTTTTTCAATATCCTCGTTTATCACAGCATCATGAACAGATTCATTAGACGATGATGATTGAGCGTTTAGCCAACTGTTTAAATCTTGTTTCATTGAAATTTGTAATTCATTAATATCATGAATAAACTTTTCTCCAGTGAATGAATCTTCCTTCAATGATTCGGAAGTAATGGTGTCATTAAGAGTAGTAATGGCAACAGGAGCGGGAACATCAGTTGGTAATAATGATGAAGATTGAGATTCGGACAGATTAGATGAATTGGATGATTGTTCTTTAATACTATGATTTTTTACAGTAGACAACTGTTGTTTCGATCGAATCAAGTATTCTATGTCAAAATCGGAATCTGATTCACTATCATAATTATCATCTTTATCGGTCGCTTCTTCATTCTTTTTAAATTGATCTTCATCGCTAGTATACTCGTCGTTGTCATCACCATCGCTGGAAGTATTTCCACTCCCATAGAGTGACTGACAGAAAAAATTTAGAGTAATAACTATCACTATACTAATAATTGCGAAAGTTTAGATTTCCCTAAAAAATTGTAAAAATGATGATAATCAAATATTTCAAGAGTGAGACAACCGAAATGGTTGAACACCAATGGTCACTATTTCTTAATAAAGGTCAGAAAATTAGTTCTTAAAATGAGCCAGCAGTGGCGTATTATTGTTATTATTATTATCAGTCCAAGGGGTTTGTGGAGATGATAGGGTTTCATCTCCACAAACACATAACACTAATGATCATAGGGAGCATTTAATAAGATGGATGGTTTTCTGTACATTAATAATCTATTTTTCAAGATAGTTTTCATCAAAGACTATGGATATTCGTTAAATAATAATAAAAAATCAAGACATTTGTATCTTTTTCTACAAGTGAGTGGTCACTAATCAATGGTTATTCTGTAGTAAATATGTTAGTTTCTGTTCGAACAGTTGTATGAGTAACGGCTCAGACTTTGAAATTGGGTTAATTCCTTTAAAATCTCATGTACGCTAATAAGTTACAATTAGAGCAAAACCTAAGTAAAGCAAAGTCTCTTTTTGACTACCGACAACTCTCAAAGATTTATTTCTCTTATATATTAACTCTTAGTTGTGTAAGCTGTGAGTAGCACTTGGAAACTATAACAAAGTAATCATCCGATCTGTATGGAATCTTAATATTTCCTTAAATATTCACAGGTAGACAAGAAAAATGATTTAAAAGGAAATAAATTAAAAAGATATTTCGTTTTAGTTTATAACTATGAATTTGCACTACTATTAAAAAGACCCATACACAAACAAACCATTTGTCTATAACGTTTCTTAATTTTTCAATTATCGACTAGCTAAAATCAATCCGAATATAAACTATAGAATATTATTGTAATGATTGTCTATTAATACAGAAAAGATTACAACTTACAGACGATGTATGTTTAGCTTTTTTATTTCCTTCTTTTCTTTCATCAATTAATTCATCTACTTCTTCTTCTTCATTCTTCTCTTCCTCCTCCTCATCATCATCTTCGTCATCTTCCGTTTCTGAGAAGAAATCATTTAAAGAAATATTTCCAAAACGATCTTTCTTTTTTTCATCTATCCGATGTTTAACATGTAGAACAGATGATTTAGGTGAATTCATTTCAGAAGATTCACTATCATTCGAAGTAGCAGTTGATTGAAGAGGTGTTGCAATAACACGTGACCATGGATCTGGTGGGATAGTTGGCCAATCGGTAAGTTCTCTATAACCTGATAAACGATGTTGTAAAATATGCGATAATGTACCAAGACGAAAGTTGGATCTACCTAAACAAGGGAAGATTTATAAATATTAGAAAAATATACATATAACTGGAAAAAAATTACATTCCTAAGTATTAGGTACCAATTAAATATGGTTATATGTTATTTTTGTCAATAACTGATACTTTATATATTTACACTCTAAGACACTGACGTTTCTAGACGATCAGGCAAAAAGAAAAGGGCAGAAGATACGGAGAAAAATATACCGCTCAAATTATTTTATGTACACAAAACAAGAGAATTGATGTAACACGTCGATTCAAAGACTTCTAGAGAATATACTCTAAAATTGGTAAGACAATGCGGTATTAAACCAATTGGACAATGGTGAAACTGTGGTTAACGATAATTATATTTTAACTATGAACTAAGATACTCATCTTCGAATCATACTCTTACGTAAAAAGGATAGTCAAACTGTCCGACGTCGTAAAGCAAAGTTGCTGTTGTAGGATAAGATCGGATATTCTCAAATGATTACTATTTGGATACGTCATATATCAATAAAAAAACCTGAGAGCAATCATTACTAAATAAAGAAATGATGATACTATACCTGTAATTTACAGCTTAAGTGCTGCATAAGTTTACTAAACGACTTAGTAGAAACACAATAGCGAACTACTAATGTCTGTAATACATCGTATCATTTTCTAATGCCTTCACTAACAGTGATGACCCAGTGTAGAATACATAGGCATTTATACATTGTCGATTTTTCGCTTATATGTATGCATCCGATTTCACCAAGATTTGTTTAGACAACGGTGTAGGTGTATCATACATCAAAATAACCTGGTAGAGCTGATGGTGGTGAGAGTCCACCAGCCCTATCCAAATGCTCTCACATGGCTAAGTGTATATAGCCAAAGGCGGGAAATTTCTATTCACTGCCTTCTTGAGAAGGGTTGTTTACAAAAGTTAAAGGATGGTAAGAGACTGTCCGGTGCTTAAACCCGGTTTGTGAGTACGGAGGATCCATCTAAGATTATTCGAAAACACGGATCCCAAACTTATGGTATATATGAGTTTCAAGATGTCGAGGGGATTATTGGCGCATGAACTATTGTCGGTTACTGTTTATGATGGGATGATATCTATTGACGTTGCTCCACTGCCTTGTGGATTAGATTTCTAGGTCCAAGGCTCAGGGAAAGGTCCTCTGCGAAAACCATCTGCTTCGATTTGGGGCACCCAGATAGTATCGCAAACCATACACAAATCTAATGATGACTACCTGTTGTGTTGCATATATATTTTGGTACTGCTTAGCACCGATATTTAAATAAATAAATATGTGCATCATAACAATTATTTATTTTATTTTAACACATAGATATTGGTACAAGGAGGTACCAAATACATATGCGCCACACGAATCTCAAATGATTTGTGTGAGGGATGTGATACTGCCCGGGTGCCCAGACCGAAGCAGGTGGTTTTCTTAGGGGGCCACACCCCGAGCCTTTGACCCAGAGGTCTAGTCCACAAGGCAGTGGAGCATCGTAAGGAGATGCAGTCCCATGGTAACCGGTGACCAACGATTGGTTCATACGCCATTTTTTCCTTCAGGATACTGGAGCCCATGTGCACCATTGATTTGGGATCCGGTTAAAGCGCCGGAAATTCGCATCATCACAATAGCTTTCATTTGGAAATTATTCATGGTTAGAAGTAACATGCATAAGGAACTGTAGTTTATCCCTGATTGAGATTATTTTAATTACCGTAACGAATGAGTTCGGATGTTAGGTTACGTACCTTACAATCAATAATAATGGTGTATATGTACTCGATCCTTATTTGCCTTTGGGTCTGAAGCTTTGAAATTATTTTACACTTTTTATTCTGTGGATTCGTTCTTTCATGGTCAGTCATATTATCTATGTCTAATCCTTTCTATGATTACTAATATTCTTACTACTTCTACTAGTGCTCTGAAATTTGTTTTGCTAAATTCATCTTGGTGTAGTGATATGAACTGGCAACCTGGACCGATGTACCTATATATATCACAGGTTTTTTTACGTTTATAACAGACTGACCTAGATGTTTGTTAGCTCTTTTATTTCTAAGTAAATCAGTAGTATACAATAAGTCAATACCGAGAAGTCACTTCAACCTTATTAAAAACTATGAAAGAAAAGCAATAGTAACAACTTACCTTCAAATTGTGATTTGATTATTGGTGCCGGTTTAGTGGCTAAACAGATTTTACGAATATTTTTAGATAAAAATGTATTACTACTAATATTATTATTAGTAGTATTATTTGGTTTCAGTGCATTTTTATGGACCCCAGGTGATGATGAATTATCATCGCTAATCAGAGTTGGCTGTAATTAAAAGAAAATTGATTTTCCTTTAAAATCAAAAGCGAATTTTGCTCTATGTATTAAAAAGACATAATTCAAAATACCCGAAGTATAAATCAAGATAAGAGATAAAATATATGGTGAGTTAGATACCAAGCTGGTTGGTTAACTGAATCAGCATAGGAAATAATATAATAGAGAAAATAGAAAACACATGTGGGTTGTAAGTGCTTTATCATGGATATCTTTAAAACACTTTCTACGTGAGTTAGAAAAAGTGAATGATTAATACTGAGATTTGACGTAGAGTAAATCAGTCAGATATTCATCAACGGACGTTACTGGGTGGAAAATGCAAATTGATTGATGAGGTTATAAACCTCCATCGACCTAAAAGATTACAGTGCACTAACCTAATCGTCTTCTAACGCGAAATTCAACACTGGATGATATTGTAATAAGATGTTATAAATCCAGGAATAGATATAATAAACAGATAGTATGAATGTATGAAATCACAGACAAATAGTGTTGATAAAGAATACTCAACTGGGAACTGTATAATACTTGTAAATAGTAGTAACAGATATTGGATGAAACAGAGCGGTTTCAAGCAGTTCTCATCCCTCATAAATCTTGAGCTAATTACCATTTCTTAACTTGATATTATCTAGTGTCATTTATTACCTTTAAGGTGTATTTCTTGTGTTTCAATTTTTATTGCGGTCTTTCAACTACTTATTTGTGTCATCACTATATTGATATGCTTGATATTTTATCACTTGTCGGTGACTTTTTAAACACTCACTAGTCTCTCAGAATCTCCTAAACTTGGACGGCAAACGGAAGACGGAAGGCAGGAAGTGTGAAAAAAGCTTAACATAGAAGGATATTGTAGGCACAGGAAACAAGAACATTTATATGACTGCATTTGACCTTGATGTTCTAGAAATTTCCGGAAACATGCTAAATTTTGTGAGAAAATCGGTAACTATCCAACAAGATTTTTATTTATTTATTTTAACACACAGATATCGATACAAGGAGTCACCACCAAATACATAAACGCCACGCAAAATTTTATTTGTGTGTGGATGGGTGCCCAGACGGAAGCACGTGGTGTTCTTGCGTGGCCACACCCGGAGCCTTTGACCTAAAGGTCTGACCCATAAGGCAGTGGGACATCATGAGGGGATGCAGTCCCGTGGTAACCAGTGGCCAACGATTGGTTCATACGCCATTTGTTCCTTCAGGATACTGGAGCCCATGTGCACCATTGATTTGGGGTGAGGGTCTTCCAACTCCCCTAGATGGACTCTTCGTGTCCACCAACCCGGTTAAAGCGCCGGAAATTCGTTTTTCGTTCTCTCGATTTCGTGAAAAACATCCCCGCTACGAGAAGGCAATGAGTAGGACTTCCCTGGCAGAGGCTATATACACATGACCATGAGAGAGCATTTCGAGAGGGAGAACGGACTCTCCCCACTCTCGGCCGTACTAGGGCATTTGAGGGCAGCCAACAAGAATGCGACATATAATATATTATCATTGAACTTTGATTATCCAAAGTTTTTCGAACCTTTTTCAGTTACTGAAGACTTTTGCGAAGAATTTTCAAAGACTCCCAATAGATATCTGCAAGTGACTATAAAACGCAAAAGAGTACTTAAGTACTTTATGTAAGGACATCATATTTTCATGTATGTACAGGCTGACAGTCTCCGTGAAGAACATACATATCCAGTGGTCTCTCAACTTCTCACTAGTACTTTAACTACCCTAATATTTTGTGAAGATGATGATGACAGTTTACTATATCAAGTATGAAAACTCATTATAATACCATATTGTCATTACTAGCCACAATAAAATAAGTTAAACTTACATTTGTTATAATTTGTGGAAATAATAAACCTCTTAAAAATCGTGCTTTATCACGTATATCATAATTAGCATCGTATTTAGCTAAATTGAAGATATATTGTGTTAGAATAAGTGTTTGACGCGGATTGACAATGCATAATTTAGCTGCTAAATTAATAATCTAGAAAGAAATCATTTTGTTTTGGAAAAAAAAGAAAAGAATAGATGAAAACGTATAAACCACTACTGAAATGATCATTAAACAATAATCTAATAACAAATAGTATATCAGAAGGGGTTTTGTGGAGACTTTAGAAATTTCACTGGTTGAAATCATCAGTCAATTGAAGCTAGGCCACCATGGAAAACCTGGAAACACTGGACGGCCATTTTGTCCTAGTATGGAACTCCTCAGCAGTGCGCATCCACGATCCCGCCGCCCCCCCCCCGCGAGATTCGAACCCAGTATAAACATTTGAAAGGAAAACCCTTAATCCAATACATCACTTTTCTTCGTGAATGGAGATATATCTTATTGATGTAAGTGGGTAGAAAGTTACGAAACCCTAACAACTAGATAATCGTATCGACTGGTTTCACAATTAATAAACATAATGTAGGACTTGGAACATAATATTCTGCTAACTTATTTGATAATCAAATTACAATTAACATTATTAGTTGAATAATATATATGATAGCCAAATGATTGAATTAATGTGATTAGTTTAGTTCTATAATGTAGTCAAAGCTAGACCAATTGTTTTCCGATAATATCTTTAAATTCGACATTAAATGACATGGTTTCGAAACTATAACATGGAATCAATTGGTAAGGAGTTTTAGACATACCTTGCGAATGTATTAACAAAGAATAAAACTTCTTTGTACTGACTACTTACAAGCACGTAACATACATACTTCAGAGATAGGTGTATGTTCATGGAGAAAAAAAAGAAGGAGTATAAATACTCCATTAGTACATGAAACTACATTTATGTGTTCAAAAAGAAACTACATTTAGCATATTTCAAGCTGACGATATACAAACATGTCATCTCACTATGCTATTAACATATAAATTGATGAATAAAAGATAAAAATAAATCTGATTTGAGATATGAAAAACAATCGTTGAGGGAGATTGCGATAAATCTTTACAGGATATAGTTATTACAGATAATATACACTTAACTAGTCAATCATGCACAACGTAGAACCCAATGCATAAGTGAGTGAATTTGAGTTGCCATACCATATTAGCACAATGATAAAATTATTTCACGACAAATTCTCGAGTAGAAGAAAAATAAAAGAGGTATACGATTTCGGGACTAAGTTTCTAGAGGAAGACAATAAATGAATACACCTGAGCCATTGTTCTCGAGGCATGGCATTGAAAGTTTCTAACAATCTGTTACGTTAATCATGTAAACCTCAACCAGGTGTTGTATACCCATTAATATGGGTCAATCCAATTGTCAAGAACTTCATAGACTGGTGTGACATCTTGTTTTGGCCGGCCCTAACTTTATTCCAGTCTTTCAACATCACAACAAGTGAATTAAGTTGATGAACGTAAATTGAGCTTTCCGAACCCGTGCTGAGATTTTGACACAGATTTCTAAAAAGATATTTCAGATTAGTGGTCATGAAACGTAGTGGGTAAAGTTATTTGATGGATTTGTATTGATAGTTTGATAAATCTCACTAAACTTACCTCTCAAATATCACATATCATATTCTGACTATTCCGTTATATTTCAACAAACGATGATCCTACTAAGAATTAATTTATAACCACAGTTTCACAAGATATTAGTCGGAGATAATTGACCTATATGTGATCAAAAAGGTACAAGTATTTCTTAACTGTTTAAGCAAGATACTCAATGTCCATTGGAAGAATACCATCAAGAACGACCCAATGTGGGAGAGAACAAATCAGCTTGGAGATGAAGAGGAAATTAAGGAAAAGATGTTAAAGATAGATACGACATACATTGAGGAAATCATCAAACTACATCATGAGGCAAGCATAACTTGAAATCCTGAAGAGAAGCGGGAAAAAGTAAGGCCAAAGAACACACTGAGTCGAGAATTGAAAGCAGACATCAAAAGAATGAATAGTCACTGGAAACAACTGGAAAGGATTACCTAGGACAAAGTTCGATGGATAATGCTGATGAGCGGTCTATGCTCCTGTATGAGAGGTAACAGGTGTAAGTAAGTCAGTATATTGCCCGAAATATCCTACAAACCATATATATAAGTAGAATAAACACTAATAAAACAGGTACATATCACTAACGATCTGTGTGTCTAAGGATAATAATAAATAAAATTACCTGAAATTTAACAATAGTTTCTTGTTGTGTAAAAGATTTAGCCATTTTACGCAAGATATCAGGTGCAATTTTTGGAACACGATGACTGAATTCACCCAGAAGCCATAATATCGATGCTAAAGCTGTCGGAATTGTCATAGTATCTGCTAATTGAGCTATATGTGTAATAATTTCTTTATGATCAGTTGTCTATGAAGTAATAAGATAATAATCAAATAAAAACAAATCGAAAATAATACTACCTAATTAAAAGAAAAATTAAAATAATTAAGGCAGTAATATAAATGACTCAGGCAGTCAGTAATCAGAGAGTGGGATATGATTGCCACTTGCCTACATTGTGGAAGGACACTTGTTCTGAAGTTCTTGAAAGGAAAACTGGATTAGAAGTAGTTTTGATGATTTGATGCAGATAAATCCAGCTGATGAGACTCGAATAGGACGAAACACGGATATCCAGGATCTCATTGCTAGGTACCATTATGGTAAGGGCTACTTATGTTGACAGATGTAAGTAGTATGTCTCAGGAATACGAAGCGTAGTGGAAATAAAGAGAACAGGAAGGAAGACAGAGAGCAGTCAAAATAACTGAATTGGAAGAATGATGAATTATGTAAAGAACAACTCAAGGAAGATGTACAACTGATGCATTTAATGTATGATTCTCACAAAGACTGATAAAATATCAGTCTTGAACATCAAAAAGAAAATTCAAATCCTTTCTAACAATCACATAGATTCCATACAAATTAGGGAGTTGATGAGGAAATTGAACAGTGTGTACTTATGACTTAACCATGGAACTAACCCAAGACCTTTAAATCCTTCAAAGAAAGCGTAATCATTAAGAATAACGGGTTGCAATGTAGTGGCACAATTCCAACTTAAGAAAAGTTGCGAAATACCCCAGATAATCGTGATTCTTAACAGCTGTAATTAATAAAATATACAATATAAAAGTGGCTTGCAGCATAAATATTGAGAATGTTTACTTACTTTCATTTGTAATAATTTTCTTAATACAATCACGCATTCGCCCATGATTTTTTCTAAAAGGAACAATAAGGAATTCAAATTAGCAAGATGTTTACGTGACAAACGATCACAATAATGCATTTACCCAAAGATATTGATTGACTGACGATATTGTGTGACTCTATGATCAACTTAGTAGCATATCGAAATTTATTAGAAAAAATGTGATCCAATAATTTATATTAATACTGATGCAAGACGTAAATGTAATCTTGAAGAAACTGATGGTTTGAATAAGATTCCAGCACATGCCACCCACTTCACAGTATGAGTTATCATTGAGCTAAATGAGCTGAAACTAACAAGAGCTAACTAACATGAAACATTGGTCTAGAGTCTCTTGCCGACCACTTTGGACAATCTGACATCAATACACATTTCCCGCGACGCCAAGTAACTGAATAGTGAACATCATCATGTTTGTCTAGCCATACTTAGCGTTGATCGAATTCTACCGATCAAATTTCAATATGGCCACTAGTCTAAATGATTTGAACACGCATACACTATGTCGTTTCGACGTTAGATGGTTGAAGATAGTCAGAATGAAACTCTGATTGACCTAAGTTTTGTGCTATTTAGTCCTCATCAGCGCCGGTAGCTTGATCGACGGAACTTGACATATACCCATAGGCCCAAATCGACAAACCAAACCAGCGTAGTGAAATGAAATTGGTGCAAGCAGTATTAGTGACAGCGTTAGTAGAAAAGTTTAGATATAAACGATATGATTCGAGAAGAACAAATTCGCCAAATGAAAAAGTAAGAGATAATTTTTAAACTTGAAATCTAACAGATAATGACTGATATTACGTATTTGTTTGACCACCTCTAGCTTTCTTACAGACTACCTATACATCAGCAAATAATGCGAATCGAGGTAAGCGATAGTGGCGTATACCAACCACCTCAGCCAATGAAGATTTACAACAAAGATTAACAAACCATTGTGATAATATAAAATAACTTAGTCGACAATCCCAATTAACCATGAAGAAAAATAGCTGAATTAAATGATGGACAGGAGGTAAGATGAATATAGAAAACAAAAAAAAACTAAGTAATGACGAAAGAAAATTTACCTTTCGGTCTAGACATTAATCGAAGAAGACCACCTAGACAAACATCTGATATTTGTGGAACAATGCTAGCACATCGTCCAATTGCTTGAATTGTCGCAGTAACAAATTCCTCATCGAAACTATTAACATAATACTACAAAAGATAATATGAAGTGTAATTAAAAAGAAAAGAAATTGTAACTCTTTAAAAAAACACATTATTTACTGTTAATAGTATGAGATATTTGCTGTAGTTATCAAGTAACTACATTACAGTGTACATATATACTCTTATCATAACTTTTCGATTGACACAGTAACTACGATTATGTGATTCACTATTGTTAATCTGTTGCCAGTTTATTACTCAGTCTCCCCTGCTCTCAGCCACTTTTTGGCTTGATCATGTATAAGTGTTATTTTTCAGTTTATGATGTAATGCGGTCGAGTTTATGTGTATATAAACTGGCTGTTTGAAATACGAATAAAATACGGGCTGATCACTGATTTCTGGATTCAGGGGCAGGGCAGAGAGAAGCTGAAGGGTCGTGAACCAAGAAAGACTCGGTTTTTGGCAGAACGGATTCCGAATGGTGTTTTTGTCACGTGATAAGTAGTCAGTGACCACCAGTCTAGAGAAACTGCCTTTTAGTTACTTTGTCAACGTAACTAAATTAATATGGTCTGATGTAATAAAGAAAGGAAGACTGTTATTGTTATAACGGGACGAGTATAGGGAAAGTTGCATTTTTTGAATTGTCTCCTACGTGAAGTTATTGCTTATATTCCCATTGTGTAATTATTAATACTTAAATAATAACTTTTTTTGTATTGCCCTGCTTGTAAAATTTTTCGTGATTCATAAACGGTTGTTGTGTGTTATACCGTTCTTAAGTTACAGTTAGTTCATTACGGACCTGTTACACAGTTCTCTTCCAATTATGTCATAGTTATGCCGTTACGGTAATTTCCTAATTATCCTGATGTTTGCTCAAGATTTCGCTCTACGTTATTGTATGAATTTTGAATTATGACTTAATTGAGTATGGTAGGAGCCGAATGCTGAACTCTCTTTCAACCCAAGGTAAGTAAAAGAGAAAAAACTTGAGGTCAGAGGATCGATCGGAGCTTACGATGAGCCAGCTCAACGTTAACGGTGCATGTTAGACATATAATTGATCAAAATTATAACACTAGGCTACAGAAAAAAACTTCAGATGCGAATAAACTCTATAATTAAAATTATTCAACATGTGATATTGATCCGCGTACAAAAGTCATAACAATTATAGAAAGATTCATTTGTACATCAAGCGCCAATTCCAGCAATGATGTACAACTGCTCAACACGTAAAAATGTACAATCAAATATATATCATGATCATGAACCGATCTAAGTTAGACGACTAATGTAAATCGGGAAGTATCAAACAGTTACTTCGTCCGAGTAAGGGACTCCCTAGTAGTGTTCATCCTAGTCACTGGGGATAGAACTCAGAACCTTCGAATTCGTGCACGAACGCTTAAAGTCTAAAACCACTGAGTCAAGATTCAATAGTAAACAAGTCTAACTCCCTTTAAAATATTCACTCAGTAGGCGAATCTGAATTTATTGAACTGACAGTAGTTAATAATAATAATTCAACAATTTAGTGTATGTGTACAATTTACAAAATCAATGGATTAACATTTTCAACTAACGAATGCAACTAAATTAATGAGTTATGCGTTTCGCGCTTTCCTAATGAAAATAGTATCACACAATGCGTCAAGATGATGTATAGATATCAAGCCAGAAAAACATGAAATCAATGAAGACCTGAGACAAATCCCAAGACGCTTGATATTTGTAGTAAATTTTCAACCACTGAATTAACATCAATCAACTTACTTTGGGTTTAAGAAGTCAGTTTTTCATATTTCTACCAACTAAACATGGGTCTGTTAATCCAGTCTACTGCTTATGATAAAAGATCGATAAACCAAGCAATATAATTAATCATTCCCTGAACTACTAAACAGTACGGACAGAAAGATCTAACGATTGCCTTGTAATATTCTGTAACCCTCATGTGATTATCACTTACGCCTGTTATCCGTCGTGGAACATACGTCGCCGACCAGGAATCTCCAACTAACTCTATATTGTGCTCTACTTCTTGCATGATTACACACATACAATATAATTCCCCAATGCATAAGTAATAAATCGTGATTTTTATTTATTCCAACTAGCAACCACTCAGATATGATTATATTTCGCTTGTTTCATGTTTTCGTCAAGTGATCGCATTTAACATATCAATACTTCCAACTGTCTAATTTCCTAACATAAGAGATGTGACGTCGTGCCACTTAGACTAGTGGTCAAACACAAGCTAATCTACTGAATTCGATCAACACTTGTCAGGATTATACAAATATAACACTGACCACTATTTGATAATCAATCGTTTGTAAGTCATCTGTTTCCTTCAAGTAACTCATCGATAACATTTTGGTCTGTGAAGACGGGTAATGCTAGTTCAAATTCAATGTAAAACACTAGTCTCCTCAAAATTACAGCTACATCTCGCAGAGGAGTGGCGAATAACACGAAAACTAGATCCAGGGTTTCCTATCGATTACCTTTAACATCCCAACATATACATATGATTTATATAAAAATGTGGATAACATTAATGATTTATATTAAATCTTAAATAAATCTCTTACACCAGATATTGTATCTACATATGTATACATTTATAACTGCAAAGACTAAGTGTCGGAAGTTATTCTATGTCCAATAAATAGCTATTTTAAATATAAAAAAACGAAACAACCTACTTGAAATTCACGAAGAATAACCGAACTTGATGTTTCTGTGATTAGACTACTAAGAATTTCTAATTTCAACAATTTCACTTGAAGTGAATCAGTTGAAAAAATGAAGAATGATCGTAGATATGGTTCGAATAAATTACGATGTTCAATTGTTATTAAACTTGCTATATTACTTAAAACGATATATTGAACTTCGCTAGATAGTAAAAAGAATATACATAGAGAAGATATCACAAAACTGATATTATCTGATTGAAAAGAAAGAAGTAATTATGAGTAGAATCAAACATGAGGAACTACTAAAACTATCATCAAAAAAATTATAGATGTTTACAAACAGTTGTTTAGGCAAGATACCCCACATTCGTTGGTCAGATAACATCAGCAACAACCTATTGTAGCACAAAACAAAGCAGATCCCAGCTGACGTTGGAAATGGATAAGACACATATTGATATTGCGGAAATCATCAAACTACATCACAAACCAAGCCCAAACTTGGAATTGTCAAGGTAAAAAGATAAGAGGTGTTATAACGCCCATACATCAAGAGGAAAGAACACATTTAGTTAGGAATCTGAGGCAGATATCAAAAGAATGAGCAGCAATTGGTGACAACTGGAAAGGAAAACCCAGAATAGAGTTGGTTGGACAGTCCTGACCGGCGGCCTATGTTCCACGAGCAGTAACAGGCTAAGAAGGAGTGTTAGAGCAGTGCATTATGGTTGATGTCAGTTCGTGATAGAAAACCTAACCCTTATTTGTAAACCCAAACCAGAACCCCAGCCTAACTCTTAATACCTAACCCTAAACGTTTTGCACTATCGCTGGTGTCAATTGGTGACGAAAACTCTATGGGCTGATAACCCTAACTCACAACACTTGATCAACTCCTAATATATAAACCAGACCGTTATCCCTTGTTAAAATGAATAATTTGAGATGTGATGGTTGATTAATCCAACCAAACTTATGCTTTCATTATAATTTAGTTGCTTTGTATTGATAATTGTTTTATAAACAAGGCGGCGTTTTGTGACTGCCTGATCAGTCTCCCAGGGTCGTCAGTGTACCATACTTTTACCTCTTAATACCACTGGGTAGGTTCGAAATGGTCTATATTTGCAATTTTCACCAAATTACAAAACAGCATGAGGAACATGTAATGATATCAAATGATGTTTGTTGTACTTTTGACTTGGTAGCACTCCACCTCGCAATTGCAGCTTTTCGCTAGAAACCTCGGTACCTATTCTTCGAAACTAGTCACAATAGTGAGACACACGATTACCATTAAAAACAAAACATTGCATTTTACAATCACGAAATAATGTAATGAAGAGAGATCATATTAAAAATTTTTTTACCGATTACGGTGTAGTGTTCGAATTAGAGCACGAACTACAGCTGGATAATCATCTTTAGCATTTAAATAGAATAACAATTGACTAGATGCCATAACAACCTGAAATGGAAGTGATAAAACAGAAAGAAAACAAAGATGTCATCTCTGTTGTTATACACACTCATAGGAGAGACAATAATCACGATATAAGAGTCAATATGTCTATATATCAAATAGACTGAAGTTTTTCTAAAGTTATTCAATTAGAACACACCATAATTTATACTGAATGATCTTTGTGTAGTGAACAATATCATTTTGTCTAGTCCTAACTAGTGTTGATCGAATTCTACTGATAAATTTGTAATGTGGACACTTGTCTAAGTGACTCGAAATCGCACATACTATGTTGGGACGACAGTTCTTTAAAGATGGTCAGCAGGGAACCATGGACCTAGGTTGCGTAATAGGTTCCACACCTGAATAAGACATACCTAAAATCTGAGAACTGGAGCTCCTTGGTGCATTTGAAAAGGTTTGATAAACAGTCGAAAACTTGGTGGAATAGTGTCGCGTTTTGATCTAGCCATCCCTAGCTTCTTTCAACCTTATTATATCTCATCCAGTACTGCATGAAGGAATAGACAGTGGGTCGTGATGTGTAAAACGTGTACCAGTTACTTCAGTTGGTAACAAACTATCGAGTTAATAAGATTAGTAAAGTCTTAACTGATTGGAGAGTAATTGACCAATAAAACTTTCTTCAATCTCCTACGACAGCTAATCGTGTCTACTTCTTATTAAACGTTTGTATACAAGAGTATTATTTTATCAGAAAGAAGTCTATTCCGTAGAGTAGCTATCCTGTCTGCTGATATCAACTCAATTAGGAGGGGCTAACGCCAATTGTTTAATCTTGTGAGCAGCTACCACTAGGCATTTTATTAAGTCACTTAAGCAATTGAAAACTCGTTCATAAAATAACACTCCATAACAAGAGTCCCATGTCAGAGTCGAAAAGATTTTGTAAACTCAATGGTTAAATAGTCATACAGAAATTTGTAAAAAACAATATGAATTATCATTGAAATTTCTTAAATAATAGCACACTTGATACAACTCTGAGAAAAGACAATATAAATGATAATTATCATGTGTTCACTAGTGACTAGCTTCGAAAGGAAATTTCTGAAATTCTAATGAGACTGTGACTAATGGAATTCAACTGTGTCAAATGTGAGGAATGTACCCACCGGAGACAATAGCAGATGATGGCGAAATATCTTCAACTGACTAAAGTTAGAATTGAACACTATTGGATCACGAATTAGTGGTCTAGAGGTTAAGCGTTTGCATGCGAGACTGTTGATCCTAAGTTCGATTTCCGGTTGCAGAGTCGTGGATGAGCAGTGGTAGTGATTCACATACGAGGATGAGACAGACACCCAGTGATTCCGGGTTCTCAATGGTTGTCTAACTTAGATCGCTTCGTGATTCTAACAAAAATGAAAAAGTACTTAAAACTCTCTGTAATCGAGAAAAATAATGCAAAAACGTTACGTACAGCAGAATTGTGACTGTGCAATAAATATCGTGAAGCATTTAAAAGTGCATTTCGATCAGCATCAAGTATAGGTAAAGCATCAGACATGGAATATTGGGTTGATTTTTCAGGTGTAGTAATGGTTGTATTTGATTTTGATGATGTACAATTATGATTATTGTCGTTTCCTGAAATCGGAATCGACTTGGATTGACCGTTATCTGATTGATTGGATGAAAGATTTGCAGGAGTTGAAGAGTTATCGTTTTCGATCTGAGAATTTAAAAAGAAAATGATTTAAAGGTGGACAGAAATAATAGATCAGAACAAAAGGTACTATTCACCTAACGAATATAAAGTCATGAAACATGCATAGCTGGAAAAGGTTGGGTTTTTGTAGGCATATAGAACTTTACTAGAAGATGTATAAGTTTTCCAATATATTATTTTCTCAAAAATAGCACACATTTGTGATTGAGCGGTTTTACAAAAATACACATCAATATCTTTCTTAATCCTTTGTAAAAAAGAACCAACTTTGTCGATTCTTCACGAGTATCCACAATCTTAGATCCCAACTCGTTTAATTCAAAATGATTTCAATTAGAAACTAATGTCAGAGATTGTTCATTGTTAGTAAATAGAAAAAAAAACTATTTAAAATAAAGCCCTGAAATAAATGAACCACAAAGTTTTAAAAAGATGAATAGTAAACCGAAAAGTCACATTTATAATATAACTTACTGTGATTAATGATTTTTCAGGATTTGGAAACTGTGTCCTAGCATAACGTGTAAGCATTGATAATATAACGACTTGACCCCATTCATCCACATCCATTACTAAATTACACAGTTTACGATAGTTCCTAAGTAAAAGACAAGTCATATTATTTTACATAAAGTACCCTCACTACGTGTGGATTTTCTTCACATATTCAATAAATGGGAGGATAGTACAGATGATAAATTTTCGTTTTGTTTAAAACATAGCAGGAGTGCTATTTAATTCGACAGAGCGGATAGATAAACACAAAAGTTAGAAACGTATATTCACTATACCCTACATTTAATTCTCTGATCCCAAATCTCTGACATATCCAGGAACACAAATATTAGCATCATATATACAGCTGATACTGACGGCATGCGCAATGTTGAGAACCAGCTGCTAAGAATTCAACTCACATAGAGAAAAAATTGAATTCTCGTGTACATTAGAAGTTTTAATGTTTCCTGGTCTACTGTGATTGTCTAGCTAAAGTCAGTTCATGAATTAGACCAACAGAAGTTAATTTGCGACACAAAAGATGACAGATTTCTTAAAAGTGATACTACTTTTGGTGGTTTTTAATATGACTTCCTTTTCTACTAAAAAAATAGTGAATACACATCAGTACAATATGTTTTCCTGCATTCAGATTCAAAAGACTTTCAGTATTGATCTGTCATCTAGGTAAACAAGTCAGTTATATCGATCACCAGCCTACTTATCTTTAAAGTGTCATCATCATTACGATAAGCCAGAGCTCGACACGGGGAAAAGAAACCTTATTTTAGTTTTGGCAACTAGTTACAATATCAAACATTGATTGAAGACACAAATGTAAACCGTTGGACAGTGACTAAATGGTCTAATTGTCAAGCTCTCGCCTCGAAATCCTCAAGGTCGTAGGTTCCACCCATGGTTGTATAGTGGATCAGTCCTGTTGAAGAGTTTCATACTAGAACAAAACAACTGGCAAGTGCTTCCTGGTTTTAAATAGTTGTTTAGCTAAAGTTAGTTCGTGGTGTAAACCGAAGAATTCTAACTTCCAAATTCGACAATTGAAATGTAAAAACAAAGGATAAATGTCGCAAATTAATTTACTTGTGTATTAAATCCAGACGTTCAGGACAGACTTCTTCAAATGCACGTACAGCACTACCAACGACCACGGTAGTTTTATCGCTTAATAGACGATCAATTACTTCAATCAATGTGTCCTTTTCGGTTGGATCCAAACTAGTAAACACAGAATAATTAATGAGTGATAAATGAAAATTTAATGAAGTTTCTGGATTGATAATCCATTGGCTAATTAATTACAAGTATAATAATAGTTACAATTTGATAGATAATAATATTTTCTTATTGAGAGAAGGAACCTTGATTATAGTAGGATCCAATGTGATCACTTTTATGTTACCCAATAAGTGTTTTGAAGGTATGCAAGTTCCATAAACAAAAAAGCAGCTTAATTAGTTGTTATTTCATGATGAGCGATGTTTCGCAGTGCACAAATAGGTTGGAATAAAGCTAAGAGAAGCCAAATCAAGATATGGGATCAGCCAATACAGTCAATGACTGTTGATATGAGGTATATTAGTATATCCAGATTACCTGATTAGGGTACATATGATAACCGTGATCAGCTGTTGGAAAGTGAGGGAATTGGTTCAAAATCGTTTATAATAGCTCAGATAAATTTAATCCTTATATTGCTTTAGATTGTGGATTCCAAGTGTCCGTCAAACATACATTTCCACTGACTTTTCGAACCATATTCGAAATGCTTAATATTTTATAATTATCGTCGCTACCACATTATTAAGACCTATTTGGCTATTCATCTAGTTATCTTCATCTCTGCGTGCTGATGAATTTTAGGCCAACGCACATCTGTGACATGTCCAACACAAAATGACCATAATTATACTTTCGTCGTCAAGTAAAGGTATTGGTAATATTTTGTTGAATATTTCTAAACTATCTTAACTTAATATAAGCCGATACATAAAGATTTAAATCATTGAATGATTTGCGCATCATGTTTATTAAATGCTATGTCTAGAAAAAGAAAATGGTAAAACATTTTCACTTTGGATGGATACTTAATATTTCGCACACTACAAATTAGTTATGAATCCGTTACATGTGATCTAGACTGATATAATTAACCCTAAACTAATAAACCACCACAGACAAACAAACATAAGACTCAATGAAACTATTATTCCAGTAGTTAACAACTATACTTTCAACCAATGTGTTGCATATTTGAATATATTCCTTCCTCCATTATGGTTTCAGAAACTTCTCACTGAAGCAAGTATAATCTAAAATCTATCCCACATATCTCTACAAATACAACTGCCTAGATATGCGTAAGCTTTACAAATCTTTAGAGAAATATCATTGAAAAGAACAATGGTCACTGGCTTTTATTAATATTAAATAATTAGTTCACAGACAATCAGTCAAAAAATAAATCTCGCGGGGCGACATCGTGGATGTGTACTGCTGAAAAGTCCCATAATAGGACGAAACGGCCGTTCAGTGCTTCCAGGTTTTCCATGGTGATCTAGCTTCAATTGATTCATGATCTCAACTATTAACATAAAGATTTTTCAATACTGATTACTAACTGAATGTAATGTGTACACAAGAATTGCCAATTAATCAGTAATTGAAGTCTACCCCATAAAGAAACAACACTGACACAAGCAGAAAGAATCAACAACGTGATGATTTAAGATTAAGTGTCTAACATAATTTGAACTTAATAAGATACTGTAAAAAATAAAAGTATTACACAAAATTTTAAAACATGACATCATTTTTTTTTAATTACTAACCTATAAACTTTTAAAATGGCATGAGCTGCAGTTTTACGTACATACGGAGAAAGATCTTTTGAAGCATCTTGAATTGCTAAAGTGACAATAGGCAATATAAGTGGAATACGAATCGAGGATAAAACACGTAAAGATGAAGCTCGAACTAATTGGTTAGGATCCTGGGATTTCAACACAAAAAAAAAGAACGTTGAGAAATTAAACAATTTGAAAACTATGAATGTTGATAGCGAATTCATTCTTCGAATAAAATCTCAGTAGTTCATGAATACTTAAATGAGTATCAATTTAGTGGAGTTTTATTAAATGAGATGATGTAGATGACATTAAGTTGAGACTAAAGATAAAAATTCCTAGGATGACTGATCAGTGAAAAAAAATAATGCTAATCAACCCATTTATGATCTACATGTTGGAACTGCCAAAAAACTGGAACAATTTTCATTTAATTTAGTAGAGTATAGAAAACCAGTAAGAGGATAAGACAAGTGAAATACCAATAGCTATGCTGTATTTAACCTTGGTCTCAATAGATATTTTCTAATGTTGGTTACTCTGTCTATTAGTTCACTAACGGTTCCTTGTATGTATCATCCCGTTTAGTTAATTTTTTTCAAATGATTGTTATTCCGTTTGATGCTTATGATGATTGATATAAGATGAGGAAAAATCTGAAAACTACATAGTATTAGTTAGTTGTTTTGACGTCTCACAGTTTCTCAAACTTTAACAATAAGCATCCATGACTTTCAGCCATCACAGTGAGCACACCCCGTGAACTAGACAAGAATTTAATGACCTACACTTTTAACTGCAAACATCATTTACTACGAACGGTGACTGACCGACTAATTCCTAACATTATTGACTCCACAGATTATAACTTTACATTGGAACTTCAAGAAAAAATCTATCTCGAAGACAACTATTAGTAAATAGATAACTCTTTTATTTGATCATTTGCGTATATACCCTTTAAAATAATGACAAACTTGTTCAGAATCTAATGACTTTAACAGTATGTTAATCAATCCATAGACATATGAAATTTTCGGTCTAATAAACAAACACATTTTAAGTAACTGTATAGAATAACAGATTTTTCAATAACTCATTAACTAAATACAAGTTTATATATTTAACTTTCAATTACACTATTATGTGTGCGAAAGAATGCTAATGATACTATTCAATTTTTTAAACCTACGTAGGTAAGACGGAATTCGAGTTTTAGGTCAATGGGTTGAAACCCAACTGCTTTAACCAGTAAACTACCACTCCGATAAACCCACTAATTAATAATATCTTTCAACTAGTTAAATTAAATTATTTCATCTATAAAATTAAACGAAATTATTTGCAAATTTAAAAAAAAACATATGGAAAACACTTTTTTCATAATCCTGAAGATAACAATAATACTTGCAATTGTTTGGAGTTCTTTAATATGAATATTTTAATCATAAACATTCAAGTTAGGTAAACATTGTTTTAACACTATGGCTAGTTAAAACTGGTAAACATTATAAATGAACATTATTCAACTTCCTATCTTAATCCGCACTGGAGTGTTCTCGACTTGATACGAAACATGATCTTAAAGCTTAATCGCTCATTATGTCGGAATCTAAAGAACGGTTATTTTCAACTTTAGTCAATATAGGATGTAAAGTGACAATCAACAGTGGATATTCATCAATCCGTCTAATTTTTCTGGACTTACAGGGAACAATTTTTCAATGGAACTCTATGAAACTCTGTGTCGAAGCAAATCATTAACTGTCCTTATATTCTTCACATGTTAAAAAAACTATGTATAAATCAATCAATCCCTATACGTCATTTAATAGAATGAAAACCAAGAACGTTATGACTTTTTACAAATCAGTAATAAGCAAGTTTATTGAAATGCAAACTGAAATATGTTTTGAAAATCAATCGATTCGGAACTGGCTTTTATCACATATTCATGTGAAATTGAAGAACCATTTATCGACACAACACTTTTCCTCTACCCTGACTATTAAGATATCAAGTTTAACTGGAGCCTGTGAAGAATACAGATTTTATGAGGAAATATCCTTCTTTACATAAAACTTTTTCTTTTATTCACTGATTATTAGATGATACTTAAAAAATTATAACATACTTTTATGCCGAATAAATATCCAAACGTAAGAGAAAACATGAGAGAAATTATCAGAATATAATGGAGAATAAAACTTTAGAATGATTGTTAACAGAATTTGTTTCAATACAAACTAATATCGACATATAAGCGAAGATGGACAGTGGCTAGCAGTGAAATCCAGGACGCGCGTTTCGTCCTATTTGGGAGCCGTCAGCTGGATGTACCTGCAACTCCGAGTTGACGTTCACTCTGGGACTCGAACCCAGTACCGTTCGCTCCAAACGCCATCGCGTCATCCATTTAGCTACTGAATCGTGATAGCCACTTTCTTGTGCAAAGGGGTGAAGTTTAATTCACTTGGTATTGTTTTACTTGTCAACATATCATTCCCATTTAAACATGAAAAATACGAGGTTCAACGAAGGGATCGCTTTTCAATGAATTTATCATCAAGCCATAAAATCATATGAAATTTTGAGTATTAATTCCATGAGGACATATGAACAATGAATAGACATGATGATGTAATAGAGGGTTATATAATGCACATGTAATCTTACTCTTCATCAATAATCATAAACAACTTACTATATTACACACTTACCTTTAATGCTCGTTGAAATGTTGATATCGACAACAGAGCGATATCTTGTTCTTGTTCAGCATAATGAGTTAAAAAAGCATAGACAAGTTTTCGAATCTAAGTACATTTTTATTGAAATGAAAAGAAAGAATGAAACAACCGATGAGTACCATCATGTAAAGAACGAAGATTTGAGCATGGTAAAATCAATCATATTATGTTAAATTACAAACTGCATTTGTAAAATATGAAAACAATACATTGAATACAATAGTTGCACATCTTCTTGGAATTATCCCTTAAAAACTCCATCGTTTTTTCCATTTCTGTTATTATTCCGATTACTCTTTGTTTTTCTTCCTCTTCCCCTCATTTTCTTCTTCTGTCACTAAGAATCCTACTTCCGATTCAGAGAGATTTCGCAGTGGCTAGAGACGTTATCAGATATGGCTCAGAATAGAAGCCAGTGGCGATCCTGCTGTAACCATCTTTTACTTTCTTCATAAAAAGTGGTTGTATCTTCCTTAACTGAAAGATTTCTTCTGATTGTACTTTTCCGTTTTCCCCATCATTGTTCTCTCCCTCTTTTTTTTATAATTCCCCACGTTCATTACTTTATATATATATATATATATATATATATATATATATATATTTCTTCTCCTTCTCTTCAAATTATCATTGTTTTGTGTGGCGCATATATATTTGGTGCCCCCCCTGTACCAATATTTATGTGTTCAAATAAATCAAATAAATAAATACTTCCGATTCCCGAATCATACTACTTATATCTGTCCGCATAAGTGACACACACCATTTTAAGATATCTTGATAAATTATTATTTTTCATTATTTAACTCATTTCACCAGGTACGTGAATTAGTGTATTTGGCTACAATGAGACACAGTTTAAGTGCGAGAACTTGTGATACTACCCAGTTGAACAAACTGAAGTATATGAACCGCGGTTGCCGTACTTTAAAAATCCCTTAACCAATGAGATAATGTTCTATAATCCCGATAAAAAGACTTCAGTACTAAATGTAATTGTATTACCGATAAAATATAGACAACTTCGGGAATGAATTCCATTGGGAAAAAATTGAAATTCTGTATTAATTAGCTTAAAAAATGACAGAAAATTTCTACAAACATGGTACTCAGATTAACATACAAACAACGGACATATTGTTAAATGGGCTAACAGCACACATATTTTTAGTACATACACAGGAACTATTGTAACAACCCCTTATATATATATATATATATATATATATATATATATATATATATATATATAAATTCACAGAATATAAAGAGCATAGTGTATAGTATTGCATTTTTACCTCAGCATTTTTTGAGACCACATTCTTCACTACAGCTAAGAATAGATCAGAACAATCTTTACCTCTGGCAACCATCTGAAAAAAAGGTGTTTTATTTTTTAAAATTACTATTATGTAATATACTTACTTCAATAATCCGTTTCATTGCACCTAACTTCACTGCATCTTTGTTGTTATCTAATAAGTTTTTTAAATCATCAAATCTATAAATGAAATATTAAATTAACAAGAATCTATTCACGATTGAAATAAAATTCAATTTTAAGAAAAACACAATAAAGAAACAACATGAAAAACGGTTATTATTATCATGATTAACTCATTACCAGACATAAAATTCATGTGAAGGAATTAGAACTACCTTTTATTTGTAACGGTTGGTGATATTACCCTGTTGCATCTAACCCAAACAGGTTGGGTTTTAATTTGCAGGTCAGTAGCTTAAAATTGAACGATTTAAGCAGGGAAATAACTGCCCCCACCACTTCTTATCATATTATTAATATTTATCTTGAAATATAGGCCACAATTATATAGTTTTATCATATTACGATGAAAAATATAAGAAATATACAAACGCCATCTTTATGCGCACCGGATTCTAGAGAAATATAGATTTGTTTATATTATTTCTACATGGTAGGAACGATTGGTCAGTCAGTTAACCAGTGAAATGCGATATAGAACCTGAGGCATGTGTACGTTGGTTTAAGTAGCGGCACTCTATAACATAGAGCGAATCCCAGAGTAGTAGAGGTAGTAACAGTATTAACGGTAATAGAGAACACTAGACATTCAAGATACAATTCGAGAAGTAAATAGGAATAGGTGAAATAATAATGAAAAATAATATGATAGATTTAGAAACCTATGATCTAAGGGAAGATAGGGCGAATGCACATGCGTTATTGCGATCGATTTCGAGTCATTTCATTTGAAGTTCCTAACCATTGGTTACAATAATCAAGCGGACCCAAATAAGGTAGCCTGCATCTATTAATACAGCTCCTTTCAAAAGTTAAAATCTTCATGGACTGACGCCATGTCTTGATTCAGTCGCTCCCAGCCTTCTCCCAACCCACTCCTAGCACCATTTATCATCGCGCATGGTGATATTCGGAGGATGAGCATACGTAATACATGTCATGACTATCTTATTCAGTAAAGATCCACTATTTCACCAAACGATTAATCAAATTTGCCTAATCTAAACTTAAGATTGCTAACCCGATGGTGTTAAAATTTACGAGAAGTGCTTCAAAGACATCTATGATCGAATACTAATAATCTATGTATATCCTACATATAAGTGAATATCAGTTAAGTTAAACAATTGTAAAGCAATCAATAAGATAAAAACAACTATCTAGCAAAGGTCATATTATATTTAAACAAAGAGAATATAATGCAGCTTGCTTGCAACACAAATCCGTAATATTCTACAGGTCTATAGTTTCTCGATTATTTCCACTTCAAGCACAAACAATAAAAATGGTAAATAAGTGTTGAACGAACCAGTTCAATTCTAGAATTTAGGCAATTAACATAAAATGGAACTTTATCCTAATGTAAAGTCGTAAAGACGTGAGTTAATAGGTAGCACTGAAATTTTAACCACTAAGCTGCAGGTTAGAAATCCACTCGGCTTACTTAAGTTGAAACAGCTGGGTGGTATTAGTGTCAGAAAATTGTTTTCTAGACTAGAGTGCTTAAAAACGTGCTTAGTAAGTTACATTTCTCAAGAGTGTATCCACATGTAATCCTATCCTTATACGTATTAGTATATAGCCTGACCTAAAAAGGATACTTATTAAAGAAAGTCCAATGATGACACGCACCTATCTGAACTAAAGTGAGATACGTGATTATGGTGCCTTAATACCGGCATCTATGAGTTACAATGATTATTATACATTATTATTACATATTCCTATACTTACTGAATTTTAGTTACTACAATAACCAACACACCACATACTAGTATGTCATCTATTTCAAGGGGTATAGGTAGAGTTTAACTACTTCATCGTTCCACACCAGTTTTTGCAATTTCTTTTGATCCCAATATGATTAGTCCCGCTTAACTCTATATAATCACTTTGGCTTAATCAAAGATCAAAAACAATATGAGGCTCGGAAAAATATTTTTATATGAACAATGCCAAAGGACCAAACGTATATATTGCAAGCTTGCAGTGAAGTGAGGTAGGATGAAAATCAATGATTGACTTGGCCTTATATATAGATCAAGCTGTCAAAGTGAAACGACACATAATCAATAGCCTGGTCGAAAATAAATGAAAATCAATAATCGACTTGAGTGTAAGGACAACTGAGAGCAATGAAACTAACAAGGGAGAACAATCACAATCAAAGCCATAGGGAAAAAACGATTTAAGACTCATGGAATAACCAAGAAGCTAACTTCTACATGAAGTAAGCACTAATGACACTGTCTCGAAAGACAGAACGACCTAACCATCTAGCTTAGAAAACTCTAACTCAAGGCACACAAAAAACAACCACTTGAGCTGTGAATCTTCATCACTTCAATTAGCCAAAAGGTAATATAGTCGAACACAAAAACGAACATGAATAAAAGGACAAGGATAATTGTAAATGAAGAAATACAACATAACCAGTGAAGTTACAACTACAGATATGATGATCACATGTGTTTCAATTGATGTCAAACCACATTGACTTATATCAATCCGCCATCTTATTTCACAAGTATTTATTACATTCCGAGTGTACTGTGTTGCTAAAACATGTATTTCCTATCAGTGATCAATATATAATGACCCTCATTAGTGCAACAGCTGTACAGTTTCCTATTTGTTTTACTTGCGAGTCTAAGCATAAGTACTTGTTCCGAAATTAAGTAGGTCAACAAGAGTTATATTCCGCCCTCAGAAACTTCGTATACAACAGACAAAACTACCAAGAATTTACTTTAATAATTTCTGGTCTGTTAAAACAAGTTAACCCAAGCTGAAGTACATACACCACTTATTTTATGTAAGCTCTTTTTATTGACTGGGACTCATAATTCCATTTCCACGTAACTCGACCTTATGTATTTACTCAGAAATATAATACAAAAGCTCCTGCAAAACTTGTCTGTAAAAACGTATTAAAGGCACAACAAAGGAGAGGGTGAAATTTATGGGAAAGAACAATTACTTGTGGAAATCGGCTGAAAAGACAACACTGGAACTTAAGTCATTTCCTATTTCTATATCACCAGATCGATTGTAGGATGATCCTTGTGAAATTTCAGATGATAAAGAAGCAGACTGGAATCCTTCATCAAGCATACTAAAAGTAGAACAGTAAATAAAAGCTTTAAAATCTCTTTAACGAGTGGTATTTAAAAACAAGAGATGTTCATCTCATATATATGGATAACTTATATGATAAAATGTGAAACGAATTTACTAGCATTTGATAAATGGGTGAGACATTAAAATGGATATAAAAATACCGAGACTATTCTAAAACGAGATAGAAAATAAAGGTGACTAGAAGCTCTCTGTGTTGAATACGCATTTGGAAAACCTGGATCTTCTAAATGGACGAGACAGCTCTCTAGCGATTTCTGGTTTTCAATGGTTGCCTCACTCCAAAATCCGTGCTGCCGTATAGCTAATATCAAGATTCTTTTGAAATAAAGTGAACATAGAAATAAAGAAATGGACATGGGATTACTTAAAATCTCAACGCAGCAAAGTGCGCAAGTAAATTGACTGTAAAATAGCAAACAAACATATTCAAGTCGATTTAGTAGAACTACTGGCTTAATCTCACAGTTTTGCCCACATATTTAAAGTAGTTGATTGATTCACTATATGACCAGCTGCCTGTCCTGTAAATGATATTTCGGCCGAAAACCTTCCCAGATAAATGGGCTTCGAGTTTTGGTATGCCTATTATAGTTCCTGTAGACATGGGGTCACAGCTTCAATCTAATCTATTAGACTGATTTCTTCGCATCGTCGGTGTCCATTGTATGCAACAATAGCTAATCATACAGCAACAAATGGTGTTGCGGAGAATATTCACAAAAAAACTTAAGAGCTCATTGATGTCTCAACCGAATATCGTCAAATGGATCAAATGTTTGCCTAGCATCGCTCTTAGCATCCGACCAATAATCAAGATGTGAAAAGCACACCTGCACAACCACTTAATGAAACTGATTAAACAATTCTAAAACCACTTGTGGTTCCTATATGAGAAGCTGTGTAAGCGGATGCAATGTCTTTTTACGGACATACAGCAAGGGTTATAAACAAAATAAAGCTTGTGGCACCATGAAAAGCTCCCATAAAAGAACATGCAAGAAAATGTCCAAGTATGTGTAATTTTTTATTCGTCCGGGTTACGACATTTAAACGCCCTTTGTAACACTCAAAAGAAGAACCATTTGATGCTTTGTAGGGAACGTCAAGATATTTCGTAATTATGAAGAGTGGAAACAATGAGACAGTCTTAATTGACAGACAAACATGATTTTGTAAATACTGATATGGATGACAACCTAAAATTCCCTGAGAGCAATAAGGGATGCACCGTATAAATTTGTACACCGTGATCTGACTTTCAACCTAACTACGTGAGACTAACGGCTTTTGAAGAATAATACTTTTGATGCAACGATTTCTTTAAAACCTAGTTTGTAATTTTTCAACATGACCCGAACCAAAAGTTATACGTAAAGGAACACGCATACAAATCCCTAACTTTATCAGTTGATTTGTTTTTGTTTTCTAGACTGTCGAACTAGCCTAGTCACTGTTGCACTTTCTAATAACACCCTTAAAATTCTTGTTATTTGAGTGTGTCGCTACTACTCATATATTTACTCGACTACAGCCTATGTATAGGTGTTGCTCCATTATTATTCGTCACAGTATTTAATGACATATTTCGTTCTTTCTTGATATAACTGAGTTTGTATTACGATACCAGGTAGACTATCATCGTTATCTTTATTAGGTCTTGAGCTATTACCAGCTAACCAGTGAATAGGTGAATATATATATCGAACACATTTGTGTTGGAAAACATATGTTGAAATCTACATACATTAATTGCTGTTATCATACAAAAGCAAAGGTTCTGATTCCTCTAAAAATTTTATAAAATTTTTCGTTACAAGATATACAAAGTAGTACAAAAATACCAATTACACAATAATAACGACCAGTGATGTTAGAGCGTGGTTGGAATTAATGCTGAAAAACAGTAGGCCTCACACGAACTATCTCAATGTAATAACTTCAACAACCCTGCTTCCTATAAAAGTTAAGTCACACAAGGTTATTCTGAAGAAATTTCAATCATGAGTTGCCAAAGAAAGTTGATAAGCATTGAAATACGTATGGTACATCATGACATGAATGTATTGCGATTTCATTTAGATGACAATGTACGCTTATACAAACTGAAAAGAGAATCTGAATAACACAAATTCATCAACATGAATGCTACCTTTATGTAGAAATACAACTATAGGCCTTAGTGACCTTGTCCTTCAATTTGTACAGCGCGCAACATCCTAAATCCAATATTTTTGTGACAACGATTGTCTTCTTTCTGTCCATCTTCTGTTGCTTCTAATTGCTCGAGTTTTCTGATTATGTGATGTTCATTTAATTTCTCACATACTTGTGTAGAACAACTGGTTTCTTTGTTTTCACTTTTTGTTATTTCAGGTAGGTTTCAAGTATTCAAAATTTTTCCAACGGCTGATACACTAGCCATTCAATTGCATATGTAATGCATGGTGTGACATTCTATGTTCGTGTATTCCGATCTTATGTAGACAATTTAGGTAACGTTGGCATAACTCTCAGTTACTTCGTTTGGTTCCGTGTAAAATATGACTGTGTCATGATCACCACACTTCACTGGGGACTAGAAATGGATATCCCCAATTATGAGCTTATCAGTTGTTAGAAATTACGCTTTTTCATAACATTCTGTCTTTATTCTCTTTCGTAATAATTCACAAACGTTCAGACATTCCCAAACATCTGATGGCTCTAAAAGTTTTCTTGCGCAACTATTCCGTGTTTTTATTCGGAATGCCAAGAATAAGCGACAGTCACTGTCAGGAGTTTATGGTTGGACCACTAGTGTGGTAGTCGCATAACGACCTTGGATTACTAAACATTGCACTGAAGCGATACTAGCATGAATCTGTGGTGGTTCCCAGCAAAAAAAGCTTATACAAGATATATTAATACACCAGGTTACTAATAATAATATGCCAAAAGAGTTAACAGTGGAAACCCTAGGAGTTTGTGTACGGGTAAAATAAACCAAGGGTAACAAATATACAATTATAAATACAAGTGGTGTATTGAGCAATATGGTAATAACAATTATTACAGAATGAATGTTACTTGAAAGCTGCTCCCTGGGATGACAACCACAAATAAGTCCACTCGATTTAACGTAGGTTCTTCTGCGACTGATGGCACCAACGTCGTGACTAGGAAGACAGAGGCCAATAGTATTGTGTAATAGTGATCCGGGCCAAAATGCCAACGTAGTGCAAAGAGGCCTATAAGGATATTATAATACTATTATAGTCTTCGATCAAAGCCGTGGCCAATAAAGCAGAAGGGCAGACGACGTGAATAGTGTATTATATTTTAATCCGCGCGGTAGCAAAAAGTGTGTTCAAATATTATCAAAACAATTATCATCTTTTTTAACATAAGTGATACAGAAAAACAACGGATATTGAATAAAAATGTGGTTACAAAAAATCACGGAATATACGTCACCATATAACTCCCCCCCTAGGGCATACGTCGATGGAAGTATGCCCAACGTAAAACTCTAAATGTTTTGGAGGGAAAAGAAAATTACACAACAAGAAGAATAGACAAATGTTATCAGAAAAAAAAAATCGTATGCGTATACCTGTTTACGAACAAAATTGTTTTTCTTGCGGTAAAGAGAAAAAAAAATCGTTTCTCATTTTAATGTATATAAAAGGTTTAACAATAATAATGGAAAGTAGAATAATAATAATTATAATAATAATAACAATAATAATAATGTTAATAATAATAACGGTAATTAAATTGGTAGTTGCCAAAAATAAATAAACAAATAGATACTTGTATATACTGTGTGTGCATTTAATAATAAACTGAACGAGTCTAACGACGTTGAATAACGTTGCAGAAATAATAATAATAAACATCATATGAAACGTATGCACATGTAGAGAAAAATATAATGAGTTTATCAATTTTTGTAGTACATACGAAATGTTTTTTTTTTAAAATAAAATTGCTCGAGAAAAAAAAATGTTATTAGTAACTTTGCTAATATAGATGTTCGCTTACATTACCAAAATGACAGAATAAAGATTAATTAATGAATTCAACAAAACGTTTAGGAAAATGTACATGTCTTCCTGAACGAGTTGTTTTAGGAGCAGGTAAAATGGCGGAATTAGGAGCTACATTTGTGGGGGGTGTAACTTTATAATCGTCCATTTTACGCAGTGTTGATGTCGCCGAAGTAGGTAAGGAATTATGTGGAAGTTCAGGAAACTGCGTTGTACGACTGCTGCTGTCTTTAGATGGCTTTTGACTGTCATGTGTTTCGTATTCTACAAAAGCAGGTTTTATCCTGTCAATTGAGATTGTCTCGTTTTTTCCGTTCTTTTTGATTGTGAAATATTTTGTTTGCCTCTCAATTACTTCATACGGTCCTTCATACGGGTGTTGTAAAGGACGTCTTACAGAGTCAACACGAACGAATACAAATTTACACGTATCTAGATGTTTGCTAACTTGCTCTTTTAAGACAGCTGGTCGAGGTGAAACAGGTTTGATGTGATTCATATGGCTCATTAGTCTTTCGCAAAAAGAAGTGGGATCCGTACATACGGGTTTGCAACTATGCGTCACTAGTTGACCAGGTAAGGTTAAATTAGTTCCATAGACGAGCTGTGCAGGAGTACATTGGAGGTCTTCTTTAATTGTGGAACGTATGCTAAGTAAAATAAGAGGTAGGGATTCGCTCCATCTAGAAACATCAGGTTGTACCATCAGTGAGCTTTTTAGTTGTCTGTGGAATCGTTCTACTAGTCCGTTTGCTGCTGGATGGTATGCTGTTGTAGTGATGTGATGGATTCCCGAAATGCGGGTAAATTCGTTGAAGAGGTGAGATTGGAACTGCGAACCTCTGTCAGAAGTAATTGTGGAAGGTACACCAAAATTAGCGATCCATCTGTCGAGAAATACGGCAGCAACATTTTCGGCGGAGATGTCTTTTATTGGGCAAGCAATTGGCCATCTGGTAAAACGGTCTACTGCAGTAAAGATGTAAGTAAATCCGTTAGATGGGGCTAAAGGACCGACTAGATCAATATGAACATGTTGAAAACGATGGTCGGGTAGACTAAATGTTGACGGTGTTGTAATTGTATGTCTATGAATTTTGCTGCGCTGGCATTGTAAACAATTTCTAGTCCATTGTTTTATATTTGCATTCATCTTTGGCCAAACAAATCTTTCCGAAATCAGTTTCACAGTAGCGCGGATTCCTGGATGAGATAGAGAATGAAGGCAATCGAAAACTCTTTTTCTGTACGCTATTGGAAAAAAAGGTCTGTGTATTCCGGTCGAAGTATCACAAATGATAGTAGAGTCGGAATGCGGTATAGGAACACTTTTTAAGGACAGGCTCGAATTTTGTTTACAAACTACAAGGTCGGGACCATCTATTTGTAGACGTGCCATCTCTGATAAATCGATTCCTTTGGTGAAGGAAATTGCATCGACATTGAAACGTGACAGGGTATCCGCAACAACATTTGATTCTCCTTTTATAAACTGTATGTTGGTTGAAAATTGAGAAATATAGTCCAATTGTCGCGTTTCTCTAGGAGAATATCGATCACTTTTAGTGTTGAAAGCATAGGTTAAAGGTTTGTGATCCGTGAGTATCACAAAATCTCTGCCTTGAAGTAAGTGGTTAAAATGTTTAACAGCCAGATAAATAGCCAATAGTTCCCTACCAAAAGTACTATATCGCTTTTGAGTTGGTTCTAGCTTTTTTGAAAAGAAGGCAAGTTGTTTGATCTCATTATTCACTCGCTGTTGTAGTACCGCACCTATTGCTGCCTGAGATGCATCTGTACACAAGATTAGTGTTGCTTCCGGATCAGGGTTTATGTAGGTCAGCATAGTTGTAGCAGCGATTGCTGTTTTAGCTGCAGAAAAAGCATCTTTCGCTTCGGGGGGTAATGTGAACTTTTTAGCTTTGCCTTTTAACACCTCGGTCAAAGGTTGTAGAATGGCTGAGCAATGTGGAATAAAGCGACGATAAAAATTGATCATCCCCAAAAAACGCCGAAGTTTATTCAATGAATCGGGTTCTGGAAAGTTCTTGATGGCTTCTATTTTTGTATCCAACGGTTTAATTCCATGTTTGTCGATCATGTGGCCTAAAAACTCTAAACTCTCGACCCCAAAAATACATTTGGATGGATTAATAACTATGCCATATTTCTGAAATCTTTCGAATAATTGATGTAGGTGATCAATGTGTTCGTGGAACGACTTGCTAGCTATCAATACATCATCAATATACACGAAAACGAAATCTAGGCCTTTAGTGACCTCATCCATAAATCGTTGAAAAGTTTGTGCGGCGTTCTTTAATCCAAATGGCATTCTCAGGAATTCAAACAAACCAAATGGAGTAATGATGGCTGTTTTTGCTATGTCCTCGTGTGCTACTGGGATTTGATGGTACGCTCGTACAAGGTCGATTTTAGAAAAAAAATGTTTGCCGTGTAAAGTGAGCGAAAAATCATGTAAATGAGGGATTGGGTAACGGTCCGGTAACGTTAGGTTGTTCAATGACCTATAATCACCACAGGGTCGCCAATCCTGATCCCGCTTGGGCACCATATGGAGTGGGGATGCCCATGGGCTACTTGAAGGACGTATTATACCTAGTTGCATCATGTGGTCAAATTCAGCCTTTGCAACATTCAGTTTGTTCGGTGGTAATCGGCGTGGACGTGCCGATGTTGGTTGGCCTTTTGTGATTATCCGGTGTACTACAGAATGTTGGACCGTGTTTTCACTGTAGTCCGGTTTCGTTATTTTGGGAAATTTAGATAAAATAGTGGTGAATATGTCGTTTCCTGGAGTGTCAATTTTAATACTATGTATGTGGTAGTCTGACTGAATTCCCAGGACTTGAAGTTTAGTGCAGAAATCAATAAGTTTTCTTCTTTTTACGCCAACTAATAAGTTGTAGAAGCTTAAAAAATCTGCACCTAATATGGGGTGGCGGACGTCAGCAATAATAAATACCCAGGTTAAATGACGTTTAATTCCCAAGTCTAATGTTAGAAATTGTTCGCCGAATGTCTTTATTTCAGTCCTGTTAGCCGCCCTTAGGGTGTATTTTCCACCCTTAGGAACAGGTTTGTTGGCTAAGGTAACTGGAATAACGCTGACTTCTGCTCCAGTGTCTACTAAGAATTTATATCCTGAAGTTTTATCAAGGACATGGAAAAGGCGAGTATGAGGATCACTCGAAATATTTGTTGTTACCATGGTTTGGTTGACACCTTTAGGTGAGGAAAATGACTTGAAAAATTTACAAGACGTGACGCATTTCCTAGCTTTGTCACCGTATTTTCTATGGTACCAACATATGTGATCATCATATTTCTTTCCTTTTGAGGTGTCTCGATTCTTACTCCCTCGGGAACTGGAGCGAGACCTTTTGGATGTGAGATTGGAAAGTAATAGTTGTAATCCATCTAGTTTATTTTCGAGACTGGCAATGGTTCGTTCGTGATGTGCTCGTAGTTCGCCTAATTCGGCTGTTAACGACGCTATTGTAGGAGTTTGCCTGTCATTCGAAGTCTCTGATAGTGTCTGCACATACGGTGTAGTACAAGGTGTTACCTCTAAAATTTTGTCGGCCATGCTAGCTAGATTCTCTAAGTCTAAAGGTTGGCTAGAAGCACAAAGAATTTGCTTAACTACCGTTGGTAAACGTTGTAGCCAAATTTCCTTCAGAAAAACATCATCAACTTTATAAGGTCCAGCTAACTGCCTCATCTGGCGTAATAATTGGGAGGGTGACTTGTCACCTAACTCACACTCGTGTAGGAATTGTTGTAGCCTCTTTTCGTCCGATAATGAGGTACGTTGGATGATGGCCTGCTTTAACTGGTCATATGCATTAGCTGCAGGGACATTATCTATGAGATCCGATACCTCAGATGCTACTTCCGTCGGCAGTATTCCAAGCACAAAAGAGTACTTTGATGTTTGTGAACGTATGTTACGCCGCTGAAACTGTACTTCCACTTGTGCAAACCAAATACGTGGATTTAATCGGCTAAATGGAGGCACATTCATCAAGTTTAGAGCGTTTAACTCTGTTGAAATGCAGTCCTGGCTAATGCCATCAGCGTCGGATGGATACATTACAAATGTATAAAAAAAATAATTACTACCAAAAGGAAAAATAACGCCGAAATGTTTGTGAGTGAACTCAGAACTAGTTTCGAAAGTGAAATTTACGGGCTCACCAGATTTGTGGTGGTTCCCAGCAAAAAAAGCTTATACAAGATATATTAATACACCAGGTTACTAATAATAATATGCCAAAAGAGTTAACAGTGGAAACCCTAGGAGTTTGTGTACGGGTAAAATAAACCAAGGGTAACAAATATACAATTATAAATACAAGTGGTGTATTGAGCAATATGGTAATAACAATTATTACAGAATGAATGTTACTTGAAAGCTGCTCCCTGGGATGACAACCACAAATAAGTCCACTCGATTTAACGTAGGTTCTTCTGCGACTGATGGCACCAACGTCGTGACTAGGAAGACAGAGGCCAATAGTATTGTGTAATAGTGATCCGGGCCAAAATGCCAACGTAGTGCAAAGAGGCCTATAAGGATATTATAATACTATTATAGTCTTCGATCAAAGCCGTGGCCAATAAAGCAGAAGGGCAGACGACGTGAATAGTGTATTATATTTTAATCCGCGCGGTAGCAAAAAGTGTGTTCAAATATTATCAAAACAATTATCATCTTTTTTAACATAAGTGATACAGAAAAACAACGGATATTGAATAAAAATGTGGTTACAAAAAATCACGGAATATACGTCACCATAAATCTCTCAATTCGATTTGTTGGCCGCTGTATTGTATTAAATTTTCGAAGTGATCGCCAATTCTTTTGTTGACCCCATAGCAACAAGATGTGTCATGCCTGGCAAGCTCACTTAGTTTTTCGCGATTCAAAGAGATTTAATTGTTTCATTCAGAACGTTAGTCTTCAGATCTTATTGAGGACTAGCTCGAAATGCTTGGCGTGGTCGACTTTAAACAACTTGTACACTGTCATTTACGCACTCAGAAGTCAATAACTTAGACGATACCAAACAGAGTTAAGTCATAGCCTTCATGCTCATTATCCATTTCACGACTACTGTCATTCGCAACAAGCGAATCCTTACCACACTCTCGTACTTACGATTAGTTCGTTCATCTACTCCCTCTCGAAAAAACTGCCAATCTTTTTTCATCTACATCATACAACCAGTAAACATAGGACTCAACGGTCCAAAGACGGTAAACGAATCCTCGCACTTACTTCAAGATGTGATTTCTTTTCACACAAGTCATCTGTATTACTACTTGTATTGACTTATACCTGATAACTAGCACTTGAGTTTTTTTGACTTTATAATACGAATTATATATAACTTCTTGTACTTATCATGTTCGACTTTTTTATGATCATTCTTATATCAAGTGTTAAAGTAACTGTTAAAGATATTTTGTCATTTTCACGTAAATCCAACCAGGTATTTAGACCTTGGAAGAATCACTTTGGGATTCCAGTTATGATAGATAGTGAGCTTCACTAGCATACTTTACATATGTAGAGCCTACAAATTATTATTTCTTCTGCTGTAACTAATTATGTAAGTAGCGAGAAATACTTATTTTCGTCTGATATGATAGAACGTTGAGTAACTACAGAATCAAAATGAGTAGATTCCCCTAACCCCTTTTACATATTCAGCTAATCAATAGATGTTAAACTGTTATGATAATTAGGAGTAAATGAATTATAGTATGAACTACGAATCCCAGAAATAACGCAATTGAATCAAGAAGTACTACACAAGCACTAAGGAATATATTGTATTTAGAATTTGAAATCAAGCATTCAACAAGTACAAAGGAGTCATTAGTTCATTCAAACACCACAACTGTATTTGTCGTTAACAAAATAAACGAGAGTCTATTAAATTGAAAGAGGAATATAGTTTTAGGATTTAGAAGAGGTTGTGTTATACAAAAGCAAAGTTTAAAATATATAAAAGAAACTAGTTTATAAGACGAGTATGAGAATAACGAATAATAGATCTCTAGATTAAAATAATCTGACAATGATAATAACAAGCATTAGAAAGACCTTTGATGGAATGGGTATCTTTTGTTATTTGAACACAAGCCCCATTAAATGCTAATTACTGATCGCAAAACATCCTTTCTCAAAAAGAGCAAGTTACTCACTGCCAGATATGAACAAAATAAAGGATACACAGACGTTATTCTTGAAAAAACATGTTGATTGACATAATGAAAATAGACTTCTTTTTAGATAACATGGACAGAAAACAGAGAAAATCGAGTGGAAATTGTTCTGGTCAATTTAATCCAATTCATGTAGATGATTCAACATTACGTGGAGTGGTTTCTGTTAAAGCACGAGCAGGCAGCAACAATGCCGAATATCTAAGGTTCTATTATCATTTAATTTTTTGAGAGGGAGGGCAATATAAAAATTAAGAAAAGTACACAACTAAGTAATTTGATGAAAATATTCATGCAAAAAATATTTTTTAAAATTGCTGTGATATAAACTGAAGAACATGTAAAAAATTCACTGAGACCTGTTATTACGACTAGTCTATGGCTGTTGGAAAAGGTACGACTCACTTATCACATACAGATATCCTGAGTGAAACCTATCAGTGGAGTGGTGGTTCAGTGGTTAAAGAGACAAACCTTCAGTGAGGGTTTCAACCCCCACCTACTAATCTGATTCAGGCAGCCGTGTGACATTAACATCTAAACGTCAAATATTGTTCGAAGCCAAGTACCTAGGTTAGTTAACAAACACTAAACAAGTGTTTGTTGGTTTGAAATTAGTAGACCGAGAGTCGAAACCCAAGACTAAATTATATTGATTATCTGTTCCGGGGAATTTCGATTCGGAAAAGCCATTAAATTACTTGCAAATCAGTTAACTAATCTTAAGTTTACCTTGTTTGCTGGAGAAAAGTTCACACACTGTACATTAAGTATCCATCCTTTTCACTGAGATCAAAGATATTTAACCTTTGCTTCGGTGCCTGTTCGATACGCTATCATTCGCCTTAATTTCAAGGAGATTATGAACATGATTAAAGGCGAAACGTATAAAGTCAGTTCGATTTTCGTCCGTATTATCTTCTACTCAATAGTCAACTTATAAGATCAGATTATGGATGGAAAATTGTTTGTTTTCGTTATTTCGAAAAGTATAATTGTTACCCAAACAAAGTAACCACTTGTTTGAAGAACAAAAATAACAGATAAGAGATAATTCATTATACCGAATTGTAACAAGATGAATCTAATGAGATGTTTGTAGTTGTATATTCAAACATATTCGTGATGGAAGGTTATTTCCAAACAATCCCTAAATAAACAATGAATCCTTAGGCGAATTGCTAGAAACAGTTAATCAATTAGATTATTCAGGCATACGCCACAAATGCTGGAACACAATTAATCTTAATATATTCTGTGCATCGCTGCGATAAGCTGAGAAAATGATTTAGCACGAGCGAACGATAACAAGAACCAAGCCCATCAAATCACGAATTACTAAGAATATGTGGACTGTGGAAATCGTTGAAACCCGATGAAATTACGAACCGATTTGAGTACTAGTTTGGGATTCCACGGTAGTGTGCATCTTTCATTCCATTTCTGAACACGTGATTATTATCAGCTTGAGTTGTGCGTAGAAATCTGAGTTACCAATACGAGTCTATGAGAAGTAAGGAGTCAGTGTTCTTAGATAATACTGTTTAAAATTGATGATAATGATTCAAGTGTATTCATATTTTACTGTTTCTAACTGTCCGATTGTATAAACTGGATTCAAACTGATAATTTCATATATCAACACAGCTTGTAGGTTTTTTTTATATATAAGATTCATTAGTTGAGCATCAATAATTTCACTGCGATTGACCGAAACCGCACTGTATACCGAAGAATGAAGTACTATTCATACATATTTAATAAATTTGTCACTACTAGTAATGCGAAGGTAGTTTTAATCCAAAGTGAGTACTTCTAAACGCTTAGACCATGAACAGTTATGATCTCATTGGTCGCTTATAGTGTAACTTTGTTAGCATCTTATATATTTATTCAAACATATAAACATTGGTACATGGAGGCATCAAATATATATAGGCCTAGGAAGCGAGTGGTTTCCTTAAGAGGACACTCCACGAGCCTATGACCTAGAGGTCTAATCCACAAGGCAGTGGAGCAATTTTGGAGATGCAATTTCATGGTAGCCGGTAACCAACAATTGGTTCATATGCTATTTGCTCCCTCAGAATCTTAGAGCCCATGTGCACCATTGGTTTGGAATCAGGGCCTTTCAACCCCGCTAGGTGGACCTCCCATGTCCACTAACCCGGTTAAAGCATCAGATATTTGCTTTTCATCTTCTCAATTTCGTAAACCCCATCGCGAGAAGGTAGTGAGTAAGACTTCCATGGCATTGGCAGTATACGCGTGAATTCGATAGCGTCCAAGCCGTACTCAGTTTTCTAACCTGTAAATTAGGTTCAACCATTATCACATCATAAATATATCAATCAGAATCTACTATCTAATCAATATCTTAATGTGCACAAATAAATTATGTTGATTTCCCACTCTTCCCCAGGGAAAAAATAAACGGAAAAAAGCTTACTGATTTACGAATAGATCTTAAGAAACCAGCATTGGATGTTATTGTCAGCGCTTCTAATACATTGCCAACTTCCATGATACGCTAGAAAAAATCACAAAGTGTAATTTTGTTTATTAATATAACCTCTAAAAACTGAATACTCAAACGAGGTATATATATATATTTCATTGAAATAGTATTAAAATCAGTTTTTTCTCAGGGAATCACTGAACCAAATAGTCTATTGATTAAGTAGTTTGTCGTTTTTTTAGGAATTATCTGATTCTATTGGAGTATAACCATTCAAACTCTTAACTTGGTACATTCGATTTTAAGTTACTTAGACTAGTGGATACATTAAAATTTGATCGATAGAATACGATCCTTAACACTAGAGGATTAGACAGAGAAGACAGTATTCACTGGTCATCCAGTGATCAACTAGTTTTAAATATCTAGGTCACTACCCGAATAGCTGAGATAACATAGCACACCACGAAGCTGGGTGGTGCAGGCTCAAGTCCCACAGGAAGTATCAACTCCTTGAAGACCACAGGTATATTCTGCAGATGAGTGTCAAATAGCACGAAAACTAGGTTGATACAGAGTTTCTTCTCAGCTAACTCCAGTCACCTGATATGTGTGCAATGGAACAATTGAGTAATTCACTCATGTCCAAGTTCACTACGAAAACGAAGCACATAATAGATGAAGGGTGAATTTGAAAGCTACCAAACGGAACCACAACTAAAAAACTAACTTTGTGTAGGAAATATCCCAGATACAATGATTCGACTGTGTGACATTCAAATAATGATCCATAGGTTTAAAACTCTATTTTCTAGAGGAAATTAGATCAAGAAGATACAGTATTATTAGGATTATTACACGGAAATTTATTTTAGGATCATGCACGGTTAACCATTAAAATAAATTATTAGGTGAAATACTGGACGAATTATTCGCTATGATCGAAAAGCAAGAACAACTTCTAATTATCAAAAAAAATGGTAAAACAGAGGACAGAAAGTTGAAGAATAGAGGCAGATATAACAGACTAGTAAGTAACAGTTTTATTTTGTTTTTAAAATTTCAAATTATAACTCATCACAAGCTAGTGACTAAATGAACTCAGTCAGTCATTCAGTAACAACGTGGAACTTCGTAAGTACGTACATCAGTTCGAGTTGCCATACTACATTAGCACAGAGTTTCAGTTATCGATTCAAATCCCATAATGGTAGAGGTAGTGAAAGTATAAGTAGTGATAGGGAACATTAGGGTTTGATGAAGTTATTTAAGAAGTATAATCCAGTGGAATAGATTTGGAAAGAAAATAAAGGATATGGAGAATTCAGAAGATTAGAGTTTGAGAGAACACAAAGAGTGGATGCACCTGCGCCATTGCAAACGATTTTGAGCCATGTCATTCAACGTCTCTAACCATCGGTTGCTATCATATCGTGGTCCCGAACCAAGTAGTCTACACTTACCAACATGGCTCAGTGACTTCATGGATTTGACAAGTGGACTGAGCCATGAACTCAGTAGCTAAATGGATAACGCGTAGGGTATTTCAACTAAAAAGTACTGGGTTCTAAGCCGCTGGGAGCATCAGCACTAGTATACGGTCAAACCGAGATGACGAGTCTCAAATAGAAAGTGACCTAGGTTCCAATGTTAACACCTTACCACCTTTGCTCTGAACAGTTTTTATTTTAATTAATTGAATTATAGTTTAATTCCATTTAGTATGAATCTATTAAACAAGTCCCATCTTTACCATTTACACATGAACCACGTCGGTCAACATTCACATAGAATCTGTCATTTCACACAAGCATGCTGAGAAAAAATTAACATGATCTGAAGCAAACGGGTAGAAATAAAGTTAGCTGTGATGAAAAGCATGGAATGATAGTAAGCTCAAAATATAGAATGTAGAGAACGAATGCAATTGCTTCAACTAGACCAGTTTTGAACCATATTACCTAATTTTTTCAATCATACATATAGGACGAAGAATTTATGGAATGACCCCATATCGTAATCTTTTCCCTCCTATATTTAGATTTTCCTAACTTATTCCTATGTCAACAAACATTTCAAACTAAAATCATGTGAAAGTCAGGCACCTGTAACGTTTGTCCGAACCATTTCAGTCTATGAAGAACAATAGTATCGCCAATCGACTTTCTACTTTTATTTAGAATACCTATGTCTAGCCTTAGAATTAATCACTTGGCAATTCCACCGTACGGGTGTTATCAATAATCTTCACAATTAGAGAGTAGATAAAGGTTAAGCATACAAATCCGTGCCTGATTAATAACTTAGTAATCGATCTAACAGTATTAATAAACACTTAATATTATAAAAAAAACCTTATCAGTTCAATACGGTGGGTTGGATGTTGAATAAAGTCGGTAGTGAGATAATTTGTAAAATCTCAAACATCAATCATAAAGGAAAGTTGTAACGAAGACAATATACTCGTGAATGATCGTTTAATCAGATTAAAACGAAAATTAAACATAGAAAACTACTGGGTTCCGAGTTAACGTAGTTTAAGCGTTATGTACTTGCCGCAAGAGAAAAACAACTGCTGGTTTCGACTGCATGTAAAAATCCTATATGCACACTGCTAAGGAGTCTAAAGCCAGGATAAAACAGTTCTATACCAACAAACAGTATGGGTTCCAATACTTCAATCAATCAGTCATGGTTTTCCACTAGATGGATAACAGTTTGTGATGAAAATGAATTTGTAAATCAAAGTTTACATGATGAGTATGGTCTGAAATTCATTCATTTCTAATCATACATGCCAATCAGTCCAAAAATATTAATACATTTTTTTAAAGAAGAAGGTTTACATTGTCATCAATCCATTGTAACCCATTCTATTCTGAACTTTCTTAAAATCTTTTTCTTTAAACCTACTACAATGCATTTTAATCATTGATAGAATTGCTAAGAAAGGTTTGAATTATCCTGTTATTGACATTGCAGACTGAAATTTGATCTGTCTTAATTGATATATATATATATATATATATATATATATATATATGCATACTGTGCAGATTGTCTCGATAAAGCCATTATGATACAAGTCATATAGAATAATGAGATTGTCACTAGCAGTAGGATTCAGGGTGTATGTCTCGTCCTACTCTCGATGCCCACACCTGAAATCAAAGTGAAAATCTCTCACTTCAAATGCTCAATGCATCATCCATTTGCTCTTGAAACAATCTCATTATTTATCTGAACAGCTTACGATCGGACATTTCATTATGATGTAATCGAGAGTGCTTAAGGCCGATATTCACTAAATATTGTAAGTGTATGAAATGAAATGAAAAATAACAGAAAATAATGTGTTATTAGTCTATGGAATAGTTACCAATATCTGTCCATTATTTCATACAATCAACAGCTTTTGGATATTCAGATACGAACTATTCATTAATATAACACGTGATCTGATAGTGACCCATACTAAGGTTATTATTTATATATTAATTTATTTGAACACATAAATATTGGTACAAGAGGGCACCAAATATATATGCGCCGCACATTTTATTTGTATGTGGGCTATGATAATGCCCGGGTGCCCAGACCCAAGCAAGTGGTTTTCTTAGGGGACCAAACCCCTACTAAGGTACTAAAACTTATAGTGAAATTTTAAGAGAATTTACGAAAACATCTGAGGATTGCTTTCGAAGATAATGAAATGAAGAAGACAACCTTTTTTCAAATTAACTAAACCTATCAAAGAGAATTAAAAGAATGATTCAAGACCATTTATGATAGTCGACTATTAGTATTAATAGAAACGTTGAATATGTTAAATTCATTGTCTAGATAATCGCTAATCAACTAAATTTGAGGAAATCATCGATCCACTACTCAAAAATGTTACAATGATAATAAAAAAAGGATTTGAAAAAGTCTAACTTCCAACAACTGACAAAGTCGTTTTGATCACAATACAAAACAAAAATGGTACAAGTATATTGTCATATAACAGGAGACAAGATTCGAATATATTAAGATTTAGTAAAATATATTATTTGTCACCTTTTTTTCACGTATATATAACTTACTTGAGTTAATAAATAATTCGAATTTTTAGATTGTTTTGTTTTACTAAATGGTGAAATTATTTCACCTGTGGGATTTAAATCAGGTAATATAACTAGGTGACTAATTAATTGAATTCCACGTTTCCATTCACTTGGTCCAGATATTAAGGCAAGAATATTTAAAAATGAATGAACAGCGCTTAAGCATACAACGGGTACTTTGCCTTTAAAAAAAAACAAGAAAAACCCAACTGTGTAATAAAAAATATATTTTCTCAAATGAGAATCGATATGTTAGTTCGTAAATAAGATCATGTGAATAGTTCGTGTTAGCAGGATATATATTAGATTAAAGTATGTTCTGGGCGGGATTGTATTGGAGCACATTGACTGGCTATTTCTTAACCAATCAGCGCTAGAGGATAAATCGGAGAAGACTCTAGAATCTCCTGATATAAAAATTATAAATACAGTAGCATTTCTCTTATTGTGATTTCTACTTCCATCCACCCTTGTTATTTGTAATATAATTACGTTCCTGTTCAACCATGTTTTGATTTTGGGACTTGTCGAGTCAAGCGATATCCAAGAAATATTAAGCAATAACAGTAGCTGAGTCGTGATAAGAGAAATCGTAGCAGTTAGGTAATGTGATTGAATTATATGAATGCAAGTACATGTATCACAGGAAATCATAAAAACAACACTTATAACCAATTGTTAATTCCATCTATATAGTTCTTTATTTATGAAGTATTTATGCAAGCATACACAGTGAGTTAGTTAAACAATCATAAACAATGTAGAACTAATATGAAAAAATGAAAAAAACAAAGATGCAATGACAAACAAAGAAAGCTATTTTTGGAGGGAGGGACAGTATTTCATGTAAATCAATATTTGCAAAGTAGTAGTATTAAGTTCTGTGCTTGTTCTAATCTACAAATTAAAAGCTTTCATTGAGTGTAATTCAATTTCAAATGGTTTTTGAACTATCCTTTTGTTGATATTTCTGACTGAAATTTGATCAGTCTTGGTTGGTATATGTGCATCTTGTACAGATCGCCTTGATATAGCCATTATAACACAAGTTGATATAAAATAGACAGGATGTGGTTAGCAGTGGAATCTAGGATGTGCGTTTCATCTTATTTGGGTCTCGGCAGCTAGATATACCGGCATCCCAGAGTTGATATTCACTCCGGGACTCGAACCCGGTACTTACCTATTAAATCCGAATGGACACTTGTTTAGTGTATGGATTACTGTCATATCATTTTCTACTTCAAAATTACTGTTGTCTGAAAGTGACCATTGTATTTTATTCTTTCTACTCTAATGTTCTAGTTTAGATACAATGGTTTTTTTATTACTTATCCCTACGGTCTCGTTGGTCATAAATTCATGCACCTTCTTTCAGTTAACTGAATCAGGACAAATCACATAAACAGTTCCAACTAGATCGTATTCTCTATTCGCATCCCGATCAATCAAATCATAGATCAATGGTAGGACGGTTTCTTCTCTTTATCCTCAAGGTTACCCTGAGTAACCTATCACATCAAGGCCGCAAGCTATATTAAGATAGCTCTCTTTCTTACAGTATATTAGGCACGGACTAATTGGAAAGCGGGTCAAGGTCGTAACAAAAGCTTCGCGTATATATGGATCAATTCAATTTATTATATAGTATTAACACAAAGCCTGGTGAAATTATCAAGACATACCGGAGTAGTGGTAGCATCAATAGTAGTAGAAAAGACTAGATATAGACAATTTGATTCCAGGTGAAAAAAATGACTTTGCGAAACAAAAGGTATGAAGCAATTTTCAAACTGAAGATGTAAAGGAAGATAAATAGTAAATGGAACTGGATCATAGTGGCCGATGCCGAGCCACATCACGCAACCTTTCCAACCATTGGTCCCCATAATCAGGTGGACCTCAACCAGCTAGTTTAAACCTACATTTACGACTCAGTTGAACGGTAAAACAAGTACCCATTCATATATTATAAATGAATGTCACGTACTATAATTAGTATAACAGTATGGCTGTGCCCAAATTAGACGAGTCAGATATGGATTTTAATATGGTCATAGAGTATTCAGCAACGTAGAGTTCCTTCACAATATTCATTACAATGGCTAACATGTTAACAATCAAGTGTTCATTGAAACTATCAAGAGAAAGTATATGCAACTCCGGTGGGTGAACTTTGATGCTGCACTTTATAAGTTAAACGATTAAACTGTAGAGTAACAGTATTAGATTGAAGTGTATTTCAGATTATCAGTTCAATGCAACTGTTTAAGAGTCTAAACAAAAAATACACTGACACTGTAATATTGAAATACAGTACTTTTTTAATTTACATCATTACATCTTAAAACTGATTGATTTGATTAGGCTTAATATACGTTATTCAGACAAAAAAACAAATGTCCAACATTTACATGCACCCTAGTTAGTCACCATAAATTACATAAACAACAACCAAAGAATACATAAACTTGATGCTTTGTTGATGAAGAAGCCAAGTTAAAATAGGTGAAACAGTTGTTGAATGTTAAGAAATGCACTTATTTATTTATTTTAACACATAGGTATTGGTACAAGGAGGCACCAAGTACATATGCGCCACACGAATCTCAATTGATTTGTGTGAGGACTGTGATACTGCCCGGGTGCCCAAACCCAAGCAGGTGGTTTTCTTAGGGGACCACACCCCGAGCCTTCGACCTGAACGTCTGACCCACAAGGCAGTGGAGCATCGTGAGGAGATGCAGTCCCATGGTAGCCGGTGACCAACGATTGGTTCATACGCCATTTGTTCCTTCAGGATACTGGAGCCCATGTGCACCATTGGTTTGGAGTCCGGTTAAAGCGCCGGACATTCGCTTTTCGTCCTCTCATTTTCGTAAACAACACCCCCGCCACGTGAAGGCAGTGAGTAGGACTTCCCCGGCAGGGGCTATGTATGCGTGGCCATGTGAGAGCATTTTTCGAGGGAGAGCGGACTCTCCCCACTCTCGGCCGTACCAGGGCTCTAATATCCTTACGTTTGATGTGATTAGTTTTCAGTTGTTTCTATCGTTCAGTAATGAACGAAAACCAGACTTAATCAGCATTAGATATCCAGTGAGCGTTTAAATACCACTACTACCAAGTTGTAGACATTACTCGTCTTTACAATGTAAATATTTCATTATTTCTTTGCATCAATGCATGATATTACTCGATTATCTTCGAATGCCGTCAATGGGTAAGTACATTACACTGAGTATGATCACACTCAAGGCTTCTCACTAGGACTTCGGCAATTATCTATTGAAATTACTCAATAGTAAATCATATGATTATTATTGCTATAAAGGGCTTGTGAAAATTGTTGAATTTCATAGTTTACGTCACGGATTGATCACAGAAATATAGCTAGTAATGAATTTAACCACAATAATAAATTGATCACACAATACCTCGAAGATATTTATCCATCGATAGAAGTACTGGTACTTCAGCTTCAGATTCTATTAACCATTCGAATTTTCCTGGTTTCAGTGGAGGATGATTCAATAGTAATTGTGTACGTCTTTCTACTGATTGTAAACATTCGAGAATTTTATCAGATACAACTTCGGCATGATTATCATTATTGTCGATTGACACCAATTGATCAGTGGGAGAATATGTTGGATTGAATTGAGACAGTTCAGAGACAAAAGCAATTAAAGCTGAAACATCCAAATTTATACGATTCACTTCATCTACACTAAAAAAACGAAAATAAATTTAAATACAATAGAAGAAATATGGTTAGCATTGGAATCGAGGATTTGCGTTTCATTCTACTTAGAATTAGTCAGTTAGATGTATCTGCCACATTTCAGAGTTGATGCTCAACTACACACTATCTACAACCTAGAGTGAAACAAATACAAGTCAACAACGATAAATATACGTTCAAGTGATGCAACTATTCATCAAGTACAGATTCGTGTACTCGGAGCTCTGAGATACACTTTAAGTATAAGGGTTACTACTACCGAAGTCGCCTAAAACGAAATTTAGTAGGTGTCGATCATTGTGTATTTATGTTTTACATAAGAGATTTATTAATCGAGTGTAAATTTATGGTATCAACTAAATTGTATAGACATTTTTGAATAATTGAATATCATTACCAAAAAGCCTCAAATAGGTCAAATTTTACTATTTTCACTAATAAAACGACAAGTCATATAGATTAAATCCAAAAGGAAACATCATGTAATTATTACTGAACAACCTTAAGGCTACGCTGTAATGATATAAATCATGATTTTGTTAAATTAATGATTGGGATTAAAGTTACTGTGAATATACCTAAGAGGAAAGTTAGTCACCGATAAGTATTCATTTGTCTCTTCCTAGGTTTTTGTCAATGATATATTTCGTGTAGACTCCTTGACTTTTTAGTGAAGCATCAGCATTTACCTCCAACTTCATTTTGAATATCATCTTCTGGTGAAACTCACTGAATATGTAGGATTTTATTAATATCACTATTCTCGTCATAAATAATGCGGTTATCATTCAAATACCTCCTGTATAAATGAAAAGCATTAATAATAGTGCGGAGTATATGATACTGATATCGACAGATATAAGTAGTATGTATTACTAATCGAAAGTGGAAAGCTTGATAACAGAAAATTGAGGAGATCGAAGAGAACGAGAACAGAAAACAAAGGAACAAAAAAGTCTGAGACAATTGATGGATATTTTGCAAATGAAGTATTACTGTGTGGTTCTCAGATTTTACCAAGATATTCTGTAATGTTGCATCAAAATACATTTGGCTGTCCTGTGATCTCGTTTACTGCAATAGTATCTAGGTTAGATGTGAAAGTCTCCTAAGCTAGAGGATCCAGTGGAAACCTAATCTTAACACTATCCATTTGTCTGTAGAACTCACCGTTAGGTCTGAATTGAACAATGAGGATACAATGTAAAAGTAGTTCCTTGAGACAGTATTCTAGAATACGACTTTGGTACCAAAAAAGACCCTGCTGTTGAATACAAACGAGTGCAAAAGGCATATGGCTTGGAAGATTCTGAAAAACTGACTGTCTAAATCAATGAAAAGAATCGCTCCATTCAGCTCAACTACGAACTGAATTTTACCACAAATGCATGATTATTGTAACCAATGGTTAGACACTGAATGATATAGCTCGGAATCATTCGCAATAACGCAGATGAATTCAGCCCGTCCTCCTTTAAATCGCAAATATTTTAATCAGAAAATTTCTATGTACCAATCCAATCATGTGTTTTATGCCTACTCTTTTCTATTACCACTGATACTGTTACTGTCTCTAATAATCTTGGATTTGAACTGACGATTTCATCTTCCTGTGCTAATAGTGTGGTGTATGCTACTTCCACCAACAGATATAAGTAGTATGTAGTAGAAATCAGAAGTGGAATGCATTCCAAAAGAAGAATGAATTGAAGAGAACAGGGAGAGGAGCAGAGAGCAATTGGAGTGACAACAGAATTGGAAGAATCCATGAAGTATGCAAAGGACAACTGACTGGAGATATACAAATGATGTACTTAATATGTGGTTTTCATATTTTACAAAGGCACTCTGTAATTTTGCATTACGAATGTACAGCTTAAGTAAATGATTTCGTCGAAAACAAAATTTTCTTCGCTGAATTCCCTTCTTCTTATTCAATGACACTATGGGTTATTTTAATTATTAAACAAAAAATTGTCTTTCCCCACCAATTCTTCATTCATTACAATAGGGTAAGGTAACTTGAATGGGTGTACACGTGTCAGGTTCTACATTGCGTATGAATGACTGTAGATGTCTGATCCAAGGATATTTAGACGATAAATTACTGCTTGAAGTCACTTGAATATGCATCCACTATTTAACTTATTTCTATACAGAATATAAGTATTGGTCACATAAAAAAACTCTTCTTTGTTGAACCGTCTCCATTTTGTTTTTTCCGTTAAAATCATTTCAACATCCAATTTAACATCTTCAAGAAAAAACACTTACCGACTATAAGAATCTAGTAGAAATGGCCATAATGCACATTTCTGTAAAACTGCATCCATTGGATAAGTAATTTTGAAGGAATTCGATGAATCATCCACATCAAACAATAACATTTCATCAGTAAGAATACTGGCTATCTGTTCTTCGTGATTAACTGTTTTGGACAATCTATTCAACAATGACAGTATCTTTTCTATAGCTTCAAATTTAAATTGTTTGAAACCACCGGACGTATTATGGTATTCAGTAATACTATTTAAAAATTTCTTGAATTTATATACAGGTAAGATTAAATTTCTAAGGGATATAGTATATTTTGGACTTTGAAAAATTATAGCAGGAATATCACAGTTATTAATCCATGGATCGGAACCAGTAAGTAATGTCACACCAATGTTCTGAAGATATTCACGTAAATCTGAATCTATATCATTGATTTCAGTACAGAAAGATCCATGTGGTAGCCAATGTACAATTACACGAATCCAATATTGAGGTTGACCTCGTTGATACCAGTGAGATGCTAGGATTAATTCTTCCGCTTGACGTCCTAAACAAGCGACATGTTTTGAAGAAGCTTCACCTATATGAACGTGAGAAATTTTAATAAAAATGGTTAGAACTAAACCATTAAAACGAGCTTGAAAGATTATTGAAATGACTGACAAACTCTCGACTTTATTCAGCCGACCAGAAAACAGAAACTATGGATAAATAATTGATAGTGCTAGGATTGGAAATAAGGATTACAGTTCAGGATTTATGACTATGATCTAGAGTTTACAGCTAGTGTCTAAACTAGTATGCAGAATTTAAGATTTATGGCAAGAATATAAAACTTGGGGATACCGTTAAAACAAAAGTTTAGGACTAAGAGTTGTGACTTAGGGTTATGATTTAAGATTTAGATTCAGTTTTACGGTTAGCCCCTATGAACCCCAACCCTAAATTCTTCATCTTAATCATAAAACTAAACACAACTCAAAGCCTATATCCATACGAACGAAAGTTAATTGATAGAAACAACAAATACCAAGAAACGTTTATATTAGAAGCACTTGAACATATGTAAATAATAGACCATATTGTCCAATAAATTCATTTTAAGTATGACTGACGAAAAAATCAACGGAACTCACATGCAAAGGCATGCACTACATTATAAGTGACATCTATTGATTTCGAACCCACAGTTAAAGGAAAGACGTTTTAATCTATAGTCCAATGGCGTGAATTGAAACATATTTTAAAAAAACTGAAATTCATACATAACGTATATGTAGTAATCCCGAGTTCTGTGTTGTTTTAGATATTTACCAATTACATGCATATGATCATGTATTTACAAAGCACCTTTATGTGTAGTGGAACTATCCACTAGTGTAATGGAGACTAGATATAAGGTTCAGGACCAGACAGTCAGCTCAGTCGGTGAAGATGTAGATTTACACTCACCAAGGTAGCAGCGCATTTATAACACCTGATCCAGTGGTCACTACTGACTCCGATGAAAGGTGATCTCTTAGGCACAATTAAGCTAGGAAAATACTTAGAGTAATAGTATATCTTGTTAAAACTCATTTACCGTCTACGTGAATATGACCCGTAACACTCTAAGAGTGAAGGCTAATGACATTAACCGGTTATCCAAACTTAAATAGGTGGAGCGGAGTCCTGACCAAAGACTTAGTAGCTGAAAGTTGACCATCTTAACCATAAAGCTAACGCTTAGTAGCTTTCGAATACGTCTTTCCTCGTTTCGTCTCGGTGAGAAATGTGACAGCTTGAAAGAATACTCTTATCTGTGAGATACTAGGTTGATGTCTTTAATGCTCGAAATAAGAAAGCGTACATAAACATACCGCCTGGTGTATATTACTTGACAAAACTACATAATTATTAGATTGATCATATGGAATAGAATGTAGTAGAATATAAAGTAGGTGCTCATGATGTTGTCGTTCAAAACAGTAATAAAAGCTTAACAATTAAACCATCCAGACCAGTAAAAATCGGTTAATTCAAAAATTTGTTCCATAACATCACCAATAATCACTTTTCATTTCATTTCATTTCAACACATAGATATTGGTGCAAGGAGGCACCAAATACATATGCGCCACACATATCTCATTTGATATGTGTGAGGGCTGTGATACTGCCCGGGTGCCCAAACCCAAGCAGGTGGTTTTCTTAGGGGGCCACACCCCGAGCCTTCGACCTGAACGTCTGACCCACAAGGCAGTGGAGCATCGTGAGGAGATGCAGTCCCATGGTAGCCGGTGACCAACGATTGGTTCATACGCCATTTGTTCCTTCAGGATACTGGAGCCCATGTGCACCATTGGTTTGGAGTCCGGTTAAAGCGCCGGACATTCGCTTTTCGTCCTCTCATTTTCGTAAACAACACCCCCGCCACGTGAAGGCAGTGAGTAGGACTTCCCTGGCAGAGGCTGTATACGCGTGGCCATGTGTGAGCATTTTGAGAGGGAGAGCGGACTCTCCCCACTCTCGGCCGTACCAGGGCATTTGGGGGCAATAATCACTTTATACTGTCATTATACAAAATTAGGAGACTGCAATAGTCGAAAATCAGTAATCACATATCAACACTAAAGGCTCGCTTTACCATGATCAACCATGTTTTACAATTGTGTATGAAGAGTAACTCCGCCTGTAGCTCTTCTCGAGTTACTGCAGGTCCCAATCTCAAGTAAAGGAGGGTTGAGCATGGGGTCAACAAACTCCATCTCGTACAAAACAACCTTGCCAAACAAACGCTAACCACAATAAACTACTTGAACCTATTAAACTCTGCCTTCCGATTTCAACGATATTCATTCATAAAAATTATGACGCCTCATGATGAAGACTGAGATTCTTAGGAAGTCACGAGGCTGATACCCCTTCTAACAACCAGAGAAACAATTAATATAGGTACATGGAATGTCCGTACAATGTAGGAGACCGGGAGGACCTGTCAAATAGCTATGGAAATGAGGAGATACAACTTGGCAGTATCGACTGATCCATTGCTACTACTTGTTACGACTACCGGAACACTTCCCTGTTATATTGCATTACTCTGTAACTGTAATCTAAGTTTTCAGACTGAATGAATAAAAATGCATCAAAAATTACTCACTTACGTGCTACCGCAAAAAAATAAATTCAAAATAAAGAATTAACAAAACAAATACACATTACCTCGCCAAGCATTATTAAGACGAGATGAATCACGAGTCACAACTTTAATCCACAAAGCAGGAGCCCATAGACTAGCTTCAGCTGCATTACCATAACAAGTTCTAGATCTTGAAAAATCATCGATACCTTCATCTGATTGTGTACATATTAAATCAACGAGCAGAGAGTCTAGAAAATATCATTTGAAGAAATAAGATCAAATTATCATAATGATATTGTTCACTGAGCAGTAAGCTAGCTATTGTATTTATATAATGACATTAGGTCTAATTAAATAATATCAACACCGACTGGCATAATAGATGTATCCTGATACATATTAACGACGCATAAGGATGAATGTATGACATTACAAATACATAAAATAGACTTAAATCGTGTAGAACCTAACACACAAGTGTGTTCGACTGACTGTTATAAGCTTAATTTGGCACATATCGGCTCGCAGAAACATGAGGAAATAAATGAAAGGAGAAAGATATTAGAGTATAAGAGTGTAACAACCGATTTTGTTAAGTTTAATAACTAACAATACTATTTACAAACAGTTTTCTAGGAAAGATACTCCAGATTCGTCGGCCAGACAACATCAGCAACAAGCTACTGTGGTATGGAACAAAACATATTCCAGCTGAATAGGAAATTAGGAAAAGCCTTTGGAGGTGGATGGTACACATATTGTGGAAATCATCCAACCCAGACCGAAATCCTCAAGGCAGAAGAAGAAAGAACACATTCAGCCGGAAATCTGAACCAGACATCAAAAGAATGAACAAGATTTACCAACCACTGGAAAGGAAACCCAGAAAATAGTTAGTAGTACAATGCTGGTCGGCGGCCTACGTTTCACGGGAGGTAAATGAAGTAATAGTATAAATTTAACGTAAGTGTTGTTTACTTGCCAGTCCTATCGTATAAAAAAAGCCTAATGATAAGGTCACTTGCCATTAAATTACTAAAACTCAGGTTCGATACCCGCTGCACCTACTTCGGTCTGGGCAACCGAGTAGTATTACCAGCCCTCACACCAGAAGTGAGGTTCAAAGCTAAGTACATGATAAATCAGTCAATCAATAAAAAAGTGATATAACGGATGATTCGAAAATATTCTTCTCTCTTCGCAGTATACTATGCTAAGCTACATTCGATACATGAACGTACACAAAACAGATATCAGATCTAGGATCCACAACCCAGAACAGAGAGCCAGATTAGCACTAGATGATACTTTATTCAACGCAGTTACAATCAGTTACTCTGAGTCGGGAGTAAAAATCAATAAAAGAGGAGGAAATCCATACTTTATTGTCAGTAGGCTATGCCTTTTTGTCCATGCTCAATGACCAATAACATTCCACTCTCCCTACCATACATCATCCTCCACTCTAGGTTTCTGGGTTGTTCTTGTCTCACATTCGTTTGTAAAGATTGGATCAGCCTTATGACACTAAACATCTACCCTGACTTGCATGTATTATCTCTTCCCTCATGAATTAATGTAGGATCCTTATATTTCAATGTTATAAGAATTTCGACGGCCCCAATTTGAATTATGTTTTCATATCTCACACTTCGATTGCATGTGAGCATTTGGGTATACACAGAGACATATAATTTGAGGCTTTCCCACCACGTGGTTCTGACCAGTGTGAAAGTTTTATGCATGTTCTTCTTGCCTTTAACATTAGAAAACCTAAGACCATTGTTCCAGTTATAATATGAATACGCACTTTGAACATCGATCTGTGTAACACGTGACTTATCAAGGCTTGATTCACCTTCAAGACAATCAAATGGAACATACGCATTTGCCTCACACTCATTGAGATAATTTTGGATTCAGTTTAAATTTTCTGCCTGTGAAAATTTTACATCTGGACAAACTGATTCTCTGACTGCTTTGAACAAATTTGGTATGCCTTTTGGCTCATCATGCCATTGACTGGGGATTCTACTCGACATACATAGTTTGTGAGAATATTCAACATTTGATACAATCACATCAGAAATGTGGCTAGAATTTGACTCATTTAGAATATACTTGTCACATTCACTAGGGATTTCACCAGAAATGAATCCATTATGAGGACAAATGACATCTAATGAGATACCATCAGAACGTGACTAGCCTCGCCATTGTATTTACTTATGATCGTAATACATCGAAAAAGAGAAATACTGTGAACCATACGTTAAAAAGCAATCTTACATGCATAATTCAATACATACAACCGAAGTATATCTTTAACCTTATATAAAAAATATTCTCCAGTTGGACAAGGGTAAATTACCACACGGTACACTCCCCTTTCAGAGAACATCAATATGTAGTTACCTGAATAAATACTTGAATTAAATTCATTTTAATAAGTACTCACAAATATTGAAAATCTCCACTGTGTGAAATTAAGACAAGGAAAATAAACATATCGATGACCTATGCAATAGACAAGTCATCGTAAAAGCACTACTTTACGAGGCCAGTTATTCTGATTACCACTTTCTGGTTAACCGACAGTGCCTGCTGAGATAAAAGTTAAGCTATCTAGCTTTACCAACTTACCAGTCCAGTTGTTTCTGTGAAAATAACTATATCTGGCGTATTTTAGATATATAGACCATATTTAGCCATTATTCACTATTGTGAAAAATGTCAAGTTTCCCTAGTTCTTCTCTGATGTTGATCGAATTATATCGATCACGCTACAAAGTGACCACTAGTCTAAATAATTCAAGATCAGATACAACCAGAATGATTCACTCTTAACACTTCAGACTATGAAGGTGGATGATACAAGATCAGATCTACCAGAAAGCGTCAGTCCCCTCAAGATTACAGGTATACCCAAATCCATTTTATCACATTTTGTCGATAGTGATCATATGATAGATAGGACTGAAACATTCAGGGCCATTAATAGTAGTTTTCCACATTTTTCTAACAGGATTAGATTACTTTGCTTACATTCTGGGCAAGCTATAAAAATTTAAGCCGACAGTCCTTAGCATTTGTAATGAAAAAACATTCATTATAATTTTCTTTTTCCAGATCATAAAAGACATGATAAACGATCTCACCAGTTGTTAACAACTATTGAACAGCTGTTTCAGCCTAGTAAGAGACAACTCAGAGGTGTGAGCGTGTCACATCATACAAAGAATCGAGTATACTTCCTATGTTAAAATTGTTATATGCCGATAAGAATAATGAATGGTAACTGCTGGAATCCATTTGTTGAACAATACTATCTATCTATCTATCTATCTATCTATCTATCTATCTATATATATATATATATATATATATATATATATATATGTATATATATATATATATATATATATATATATATATATATATATTGTTAAGTAACTAAACTATGCATATCCATGTTTCTCTTATTATGAGCTTTATTTTGGCCCACAGACTATTATTATACGATTTACCATTCTTAATTTATGCCCAGTTTGTTAATTGCAGTTTCCCACAATCACAGACATTTTTTTGTTTGATCTCGTACAAATGTTATTTCCTATTATATGGTGTGATATGGTTTGTTTGGCATGTATATAAATCCAGTATGTTTGAAATATATGATTCATGTGGCGAAGGCTAATTTTGTGTTCTGGACTCAGCAGGTAGCGCTAGGCAGGAAGAAAAACCTATAAGGAATCTAGACTGCCCTACGGGTTTATATGTCATTGGTCCGGTCGATAAATCACTGTCCTCTAATTGGCGGTATCATTAAGTTATATATTAATAGGGCACAAGGCTAGAAGTCGTAACAAAAATATTTGTCCATTTAATCATGTCATTGTCTGTCACTACTAGACCTGTCATCATACTTTAAATGCATAACCTCTATTTTTTTTTTAAAAAAACCCGACGTCATCTATATTACTATGACATTGAATTACGATTTGTTGTGACTGATTTATTGTCTCGAATATGCGCACATAAACATAACCACACTTATTACGCTATTGATTTCTTTGAGTTGATTTTTTTCACATAGGATGACAATGAAAACTTCGTCTAATGAAACCACCAAACTCAGAAAACTTTACAACACTAACAGCATCCACTTGAGCTTTATCGACTGAGATGGTTGGGGCATGTATTGCGTATGCACAACCACCAACTACCTCGACGCGAGATGCTTGTTAGTGTAGGAGTAGGTTGTAAGAAAGCTAAAGGCGACCGAACCAAAACTTGACATCAGCCTATGAAGTTACAAACAATTGGACAGAGCCATGTAGGTAGGCGCATACCATTTGGTAGGAGGTCGCATGATTGTAGCAACCAGTGGTTAGAGACTTTTGAACGCATAGCTTAGAATCGTCTGCAATGACCCAGGTGAATCTACCAGTTGTCCTCTCTTAAATCCCAAATTTTTTAATTACCTTATGAAACTTCTTTACTTTTCCATCCATATCTTCTATCTCTATTTTTTTATTACCATTGATAATGTTACTATAATTACTACGTTGATAGGTGACTTAATAAGGGAATGTGTCAGATTGAACCAATGCACATATATCCCAAGGTCCTACGTTGTGTCTGAATGATTAATTTGAGCTGCAAATCTATTTCTTTATTACACAATCATGTATATTAAGGTGAAAAAATAAAGAAATCAATGGAAAACCGCTATTGTTACAATTCTATATCGTTTTGAACAATAAAACCAAGTATATAATACCAAATATAAAAAAAATCAGCATGATAATAATTTCACCTTGTTTCTCGCACCGTAATAAATAATCATTACTATTTGAATGAATCGCATTAAGAGAACTGACACCATTACTATGATTACTATCATCATCATCATCATCAAACTGCTGTACATGATTACTACTGTTGACAGTTGATTCCAACGGTAGACGATAACGACATAATAAATCCACAAGACGATTACCATAAGAATTGGCGATTGTTGTTATCGCTTTGAAATATGGCAAATTGGAACAAACAGCTGAATCGTCGGCTAAGTCAGACGGCAGCTAATATAAACAGATTTTTGGAGATTTAATTTTAGTAAAAAGGACAAACAGTAAAAAACATCCAAGTACGTACAGAATGCATGTTTTATGAGAATAATCTACAAGTCATGTAAACGTACATTACAAGAACTAGTCAACCTATAAGATTTGGTAACGCATAAACAATACGTAAAATCATCATTTCTTTTATCAAAATAGATAGATTATGATTAGTAGTGAAACCTAAACTACTGTTCTATCCTATATAGGATTTGTCAACTGAATACGCCTGCACCGCCCCCAAATGCCCTGGTACGGCCGAGAGTGGAGTGTCCGCTCTCCCTCTGGAAATGCTCTCAAATGGCCACGCGTATATAGCCTCTTCCAGGGAAGTCCTACTCACTGCCTTCTCGTGGCGGGGGTGTTTGTCTACGAAAAGCGAATGTCCGGCGCTTTAACCGGATCCCAAATCAATGGTGCACATGGGCTCCAGTATCCTGAAGGAACAAATGGCGTATGAACCAATCGTTGGTCACTGGCTACCATGGGATTGCATCTTCTTACGATTCTCCACTGCCTTGTGGGTCAGACGTTCAGGTCGAAGGCTCGGGGTGTGGCCCCCTAAGAAAACCACCTGCTTGGGTTTGGGCACCCGGGCAGTATCACAGTGCCTCCTTGTACTAATACCTATATGTTAAAACCAATCAATCAATCAACACGCCTGCACCAGTGTCGATGTCCACATAGAGATTTGAATCCAGTAACTTTCACGTTAACACCTAACCCCTTATTCACAACATAATTGAGTTTAGATAGCCACCACCTTGTTCAAAAAGTATGATTTTCATAATCATTAGTGAGAGTGAAAATATCCCCTACTGATAATTGTTTCCTTTTTTGACTGAGATTTAAGAGAAATAAATGATTAACAATCCATTTAGAACGATATAAATCTCCAAATGAGTGTAGAGAACTAATATTTACTCACTATTCTTAGACTGAATATTACCATAAATCAATCCTGAAGTCTCAACTAACAATTGACAAACATGAAATATGTTACATATGTGTGACATATTCTTTTCACACTCTTTTCAAACTCGATAATAGTTTAAGAGCCAACTTCCGTGAGTTATGCTCCCACATGCCCTGGCAAGGCCAAGGGTGAGAAGAGTCCGCTCTCTCTCTCTCTCAAAATGTACTTACATGGCCACGCGTATACAACCACTGTCAGGGAAGTCCTATTCACTGCCTTCTCGAAGTGAGGACGAAAAGCGAATGTCAGACGCTTTAACCGGGTTGATGGACACGGAGGATCCACCTAGGAGAGTTGAAAAACCCTGGTTCCAAAGCAATCGGGTAGATAGTCTCCAGGATCCTGAGGGAACAAATGGCGTGTGAACCTATTGTTGATCACCAGATACCATAGGATTGCATCTCCTAACGTTGCTCCAGTACCTTGTGGATCAGACTTTTAAGTAGGAGATTCTGGGTGTGTCCTCCCTAAGAAAACCACCTGCTTCGGTTTAGGCACCCAAGACAGTATCACAGCCCACACACAAATCAAACGACACTTACTACTGGAAATATTATTCTTGCTTCAATTAACATTCAGACATATCACATTTATTTCTATATTATATACTACGTCACTCATCTGCTTTCTTCTATTCTCACTGTGTATTCTTATTTTTCAACTTACACAGCAGCTCGCCTATGGTGGAAACCCTGTCCTATCTAAACGGTCCCGAGTCACGGACTGAACGAAAGTTGAATGCTACCACCGAATACGAATACTGAGTCTTTCTGAAACCACGTATACCATTCAAACTGGCTTCCTTCAACATTTGTATACTAATGCAGATTGGACAACAGATAGAGTTGGCTATGTCTTTAGAAAGTCTTAATATCGACGTCTGTTGTCTATCCGAGACCCGTATTCAAAACTCTGGTGATGTACTACAAATTGTTATTCCATCCGTCGCTTCGAAAAGCTTGTTTTACGTGCGTTTATCCGGGGACCCTGTGTCATCTTCGTCTGGTTTTACTGGTGTCGCACTAAGCGCTAGGGCTGAGACAGCACTGACCAATTGAGTCCCTATTAACAGTCAGTTATGTGCTGTTGGATTAGAAAGTTCCATCAAAGTGCGGAGAAATCGGTGTCTTTTTGTCATCTCCACCTGTGTTATAACAGATTGCAGCCCGGATGCGATCAATGATGGGCCTTACCACCAGTTACCAGTCCTTCTACACAAAATGCGTTCGACTGGTATTGTAGTACTAGCTGGAGACTTAAATGCTCAGGTCAGGCGTCTAAGCACAGGAGAGTTGTTTAAGTGGTAGATGGGGGCTTGTTGGTCGCAGGTTTACTGAGACTGTGCGCGAACCACAACCTGTTTCTGGATAGCACTAACTTTCTGCACAGTCATCGCCAACGTGCCACCTGGTGTCCTACTTTTGCATCTCAAGCCTGGACTCAGATTGATCACATCGCGGTCAGCTACCGCTGGCGTGGTTGTGTACAAGACTGCTGCTACTTTTGGAGTACTGATCTGAACTTTGATCATGCCCTTGTTTGCGCTAATCTTACCTTACGTTTCAGTGGCCGACAAACTCGTCGTCCTAAATTGATTGATATCAACAAATTGGTTGCAGCTTCTATTGCAACTAAATATCAAACCGAGGCAAAGTTCAGGGTTAGCTACCATCCCATCAAAAAGTGTAGATGAGCACTGGTTGCAATTGCATGACGCTAGGAAAGCGGCGGGTAAAGTCGCTTGTAGCCTCACAAAACGTCCTGCATATAAGCACTGGGTTTCCTCAGGCTCCTTACAACTGGTCGAAGCCCGTCGGTCTACTCAAGATGACCGCAAGTTTGACTACTAAGGAAGACTTACGTAATGAAGTTGGACAAAGCTTGCGTAAGGACTGAGAATTCTGGTGGTCGGAGCACGCCAATGATTTGGAAGCAGCTGCTGCATCTGCTAATTGTATATTTATTGAACAAATATAAATGCAAGTGTGAGGCTTAAGCGATTTTGTTGAAAATAAAATTTTATTCCCTGATTTTTCTTAGCTTTAATAGAATTTACATACGAATCTCCTAACATCACGATGAGTCTAACAAGTTCGACTGATTGACAATGGAATAACTTGAGTGTCTTGATTTCAGCTTGATCGGAGGATGCAAGAAGACAGGGATATCTATCCTAGTTATTGTTTCGCGACTGCGAAAATCTCGTTAAAGAACCAAGTAAATAAAAAATAGGCGACATCAAGTGTAAATTAATGACACATCACCCCTGTTCATGATATTACTACAAGATATGTATTTAAAATAACAACAAAAGGACTTACCGACTCAAAATGGGTCATCTCTTTTTGACACATTCTAACTAGACGTTGTTTTCCTGGGACATCAGGAATAGTGTTATTGATATAATCAACTAATTCTTTCAGTTCAAGGATAACCGATGAACTACTTTTCTTCTTTGTCATCATACTTTACTGACTATGCAAAACGTTTTCGATTCATATCAATGGAATGGACTTCAAATTGACAAGTTTCATTTATGGAGCAAAGGTATAACCTGTAAATAGGGTAAAGAATGAAACATTATCAATGTACAAATTTAACTTTAGTAGACTGCATAACACTCTAAGGCATTAAAATAAAACGATAAAAATTGCTGTGGTCAGAAAAGTTGAATACCAATAAAAACTAAGACTACTTTCATTGCTTGATAAAAAAGCCGCAAAGTTTTCTGTATATAGAAAATATGGTGAGACAAAACCAGTTTTTAAACAAGCAGGATTTTCGCTCAATAACTGAAACATTTCTTTCACAACATAAACATTTCGATACAAATGTGCCGAAAAAATGTATGTACAATGTGGTGAGTGTTGTGAGAAAACAGAAAAGTTCGAGTAATGAATGAACGAAACTAGCGTTCGATAAAAAGTACAGTTCAGTTTTAGAAACCACGCAATTAGGATATGTATCTTGGTTGAGAAAATAGATGTATTAAATAAGTTCAAAAGCAACCCATGGATTAATCCATGGGTTGCAATTGCTATGAATCTTTTTGACCTGCCCCTGGCAATGCCTAGAACTACTAAGCTACATGATTTTTAGGGACTCAACAAAGAATTTATAGTGAGAGAATAAATCCAAGACAAGGAGACCCGTCATATCACGACGCTATGTTATAAACAGACCGATCGGCAGTCGACTGCCGTTTCTTAACTCAGCCCAACAGTCACAATATTATATGCGGTATGAAATTCACAGATTGAAGACAGACATGATGACAGAAAATCTCTTAAAAACTATGTGGCTGAGGATGAACGGCTCATAGTTATAGTTGTAAGGTAGTTTCGCAGTACTTTACATTATGCTGGGACATTTGGAAAACCTAGCAACTACAATGAAACAATGGACGGTAACACATCATTAAGGGGTGACCTAATTCCTTCAACTAAACGTAATCAAATACAAACAAACGACTTTACTTAGTAAGTGTTAGGTACACATGGTAGCGCAAGACCATATAAGGCGCTTTTAAATTGTTCAAATGACTCTAGAAAGAATAGAAGAAGCTTTCGCTTAACAAGCTTCCGTTTCTAGAAACAGTGGATCACAGGTGCTGTCAGGCTGGAACCTAGGTATATCTAACCATAAAGGTAACTATAAAGATATTAGTAAACAATAGAGATACTGCCCTCAGTCATTAAGAATATGTCATGTTTTCTCTTAAAAAACTCCTGTGAAGTCACTTGAAATAGCTCGTCTGGCAGCAAATTTTAGCATCCGACTACTCTTAGGAGGTAGAAGGTGTGCCTGAAGTCCATTCTGCCATGTTGTGGCTCTAGTTTCTGAATGTTGCTCCCAAGGTTTGTGTTGGTACATAGATTAAGTAGGTATTTATTGGGATTTCCAAAAGTGTTGAGGATGCTATACGTCATCATAAGGTCATCTTTAGAACGCATTTATTCTGATGGGTAAAGTTTCAGTGATTTGAGGTGTCCTTCATAAGGCTTGAATTTGAGACTTAGAACTGACTTAGTGGCTCGCGTTGAACTTGTCCGAATATATCCCTATCCTTTTGAAACGAGGGAAGTGTGGCGGTAAGTAAATCCACAAAATAAATTGTTCTTTAGGTCTTAGACATATTATATTGACCGCATTAATATTGCCGGACACATATAACTAAAGGCTCTTGGTCACGCATTCGCACCAGATCACGAGTGGGTATACCTGTGTAGCGTGGTGTCGAGTTGAGCTGAACTATGAACACCGCTACCAGACTACTTGCCAATAGACCAATAAAATTCCGATAGGCCAAAATATCAGAAGGCAGATGATTGTAGTAGTCGTATATATTTGTTGGCAATCTCGTGGTATCGAAAGAATACCGAGATCGTGCCAAAGGAGTACAAGCGTGGTTACTGAGCGTAACCGGATTCGTACAAGTTCGAAGTCAACGGGAGAGTAAGTGTAATGGCTGTTATTAGCACAGTTAAACAAACGAGCACAGTAAAACAGTCACTGGTACAATTGGTTATAATAATAATTGTTTTCATCGAACCAATCGCGTTCTGTTGACAAAAGTAAGTCACTACAGGAGCCCCCCGCTAGAAAGGGTTTACACTTTCGATAGTTAGCGGTTTGATTCGTGGGACTGATCGGCAGAAGTGCGGTTGTAGGACGAAGGAAGTTGGCGGAACAGGAAGTGATCGTTGATCCTCGAATTGCCAACGAAGGTCTTTTGCGCAGAACGGTACCAGGAGAAGTGTGCTGTATTTGTTGGTCGAATTAGCATACCACACCACAGTGGTTTGTATCCAGAATCTGATGATTGCGTTCGTAGGGATGTGAACCAGAAAACGCTGCAGACGTAGGACGAAACCACGTTGAGCCAAGAACCCGGAAGCGACCATAACGACCAAGCGTATGCCAGGCGAATTCGAGACCAGATAATCGACTGAGTGCGTTGACTAGAGCATGGGTGGCCAAACCAGCTTTTGCCAAAGTTGACTGAAGTCGACGTTATCAAACGGGCGATGGTCGGGGGCGTGGGCTCAGGATACAGAAAAAACAAAAAAAGAAAAGTGTAGCATGCGTGTAGTATAGGAATAATCCTACACCGTATGCGTTATTGACTGTGCGTTTAGTCGCGAAAGCGTACGGGTAATCGTACTCGGCGACCGGAACGTGAGACGGTGGTCTCGTTCGTACTTCGTGAGCCTGCGATCTCATCCGAGGTCAAGGGCGGCGTGGTCTGCCGATCTGGACGTGAGACGGAAGTCTCGTCCGTAGATGGTGCAGATGACGCGTGCTGTTGACCGGGACGTGAGAACGAGGTCTCTGATGTATCTAGCGTGGGATCCGAGGTAGACGTAGAGATCCCGCTAGAAGGTTTGATAGGTCTAGCATTGAGTCCCAAGTTATCGAGTAGGGCACTGTCATCGACGTGTGCTGGTTTGAGACGATCAATGCTGACGATCTCGACGCGGCCGTGTCGATCAACCTTGAAGGTCTTTTCGTGACGAGAGATCACGTGAAAAGGGCCTTCGTAAGGCTGTTGTAGAGGTTTGCGTACCGAATCTACTCGTATGAAAACATGTGAACAGGTAGATAACTCTCGAGGGAGAGCGACCTGTCGATGTTGTATTCGAGTTGACACCGGAGACAGCGTTCGCATAAATGCAGACAGTCGATGGACGTAGTCTGATTTACCGAAATCATTACTGCTCCGTGGTGTGAAGAATTCCCCAGGCAGACGCAATGTCGTGCCGTATACAAGTTCAGCGGCGGAACATTGAATATCTGCCTTCAAACTCGTTCTGATGCCTAAGAGAACGAGCGGTAAGGTTTCGTACCAATTGTCGTTTTCGTGTGCTCGGAGAGCACTTTTAAGTTGGCGATGAAACCGTTCGACTAAACCATTCGATGCTGGATGGTAGGCGGTAGTGCGTATGCGTTCCGTACCAAGCAGCGGGTCAGTGAGGAGAATAATGCGGACTCAAATTGTTGTCCTCGGTCAGTCGTGACAGTCGAGGGACAACCGTACAATGCTATCCATCGTTCTACGAAGCGGTGAGCAACTGTCTCCGCCGTGATAGACGTGATGGGAATAGCTTCGGGCCATCTTGTAAAACGGTCAATGCACGTGAGTATGTGATCATACCCATGCGATGGTGGCAATGGTCCTACAATGTCTATATGAACGTGATCAAAGCGAGCATCAGGCGTAGCGAACGTGCCAATGGGGGCAGCTACGTGCCTGTGCACTTTTGATCGTTGACACTGTAAGCATTGCTTTACCCACATACGAACATCTTTATTCATGGACGGCCAGACGTATCGTGCAGCGATGAGGCGTAATGTGGCTGCGATACCTGGATGAGACAATCCATGAAGGGCATCGAAGACGAGACGGCGATAGGTAGAGGGTACGATGGGTCGAGGTAGACCGGTAGAAATATCACATAGGATAGTACCTGAGCTAGTAGCTAGGGGTACTTCCTGACACTGAAGTGACGAAGATTGTGGTGCTTCTGTACAGACAGGATCGTTTGCTTGCGCGGCCGCCATAGCAGGAAGATCGAGCACCGGTAAAGTAACTGCATTCGTCTGGATACGTGAAAGAGCATCGTCAACATAGTTCGACTCGCCTTTAATGTGACGAAGGTCTGTCGTGAACTGTGAGATATAGTCCAAATGTCTGCACTCTCGTGGTGAGTAGCGGTCAGACTTGGTATGCAGGGCATACGTTAAGGGCTTATGGTCGGTGAATAAGATGAATTGACGTCCTTCTACTGCGTGGCGGAAATGTTTGATGGCACAGTAGGCTGCAAGCAGTTCGCGACCAAAAGCGCTATATCTCGTCTCCGTGGGAGTAAGGCGTCGTGAGAAAAATTCAAGCGCTTGCCAACTACCGGAGATATTCTGTTGCATAACGGCTCCTATAGCGAAATCTGATGCATCAACCGCTATACTAAGCGTGGCTGATGGGTCAGGATGAGCGAGGAGTGTAACTTCAGCGAGAGCCGTTTTGATCTCTGAGAATGCAGTACGTGCGGTATCGTTCAGTTCTAATTTGCGTGGATTACCGCGTAGTAAATCGGTTAATGGTCGTAACCGTTCTGCCGCGTGAGGGATGAAACGTCGGTAGAAGTTAACCAAACCGAGAAAAGCCTTCAGTTCCTTGAGTGAGGACGGCACGTTGTACTCCTTGATTGCTCGAACTTTGTCCTCGCAAGGCAGAATACCCTCTTGTTTGATGATGTGACCCAGAAATATTATTTCTGATTTACCCAACTCACATTTCTCTGGGTTGACTACTATTCCATTATCCGAAAGACGTTGGAATAATAGCGTAAGGTGTTGATAATGTTCATCTACGTTTGATGATGCGATCAGCAGGTCATCAATATAGACGTGAACAAAATCCAAGTCTCGTACTATGCTATCGATAAACATTTGGAAAGTTTGAGCAGCATTTCGTAATCCAAATGGCATTCGTAGGAACTCAAACAGACCGAAAGGAGTCGTGATAGCAGTTTTCTCGATGTCTTCAAGAGCGACTGGGATCTGGTGATATGCTCGTACCAGATCGATTTTAGAAAAGATAGTCGTGCCCTTGAGCGATGCCGTGATGTCGTGTATGTGGGGGATGGGGTAGCTATCAAAGCGCGTAACTACGTTTAATGCTCGGTAGTCGCCGCAAGGTCTCCAACTAACCCCATCCTTTTTGCGCACCATGTGTAAAGGAGAGGCCCAAGGACTGTGAGAAGGACGAATAATACCAGCAGATAGTAAATTGTCAAACTCACGTTTAGCGAAAGCTAATTTGTCCGATGCCAATCGGCGTGGTCTTGCCGTGACTGGTGGTCCGCGGGTGACTATGTGGTGTACCACACGATTGGTCACCGATGAAATCTCCTCGAGTGGTTTAGTTATTCTGGGGAATTTCTCGAATAAGGCGTGGAATTTATCGTCACGCGAATAAAAAGTTTCGAGGATTCGGTACGCGTTTGTGTGAGCTTTAAAGCCCATGAATTTGCTGTTCGACGAAGTATCGATTAGCTGCAGCCTACGTGAATCGACTAGCAATTCATAGTGCTGTAGGAAATCAATACCTAGTATGGCTATGGGAACATCAGCAATGATGAACGTCCACAGATACCGTCGTCGGTTGCCCAGGTTGACCGCGAGTTGTCGTGTACCGTAGGTAGGAATTGCTGAGCCATTTGCAGCGCGTAGTCGAAGCATTGTAGCTTGTGACTTGATGATACCTCGTGGTACGACAGAAACTTGGGCACCTGTATCCACTAGGTACCTAGCGTTTGTGCGATAATCGTGCACGTAAAATAAACGGCCAACCTGGGGTCAGGGCCGGCGAGTACGGCCGCTTTTACTCGCCGGCTTTGGAGTTTCCCGCCTTGTATGAGCACGGGGCTCGACAACGGCGGGCACCAGATCCGAAAGATCGATGAAACCAGCACCAACCTGCACTCGCTTCCGAAGCCGCCTTTTGGCGTGGCTTGGAAGATGCCCTCGTTGGGCGAGTGTTGACGGCTTTTCGAGAGCGTGAGCGGACTCGAGGGAAGTAGGGTTGGGGTACGTTACAACGGTCTCGAAAACTAAGACGTGTATGAATACACCCTTCCCTGTCACCTTGAGCCGAGGAGTGGCTGCCGTCGATATCGACTTTCGGACGCGACGTTGAGGCAACTACGTAGTTGTCTCGATTGCCAGTCCTAGCTAGAATTTTGTCTGCTGTGAGGGCTACCTGTTTCAGTGTTGCGTCCTCGAGCAGGGCCGTAACTGTAGGTTGGATAAATGCTGGTAGAGATTCGAGCCACAGTTCTTTAACAATTTCAGAATCGGCTGCCGTGGGTCCTGCAAGAGATTGCAGGCGCGTGAGGTGGTGGCTCGGTTTAGCATCACCCAGGGGGTGACGTGCTAATAACGTCCTCAATCGTTCCTCCCTCGATGGAAGGAAATGTCTGAGGACCGCCTCCTTGAGACGATCGTAAACATTGGGCACATTGGAATTGAGGACAACCTCACGGACAGCTACTAAATGGTCTCCCGGTAAACATTCGAGAGCGTAAGTGTACTTCTGCCGTCGGCTTGTAATATGACGGGTCTCAAATTGAGACTCTATGGCAGCAAACCAAACTTCGGGATCGTGAGGAATAAAAGATACAGGTCGAAAGTGTATAACCTGTACGTCAGAGTCTATTACGTTAATACTATTCTTATCGTTATCCGTCATGTCAAATATATATATTAAAAATTAATATGAAAATATATGACAGACGTGGATAGATAAGCGATAGACTCACCAAAATTGACTTCTATGGAAGGTTTGGTTGCGATTGCCAAGTGGTCGTAGATGTAGGTTCACCAGTTGCAGAAGATTTGACCGAAGTTGAGGCGTGTTCCAAAATTCGGCTCACCAAATGTAGCGTGGTGTCGAGTTGAGCTGAACTATGAACACCGCTACCAGACTACTTGCCAATAGACCAATAAAATTCCGATAGGCCAAAATATCAGAAGGCAGATGATTGTAGTAGTCGTATATATTTGTTGGCAATCTCGTGGTATCGAAAGAATACCGAGATCGTGCCAAAGGAGTACAAGCGTGGTTACTGAGCGTAACCGGATTCGTACAAGTTCGAAGTCAACGGGAGAGTAAGTGTAATGGCTGTTATTAGCACAGTTAAACAAACGAGCACAGTAAAACAGTCACTGGTACAATTGGTTATAATAATAATTGTTTTCATCGAACCAATCGCGTTCTGTTGACAAAAGTATGTCACTACACCTGGAGGTATTGGTGATCCACTGCTACTAGACACGGAGGCCTGTTAAGCGAAAGCTTCTTCTATTCCGTCCGCAACCATTTGAACCATATGAACCGTGCTACAAATCTCTTACAATAGTTAATCAGCTTAGATTAAACGCTTTCTGATATATCGATAGCTTTTTTAATAAACCTTTGAACCCCTCCGTTACTGACTTATGATTTGACTGTGTTAGTATACTTTGGTTATAAAGGTGTTACGTGTTGATGTGTTGTCAAGCTCCGAACACCTGTGGCACCCTTATATATAGTTCGCTTATCATAGGCTTGTAACGACTTAGGTTTATTAGTTAGGAGTTGACCTCAAACACTAAGTATATGTCAAAACAATATTGCTTAACCATTCATTCCCTTCCTTATTTCCTATAGGCATTATATTTCCTATTATGCTAAATTAACGTTGAAAAGTTTTGTGTGTATGAACAGGTAACTTCCCGCTCCACTGTGATTGTCACACGACCTAAATAAAGACCTATTCACTACTAATTTGGTTTCCTTTGTCAATAGAACGAGGGTTACCTTCAGGCACGAAAGGCTTTCTATTGCTTCATTACCATCGTTATATGATATGCCGTTCTTAGTTTGTAGTGTGGCATTGGGCCCTAACACGAGACAATATGGAAAATAAATATTCCACATTTAACACAGAGAAAAACCCGACGATGAGAAAGGCGGGAACAATGAATTGAATTAAATCGAGTTGATCGGATGGCATGGGTCGCCCATGCTTGCGTGGTCCATGTTGAATGTTACCTCACATATTTTATTCATATTAAATATTTTGTTCTATTTCTAGCCTAAGCTTGTTCTCCATCATATATTTGTGATTATTACGGTGCGATGAGCTGGTGTAGATAATAATACGACTTTTACGTAAGATCTTATAGATTAGGCAGTTACATCATGACAAATCTACAATTTAAGGATTAGGTCTATTATTATGGCAGTACTAATAATATAGTGGACCATAATTATACAAGTTTATTACCAATCTATTATTTACGGTTTTCTCTACATTCAGCCACTTTCCAGCTTGACCATGTAGAACTGTTATTTTTATTTTATAGTGTGATGCAGCACGGTATGTTTATGTCTAATCTAAATCTGCCTGAATTATAATAAAGTGACCATAGGTCTTACGTTCCTTCCTTTAGTTTGCACTTAGATGGTGTTGGGCCAACCGTCAAAACTAGAGTAGTAGTCTTACTGTCCTTGTGGTGTATTGGTTATTTAATTTGGTCTATACGTATCAGTAGGAGCTAGGTCATGACAGTTTACTTCATCTTTTAAGTCACAGATTTTCTAAATAGGCGTTCATCATGGAATCACTAGTTATTTAGTGATGGACTTTTTCGACCCCCCACTTTTACGCTTGCCTTTAATCCGGAGTAGTGTTCCTCCTCTTCTGCCATGTTGTTGGTAGCAGAAATGATAACATGAAATTTAGTTATGGTCAGGAGGAGATCAAAGTACTTGTGAAACTTGCGTTGTCACACTAGTAGGCATTCATAGCTTTCTTCTTCACAAAACAGCGTTATTAAGAATGTGGACTTCCATTCTCTTCTTTATTGGTTTAATGTGTCCTCCTAATACCGAATGAACATTTAATTATTTCATAGTACCTGAAAACAGACTGACGCCAAAATCCATACCGGTTGATCATGCATCCATTGAAAATGCTGTTTCCCAATCTATCCCGGAAGAAAACTCTAGTATTTAATGCCAAGCTCCTAGACAACTTTACGAAAATGTCACTGTTTATTAGCACAGTAGATCAATAGCTTGTTTCATACACGACAACCCACATATTTGGCACATACATAAACTACTTCTCAACCTGTTCATTTTCTCCTTCATATTTTGATAATTGCGCATAAAGATGATATTCAAAACATCGCGTCATAAACCGGACTTTAACAGTTGAACATTTGGCTACTGCGATAGCAAAAATGACTGGGATATAGAATATCTTGTGTGGCTGATATGCCACTCTTCCACCAACAGATTCGGATCAGATTTCTAATTTTGTTACTGACTTTCGTGTTTCTCTGCTAAGTCCTCTCAGTTATTTTGATCTAGTAAGAAGAAAATGAGGGGATATTTCATGTCCGAAATCACCCCCTGCTATCCTATGTATCAAAATCAAATGACCTAATCTGCGGTAGAACAGGAAAAATAGATCAAGCTTCTGGGGGCCGCTCTGTTTAAGGTTAACACCAGAATTACACAAATAACTACCCTCTGTATCCTTTTCATGATATTTGAGTCACTTTGAACAGGAGCTTGCAGTCTGGATGGAGTTCTCAGGTCTCGATCTCACTACAGATGCGCATTGTCGTTTTCCGGACATTCCATGTATCCATATCCAATGTTACCTTGGTCGTTAGAAGGGTTTTCGGCCTCATGACCTCCGAAGAACCTAGACTTTTACCGTGAGGCATTGTAATTCTTCTTAATGAAGATTCTTCAACCCAGAGGGCAGATTTTAAATAGTTCAAATAGCTTATTCTTGTGAGCGTTTGTTTAACAATCTTCTTTTGTAGTGGATAGAGTTATCGAAACCGTGTCCAGTCCTTCTGCTTCACTCTGGAATGGGACCAGCAGCAACCCTGGAAGAGCTGCATGTAGAAAATCTCCGGAATATGTGGAAACTTTCACATACCTGGTCAGTATCATCGATGAACTAGGAGGATCCGATGCTGACGTAAAAGCAAGGATCAGCGAAGCATTTTCACGGTTGAAGAATATATAGAACTCAAAACAACTGTCAATCAACATCAAAGTCGGAATCACCAATACAAACATCAGGACAGTCCTATGGTTAGGAACTGAAACTTCCAGAACCACTACAGCGATCACCAAGAAAGAAAAAATATTTGAATGCAGCTGTCTAAACAAGATACTCAATGTCCGCTGACCAGAAACCATCATCAATAATCTCCTGTGGGAGAAAATAAACCAGCTTCCAAATGAGTAGGAAATCGCTAAACGACGTTGGAAGTGGAAAGAACATGTATTGAGGAAGTTGTCAAAATGCATTATAAAGCAAGAGCTAACTTGGAATCCGGAAGGAAAAAGAAAAAGGAGATTACCAAAGAATCCACTGCGTCGAGAATTAGGAGTAGACGTCGAAAGGTTAAATAGTAACTGGAAACAACCGTGAAGGATTGCTTAGGACATAGCTCGATAAAGAATACTGGTCGGAGCACTATGCTCCTCCCCAAGGGTTAACAGGAACGGGCAACTAAGCATTATGTACACTGGAACAACTAACCAGAAAATATAAGTCCGCGTGAAATTTATGTGCATTATTAACATATCCTTATTGCTCACCAAATTTTTTCATCATCAGCATAATATGGTATAAAAGACTCAACTATACTTGGGAATTCATTTACATAAAGTAAAGTGACTAGAACAGAGCTTTATAGTACTCTACATAGGAGCAATTGGAATTTACTCTTAATTTCTGATCACGACCTACAACGAAATAATCAATTCACTACAGGAGAGGTCCGTCAACTGTTAGATTTTTCAGTCTCAAGAGGAGTCTATTATTCGGCACTTTTCGAAATGCTTTGCCACGGTTTACACAGTCAGCACCCAGCGATTTTCCACACTGTCCATTTTTATTGACATATGGAGGTTTACTGTACAAAACAACCCTTTTCTGAAACCATATTGTTCGCTGTTTAACAAGTTATTTGTTTCCAAGAATGTCATTCATGACTTTTTGATTATTCTGTCCAGTATTTTAACTAAGATAATGGTGAGTTTGTAATTTGGTGGAATTTGTCTTAGTCCTGTCTTATGAATTTCACCCCTCTAGTTTGTAGGTAACTCAACTTGACCGAATGACATTGAATATCATATTCAGCAATGTAGCAAGCAATTTGTCCCACGATTTCGGAGTGTAATTCACCCGTTTACATTGATTCCCCAGTGTCTAAGTGCTGAGGGCTTTAAGTACGTTGTTTTGGTGAAAGTTCTCAGTAAGCATCCAATTCTGTGACTTTGTATTTGGGTCTAAACGTTCATATGCAAGAGGCTTCCAAATGAAAACTATCCTCTATTTTGTCCCGTCCTCCCTCTGTCATTTGAAATGTACTCCTTTTCGTAATAAGGTTTTAATTTAATGGTAAGTTCTTTTTCTATAATTTGTGTACCAGAACAATCTTCTCGGCTATTTGACTACAGATTTTGCCAAATACTTATCATATAGTCACTGAACTGCTCGGATTTTGTTTATACACTTGTTTCGAAAGAACCTGTAGCGTTTTATAGTATTTGGTTTGCCAAGGCTGATGGTGGCATTCCAATGTTTTTTTCATAATGAACGTCGAATCTCATAAGTCGCACAGGGCAGAGCATGCTTTTTCATATTTGGAACTATCCATTGTATAACTGATTGAGTTACTTGAGTGTAAAACTGCCGAAAATAAGTTCATGCTTCTCCTACTGATTCACCAGAGCCTATTTCCTGGTCTCCATTCGAGACTGTAGAGTTAATTGCTTCTTCGATCACCATCGTTGAAGATATGTGTTTTTAATTGGGGGTCTATCCGAGTTAGGTGGAAATAGCCTGACCAACCAGCTAACTTCGAAGTCACAACTAAATATTGGTACCCAAAGTAGACTGAGTTCAAGACAGTTGAAATTTTTTTTATGTAATAATTATTGCTATCTCTAATGCACTGAAGTAAAGAGAGAGCCATTGTCGTTTCTAGTGTCATGCACTTTGCATTTCAGCCACGCCAGTTTATATATCCCTGACTTATATGCCACTGTCTAGGCAGTTTGTATGGTTAGAATGCTTTTCATGTACTGGATTACCCCAACACATCTACGGTTGAGTCTATCAACTAAATATAATAAGGAACCAAGAAATTGAATTTCACTATCATACAATTATGAGATAGCCAGAACACCACGGTTTCGTGTGTCCATCACGTTTATTAATGACAAAAAGTGTTTGTAGATGTGAAGATAGCAACTGCAGGCAGTATTTTCAGGGAAGTACACAACAAATCTCATGTTATATTAAGAACGTGATAAAAGTTTATGACAAATTATTAATCAGCTCGAAAACGACGAGCGCAACCTGATGACGCATGCATACAAAATTTTTAGAATGATCTAATCGTACTCAACACATTTTTCATACATTTGAAAAAGCTGGATCTTGTTTTACATTTTGAATTGCATTGCGACCTTGAGTGCACTAATTGAAAAAGGTAAACTGTACGACATTTGAAACTAGTTTCTCCCTGTTTTTCTCTTCATCTTCTGATTTGCTTGTATAGTACATTCGCACACTACTAGCTACTGATTATTGTAATACATATTAAATTTGGCTTCATCCAGTGAGTTTACGTCTTCATTATGTTATTTTGATCTCCTAGGTTTATGCTAATACACTACATAAACCTCTTCAAAAAACACATCCCCAGAATAAAAATAAATATAACGGCAACTGAAGCTGCAAAACACCATAAAATCACGCAAATTTGTGTCCTATTTTAATGATACCAACTGTAAAGGAACGTCAAGCTGGTGCTTATGATTTCAGAAAATATTATGAAAATCTGTGTGCGCTGCGAAATTGCTCCCCTCTCTCTGTAATCACAAGCCATGTTGATAACGGGGTTCTTGACATAAGTGCAGATAGAATAAAGTGAGACAAAGTTTGTTTATTCACAACTTCCTAAAGGACTCAAGAGTGGGATCCAGTTTTTGATGCCATTAAAATCAATAAAAGCCTGCATTTTATTGCAGTCAGAAGTTTCTATCAGTATAATAGTGTTTCAGGTGAGCATGTGTCTTCGAATTATCTCTTCGGTCTATTGTTTTTCTATTTCCTGTTTGTTGGTTTTATATTTATTTTTAAATTAAAGGGTGTTAAAATGACTTCGCGTTTTACATACTCTTATGTTGTTTACCCACCAATGTGTAGTTACATTTAGTTGTTTAAGAGTAGTCACTCCTTTACTGTACAGCTCAATGCCGACTTGCTGAGTTTCACCAACTAGATTTCGTAAATATCTACTTGAGTGATTTGTTCCTGTTACTTCTAGTAAAAACTGCACACTCTGAAATAACTGTTGGGAGGTTGTTGACGTATTGTTTATATAACTTCATAGTCATCTGTAAAGGACATCCTTTACGTCCGTCTTCACTTCCTAAAAAATTTATGTTGCCCAAAGTATTGATGACAATATTCCTGATGACTACCAGGAAGTTTGAGTTTGGTATTGATTACTTCAACTGACTTAAACTCAAAACATTTGCCTCAAGGTATTAAAATACTAGATATTAACCGTAATGAAAGATTTAAATCTGACGTGAAAGGTAATTTACTTTTAAGTCAATCCCACTTGGTTTTATAGTTCTTAAATAAAATCTGTTGTACAGGACACTGTCATGCTAACTACAAGTCTGAGAAATGATTGACTTCGAACCAAATTTCAGAAAAATAATATTAGAAGTGATGCCGTTGTAGTGTTTATACGAACTAATGATTCCTTTGTACTTGATTTTTCATAGATTACAAAGTTCATACATAATCCATTTGTGTTCATCTATTTCTACCTAACTTCACACGTAGCTCTTCTAGACTTATTGCCGGTCCCAAGCCCATGTAAAGGAGGGTTGGGAATGGGGTCGGCAACCCCATACTTTAGAAGAGATTTTGCTAGAAAACGCCAACCTGAATAAATAAACTAAACCATCAAAGCTCTGCCTTGGTAGTTGGAGGAAGAATTATGACGCCTCATGGTGGAAACCGAAATTCTTTGGAAGTCACGAGGTCGACACACCTTCTAACAATTAGAGCAACAATGAAAACAGGTACATGAGATGTCCGGACAATGTAACAGATCGGGAGGACCAGTCAAATATCTACGGAAATGAGGGGATAAAATTTGACAGTACTCGAAATCATCAAAACCCATTAGACCCAATCTGGACAGAAAAGATTAGGTTCGGGAGAGATGCTGCAGTATTTCGGTCACATGGAGGAAAGTGCTCTACACATTTAGGGAGTTACTCTGATGCTGTCCAAAGAAGTAAAAAATACACTTATTGAGTGGAAGTCTCATAGATCCAAGATCATGAAAGCATCTTTCAAAACAAAGGAGGGAATCACAATCAATGTTATTCGGTGTCATGCACCCACCAATGATAGCAACGAAGACGATAAAGATCAGTTCTACTCGAGGGACAGATAAGCAAACCTGTATGCCGTCAACAAATTGATTATAGGTGGCACAATATTCCCACACAAACGCATACAAAAAGCTACATGGGTCTCACCGGATCACATCACAGAGAACCAGATTGTTCATATTTGCACCAGTAAAAAATTCAAAAGGAAAATGAAAGACGTGAGAGTCAAGAGAGGAGATGACATAACTTCAGATCATCATCTACCTGGTGGTTGACAAAAGAAAACTGAAACTAAAGACACTGGACATCCGGGGAAACAGCATTACGAGGGTTCAATAGTCTTCCTACGAGATACTAACAAACTCAACGAACTCAAGATAACTCTCAACAACTGGTTCCAAGCCTTACAAGATCTACTCGAAGAACAGGAATCTACTATTGAGAACAGCTGGAAAACGATCAAAGAAGCATTAACCTCAACGTGTCAGGAAGTGCTGAGCCGCAAGAAGCATCATCATAAAAAGTGGATCTCTTTCGGAACCGTGGGTATGATTCAAGAAAGCAAGAAGAGGAAGACAGCAATTAACAACAGCCGAATAAGAACAGAGAAAGTCAAGGCGTAAGCTGAATACACAAAAACAAACAAACGAATGAAGAGGAGCATTAGACCTGACAAACAGAAATACGTTTTAGAGACCTGGCAATGACAATGGAAAAATCTGCAGCGGAAGGAAATATGAGACAGCTATATGACACAACAAAGAGAGTAGCAGGGAAATATAACAAACCCGAGAGGTTGACCAAGGACAAAGAAGGAAAGATAATTACCGAGATTCAGGAACAGAGAAAAATAGATGGGTAGAATACTTCGAGGAACTCTTGAATAGACCAGCTTCAGTAATTCCACCAGAAATCGAAGTAGCTCCTATAGACCTTCCTATAGATGTCACTCCATCAAAGATTGAAAAAACCAAGATGGCCATCAGACAAATCAAGAGCAGAAAAACAGTAGGACCTGACAATACACCGGCTGAAGCGCTGACGTTAGACATAGAAGTAACTGCAAGAATGTTCCACATTTTATTCAGGAAGATTTGGGAAGAAGAACAAATGCCACTGACGGACTGGAAAGAAGAATACCTCATCAAGATACCTAAGAAAGTAGATCTAAGCAAATGTGAGAACTACAGAGGCATCAAACTACCATCGGTGTCAGGAAACGTTTTCAACAGTTTTTCTGAACCGGATGAAAGACTCAGTAGACGCCCAACTTCAAGATCAACAGGCTGAATTCCGTAAGGATCGGTTGTGCACAGACAATATCGCAACACTACGGATCATTGTTGAACAATCAGTTGAGTGGAACGCGTCACTATACATCAACTTTACAAACTATGAGGAAGCGTAAGACGGTGTGGATAGAATCTTATGGAAAAATTTTGACACTGTCGTGTACCTGAGAAGATCGTCGACACCATCCGGAATTCATACTACGGACTACACTTCAAAGTCGTTCATGGAGTACAGTTGACCGGTGCATTCCAAGTGAGGACCGATGTCAGACAAGGCTGCTAACTCTACCTCTTTCTCTTTCTTCTGGTGGTTGACTGGATTAGAAGACTTTCACATCTCAGGGGAAGCACGGTATACAATGGACAGCTTGTATGCAACCAGACGATTTCGACTTCGTAGATGGCCTGTTCTATCCCATACAGATCAACAAAGGTAGATGAAGACAACCAGTGTAGCGGCAGCCTCAGCAACAGTGTGTCTCCGCATACATGATCCTCGGAAAAAAGCATAGAGAACACCAGCCCAATCACGCTTGATGTAAAAGCTTTGGAAGCGGTGGAAACTTTTACATATCTTAGCATCACCGGTAAAAAAGTAGGACCTGATGCAGACGTAAAGTAGAGGATCGGCAAAGCAAGAATAGCATTTCTACAGTTGAAGAACATATAGAACCCAAAACAACTTTCAACCAATATTAAAGTCACAATCTTTAATTCGAACGTCAAGACAGTCCTGCTGTAAGGAGCTGAAACTTTTAGAATTACCACAACCATCATTGAAAATGTACAAGTATTTATGAACAGTTGTCTACGAAAGATACTCATTATCCGTTGGTCGGATACCATCAGCAACAGCCTACTGTGGGAGAGAACAAACTAGCTTCCAGCTCAAGAGGAAATTAGGGAAATACGTTGGAAGTGGATAGGACATGCACTACAGAAATCACCAAACTTCATCATGAGGCAAGTGCTAACTTGGAATACTGAAGGGAAACGGGAAAGTGGCAGACTAAAGAACACGCTACGTCGAAAATTAAAAATAGACATGAAAAGGATAAATAGCAACTGGAAAAAATTGTCCAGGATAGGGTTGGATGGAGAGTGCTAGTGGGCGGCCTATGCTCCTCCACGAGGGGTAACAGGTGTAATTAAGTAAGTTCTAAGGGCCTTAAATATCAATATTCCGGGAATTTTCAGTTGGTATATAATTCAAATACTTCTACTCATCATAACTATATCACTCGTATACACATATTTATTCCAGTTAATAACTTTGCATTTCCTAATATTCAGGTCAACATCACCATTTTAGAGAAACTGACCTTCTATTAACTGCCGAGATAACACACAAGAAACTCTATCGTATAAGTTAACTCCTCAAATATTTACCTCTGTTGTTCAAATTGAAAGCAATTTTGATCATCAGCTAGCTTCAGATGAACTACAGTGCTGATAGATCCCTAACGAGAATGAAGCAGTTATTAAGTACTCATTGACTTTCATTGGTTTTCAACTCAGTATATCACAAGTCTTTAGAAACAAATGAATTTGGGGCCAGCAGTAGAATCTAGGGCACGCTTTTCATCTTATTTGAGACTCGTAAGGTGTATATATCTCCATCCCACTGTTGACATTTATGGTGGGACTATTCACAAACAGACTAAATGCGCTCCCTTTATACCACTGATATCCTTAATTCACCTATTCTAGATCAACCTTGGCTGTTTTTATGTAAGCGTTTGTGTGTGCACTTCGTATCTTACTCATCACATGTCTGTAACTTATTTTTGTCTGACTATAAATATCGATTCACGTTTGGCTATATTGAGTTGTCTCACTCGCTTTCTCTACTATGTGTCCTATCGTTTCGCTTCGCTTTCCGATCGACGATTGTACAAAATATATATATTCAAATATCCGTTCTTGTGTTTGACTTATTTAATTCCGTTATTTATCAATGCGAGTTAAGTCGATAATTATATACTAGGATTGACGATATATATTTCGACAGCAGTCATTTCAATAACAATCATCCACACGATCCAATTGTAGACAGATTTAGGGCCACTAATGTAAGACAGTGTTAACTACAAGTATATTTTTGTAATTGTCTTTGAAACATCCCTGAAAAAAGTTGGAACTGTCAAGTAAGTAATACTGGAATTATGGGTAAGTTATCAGGTAAAAATAGCCTGATTGAGTAGAGTAGAAATCTTTGTCACCTAAAGTGGTTTAGGTATAGCATTAACTATTCTTTATCCATCGTCCATATCAGCGTTCAGTGTAAATTTGGCTAGCAGTAGATTAAAAAAATTTGTTTAAATGAGTAGATAAAAACCAGGGATCAGTTTATAAAACCAATGAACTGTCAATACCATGCATCTTGATAAATACAGATTTTTTAGTTGGGACCCACTCAATAGTCATAATGTATAGTTAGAAATATTGAGTGACTATCTAAAATCCGTCACTGAGATTCATCTACTTTTACTTTCTATCTTTTCTTAAATCTTAACTTTATTGTTTTTCCGTAATTTTCATCCTTTTCCATACTTTTCATTTTCTTAATTTTACTCTATCTCTTATCGTATTGCTGTGAAGTAATAACACCGTAAACTGACTACATATTTGTGCAAATGTCAATATCTATAACTGAATGACCATATTATTTCAATCTCTTTCACTGTTCATACGGGCTGTTTGTATCTTTTCTTTGATGTTATGGATTGTAATATTCCAGTTAATCTACTTGCTAATCTAAACAACTAATACAAATGAATTAAACTTAACTCTATTGCATAAGCAAGTGACTAATTGAACTCAGTAGCTAAACATTTGAATCTAGTACTGGGTCCCAGTCCCGATATGAACATTAGCACTGGGATGGAGGTACATCTGACGGACAAGTTCCAAACAGGACGAAATACAGGTCCTATATTCTTCTTCTAGCTAACATCAAACTCTTTCGCTATCCATCTTGCAGTACTATTATGGTACGGCAGCTTGTAACAATGCATATTTTGCCAGGATCTACGTTGATTATGATTGACTGATAACACTACATACTTTTATCAGACGAATGCTAATTTTAATTAGATATATCTACAAATGTTATTGTTTTCCCATTATCTAGACAGTGTAACTTCAACCAATCGACGACGTCCACCAATTTTATTATCCAGTTCAAAGCTTTTATTAAATTTATGCAAAGCATTACGTCACTGTGCATGTGTTACAGAAAAATTAACATTTCTAGAATTGCAAAATCTTCCGCTCAGTAAAACAGGTTTATTACAAATTTGTGAAGTAAGTAGTATCGTTAGTTTTTCATTAAAAATGAAATTATTTACTATGATACACATTTATTCTGTGTATAAACAAGTGATTTTGTTAGTCAGTGGTCTTCTTGTTAACTTCTAATCACTTGATGGCTTCAGTCAGTAATTCGTCCTCGAACACACATCATATCATTGAGTTTATCAATCGATCACCATTCTATTCACTGATTTCAACATTCGAAACTTTCGTTTCATCAATCATCAAAAATCTTACTCCATAACAGTTAGTTTTATCATTCCCAACATTATTCATTAAAACGTTTGATCAATTTAATTTAATATATACATTTCCTCATATTGTCGTCAAGTATTACCATGCATATTATTAATTCATAATTGGAGCTTGATAGTTACTATCAGTTTTGTAAATTTTATCCACATACATACATGTCCTATGGAAACAATTGTGTCATGATTCCTTGATTATTCCGTATTTACATATATTTTACTTATACAAATATGGAAAACAATTATAATTATTCTCCACTAGTATGAAAAACACCCAATTTTCCTATATTGCACACTAAGTCATATTTGCCGAATATTCTATTTAATGTGAATGAATACGTACGTGGAAGTGTGCATGAAATGAAATAAACTCACATCATCACAGAATCTTGTGTTGTTTTTGCTTTCGAGAACTTATCATGAAGTTTATTATTGGCTGACGACCGATTAACTCATAAGAGCGTACAGTAACTATTTGTAACCAGTAATTATGCATACAACTCAGTATTCAAGTAAAAATTTGTGTGTTATTTTCTCAGTAATATCAATCTCGTTAACATGAATGATTCTTCTTATTAATTTATGTAGAACATTTTTGCCTACTGAAAAATGATTAAGTAATAAACATTTGAATGGGAATAAAATGTGTATGCTAGCTACGAACTGACAGTTTATCAAATAATACGAACATTCAATTCCATGGTATTTGTATACGATGAATTTACCCAGTAAAATCACTTCTATGGAAAAGAACAGACTGAAAATACAGAGGTTAACTTTTGATGACTGTATTTTGTAAATAGAAAGATGAAAAGACAACTACGACACACTTCTCTTATTAGACTACAATATCAGACTCAACCATTAGTATGATGAATGACAAAGACAAAGTGTTCCGTTCAAGTAAAATATTTCCAGAAAATTAACCATTCAAGCATATATTTTTCATCGTTAGTTGAAATCGGATAGAGAAACATCGAGAACTTGATAGTGTTGAACAATATTTCATCATATCCTAGGATTTTGTAATACAGTTTACACCTCAGACTAAACACAAGGTAAGGGAATGAGTAAATACATCTTCACAATTGCAGTGATTTATGACCTGTTTCAAAAAATCCTACAACTGTTGATTATGATGATCATATAGACTTCAAACAGGTAGTCTGCACTTTGAAGCAGTACCTTTATCGAATACATATCCAGCAATAAACAATACAAATGATGATAAACTCTTTACTTTAAAGATAATTCTTAATTGATAATAACTTTTGAAGCTTATGAAATCTATTTGTTTTTTTTCTGTGTAGGGTATTAGAAAAAATCGTACATTGAAACATTTATCATTTGAAGGTTCTTCCATAAATGATGATGGTCTTGAAGGTAGGTTAAATGTTTGGACAAAACCATTGTTTAAATAGTTAATTTGGGATAGTTTTTGTTAAATATTAACAACAAACATTTTGTTTCAGTGAATTTGTAAGGTACATTTAAAATATCATATGTGATTAATGAAGTAAGCCATTTCTATTTAAAAAAACCTTGTTCGATAGGACTGTGATGTGGTTTACTTATATTCATATAAGTAGTATAAGATGGTGGTCAGGCATAGAATGTATTTCAGTAGAAAAATCGATAAGGAAAGAACGGGAACGGGACGCAATTGGTATGAAAATAAGTGAACAATGAAATTTGACACAGTGGACTAATATTTGCAAAAGGAACAGTCAAGTTTGAGTTGATGGGTTGATATTTTGCAAATTAACGATTTACTATATGGTTCTCAGATTTTATTAAGGTACTCTGTAATTTCGTGTCTAATACAGTCGATTGTCCATTACAATACTGTAGCTCAAGCAGTTTATGAATAACATTATCATTCATTATTAAATGGAAAAGTATTTCCCTATAAGTAATCTCTTATCAACAGTTTACCCTAACATTACACTGAGAAAGCTACTAAGCTATTAATTCAAGAATGTAGCTGAATAACCTGGCTAAAAACACTTTCACATTTTACGAAAGAACTCTTTAATTTATACTAAACAATAAATTGATTATCCTCACCTAAATCTTTGTGTTGAACAATATTTCATCATATCCTAGGATTTTGTAACACAGTTTACACCCCAATCGCACAAGCAAGTGGCTATCACGATTCAGTAGCTGAGTGGATAACGGGATGGCATTTGGAGCGAATGTTAATGGGTTCGAGTCCAAGAGTGAACATCAACTCTGAGATGCAGGTACATCCAGCTGACGAGTCCCAAATAGGACAAAGATGCGCGTCCTGGATTCCACTGCTAGCCACTATCCATCATTGCTTACTACAAAAAGCTTGTGAATTAAGGCAATATCGAGGCATACGCACAGTATGCACATACGCTAATAACAGATTGATCAATTTCACTCTTAAACCTCAATGAAAAGATACAAGTCAAACAATACCATGTGAATAACTCTATAACATGAAAAGTTTGTGGAACCAATCGACTTGTATAGGAGGTTTATAATATTGATGCTATATATATATATATCATGTATTTGTGATTGGAATCAGCTATGAATTAAGTGAAAGTCAAGTGTTATATAACAGATTTAAAACCGCTATTAACTAATAATTTTTATGTGACATTAATCAAATAATTAAAGAATTTTTTTCTTATTCAAAGAAATTTGCCGAGTATTACGTAATGTCCCAAATATTTCAACTCTCAATTTAACATCATGTAATTTGTCAAAGGATGGAATATCTTCATTGACTGTACTTATCAATGTAAGTAAATAAATGTTCAGTAATTTTCAAAAAATATTTGGCTGAATAATTGATTTGATTGTTTTTGAACTATATATACTACTGTAAATTAATATGAGTAGTTTAAAAATATTCATATTATTTAATTGAGCTGTTTTCATGATTCATTTTCATCCATGCGTTTTAATACATCCATGTATTGAAGTGTTTAAAGAACAGGTTGAGACGAAAATAATTTTGTGAATAGGCCATTAAAGATTGAATATCAGATTAGATGATTTTTGATTTCCTTCATAAAATACAAATATTAGGGAAGATAATCGCAGTTTAACTTGTTACAGGGCATTACGATTTAAATAGTTGTAGTGTTGGTTGCTATATTGAGCCCACATAGCTTAATCTATATTCCGGACAGGCCAATTCTATTCATTCATCTTGAGTCACATTTTGACCTTGTTAATTATTCACTTATTAACCCTGACTGTTTTTATATGAATGTATATGTGTGTACACTTCTTATTTTGTTCATCACGTGTCTGTAACCTGTTTTTATCTGGCTATAAATATTGATTAACGCTTGATTAAATGGAGTTGGCTCACATACCTTTCCCATCGTGCGTCGTTTCTCTTCACTCTCTTTCATTCGCCTTATCCCTCTCATTTCCTATCCAGATCATTGGGTGTACGGAATATACATATCCAAAAATCCATTCTCGTATTCGAATTATTTAATTCCGCTATTCACCTACGCGATTTAAGTTGATGATTATATACGAGTATAACCGACATATCTATTTCAATAACAATACAATCTGGAGTCAGATAAAGGGTCACTTAATAGTTACCAGAAAATATTTATTAAATACACTGTCAGATATAACTAAACATGAATAGATGTATTACTCATTGTACAGATAAATAATTACTACCTATTTTAATGAACGCAAAATTCTATGTAGGTAATTATAAATATCGTTTTTATGGATAACGAAGAGTACATTATCTTAGTAACTATTTATTTACATATATGTGTTCGAGCTTGGATACCTCTCAGACACTTCAGCCAAAATGGGTGACTTTCTTGTGTGGCTAATTTTCAAGTCTTTAGGTTGGAATTCTAATCCGCAAAAGAATGAAATAACGTCGATAGATGTAGTATCATGGTCACTGGTAACGAACGTAGGTTCATAATTATTTTACTTCTTTAGGATCCTGAAGTCTATCAACACCAATTGTTTGAATTAAAAATTTTTAAACTCCTTTTTATGGATGAAACCTCGGTATCCACCAATCCAGTTTCAGCTTCTCTTTCCATCCTCTCACTTTCGTAAAAACACACCAAACCATTTGATGGTAGTCAGCCAGAATTTTTGTTAGATACTATCTATTAGTGTCTGTATGTGAAATTTACAGAGGCAGGACAAAATCTGCTCAACCTCGGTCGTACCATAGTATTTGTGAGCAACATTCCAACAAAGAGTTAACAACTACTCAACTTTTTTTAGAATTCCAAATACTTTTACATTTTATACCAATCCACTATGATTAACTAACTACCCTATGATACCATTAAATTGACATAAATTGTTTATCCGCCACTGTTGTTGTGTCCCCGAAATGTAATTATTTAAAAAAAACAAGACTTCAGTTGGTAATAACTACACTACTCATAGATTTATTCAAATATGAAATAAGTAATATAGATGTTACATTTGCTAAAATAAAACACTGACTATTTATAACAAATATAGAATACTGTATATGTAATTTCAGATGATTGAGTAATATTTTTAACCGATGTTGCATATCTGTTTATTTAGAAAGTTAAATCAATGCACTTGTCAGCATTTCTCACTTCTTACTAGGCCTATGTATGATTGGCCCAGTGTATTAGAACATCTATTTTCTAAGGAATGAACTGATGACAAGTATTTATTTTATTTATTTAAACACATAAACATTGGTACAAAGAGGGATCAAATAGATATGCGCCACATAAATCATTCGATTTGTGTGAGGGCTAGGATACTACCCGGGTGTCTAAACCGAAGAAGGTGGTTTTCGTAAGGGGTCACACCCGGAGCCTTCAACCTAATGATCTGATCCACAAGGCAGTGGAGCAATGTCAGGAGATGCAGTCTCATGCTATCTGGTGACCAACAATAGGTTCATATACCATTTGTTCCTTCAGGATACTGTAGTCCATGTGCACCATTGGATTGGAATCGGAGTTTTCCAACTCCTTTACGTGGACTCTCTATGTCTATCAACCCAGTTAAAGCGCCTGACATTTGCTTTTCATCCTCTCAATTTCGTAAACAACAGTAATGCCACGAGAAGGTAGTGAGTTGGACAAGTATTAGCTAACACGAAATATAGGTTCAAATATTCCTATTAACCTTTTCTTTTCTATAAACATTAAAATTGATCATATTTACATCAGTTCATTTTAATGAGTGATCATATTGAATTTCATTTCAGAGAATCTATTAAGTAACATCAAAAAGTGAAAACGGAGAGACTATAATTTATGGACGACCTGAAAACGAATCTTAAGTGACCTTGAGAAATACTAGCCAATCAGCAAATAGTCAATATAGAGTAAAAATATATTATACAAAACCAAAGAAATAAAGTGATTCAAAGATTTTTCAAGGTTAGAAAGAGGTTCAGGAATTCTAAAATCGTAATGCATGCAGTCGTAAAAATCATCCATATGGCTACAGAACAGTCGACCTCTGGAGCCATGATAAGGTCCCAAAAACTCTTTCAGCCTCGACCACATAGCTTCAATATTGTTTGTCTGTACTCCGGTTGTTGGGTCCACAAAATGCCGCTTATGGATAACGACTCCATGCACATAAACAAGTTAATATAGGCATCTGTACATTCTCCAATCATCTGTATATATTGTAGTACCCGGCTGTAGCCAGTATTACTGGTGCTTTTTTTATCCAGTCATAGTTTGCCATAGTCTCAATCTGGATCGAGCAAAAAAGTCCTATTCTAGCAGACTTCTTCCTCCAACACATATTACATCGAAAGACAACATCATTACGGTAGTCTGCACAAGGTCCACAAGTCATTTAATTACTAAAATCACAAGTAAAGGAACGTTTTAGTAGTTCCATTTGTTGTAGCCACTCAATTATCACGTTTTCTCTAAAATCCACTGTGAACCGATCGTACGTGAGCACCAGGTACTGAAGTTGGCGCCATGACCTTGAAATCCCCCAAACGCTTCTGATTGGCTCGTTCATAAATTATAGTCTCACTGTGAAAACATTATATATTAGTTACTATTTAGTATCTTGTTTATTTGTTTTCTCTCGATTCTTCCAAGTGTCTATTGTCAGAAAATTTTCCGGCTAACCATTAATTTATGAAAATCTTAATAATCCAACTTCATTATTTCATAATTTAGTAAATTTATATCAATAGTTACTATCAGTTATCAAGTACAAACTCTTCCTTGTTGTATAATAAGGCTTCGTATGTATCATTAACAAGATTCAACCTGATAATGTTAAATAAACTGGGTATTAGACAGATTATAGACAGTAATAATAATAACGTTGGACATGCAATTTTCTATTCATTGGAATACTACAAACATATTATTTGTTATTTGGGTCATAATAATGTCTTCTATGTTAATTTCGTTAAAACAGCAGTTTTAATCATAGGTGTCTTCAAACCATCCTTTATACTGAATAGTACTGAATAGAATTGACCAATTGAATGATAAAGCTATAAACGTTCATCAATTTATAAGTAAAGATGGATAGTGACTAGCAGTAGAATCTGAGAAGCTCTTTTCATCGTATTTGAGACTTGTCAGCTGGATGTACCTGCATCTCAGTTGGTGTTCACTCTTGAACTCGAGCCCTGTACCGTTCGCTTCAGACGCCATCGTGTTATACACCTAGCTATCCATCTTTGCTAATAATGCTTGTAAATTAAGGCAATATTGAGGCAATACACACAGTATGCACATATGCCAATAAGAGACTGATCAATCAAAGTCCTAAACATCAATGGGAAGATTTAAGTAAATAATACCAAGTGAATTTTATTTCATCAACTTAATTGTGCTTTGGACATGTGTTATATGTATCAAACCACTAGTTCGTATGATACGCTATAATGATCACCATAGATGTAGAATGAGAAAACGGTTAAGCAGCAGCCAGATCAGGAGATATTATCAGTTCATGATATCATTGACCATTATTTTGAACTATAATATAAAGATGTTATCGACACCTTAGTTGTACTTTTTGACTGAAGTATAGTATCGGAGATAATAAATGATATGAATGGGAATCTGTCCTAGCACCTCATTCCTATTCATCTTTCATCTTCTAAACCTCTCCTGCAGTTTTTATTCTATTCATTTGTCCTGTATCACATTTTCAGTGTCTAGTTTTTTGTAACACTGACTTTATTGGTTATAGGCGATATTCGTCACAAACTGAACCCATTAATAGTACTATCTGAATCTTGGAAGTACTAGACTGTTATTTCAGTTTATTGTGAGACTCCTCAAAGCTGCCCATCCACAACCCGACAATGGATCTAGCCGAGGACAGTCAGATCTCATGATAATTGCTCGACTGTTAGATACACTAAGTCAATGATATTGAAAACGTAATCAATCTGTGATGAATATTGCCTCCACTTTGATTCCTTCTTGCCGTTATAGTATTATTAAATAACTCAACTTGAACTGACATGCATTTCTATCAGGTTGTAATTCGTCAGTAAATTACGATAGCCTGATGATCAAGAAACATAACCAAAAGTTAACAGAACTTATAACTTTTGTAGTATAGGGTTGTGTAGATTGTTGAATTTTAATTGAGATCATGAACCGACCAATGTTAGACCCCCGTTGAAAATCTGGAAGCAGTGAACGGCTGTTTCGCCTGAGTATGGAACTCCTCAACAGTGCACATCCACGATCCTGCACGCTGGTTTCAAAACTAGGACCTTCGGTCTCTCGCGCAAATGCTTAATGTCTAGATCACTGATACGGCATCAAACAGTATTAATTTCTAACTCCAACCAATCCACGATATTGCGTGACCATCTTCAATTGTCTTTGGTGGGTAATTGCCTCACACTCGACATGGATCATTATTATTATTGGCTAGCCCCTATTCACTACACATGAATTGATACACCTAGTTAATGAATATTAACTTGCACAAAAATTAGGTCAAATGTTTTCAATTGACCATCTCTAATTATCTAATATCTCAACACAATTCATACAATATCAGGTCACTTAGAACACATTGCGACTCGATCAATAAAATTTGATCACCAATAGGAAAAAGAACTTGACATACATAACATTTCACAGGTTGAAATCATGAATCGTTTGAAGCTAGACCACCATGGAAAACCTGGAAGCACTGGACGGCCGTTTCCTCCTAGTATGGGACTCCTCAGCAGTGCGCATCCACGATCCCGCTCCTCGCGAGATTAGAACCCCGAAACCTATTAGTTTCGCGCCAGGCGCTTAACCAACTAGACCACTGAGCCGGCATCCAACGATGTTAATGTCTATCTGATAATAGTAATCATCTGCTCATTAGTGACTGATTTCAAGAGATACTCCTAGAGTTCTTCTGAGAAGCCGTTGCCAGTGGAGTTCAACCAGGTCTGTTGTGAGATATCAGCTCACTGAAGACAATGGTGTACGGTGGCGCAACTTCGTGGATTGGTTGAAGTTAGACATTAACACCGTTGGATGCCGGCTCAGTGGTCTAGTTGTTTAGCGCCTGGCGCGAAACTAATAGGTTTCGGGGGTTCCAATCTCGCGAGGAGCGGGATCGTGGATGCGCACTGCTGAGGAGTCCCATACTAGGAGGAAACGGCCGTCCAGTGCTTCCAGGTTTTCCATGGTGGTCTAGCTTCAAACGATTCATGATTTCAACCTGTGAAATTTCTAAAATCTCCACACAATACATAACAGTGATAATTATTCAATAATCAATTAGTTGTACACACCTACTTTATTTGTAAACATCATTACTCGATACAGTTGATGAGTATGGAATACAGAGAAATAAACAGCAGAAAAGATGGGGAATGAAAGAAAGAGATAAGCTCACATTTCATTCTTTTTCATTTCATTAAACACATTTATATGTGAATAAAACTAATGATGATCATAGATTAAAGGTAATTCAATAGTGAAAAGTAGATTGTTTGTTTTCAAGATTTTACTTATTCACTATTGGAAACATCCAATGTTTCTTTCTATTTTTTTCCTTTGTATTGTAAGAAAAAAATTCGATTGTGTTTTTCTTTTTATTTAATCTTCAATCTTATTACCATTATTATTTGTATTGTATGTTTTATTTTCTTTTAAATCTCTCTCTTCTTTTCAGCCTAACTTCTCTTTTCCCATTTCAGTTCTTGATCACTCCCATATCTATTTTCATTAATCCTCTAGGCAATAGTTTGCCTTTTTTTTCACTTCCAATTTTTGAATACCTCCCACAGCAAGCGGAAAGGAAGGTCTAGAAGCCGTAAAAGTCGTAGTCCAAGCACCACTCGACATAACATTTGTTGGTACCATAAAACGTATGGTAAGCAAGCTAAAAAATGTACTCCTCCCTGTAATTTCGCAAGCACACAACAAAGAGACCATCATGAACGTCGGTTAATGACGACTGCAGTCGCTGAACACAACTCTCAAAGCAGTCGCTTGTTATATGTTACAGACAAAAGGACTGGAACACAGTTCTTAGTCGACACTGGGGCAGAGGTTAGTGTAGTACCACCCACTACACTTGAGAAAAAACAACCCGACCCCAAACTAAAACTACAAGCCGCAAATAGATCTGAGATCAAGACGTACGGCAAAAGGCAGTTACAATTAAATTTCGGTCCTAAATCCAATTTTTCATGGAACTTCATCATAGCTGACGTCCTCATTCCTATAATCGGCATTGATTTTTTACAATCCCATAAAATACTCGTAGATGTAAGAAATCGGAAACTTGTCCTTGCTGACCATAGCAGCGAAATTAGAGGGATTATTTCTAACGAGACATCCATACATTTATTGATCAAACCTCATCGCGAGAATGACAAGTACGTTAGTTTACTTAATCAGTTTCCAGACTTATTACGACCGAATTTCAAACGGGATAAACTGACACATACCGTCGTACATCATATAAAGACAGAGGGTCCACCAGTGTTCGCACGTCCAAGACGCCTTGACCCCTCTCGTTTGGCTCTAGCAAAGAACGAATTCAACAAAATGATAGAGTTGGGTATCATACGCCCCTCCGATAGTCCGTGGGCATCACCGCTCCATTTGGTACCCAAGAAAAACTCTTCCGAAGTTAGACCGTGCGGTGACTATAGAGCTCTCAACAGCCGTACTATACCAGACAGATATCCACTTCCACATTTGCATGACTTCACTCATAGTCTATCTGATGTGACGATTTTTTCAAAAGTTGATCTCGTCCGCGCTTACCATCACATTCCAATTCACCCGGACGACGTTCCCAAAACAGCCATTACTACCCCATTTGGATTATACGAATTTGTTCGCATGCCTTTCGGATTAAGGAATGCTGCACAAAGTTTCCAGCGTTTTATCGACCAAGTAGTACGTGGCTTACCTTTCGTATACGCTTACATAGATGACCTTCTTATCGCAAGCAAAAATGAAAATGAACATCTAACTCATCTGAAAATGCTTTTTGAGAAGCTAAACGAGTATGGGTTAACAGTCAACCCTGACAAATGTGAGTTCGGAAAACAATCCCTCACCTTTTTAGGTCACGTAATTGATAGTCAAGGCATCAAACCAGTTCCTGAGGAAACACAAGCCATCAAAAATTATCCTTTACCTGATTCATTCAAGAAACTACGACGTTTCCTTGGGATGATCAACTTTTACAGACGTTTTATTCCGAAATGTGCAGACATAGCAAAACCGCTAACTGATTTATTAAGGGGACGAGCTAAATCATTGACAATGACACCGCAAGCAATTCAAGCATTCGAACACTTAAAAAGCACATTAAGCACTGAGGCATTACTAGTACGTCGAAAGGTTGATGCACCTTTAGCAGTAATGACCGATGCCTCTAATGTAGCAGTAGGCGCTGTGCTTCAACAACATATCGATCAACAATGGCAACCCCTTGCATTTTTCTCAAAAAAGCTTAACGCAACGCAAACAAAATATAGCACATTCGGTAGAGAATTGTTAGCTGTCTACCTAGCCATCAAACACTTTCGGTATATGTTAGAAGGCAATTCTTTTACGATATATACGGATCATAAACCTCTAACTAAGTCCTTGATGCACAATCATGATAAATACAGTCCGCGCGAAATTCGTCAACTAGAATTCATTTCGCAATTTGCAGCTGATATACGATACATAAAAGGCAATGTAAATGAGGCAGCAGATGCACTGTCGAGATTAAGTATCAATACCTTCTCGATCCCTGATATAAACTATCAAGATATGGCAAAACAGCAAAAGCTCGATAGGGAGCTACAAAAGCTTTTGCAGTCTAAGGAAACGAAGTTAGTATTCGAAAACGTCTCCATAAACAACAAGGACATCTTAACTTGTGATACCTCAACAGGTAAAACTCGCCCTTTTGTACCTTGTGACATGAGACGAAACATTTTTGAGAAACTACACAACATATCTCATCCAGGTATAAAAGCCACTGTAAAGCTTATCACAGATAGGTTTGTATGGCCAAACATAAACAAAGATGTACGAAAATGGTCACGGGAATGCATCCAATGCCAGAAGTCAAAAGTACATCGACATATCATATCTCCTACAGGAAATTTCCCCGCCGCTAGCGCTAGGTTCGACCACATTCATATCGACATTGTTGGACCGTTACCAATTTCTAATGGTTACACGCACATACTAACATGTATAGATAGATTTACGAGATGGCCCATAGCTGTTCCGTTAAAAGACACGTCAGCATCAACAGTAGCGAAGAAACTGGTGAAACACTGGATTACAAACTTCGGTGTCCCTACAACAATTACGACCGACCGTGGAGCTCAGTTTGAAAGCAAACTATTTCAGCAACTTACAGATACTTTCGGTATAAAGAGAATTAGAACCACTGCTTATCATCCGACTGCTAATGGAATGATAGAGAGGTTTCACAGACAATTAAAAGCCTCTTTGACAGCTGCTGGAGGAGATTACAAATGGGATGCCAAACTTCCTTTGATACTATTAGGCATTCGCTCATCTATAAAACAAGACATTGGTTGTTGTGCTGCCGAGTTGGTGTATGGAACAACGTTACGTTTGCCTGGTGAATTTTTTGACCGCGCAACAGATATTCCAGCAGACATAACTGACTATGTACAACAATTAAAACAACAGATGGAATCAATTAGGTCCGTTGAACCACGAACCCAAAAGGTGAGATCATTCGTACCTAATGAACTAGACAAATGCTCACATGTATTCGTCAGAAATGATAGAGTACGACAGCCGTTACAGGCTCCTTACGACGGCCCGTTTAAAATCATCCGAAAAGACGGTAAAACAATTACAGTGGAAAGAGCAGGTAAACATGACACTGTTAGCATCGACAGAATAACACCAGCGTTTTTAGAGAACACTGAGAAACAGGCAACTGTAAAACCATCTAAACCTGCAGCAGAGCAAGCATCAAGTAGACTAACTGCAACAAACAAAACTTCACTCAAAAGTACGCCCACAACAGAAACCACAACAAGATCTGGAAGAAGAGTACACTGGCCAGATAGGTATGTAGCAACCACCATATTTATCTAGCTAGACCAAGTCCTGAGATTGCTCTTATACCACAAAAATCCTTTATTTTCATTACTATATTTCATTGGCCCCACGGATCTTCATTATGCTTACATTTTAACTTTATGAAATTCGTTGATGTGAAATATACATTTATACATACATGATACAAAGCGTTTCAACACAAGCTGTTATGACAACTTAACGCTTACTCATCATCATATCAAATTAGCCATCAACCGGACATTTTATGCAGCCCAACTTGTCATTATTGAAAAGACAAGGTCTATGTTTCACCAAAAGCCCAAACAGCACGTAAGCGATTGTGTCACATCCCATTGTGTCTATCAATTTACATGTATGTGTGGAAACACGTACATAGGGAGGAGCAATCGTGATTTGCAATTAAGGATGGGTGAACACATACCAAAATGGTTGCAAAAACAAATGGATTCCAATGGTCAAATAAGATCACAGGATAGACAGACATCATCCTCCATTGCGAAACATTTGATTGAGACGGGTCATAAGGTCGACATCAAATCAGCATTTGTAGTGTTATACAAAAGCCTTCAAGGACGTATACTAAGGTTTATTGAAGCCTTGGCTATACGGAAACTAAAACCCCCTTTATGTGTTCAAAAACAATTTGTCCTTACACTAAACCTACCCTGGTAATACTGATTTATTATCCAGAGTGGTAATCACATTTGTTTTTTTTTTGTACTTTAATATTTTTCCTTTGTCATGACTTACCCTTAACCTGTCTAGTTGACCTTTTATTTTTATATATAAATGCTCTTAACAAGTATATGTGTGATCAGATTGTTCGAAATGTATTGCGCTAATATATCACATAATTCTGATAAACTTCGTCTTCTCATTGCATTATCAAAATTTATCAAAGGGACTAACTGTTTTAAATTTACTTTAAAGACAATTTCGTTTTTTATCTCTTTGTCGAACATAGATGTTAATAAGAATGTTCTTTTTTGTAAATAAAAACATCAATGTTCTGGATGGGAGCTTATGTAGTAAGCCCATTCCATTAATGTATTATTTGTCTACACAACTGTGTTAATTTCCATATGAGTATGATTGAGCGTGTGTCTGCACTTCAATCCCTATTCTATTCCCCATTGGTTGTGACACATAGATAATCAATGATTTATCTACACTTGATTGATACTCAAAAAAATATATATGAATCTTTTAACAAACACACACACTTTGATTTTTGACTCACTCGGTGCTTGCTTGCTGTATGCTTGCGGACTTTACCAAGCTTTCACAATAAACTATCTCTATAACTGATTTTTGGGCTTTTTAATGATCTCGAGTAAATCGATAATTCTACTAGGAGATTAAGCCTTTATTAAATACTCGGTTAATGAGATATCTTTATTTACAGTCGAATATAGAGGAAATTTATCTCAACAAACTTGGTTAACCTCTACAAATATCAACTTGCACAAAAATTAGGTCAAATGTTTTCAATTGACCATCTCTAATTATCTAATATCTCAACACAATTCATACAATATCAGGTCACTTAGAACACATTGCGACTCGATCAATAAAATTTGATCACCAATAGGAAAAAGAACTTGACATACATAACATTTCACAGGTTGAAATCATGAATCGTTTGAAGCTAGACCACCATGGAAAACCTGGAAGCACTGGACGGCCGTTTCCTCCTAGTATGGGACTCCTCAGCAGTGCGCATCCACGATCCCGCTCCTCGCGAGATTAGAACCCCGAAACCTATTAGTTTCGCGCCAGGCGCTTAACCAACTAGACCACTGAGCCGGCATCCAACGATGTTAATGTCTATCTGATAATAGTAATCATCTGCTCATTAGTGACTGATTTCAAGAGATACTCCTAGAGTTCTTCTGAGAAGCCGTTGCCAGTGGAGTTCAACCAGGTCTGTTGTGAGATATCAGCTCACTGAAGACAATGGTGTACGGTGGCGCAACTTCGTGGATTGGTTGAAGTTAGACATTAACACCGTTGGATGCCGGCTCAGTGGTCTAGTTGTTTAGCGCCTGGCGCGAAACTAATAGGTTTCGGGGTTCCAATCTCGCGAGGAGCGGGATCGTGGATGCGCACTGCTGAGGAGTCCCATACTAGGAGGAAACGGCCGTCCAGTGCTTCCAGGTTTTCCATGGTGGTCTAGCTTCAAACGATTCATGATTTCAACCTGTGAAATTTCTAAAATCTCCACACAATACATAACAGTGATAATTATTCAATAATCAATTAGTTGTACACACCTACTTTATTTGTAAACATCATTACTCGATACAGTTGATGAGTATGGAATACAGAGAAATAAACAGCAGAAAAGATGGGGAATGAAAGAAAGAGATAAGCTCACATTTCATTCTTTTTCATTTCATTAAACACATTTATATGTGAATAAAACTAATGATGATCATAGATTAAAGGTAATTCAATAGTGAAAAGTAGATTGTTTGTTTTCAAGATTTTACTTATTCACTATTGGAAACATCCAATGTTTCTTTCTATTTTTTTCCTTTGTATTGTAAGAAAAAAATTCGATTGTGTTTTTCTTTTTATTTAATCTTCAATCTTATTACCATTATTATTTGTATTGTATGTTTTATTTTCTTTTAAATCTCTCTCTTCTTTTCAGCCTAACTTCTCTTTTCCCATTTCAGTTCTTGATCACTCCCATATCTATTTTCATTAATCCTCTAGGCAATAGTTTGCCTTTTTTTTCACTTCCTCTCCCCCCCACCACCACCAAAAAAAAACGAAATAGAAAAACCAGTAAAAATTTCTTCTTTCTTCCACTTAATGAATTGATAATCAATTATCAATAAAATGGTAATCATGATGACGTTATCGTTTGTTTAAAATTCATATTTGTGCACGTGTATGCATGTAGTGTGTGTGTGCGCGCGCGATTTTATAAAAATAAACAATCATATTTATTTATATAATCACATTCAAACTATCAAATGAATAATCATTTCTTCTAGTGTAGATAATCTAATTTTCTGTAATTACATTTACAATGTAAAATATTATTTGAGTAATAATGTAATATAATGTACTTAAGAATTAAGTAGTATGAAATAAAGTTAGATTTGAATGAGTATTAAAGTGTATAAGTTAGTGAGTAGTTAAATGGTTACAAAAACAATGTCAGTGTAAATATATATATATAAATAGTCTGTAATTCTTGTAAATTGAATTATAATGTTCAAAAAGATCAATTTTATTAGAGGAAGGAAAAAATCCCTTAACTAATTCTATGGTAATACATCATATTATATTATACAATGATCTGGGAAGTGAAACTAAGGGACTAAGACAATAATGAACTTTTCTGAATTACTACAAGACCATGACGTTATTATTTAGACAGAATATTGTTTAATAAGCGTAGAAAATTAAATTTGTTGATAAAAGTATTTTGTTGACATCATAAATTGATTAAAATTAAACCACTAGTGGAGAACTAAAAGCACTAAGAAGCTTTTTTGTTTTAGGATGGTATTTTTCAGCAGTGTACATCTACAATTTTAAACTCGGGACTCGGACCGAGGACCTCTGGTTTCTCATGCAAACGTGCGCTACTGAAGAGTCCCATACTAAGACGAAACAACCGTCCAATTCCCCCGAAATTTTAATAGTGGTCTAACTTAAATTAATTTATGATTTAAATGAAATTCAACAGTCTTCAAAATTCCATACTGTTTAAATCATTCTATCCTTATAACTGAGAATTAAGCTATATGATTAGAATTTAGAACTATGGTGTTAGCGTTTTGGGTCAGGGTTGGTAATAATTTCTTAGAATTAGAATGTAAAGTTTATAAATCATTGTTGCAGTGAGGGTTCGGATTTATGATTAAAGGTAATCATTTAGAACTAGCTTTTACAGTAAGTCTATAGCTGTTGTGAATCTTGAATGTAAAATTCATACCCCAATCGTAATTTTACATCTTATATGTACATTCTAATCTTAAACACTAAATCTAAGCTCTAATTTCTACATTTTAATCATAAAAGGTAGTCTTAAACTTTACTTACTAACTAAAAATTCTAATCTTAAAATTTAAAACCCCTTTCTAACACCGTGAATCATTTATTCATCTTTGCTGTTTTCGTATTGACTGGTGTATGCTTCAAGAATATGTTATGAGCATAACAGGTGTCCACTGCTTTCTGAGTTTTAATGATTGCCTGATTTATGTCAGTTCGTGACCTCAGAAACACGTTACCACGCGTTAAGTAAGGAATAATTCCGAGAGAAAATTTCAGGGTTTCTAGTCAACAGCTTTGACCGATGGAGTTCAACTATGTCGAGTGTGAGGCAGCTACTAATCGAAGACAATAAAGGGTAGTTGTACAATCACAAATGATTGATCACTGGGTGGTGATCAATGTCATGCGCGTTTAGTCCTTATTAGTGCAGATCGAATGCTATCAACCATGTTGCAATGTGGCCATTAGTCTAGGTGACTCGACACTTCGTGCACTATGTTAAGATTAGATGGTTGTTGGAGGTAGTCGACAGGAAACTCTGGACCCGGGTTACATGCTACTTGGCACTCGTCAGTAAGGTGTACCTGTAATCTTGAGGGAACTGGTGCCTCCTTACGGATTCGATCCCGTGTCACCCAGCTTCATAGTCAGGGACAATAGCATTCGATCTGCACTAATAAGGACTAGACACGCATGACACTGATCATCGCCCAGTGATCAATCAATTGTGATTACATCTCAGTCCTACAGGAGGTCGGTCGCGGCCCGAATAGCTTAGTGGTAACGTCTCTGACTGTGAAGCTTGGTGACACGGGATCGAATCCGTAAGGGGGCACCAGTTCCCTCAAGATTACAGGCACACCTTGCTGACGAGTGCCAAGTAGCACGAAACCCGGGTCCAGGGTTCCCTGTCGACTACCTCCAACCACCATCTAATAGTTTTACAATATCACAAACTGATTTAAATTAGTCATATACACAATTAGGTCTGTGCCTAATGATTTAAAGACCAAACGCTCGCCATAAACCTGAATGTCTTGGGCTCAATTCCAGTTGTGGATGTGCACTATTGAGCAATTTCATATTAAGATGAAACGTCTATCTAATACTATCTGGTTTTTAATGAATATCTAACTTAGATTGGTTCATTATCTTAATTAAAACTTTTTATTTTATTCACGAAAGTAGTAAGAAGCTCGTTTTCAACATTTCTACTTCTACATTTCAACTTGTATCAACATTACAAAACTGTTTATTGAAATTTCCTCCTTACGCTTAACAACTATAGTAACCTGAACAGTTACGTAACATAGCTTCTAGTTATAGGAATGAATCATCTGCCTTTGATACTCTTAGAAGATATCGATTAATTTAAGTTTAATTTACACTTTCCTAATAATCAGTGAAAAACAATGTCTCCATATCATTTTCTATTTGATCTCGACCAAATAAATCAGATCAGAGAAAGAGAAAAAAAACAAACAAGACAGCACAACGTTTATGATCATTTATCGAGGGTATAAAGTTGAAATTCATTGTGATTCAATCCCAATCATCTGTTGAAATCGAATAGAAGACCAAAAAGAAAAGAATAGGAATATTGTAGCATTCTCAATAACTGTTAATTGTCAGTTCACTACAAATAAGATCCAATTTATTTTTAAAAAAACGTACAATACTATTTAATCTATAAATAAGTAATATAGTTGACAAAAGTTTTTCTATATACAAATAATATGCATTCTGCTGCCATGAATTCATTAGAAAATTTTATTGTTTTTCTATTCAATATAATATAAACGAACACGTATGAATTCCCAGAAATATCACATTTTTTCACCACCAAATATATCCATATACTGAAAGAACAGTTTCTCTGTCTCTCTCTCTCTCTCTCTCTGTCTATCTATCTCCCTCATGTTATTTTCGGTTAGCAATTAATTGAGCATGTTTAGGACATAAAGTAAATGTTGGATTAATAATAATGTTACTATTGTTTGAGGATAATTGATTTCCATGAGATTTTGATTTTTTGTTTATCTGAAACGATAAAAAAATTAGTTTTAAAAATGATGTAATTTGTGGAAATATAGAATTTAATTTCTATTTTTTTGGGAGTGGGGGGAGGAGATGTCTTTCAGCACAATTCTTTGTTGTAGATAAAGAAGATTTGTGGAAACTGTAGAATCATGAACTGATTTTAGTCAAACCACCATTGAAGACCTTAAAGCACTGGACATCCCTTTTGTTTTATTGTGGGACTCTTCGCACCGGGAATCCAACTCAGGACCTTCACATTTCATGTGAACCCCTAGACCACTAATTAAGCATATAGCGGTGTTAGTGTCTAACTTTATTTAACTCGCTATATTGCACAGTCAGGAGGTTGTGTTTGTGTATAAGACTGAATATCCTGTGTTAGATTTCCGAATGCAAGGGATGTGAATATGCACTGTTGAGGAATCTTATACTATTACAAAACTTTCGTCCAGTGCTTCCAGGTTTGCGGTCTTGGTCTAGTCAAGATCAGATCGTGATTTGAAATGTGAGAACTATTTGTTTTTAGTTTTATCGAAATAATATTAATTTGAATTCGTTTGGTGTTGTTTTATTTGTAACTTGCTATTGTTATTTAAGACTGCAATTGATCAGTCGCAATAGATCGAACGCGATGTCGTTTGAAGCGAACGATACTGGGATGTAGGTACATCCACTTGACGAGTCCTAAATAGGACGCAACGCGCGTCCTGGATTCCACTGCTAGCCATCATCCATCTCTTCTTAACATTAATTCGCTTTTAAAAAATTCCAGTTTAATACCTAATCCTGCATAAATCATTCAGAACTTCACCCATCGGTAGACCTTAATAATTAAAATTAATGGAGAACTATTGACAGATAATCTTGGTTTTACAAAGTTCACATTCACCTACCCTGTTGTGTATGTTTTTGAAAGTAAGACATTCTTCATTTGTCTTCATTAAAAAATGATTCCTTCATCATTTTAGAGTTAACAGTTAGTATACCAAAGAAATTTAAAAACAATGAATGGATGATAATTCTGTTATTTTTGTATTTTTCTAACCCTATAATCCATATTCCATTCACTTGTTCAACATAATACGCTAATCTTAGACCTATGCAAATCTTTACTTAAGTGTAAAAGAATTTGTTTACATCAAACCATTTAGAAGCATATCATGATAAAAACCTCAAAAATATAAACAGATCTTGACCATATAGAATTATTGTTCGCATTACAAAGTGAATTTAGTAAAGCAACCACTGAAAACTAAGAAACATTGGACTGCTTTTTCACCCCTGTATGAGATTCCTCAGTGATGTGCATTCATAATCACAGTAAACTGTGAAACTGATTAACCGACTACCAATAATTTGCATGCCTTAATTTCAGGATGCCGATTTCGATCCCCTGATAAGTTTACTGATTCACACTTTTAAAGAGTATCATCTTTAAACAAAACAGCTATTCAGTGATTCCTGTTTTTCATCTTTTGTCTTATGATATTAATTATGAAACTCAAAGATCTTTACAAACTTGATTTTAATAACAAAAATTTCAATCAAAATTTTTAAGAGAGATATAGTTACAGAGATAACAAATGGCAGAGATAATGAATGACATTCTATTACCTGATTCATTTTATCCACATATGATTGTTCATGATTTATAAATTTCTTCTGATCTGATAATACTGAAATAGTTTGAGGATTTCTAATTAAATCATATTCTGATCTTAATATATATGAAGATTTTATAGGTTTTTTAAATATTGTTTTATATATATCATTGTTACCATGATAATTATCATTTGTATTAGTAAAACTGATCTCCCCATAATCATCATCATCATTATCATTATCATTATCAATATCAATATCAACATCATTGTCATTGTAACTACAATCATTATCATCATCATTATCATTGAAACTGTACAATGAATCATGTTTATGCATAATAACCAATTGTTTGCCAATTTTTCTAGCTTCCATTGTTTGACCAATAATAATTGATCGATCATCAGGTGAATATAATCCACCATGTTGACTTTTTTCATAAACAAATACAGTATTACGTTTTTTATAAAATATTAATACAATTAATCCTAATAAAATACTAATTATTAAAAATAATACACTAATTATAATTAAACCAGCTAATGGTTTATCAATAGCATGACGGATACTTTTAATTAATGAATTTGTTTTAATTGTATTTGATTCAAATGGTGATTTTAATATGATGATCTGATTATTACTTCTATTAAAATAATCATTTCCTTGAAGTAGATCATGATTATGATGAATAGTACTTTGTTGAAATGTTGAAATTGATGTATTATTATATTGTTTATTAAAAGATAATATATTAAATGTATCATTTATTGAAATTAAATTGATAGGAGATATTGTCGTGTTAATAATAGTTGTTACATTTTCAATTTGAGTAATAACCATTTCAGTAATGATAATTATTGTATTGACAGTAGATTTATTAATCTAAATAAGAATATTTTAAAGAAAAAAAAAGAATTAATTATCATTAAATGTTTAAGAGAATGAAATGACTTAGAACAAGTGTTTATTATCAGAAAGGGGTTTTATGGAGATTGAAACTAGATCATTATGGAAAACCTGGAAGTACTGGATGGCCGTTTCGTTCTAGTATGGGACTCCTGAACAGTGTGCATCCATGATCACGTCAACCGCCGCGATATTCGAATTAAGGACCTATCAGTCTCATGTGCGAACGCTTAAACTTGAGACTACTGAGCTGGCATTCAACGATGTTAATGTCTAACTTCAAACAATCCACGAAATCGCACCACCAAACATCATTATCTTAAATGAGTTACTATCTCACAACAGACATTGTTGAACTCCACTGGACACTGCTTCTCACTAGAATTCCATGAAATAACTCTTGGAGACAGTTGCTAGTGAGCATATGATGATTATAATCAGAGAGGGATTTTCTGGAGATTTTAATGATTTTATAATAGAGATCACGAGTCAATTGAAGCTATCGACCACAATTGAAAACCTGGAAGCACTGGATGGCTGTTTCATTCTAGTATGGGACACCTCAGCAGTACGCATCCACGATTCCGCTCCACTCGAGATTCAAACCCAGGACCCATCAGTCTCGCACGCAAACGCTTAATCTTTATACCACTGAGCCGGCATTCAACAGTGCTTTCAGGTTTTCCATGGTGGTCTAGCTTCAATTGACTCATGAATTTAACTATAAGATTTTTAAAAATGTACTTTTTATTCAATAATTCAAAGTAGTTATTCATCAAACAACTTTCCTAACTAACTAATGTGGTTGAATCTGAATTGTTTTCAAAATTTGAGTATATCATTGAAACTGTAAATAATAATACTATTGGAATACTGTCTTAATAATCCGATTGTTTCACGGTAGTTTTTGACTATGATTGTTTTGCACATTTTTCAAATGTAAACTGGACTCGAATCACTGGACGACTAATAGACAACTTCTTAACAATAGTTCCTAAAGCAAATTACGAGTTTAAGAGAAGCTTTATATTCAAGAAGATAAATTTGCGGTAAGACATTTCTGTATGTCTAGAAATGAAATGTGACCTTGAGAGGAATAACAAATAGGTAAAGTAGAAATGAGATCAATCAATTAACAACAAAGGTCAACGCGGATCTACGCATTGAGAAAATATTATCACATTTGTCCTTTCACAAAGGGGCTAATATTACTCGGAAAAGAATAAATGACCCATGGTCTTCCTATCAAATACTGTAATACCATATACATAATACTCAAAGCTTTTATTTGACTTAACATCTTCATAAATCTATTTTCTCAACTATATAATCATTGATTTATACACCGCTGTTTAGACAACTGGTTATTATTACTGTCAAATTGGTATATGAATGATATCTGCTGATAATTTTCTCATGCTCCACTCGATTGAATTCCGTTTGTCATGGAATTATCCATGTAAATTTTGTATTTTTAATATTCTAATAACGATATATGATATAAATAAACCTTGAAAGATAAGACTTTTTAAAGTTTACCTTGACAAACAATTATTACAATAGTTGAGATCATGAATCAATTGAAGCTGTACCACCATGGAAAACCTGGAAGCACTGGACGACTGTTTCGTTTTATTGTGGGACACCTTAGAAGTGCGCATCCACGATCCCGCCCCCACAAGGTTCGTACCCAGGACCTATCGGTCTTACACACGAGCGCTTAACCAACCAGACCACCGAGCCGGCATTCAACGGTGTTAATGTCTAGCTTTAACTAGTCCCACGAGGCGAGGTCAGGAATGCGCGCTGCTGAGGAGTCTCACTGTAGGACGAAACATCCATCCAGTGTTTCCAAGTTTTCTATGGTGGTCTAGCTTCAATTGACTCATGATCTCAACTGATAAAATTAAATATTGAATGTACATAAATCAATTACAAAACAACTAATGAAACATGAATCCACATTTTGATGTTGGGCTCTTTTTTTAATATTCAATAAACTGGGGGGGGGAGCAAATCATCTATAGGTTAAGAAGCCTATTAACATTAAAATACATTTTATTTCAATCAAAATGTACAGTCTTGAATTTCCCAAGGGAGAATTGTAGTTTTATAACTATAATAATCATAATAAATATTGGTTTTTATACAAAATTACTTATTTATTTACTATTGTTATTGTCATTACCTTACTGTTAGTAATTATAACACTTGAGAAAACTATTTTCTACATTGAATGATTGACTTGATAATCAAAATTGAAGTATATCAATAGGTGTAGGTATGGATGTGTGTGTGTGTATTTTTATGTGCGCGCGCTAGAAGCTCTATGTTTGTTTATCAACCTTTGCGTTTAAAACATGTTTTCGTGTAAACTTCTTGTTTTCACGTTAATTATTATTTATGAAAGATAAAAAAATATAAATATTTGTTTTGGAACGTGTTTTCTAATATTTTTCTAGGACAAAGAATTGTTGTTAATGTCTCTCTAGAAAAAGAAATGTCACTTGAAAAATTTCTATTGTTTCCACCCGCCCCCAATACCCCTCTCAATTTATGTTACAGATTAGATAAAAAGATGTTACTGTATACAATTACGGTTAAGTTTTTTTCTCCAGTTTATACTTATAATGTGATGCAACTGTTTAGAGTGAAACAGATTATCCAGCATTCAATCATTCAATCACAGGTTCGAAACCATGCCTCAAATACTTACAGTTTAGTCAGCCCAATAGCATTTTGAACACGCTCTCTCTCAGACACACATACATCAGGACATATTTCAAAGACAAGTGCATTTACGTTTACTTAGTCAGATTAATAGAAACACTAGAAATATTTGTTGAAGTCACTAGATTGAATTCTTCTGTTACCTATCACACTGACATATGTAAGTATCATGTTTCTATGGTGGTGATCCACGAGATCACTTAAAGTTTTTTAACAGTAATAAAATGTTATTAGGAATCATAACATCAAGTCCCCTTTTTCCAGTTCAATTTTTTATATAACCTTTGCTTTTTTTATGATTGGTTGTCATAGCCTTTAGTTTGTTAAATTTTGTACACTTAAATGTCATGCTTTTGTTACCATGTCTATGAAGCACCATTTCGTTTTGTTCTGCTTGTTTTACTTTAAATATTGAGCTTTTGTATCATTTGTTTTTCCCTGTGTTGGTGGCTAAGCGGTGAAGTTCTCTGTATAAAGTTGCCGTTATCAGTTTACTCCACAAAACCGGTCATATTAGAGTGGCTTAATCGTTCCTAAATCTATAAGTATTGTAGGCCCATAGTGAACAACAAATACCAAGATTTAACAATATAATATGCACTAGTATAATTTAGATAGTTATTTATGTTGACAATTATATTACATCACTGACTGGTATTATCAGAAGATAAGGGAAGATGATCGCGCAATATTATGGGTTGATTGAAGTTAGACATTAAAACCGGTTGACATTGACTCAGTAGTCTAGAGGTTGAACTTTCGTCTGAGACTGTAGGTCCTGTTGTTCGAGCTCTATGTGCGGGATCGTAGATGCTTACTGCTAAGGATTTCTATATTAAAATGAGACAGCCGTCCAATGCTTCCATCCTTTAAATTATTTTCCAACTTAAATCGGTTCATGATTTCAATTATATTAGTTGTACAGGATAGATATGCATTTTTAATTCGATACTCTTTAGCAGTATCTATACACAACCACAAACAACACTAGTGAACCATGAAGTGTTGCGTAAGATAAGCTAACGTTCAGTAAATGCTTTTTAGTTGAATTCAATCATACTCAACGTTTAACTCAATCAACTGTGCATGCATACTTCTACTAAAAATTTGTAGGAAGCTTTAATTCTTAAGGTCGGATAATAAAGAGTTACTAATTGTCTTGCTCTAAAATTATTTAACTTCATTAAGCATAGCTTTGCGTTGAAAAGGCAGAAATTCATTAAGAAAAACCACTCATTTGTATGCAGATGCTTACTTAAATAGATGAGAGTTTCATTGTGACTATCCGAACTGAAGCTGGTTTAATTTACAAACTAAAATTATCTACAAAGTCATTAAAATTCAAGAACACCGGTTTCCAATGTTGCTCTGTATGATATCGCTCTTAGATGCAAAATAGTTGATAGTGGTTACTAGGATATCCTAAAACATTTCAGTTATGGTCCGATTAGCTCGATGATAACGTCTCAAAATTTGAAGTTGTGTTACGGAAGTTCGGATCTCATCTAGGGTTTCAGTCTCTTCAAAATCCCAAGTATGATTAGCTGATGAGTGCTGACTATCATAAGACCTAGGCCAACACAGGGTTTTCTACCATGTGTCTCCAACAACCTAACATCAAAACATGTTATAAACCATGTCATGTCACTTGGACTCGATTTTATATCGCAACTAGATCGATGGAATTCGATCAACAGAACTGAGGGACTAGACATTCATAACATTAACCACTACTCAACGATCAACTTATCGATATCATTCTGCACTTTAGCGAAGAATTCCCATGAGTCCTTTCATCCTTCTAAAAATTTGCTTATTTTCAGATTTATTACGTCTAGTTTCAGTCTTTGTTAGTCAGTAAGTGACAACCTAGAATCGTAATTGTGACAATGAGTTATCAAACAAAAATCTGATAGGCTGAACAATTAAAGATATCGTATGCCTGTGCTCACCTGCCGTTCCAAATTCACACAGTGGATGTGAACAAGGCACATTGTTTAAGAAAGTTGATCATACACTTAGTTAAAAGTTTCAGCCTACATGTCTCTATATACGTCAGAAAAGCCATCACATTCAAACATCTAACTTGCAGATATCGTAATTCGATTTTGCAAATCACACCTTTCTAGATAGTTTTCAGTGGACTCTTCCTCATAGCTTAGAAGAGACATACGTATATGAATCGGACAATGCTCTTTGTTCCAAGTCAGAAAACAAATTTTAAAAATGTGTACAATTTTATATTTAGTCATATTAATCAAATGATGTAATATCGTTATTCTGTTTGATTTTTCAATTAGTAAGATTCATTACCTGTAATTTCAGGGTATTGTAAATTATGTCAGCTAAATTTAACTGGAAAAATTCAAGTATGATATGTATGTGTTGTTACTTTCCATCTGATTATTATATCTATAGAGATCTCTTTATTTACAGAAATATTTACTTCATTTCTAATTGAAAATTGCGAAAGATTGTATGATTTAAAACGAAATACCATTCTAAGTCCAGTTAGCAGACAAAGAATAGTTCTGCGCTAGGATTCTTTGTTCAATAAGAGATTCTAATAGTTGAAGCTATACTACCATGGAAAACCTGGAAGCACTAGACGGCCGTTTTGTCCTATTGTGGGACTCCGTTGGATGCCGGCTCAGTGATCTAATGGTTAAGCACTCACGCGCGAGATCGATAGGTCCTGGGTTCGAATCTCGCGAGGCAGGATGGTGGATGCGCACTGTTAAAGAGTTCCATACTAGAAAGAAATGACCATCTAGGGCTTTCAAGTTTTCTATGGTGATGTAGCTTCAATTAACTCATAATCTCAACCATTGAAATTACTATAATATCCACAAAACCCCTTCTGATATCAATAATAAATGTTTGACAATTCTATGATTGGGTTTAGTTGAATAGAATTTTTAATATATAGGGTGATATTCATCTCAGATGGATCTTAGATGGAGTACTATTGCAAACCGAAGAGTACTAGACTGATGTTTCGTCTTCGTATCAAGCTCCTTGGTAGAATGCATATACGACCTACGAGAGATCAAATTCAGGGCCTTTAACTCTCTCTGTGAGTCCCCAGACATTCATTACAAATCAATTTCATGAATACTAAACGTTAAGTTATTGAATTTTCGGGATCTTTTAAAGATCACATTCAGAATCTTGCTTACAATTAAATATGAATTAGGTGTCATTTATTGTCTAAATAACAACCCAATACATAATCATTGTTTACTTCCTACAATCAATTTACTGTATATGAGATTTAAGTCTTTAAAAAAAAGCAGCAATGAATTCAATTTTGTTTTAATGTTTACTTAAGTTGTTTACTTTTATAGGTGAAAGATAAGTCATGTTCAATGTGTTCAATACATCTTAGTAATAAATTTAGTTGAAATCATTTCTCAATGATGTATATATTAACACTAAATGGCGTTCAATTTTCAGAGGACTCTAGAGCTTAAATTTACATATATGTTCGTAATGGGGATCAAGGCATATTTTTCCAATCGTTTGGGAAGTTATTGTTATCTCATTGAAAGCGTTTAGTGAGATATTAACATCCATTGACACTTATTCATTATGGATTAATAAAAGTTTTTTTTCGATTAGGTGGTTATAGTTATTTTATAGAAAACCATGAAGTCAAGTCTCGTGGTTCTTGGCACTCATCATCAATAAATACCTAAAATTCCTAGAGAACAGAATTTACCACTAAGCTAGTCAAATTGTGACTTAACTCCTACAGGACCGAGATACTTACATTTGATTGATCGCTAAATAGTGATCAATGTAGTGTTTGTTTAATCCTTTTAGTACTGAGGTCAGTCGAGGCCAGAATTGTTCGGTAGTAGCATCTCAGCCGATGGAGCATGGTGACTGGGGATCGCATCCAGCAAGGAGCACCAGTTTCTTAAACATTCCAGATATCCGTCGATCATGAGCACCAAGCACCACGAAACCTTTCTTATCGACTGCCTCCAAAGACCTGAATTCTCAATATAGTACACATGGGATCATTGCACTCTGATCGATAGAGTTTGATTAGAGCTAAGATGACTAAACAAACATGACATTGTTCAGTACTCAGCTGTGAAAATCAAAACTGTACAAAATATTCACATATTTTTTAAGGGCATATATATCTTATGAATGTGTAATACTTCAATATAGAACGAATGCTATATGAACCCTATATACTGTTGTGGAAAGAAACTGGGTACCGTGAGAAATTTATTAATAAACAAAGCCAAGGAAATAGAGGAAAAGTTACGCAGAGCATCTCAAAGAACTGTTAATGCAAGAAAACTAAGATTAATATTTTCTACACTTCCGATGGTCAATTCGAAATTGAAAGATAAATTACCTAGACTAGTCATATCTTTCTGTTTCGATGAATTCAGCTGTTTTTGTGAAGCAGATTGTATTTTAAGATGTTCTATGATTTTGTATTTTGTCTTCATGAGTACTTCCTGGTATGGTTAAGCGAAGGTATTGTTAAAATTGTTAATATCTTCATCCTAGCACATTTAGTACAAACGGCTTATACAGCTAACATGGAAGAATCATTTGCAGTAGTGTTAATAGGTACCTTATTAGAATCGTCAGACTAAGAATCCTTCGAATGGCTGAAACAAAGGCTGTTTGGATAAAAAAAACCAGGGCTTCGGGTCTAAAACTGTCTGTTCAACCACCTATCTTACGTTGACCAACTTCTGTTGTAATTACCTAACAGTCATTTTAATGATTTGATGAGAAAACTTGGTTAATGTACATACACCCTTCATCTTTATATTTTCATAGCTTAAATTGATCTTTTTCGCATATTATCATTATAACGCAAAAGTTTCTGGAAATTTATTTAACGCCCACCCCTATTTACTAATACTTGTCTAATTCATATTTACAGTTGAATACAAGAGCCATTCTAAGTTAGACCATTGAAAACCTGGAATCACTGCACGGCCATTTCATCCTAGTTTGGGACTCCCCAACAGTGATCATGGTGGTCTAGCTTAGATCGACTGATGAATTCAACTATTAAAATTACTACAATCCTCATCCACATTAACCTATATGTTACTGTTAGGTCCCGATAAGCATAATGAATGGTAACTTTGGGATCCATTCATGGACCAATACTAAACGTATATTTTTATCGTATAATTGTTAAATAACTAAACTATTCATATTCATATTCCTCTTATTATAAGCTCTATTTTGACGTATTACGACCCCCCCCCCACATTCACAGCCACATTCGGCTAAATCTTGTGCGATTGTTGTTTCCAATTTTATGGTACGATGTGGTCTGTCTGGTTGGTATATAAACCCAGTATGCTTGAAATAAATGATTCATACCGCAGTCTGAGATTTGTATTCTGGACCTAACAGACAGGGCTAGGCAGCAAGGAGGACCGATTAAGATTATAGACTGCTCATACGGGTTTTACGCGTCATTGATTCGATCGATAATTCAGTGCTTCTGATTGACGGTATAATTACCTATCCATCAACAGGGCACTCAGATCACAAGTTATAACAGTTACGTAATCGTTGACCGAACATTTATTTTGATTTGTAATTAAACTAATACTTCTTTCACCCCATCTTACCCATATTCATTCTGATTATTTATCTTTCAATTTCATTTAAAATGGAAACTTATTCAAATCAACACTTCGTTTTGGTCATATCAACACTGACAATTTTATGTTATTTACGTAATCTGTACATTTTTATTTATAGTTGTATGATAAATAAATGATATTTAGAGTTTCAAATCACTCAATGAGACAATGTTTTCTATCCTTCTATAGACTTATATATTTACCGAACAACTATAAATACGAATGTACAGCCCAAGTAAATGATTTCGTCGAAAAGACAATCTTCATTTAGTTCTTTTTGCTTTTATTTAATGATAAAACTATTATCGAGATTGTAATGTTTTCACAGTAAAATTCATGAGTCGATCTTAGTTAGACGACCATTGAGAACCTAAAACGACTGGACAGCCGTTTCATCATTGTCTAGGACTCAGAAGTGAATATCCACAATCCCGCATACGGGATTCAAACCCAGGACCTTCGGTTTCGCGCGTGAACGCTTAACCTCCAGACCACTGAGCCGACATTCAGTTATCGATTTATGTTTCATCATCACTATCGTATCGATAAACTGACCCACACCCTAATGAACATAACGAAAACTACCCTTCCATACACTCATTTGAAGTTTACATTGCAAAAAATGGACTATTTACACTTCAAACCTCTTGAGTAAATTTGTGTTCTTACTGCAGTTAGAGAAGGAAATTTTTAGTGTTTCACACCATCTTTTTGATCGTTCCCATCAACGATTTCCTTCTCACTAGGTTGTTTTTTTTTTACCTCATTGTACTAAACTGAAAATATAATGGACTACGCGCAACCGTACACTTCATATACAGCCTGATATATATATATATATATATATATATATATATATATATGCATGTGCGCTCACTTTTCATGGTAGACGGACTAAAGGAAACAGATCACAAAACCCGCCGGAAATCTATCTTTACGATGATGCTAACAAGTAAATAGTGTTAGTGGTAGTAGACATGATATTATTATTGACGTATATTGATTTGTATTATTGTTGTTCAGGATGCTTTCAGTTTTATGATCGATATCATGAAACTATCCAAGTTAGACAATAAGTGAAAAAATAGAATCTCTGAGTAATTATTTCGTTCTAGAATGAGAATCCTCAGTAGTATGCATCAACGGCTCCACCACAATAGTTCAAACCCTAGACCTTATTTATCGCTTGCGGACACTTAATCCTCACAAAACTGAACCAACATTCAGTGGTTTTCATGTCTAAATTCAGTCAACTCATGATATTGCATGACCATATCCTTTCGGTGGATTTAATGAAAATAGATCTTCACATCATTGAATTCCGGCTCGGTGGTCTGGAGATCAAGCCCTAACCATCAGATCGAATTGTGGATACTTACGAAAATAGTTTTCAGTGGTCCTCTTAGTTAGGTTGTTTCGTAGTATCAGTTACATTCAAAGACCTCTACAAATCTCCATACTAAGAGTTTTTGATGCGGAAAACAAACGATCGTAAAGTAGAATGATTGTATTATCGTTTCATAACTATGTTATAATAAAATATGTTGCAGTTTTTTAATTATTAAATTAACTGTCAATATTATACACATATTGTATTTTGCTTTACTGAATAATGAACTGATTAAAAGTACTTTTGTAAGATGATATAACTACCGTGTTTGTGTTAGTCACAGCCATCAATTAAGGATTTCTGTTGACATGATTAAGAATCGGTTGTAATAGCGCAAATCCATCAACTCTTTGTCTTCCTTTAGATACGGAGTTTTTAAATTATCTCATACTTTTCTATTTTACAAATTGATTCTTAATTTTTGAATAATATTATTAATGAATGATGTTTTCTATCACTGATACAGTTACCATTTCCACTACTCTGAAATGTTTCTTGATAAGTTCATCCTGCTGTGCTGATATATTATGGTAACTTGAACTGATTTATATATGTCACAGGTTCTTTGTCGCTTATGATTGACTCATTGATCAACCGTGTTCAAGTTGCATGGTTCAACTCAGTAGTGAAAGCATCAGTTATATTGATGACGACCAACTAACGTAAACTAAGATCGTATGTCATCTATGTGATTTTAATACGTTTGCCAACAATTTTTACTATTGAAATCATGAACCGATCAATGTTAGACCACCAATGAAAACATGGAAGCAGTGGAGGCCGTTTCGTCCTACTATGAGACTCCTCAAAGGTGTGGTTCCACGATCCCGCACTCTGGACTCAAAACTAGAACCTTCTGCATCGCGCATGTACGCCCGACCTCTAGATCACTGATCTGGAATTCAATGGTGTTAATGTCTAAATTCAACCAATTCGCGATATTGCGCGATCATCAACTGTTGTCTTCAGTCGGTAACTGTCTCACACTCGACAAAATTTAGCTCTACTGGTCATATTTCTTACCCCTCGAAGCTAGTCGCCAGTGAACGTATACTGATAATTATCTTTAATCTCAATAGTAATACGAGTAAATAATACAACAAACTGACGTGTCTAGAATCACTGCAATCAGTTTAACTTGTCTAAAAATTCCAGGATTTCTAATTCAATAGATAACAACTCACGTTAAAAATGAAGAAATGTACTGATTGAATGGTACATACAAGCTACAAAAAGTTAGAGATTACTTCTCAAAATCAATATGTACTTTTTTCATAATATAGGTGATTGTAACAGTTGTTGATTAGTTTGATTTTACATCCTAAACTGACTTTAGTTAAACAATCAAGAATCATTGGACAGCCGTTTCGTTCCAGTTTGTGACACCTCAACTATCTATATCTGTTAGGAGCTAGTGTTCAACCACTAGACTAGTTTAATTCAACCTATATTGTAAACTATAAATCGGACAATTTAGAAAAGAAACAGTTTTATACTAATAATATTTTATTACATTTACAATTTAATTGTATTCAAGAGATCAATATTATTTTGGAAAGTACTTTCGGAATTATTCAATATTTTTTAATAAACCGTCATCAGCATAAAACAATTGTTTATTTTACATTTGGAATTGTGATACGTTTGATAGATCTATTGAATTAATTGATTCAAATAGAGATAAACATTTATTTTTTTCTTAGGAGTTTACCTTGAAAGAATTTTTTGAAATTCTTGAGTTCTTAATGTTCTTCAACTTGTAGGTATAGGGTTGTGGACGGCCGTCTAACACTTATAGGCTTTCATTGTTGATCTTACTTAGATTAATGACTTTGATAATATTCAACAATTTTCACAAACTCAAACTGACAATCATCTTGTGCTCGTTGGTGGACAGTTTCGAAAGGATATTTGCTGATTTCAAATGAGACGCTGTGAATTGTGGAGCTCAGCTTTGTCGAGTCTAAGGTAGTTACCCACCGAGGACGATGAAAGAGCGTCACTTGATTTCGTAGATTGATTGAAGTTAGACACTTACATTAGTAGAATCCTTTTGGTGGTCTAGACGTTAAGCGTTCGCACGCGAGACCAATGGTCTAGGGTTCGATTATTGCGTACAAAGTTTTTGGTATGCAATGCAGAGGAGTATCATATTAGAACAAAACGGTTGTCCAGTGCTTCAAAGTTTTCAGTTATGATTTAGCTTATATAGGTCCGTGATTTTAATGAGATTCTTTGTATTATACTATGTTCATACCCGTCACATTAGCTAGTGTTTATTTGAACTCACTCTCTCAGTGAATAATGTACTTGACGTTTGAAGCGAAATATTCAGTATTCAAGTCCTTGTGGTAAATATCAACACTGAGATGCAAGTATACTCATCTGACGAGTCTGAAGTCGGATGGAATGCTCGTCTTGAATTCCATTGCTAACCACACTTTATCACAGTGATTGGTGAGACTTTAATTTATGGACGACCTTTGAGCAACGCTAAAATCACCCTGGAATGTCTACTTACCTACTTGGGTTAAATGAGGGTTGTAGATCAATGTGAGGGATTAAGGTATGATTTACATTTGAGCTTTAGGGTTAAAAATTAAATTTATTGTTTTCATCACGAATCGACATCAGCTATGATGCCAAAATGGTATTAGCCAAATGAGTAAATGACTTTCGCGCCAAAATGCAAGATCTGTTTTCTTAAATCTGATTGGTTCGTTCAAAAATTATAGTCTCACTAATGTTTCGGCAGTCACAAACTCAATATTATTCCCATTTAGTGTTTATCTAGCTTCGTGAAATATAAAAGTAACTGTTGAGGAACCCAATTTTATTTGGTATCTATTTTTATGCTATTAACTCCAATCCATCATGTCAAAAATAAGATTGAAAAAATTCAATCACTGAGAGATAATTTTGATTACCTAAACTGAAGTTTTGAAAATCATGGTATACTGGATGTAACAGTTGTATGGATTTATGGACATGCATCAGTAAGACGTACCTACAGTAGTGACAAAATTGTTACTTTTCATGTGATTTAAATCGTAGTCATTTGGTTATATCTGTTATCACCATTAGGTTATTCAAGTCGTAGACGACATAATGTATGGCTAAAGTATTCAGATATTATTGATCATTGAATAGCAACCGCCATTCAATTTGTATACTCCTAAACACTGGTTACAGTTCTTGCCATCAACTTTAAATATAATCGCCAGTTTAAGTTTGCTAAGTGGTTGGAAATAGTTGACAGAGAACCTTTCTTGACTGAGGTTTTGGGCCAATTGGTACTCTTCAACATGATGTACTCTTAACCTTCAAAGAACTGATGCTACTCGTGGGGTTCGAACCATTGCCAATCGGCTTCATCGTTACCTGTGAGCTTTTGAATTCCAAAATGACCTTCTATATCATTCGTTGACGTCATGTTAACGTTATGCCAGCAAAACATTACATTGTTTTGACAAATTACTACTAAGCGATACTAAGTTTCAATCAAAATAACTGTTTGGATCTTCGTGCTTATTTTATGATACGTTTTTGTTAAGTCACAAATTTTAATTAAACTTTCTACCATTAAAGCTCGTCTCTACTTATGTGTTTATGTACTGTGCAAAAATGAATTTAACCAAAAATCTTAATAAATCACACTGCGGAAATACAGTCGGATACTGAAGTATATTCTGTGGTAATAGTAGAACACTTTCATACACATTCTGTTTTCAATTTATACTTCAAATTAACAAAAGAATCATTTCAATAACATCTGGTCAATTCACAAACAAGAGCGGTTTTTTTTCAAGTATCATTATTTTCAATATTCAGAAACTATTTAAAGTAAGAAGCAGTAAACCATTTTTGTTTAAGTTTAATATAATCATAATCAATCATTTGCTGAATGGTGAATGTCATCAGTTTGAAAATAACTTGACCTTGATTGAAGTTTGAATGTATCAATGTGTAAATATTAAAACAAATGGCTAAAAGTAATAATTTACGGATAAAGCAATCTGAATCGCTAGCGTGACTATAAGGCTATTGAACAAAATTCAAATATCACGTATAATGAGAAGTGGAAATATATTTGTTTACCGCTTGAAACGTTTAAAATGATAGCGGGAAGTTATTTTTGAATGTATCAAATACTTAATTTTGTCTCTAGATTGTATATAACAGGCAAACTAACACTGCACCTAAATTCTAACCCCAAAACCCTTAATCCTGTATCAAACACAAACCTGGTTGGTACTACATGTTATGGATGAACTAACAGGGTAATAACTTTTAAATTCATTCATCCACTTGGCTACAGATCGCTCTTACATCATAGCCGATATTAATTCGTGATGAAGATCTTAGCCCTAAACCGCCTAATCATGATCTTAAATATCTAACAATTCTGACTCTTAAAAATCTATTTGGCTCATTTTAGAGGTGATTACGGAATAGAAATCAATTATAAGAAAGAAATTACCGAGATCAAAGGTCCTGGGTTCGGATTCCATGTGCGGGATTGTGGATACGCACTGTCGAGAATTCCCATACTAAAATGAAACGGCCTTCCAGTACTTCCAGGTTTGACTCATGATCTCAACTATTAAAATTACTACAATATCCACAAAACCCCTTCTGACAATAATCAACATATGCTCTTTAATGACTGACTTCAAGAGATGTTTCCTGGAGTTCTAACGAGAAGCAGTGACCATTGGAGTTCAACTGGGTTTGCTGTGAGATAGTAACTCACTTTTGACAATGGTGGATATGTCGCTCAATTTCGTGGATTAGTTGAACTTAGTCATTAACATCGTTAGGTGCTGACGCAGTGGCCTAGAGGTTAAGCGTTCGTGCGCCAAACTGATAGGTACTGGGTTCAAGTCTCGCGGGGGGCGGGATTGTGGATATGCAGTGCTGAGGGGTCCCACAATAGAAAGAAATGGCCATCTAGTGCTTTTAAGTTTTCCATGATGGTCTAGCTTTAAATGAATCCTGATCTCAACTATTAAAATTACTATAATACCTGCAAAATCCCTTCTGATACATATATAGTCGTTAGTAAGCTGAATACCTGTCTATCCACACTTAGTAGCTAATCGTGTTTCACTTTCACTAGCCCTAAATTAAAATCATAATTTATACGTAAAACTTTGTTTGTTTGTTTTCTCTAATTACAAACTAATAAAAAGTAACTGTAATTGAACATTAAGTTGTTTGTTTTCTGGTTTGTTTGTTTGCTTGTTTTTTACAATACTCTTACACAATCAACCATAGTTGATTGTCTTTTGTAAAAACTGAATTCATTATGAGAATTTACAGTCGGATTAAAACACCAAATACAAATTAAAAGTATTTTGATGATAAAAAAGAAGATAATTGAAATCAATTGTCTTTCAGATCATAGAACATTGAATCAGTGTTCGGGTGTTTATTTCTGTACAGCTTATCTAACGAATTCTAAGTTTTGTAAGTTTCTACGTATAACACTACTGAAATACACTAAATAAGTAGCTTGGCCATAGAAAATTATTCTTCATTGGTTGTTTTGTTTAATAATGTTGAATATTACATTTATTAAACTAAGTATGTGCCAAAAAGATATTGATTAATTACAGTCCTAATCATCAATTAGACGATTCAAACAACCAATACATATGAATTAGTATGTTATTGTGTTGACAACTGTTTAAAATGATGAAATGAATTCCCCATCTTCCCCTCTAAAGACTTAACGTTGGAAATTTTGATCGTAGGTGGATGCTTTTATTGATATTGTGTTTACTGTCAGTCTGAAAAACATCTTCGGCCTCTAAATCGGTAATTACACAAGTAGTACATCAATTGTTTGAGTTCTACATAAAGTAGGCTTTGAAGATGTTGTCCAGAACTGCAATGAAAGCTCCATAATTAAACCATCTAGCTAATAGAGCATATCATTACTAGCGACTCTTATTTAATGTTATGTTCATGTATTTCATTGACTAAATTCTCCATCGTTTGTGATAGTACTCTTATTTCTCTACTTGACATTTAAAACATCACTTTAAGGCATGGTTACAAGAAAGTTGTAAACATCCAAATTTTAAAAATAGTAGGTATTTCCGAACTGATCAATTCTGTACGAAAAAGTTACAAATATTTGTTTTTATATTGATTTATAGTAGTTCCATAAAGATAATATACAAAAGGTATCTGTTTTAAAACAAGGCTAAAATAGATAATCTAGTATAAATCATTCATTCTGAAACACTTTACTAAGGCTTAAAAAAAATATCATGTACAGATCTATTTATTAGTGGAATAGTTTTACAAAAATCCCCATACTTTTATCACTGATTTCATGTAAGAACTTTGTACTTCTAAGTGATTAATTTGATCAACATTATGGATAAGATGAAAACATGAAGTTCGTTATCATATATTGATGAATTAATGTAAACATTGAAATAGTTTCAAAATATTCAGGAATTAAATGTCTGGAAGATATTAAAAATGGAATTGCTATATTTACACAACGTTCTCAATAATAATTAGTGCAACCTTTCACTGTGGACGATTTCCCAAATGATCCTCAAACTAGACAACTAACCAGGACATTTGAAAATATTATATTTTAATCGCTACAATTTTTCACTAAAGACAATGGTGTACGGTGGTGTAATTTTGTGGATTGATTGAAGTTAGACATTAACACCGTTAAGTGCTGGCTCAGTGGTCTGATGGTAAAGCGCTCACGCGCGAGACTGGTAGCTCCTGAGTTCGAATCTCGCGATGAACGGGATCGTGGATGCGCACTGCCACGGAGGAGTCCAATACTAGAACGAAACGGCCGTCCAGAGCTTTTAATTTTTCCATGATGTACTAGCTTCAATTGAATTATGATTTCAACTATTGAAATATAACTTCACTTATAATTTTAGGTGTCTTTTAACAGATAGTCAGTCAATCTGTCAATTATTTATAGGCAACTTAGAACCTGGTATATATGCATTGGTTCAAGTTGCCATTAAACACATTACCATAATGGGATAAGATGACCAAGGCGAATGCCAGAATAGTAGAAGTAGTAAGAGTATCGATGGTGGTAGAAAATTTCTAAATGAATTATTGCAGATTCCTAACTGTACAACAGAAAACTTTTTAATAGTTGAATTCATGAGTCGATCTAGGCCAGACCACCATTAAAAACCTGATAGCACTAGATGACCATTTCGTCCTAGTATGGGACTTTCTGCTCAAAAGAATGATATCGTATTCAATGAAATATAAAAATTGATAGAATAGATCCCATTCAAATTTAATGAGGTTCATACTCTGTAATCCACTTATAACAGAGTTGTGTAACACCAAAATTAGAATGTTTTACAGACTTGGTTCCATTCATGATTTATTTCCTGCATAATTTGATCAAATATGTTGGTCTAGCTCAGATCAGTTTATGACATAAACTATGGAAATTTCACAATCTCCACAAGTACCTCCATAATGATAATAACGATGTGTTTACTAGTGACTAACTTCAAGGTGGAATTTCTGGAGTTCTAGTGAAAATCTGTCACCGATGGGGTTGAACCATATCAGGTGTGAGGCAGTTGTTCGCTACAGACAATGAACGGGGGTTGAACAATATTGTGGATTAATTAGAGTTAGACATATGCACCGTCGGGTCCCAGCTCTATGGTCTAGAGATTAGGCGTCTACGTGCAAAACAAAACGTTCTGTGTTTGATTCACGGACATCAAGTCTTTAGTCCATACTCCTGAAAACTCTTGTGCTAGAACAAAATATCTATCCAAAGCTTTCAGGTTTTCACTGATTGTCTAGCTAATATCAATAACAATTAAATATGTATGCTAGTCCGTTACAGGGTATCATGAATAATTTCAGTATTTATATATCTAAGTTCTAACTAAATGAACTTCTAAGTCAGCATCTAACGCAGGTCGTCATAAAATTGAAATACAGAAATTAATGAATTGAATCAAAAGGAGAATAATAGAATTGAACCTTAAAGAATGTAAAAATACTATTACTTATAACGGATTTTCTGAATCATAATAGATAATTATTATCTACCTTTTTTTACATAACTAATGAACAACTTTGTTGTTACCATTCTATATTTTTCATATTGTCAACTTTCAGTGAACCGATAAACCGTCTCATTACTTTGTTTAGGTAGCATATACGCCAGAGATTGTCCTAATAATGAGATACTATTAAAACACGGGGAAATCTAAGAATCATTATAGTTCTAGGGTAAGACTCTCCAACAGTATACACATATGATCTCACAAGTGAACGAATTCAGTACTTTCAAATCTTCTAACAAGTGTTATTTTAAAATCACTGATTTATTTCTGACTGTAATTGTTTTTATTAACTATTTAGGAATATAACTCTACTCTCATTCACTACCATCAATGACGAATGTTTCATCATTGAAATCACTCAACCGAACTGGCTGTGATTTTACATTAGAACTTTATAAATCCACTAGTGAATATTCAGTACTAGGTCCTATACTAAGATGAACCAACTGTCCAATGATCTCTATTATTATTTTTTTCGCTGATACTCCAACGAAGGGCATTCCATGACAAATACCACTTCTCTATATATAACATAAATGATACTGCGGTTTTTTTTTAAAGAGAAAATAAAACGTAACCACTTCATTAAATAAATGTAATTAAAGTAGGTGTAAACACTCTACACCTATATATAATTAAAATAGAACTCGTATCCTATTTTTAACACTTAAGTTACTTAGTAATTATCATGTGTTATACAAACAGATAGGTAGATGTATGAAGGAGATAAATAAAACGATTCATTGAAAAAAAAATGTTTTCTTTTCCTTAAATTTATTTTCACAGTTTATAGTGTTTTTCTTTTTCTTTTTGTTTTTCTTTTTTTGTTCACACTTCAATTATTCTCGATTGTTGTTTTCTCTCTTTTCTACATGCCTTAAATACTACAGTAGTTTTTCCTGTAATTAATTATAGTTTAAATAGACTTTGAAAGTTTAACAACCAGTTAGAATGAATGAATTTATTTAGTTAAATAATTGCTGAAGAATGCCTAACTGTGAATAAAAAGCTTCTGTATATATGGTTACAATTCAGAGGTGATACACCTAACGAGATGCTAAGATTGAAGTTAAGCAGATCAATCCAAAGAACTTTCAATGTACGTAAACTACAGTTAATGTTTTCCATATGTTTAATGATCACTCCGAAGTTGAAAGATAAATTGCCTGGACTAGCCACCTCTTTCTGTATCTATCAATTTAACTGCTCCTGTAGAGCAAGTTATATTGGCAGATGTTCTAGGAATTTATATATTCGGGCTCATGAGCACCTCCCAGTATGGTTAAGCAAAGGCGTAGTCAAAACGGTTATCAGCTCCATTTTAGCCCATTTAATTCAGACATCATGGAACAATCTTTCGCAATAATATATCGTGTTAAGAGCAGTCTACCTAATTTCATCAGAATGAGAATCTTGCAGACGGTTAACACAATTACTATTCGGATCAAAAAGATTTGTATCCAAAAGAAATATGTTCAGCCGCTTCTTTTATTCTGGTCAACTTCAGAGCCAACTAGTTAATAATCAATTTTATAATATGGTGTCGTAATGTGATTAATGTTCATCCATCTTTGCTTTTAATGCTTCAGATCTAAGACAATATCGAGGCAATACGCACAGGATGTATATATACCAATAAGAGACTGATCAACTGCAGTCCTAAATATCAGTCGGAAGATTAAGGCAAACAATACTAGACGAATTAACTTTTTGAGTTTAAATATTATTATTTTATACGAACTGACGAGAGATTGTAATAATTACTAGTAAATTTAAATAAGTAGTTATTTGAAATCATAATGAAATTTTGCAGCTCAGTTGTTTTGTTTTGATGTGATTGAGTTCTCTGAGTTAAATGGAAATAGAAGTTTAAGTCTACATTAAGTAGGGACTGATGAGATTTTTCACTGACACAATGAAAACTTCACACTTAGAGTGATTAGTTTAAAAATTTCGATAACATGAAAAGTACTTAGATAGAATTCAGTTGTTTGAGATGGGAAAAAAATCCATGATATTTTAACGTAACTCTGAGCTGTGATTGGCTATTGAGCAAAGATAGGTAAACCTCCATCATATAATCTGTAATATAATTCACTACTTATTGTAATGTAACTTATTCACTCAGGATTTCTATTCTGAATTTATCCTACAATTTAATTCTCAACAGTTCATCAGATATTGTGTCTTTCTATATAATAGTGTAATTCCCTCATTTCTAGTATAGTAGTCTAATCGAGTACTATTGTATTTTGTAATGGATGATGGAATACTTCATAACTTTTACTATTACAATATCTTGAAAAAGAGTAAAAAAAGAAAAAGAATTTAATGTCAAAACATTCACAGTGGTCTTTAAAATGACCTTTGAAAAAGTTAACCAAATGTTGAATTGATCAATGTTTGCACAACTAATCAGCAGGATATAATATGAAACACAATAAAGTAATTAGATTTTAACACTAAATAAATACAAACAGTGATCAAACAACATTTCATTATACTTTACAATGTTATCCCAAATAATAATAATCATAGTTCTATTCACACTATAGAATTTAATTTGTAAATGACATTTTGGGGATAATTTTTGTTTGTTTGTTTGTTTGTTTTGAAGTCAGTCATTTAGATTCAACTAAGAGATTTTTATTATTTATTGAAATACAGAGCTTGGACACACGCTTCCACGCTCACATGCACACACACACACACAAACGGAGACTGAGAAAAGTAACTAGGTTAAAAACACAAACCTTTTAAATGGTTTTACACTTAAAACAAGCAGTTTTGTTTAGGATGAACTAATAAGTTTGTTTTTCTTTAAAAAAAATTTTTTTCGCCTTAGAAACGGCAGAAATTCGATTTTCTTTTTTTTTTTCAAAGGTGTTCATAAAATAAATTTAAGTTTTTCTGTTTATTTCGCAGTAAAATACAATTTATATTAATAATAAAATGTTATTTTGAAATGGGAAAAACTTGTTAAATAGGTTTCATTTCCGTACAAAATTATTTTTTGTGGGGGGGGGGAAGGAAACATAATTGTGTTATCATGTTTTTGTATGCAATAAACCTAATTTATCATATACAATTGTTTTACACGGGTTTTTTTTGTTTTTATATAATAAGTGGATTGTTGTTAGAAGTAGAACCTAGGACAAGTGTTTCATTCAATTTTGAATTTGTCATCTAGATGTAACTATATATCACAGTACTGATGTTCATAGTGAGACTCGAACATAATACCTTTTGGTTCAATTTTGAATGTATTGTAGGTTGACCTATGGTTAGAGACCCTGAATGACATGGCTCAAAATCGTTTGCAATCGAGCAGGTGCATCCACTCTCTAAATTCTCCCAAATTCTAATCTTCTGAATTCTTCATGTCCCTTCTTTTTTTCTCTTCCCAAATTTATGTCACTGGATTATACTCCTTTAATAACGTCTTCAAACCCTAATCTTTCCGATTACTGCTTATACTCTTACCACCTTTAGCACTATGGGATTTGAATCGACAATTGCATCTCTGTGCTAATGTGGTGTGGAAACTTGAACTGATGTACGTATTTACGAAGTTCTATGTTGTTACTGACTGACTGACTGAATTCAGATAGCTACTAACTTGTTTAAAATGTATGATAATTATATCACTATTAGTGTGGGTTTGAATTATTGTGTTATTGACATTCTTGATTCAATTTTAACCGGTTTTTGTTATCACATGTGCATCCTCAGAGAATCGCCTCTCCAGAACAATTTCGTCATAAGTTTTGTAGAACAACTGAATCAACGCTACTCGTTGAACAGTTTAATGACTGATTAGGTTCAGTACGTCAACGGACAATGATTATATGTTTGAAATAATAGGTACTGATTTCAAGCCTTATTATGATAATCAACATTGAGATCCAGGTTCAGCTATCTTGATGAGTCCCGAATCGAATAAAATGTCCGTCCTGAGTTTCATTATTCATCACATACCAAATATCTTAATCTTTTTGTATTTATGATTAATGACTCATTATGTGCAGTGATGTTAACAGGACTACACATTCACTACACTATTTTTATGGGTAACTTGTAACACTGGTGTTTTAGGAAATATTCGAAATAACGGACACATGCAATGTCATTGACAAAAAATCCATTTATTCATTCACCAGGTACTTGGATAAGAGTCACACTAATTATGATGCCTGAACTATACTGACAGGTTATTCAAATCAAAGTAAGCAGACGGGGTTCTAAATTAGTACTTAACCTCAGAAATTCGAACCACCAAGCCACCGCTCCGTCGATATCAAAATACTTTGAGCATTTTACATTTTCTCAGATATCAGTCTATATTAGTACGAACTACAAAATGTCTAAATATAGAGTAGATGGAACATCGCTTGCATTAGAATCCAGGAAGCATATTTCGTTCTATTTGGGATTCCTCAGGTGAGTGTATCCGCATCCCAGAGTTGATATCCACTCTGAAATCCGAACTTTGTACATTTCAGTTTAAATGCCATCTTGTTTTCCAATGAGCTACTGAATCCGGACAGCCAGTCACATTTACTACGTAGATCAATTTTAACCTAGTTTGTAATGATTTAGGTTATTTCATTGTTGATATTTTGGCTGAATTTCAATTAGCCTTAGTTGGCATTTTCGCATTCTGTACATTGAAAACACATTTCAATTCCTTATTTCTCATAAACGCCTACGGCATCATCCAAAGTTAGACGTTCATTTCTAAACAAACAATTTCTTTATATTCGTTTTATTTAACCTAATGAACACTATTTCTTAAGTTTTAGAGTTTACTCTACGCAATGACATTAGTTAGAAAACCAGTAATAAATAGGAAACACTAGAAGACTTTTCGTCCCAGTATGGGACTCCTCAATAGTTAGTGTCCACAACTCCACCGACAACTGAACTCAGGACATTCAAATCTTGTAGCAGATGCCTAACTTTTGAACTACTGGTTGTATTTCGGACTTCAATTAGCTCACGATGCTGAACAATTATCCCCTTGTATCACTGAACTCTATTGATTACGATTTTAAATAAAGCTATTTCGTACGATCCTTCCTCCAAATAGCCTGTTTATCATCATCCTCTCCTATACGAAACTGTATTCATAATCATATACAAATGTTATCAAAGCTAATCAGATGCAATTTTATGCACTTAAATTATGTAGTCATATTTTATCTGATAGTTTTCATACCAAATAATCGTAAAACTTACACTAATAAAAAAATCTTTGTAATTTATGAACGATCTTTGAGAGATACTAAAGTGTTGTACAGATACTTCAATCACTCACTATAGTTAAACTAGAGTTATTACTTAATGTGAGGAATGAAAATTAGGAGTTAGATTTAAAAATTAAAGTTATGGTTCATATCATGAAATGACATCATTTTTAGTACTAGAATATCAATGAGTTAAATGGTTAGATTAATTTCATTCCATAATCTAAGAATCACTATCTGAAATCTGACTGATTCGTATATAAATTATAGTTCCTCCCTAGTTACTTAAAACTTATTATAAAGTATCTTTATTGATGCTTTTCTAACAAAATGATCCTTAGATTGATTAAACAATCATAAAATTAAACAAAAAGTCAAGTAGTATTCTAAAAAATTGAAAAATATAACAAAAAAATTTACAATGTTCCAGTAACTTACTTCTGAAAATAACAATTACATATTTAGTGATGATAGTACATGAATAAATGTAAAGCAACTATTTAAGCTTTCCTTTTTATATATAAAAAATCATATTTCGCTCACAAAAAAGAACACATTTTATTGTACATTGAATTGAAAACGAAAATAACGAGAATACTCTCTATACGCCACTTATTATTTTCATGGTATGGTTAATTTTCTGATTGGTTAATATTTATTGACCAATAGAATATTGAGCTTGAATATGATTGGTTAAAAATGTTATTCGCTCAAGTTCCTTGGCATGATGATAACATATTATTGAATGAACATTCAGTTTTTTTTTAAAAAAATAATTTAATAAATTATCATTTTAACGAATATTTTTTCATTTTTTATGTCTACAATATTGTAATTGTAAATTCATAAACTTAATTATATGTGTATGATGTACTAAATCACTTACCATTTTTAAGTTTGATGCTGAAAAACTAAGCGTTAGATGTGATCAGAATAACAAAGGGGGATATTATGAGGTATTTCATATATATATATATATATATATATATATATATATATATATATATATATATATATTTGCAAAATGATATAAGTTCAAACAATGATCTTAGTAAATTTGGACTATATTTAGCAGTGAAATTGAAGAAGCAATTGTCATCCTATTTCGGACTCATCTTATAGATATACATGTATCCCAGAATTCATACTCAGAATTTTCTTTAAGAGAGAAAGAGAAAAACCAATTTTCCCAAGATTAAAAATACTTTTTATTTATGAATCCTAACAATCGGGTAATCCACCTAGATTTTTGCCATATGCTTATTGTTCTCAAATGTTAAATATCACAAACCAACTTAAAATAAAATCGATTTTAATTTTCAGTATAGGGTTATGGAGACTGTTGAATTGTATTGAAACTATGAACTGATCCAAGTTAGACCACTATTATAAACCCGAAAGTTCTGAACGGCTGTTTTTCATCCTTGCATGGTACTTAAGACCTTTGTTCTCATGCGCGGACGCCTGACTACTAGGTTGTTAAGCCTCAATCCACCGGTTTTAGTGTTTAACTTTTATTAATCCATGACTGTCCGATTGTATTTGGTGGGTAACTGCTTCAAAATCAACACGATTTAGCTCCAAAGATCATGGTTGTCCTGTCTAATCTTGTCGCTCGTTTTATTGACTTTGTTGTTCAAGTGCTTTCTAGTTTTAAATGACATTCCAGCTAAGATTAGTTCGCGATATAAACTGTGAAAATTCTGTGATCTGTCCACAACCCCTAGTACTGATATTAATCATGTGCTCATTAGTGACTAGCTTCAAGATCCGACAATTGGAGTTTTAGTAATAAACCATAACCAGTGGGTTTGAACCATATCGATTGTGACACTTATTCACCTCAGATAATGAATGAAGGGTTGAGATAAATCATGGATTGATTAAAGTTAGACATCAACGCCGTTGGATGCCGGCCTAGTAGTCAGAAGGTTAAGTGATCACGCGATAGACCAAAGGTCCCTGGCTCAAGTTCCGGGTTTAGAATCGCAGATGATCACTGCTGAAAAGTCGCATACTGGAACGAAAGGGCCATCTATTTCTTCCAGGTTCAGATGTTATAAGTTTGATTTTTAAATGAAACCATAATGCAACTTTATAAATAGACACACTCTCATCAGTTGCTACTCCAGTGTAAACTCTGAAAAAAAATCACCCAAATCAAATGAACTGATTTGAACAGGTACTAATATTAATCAAAATATTCTAAGATCTATAAAAGAGAAAATTGTTTGCAGTTAGGTGAAATGCTAAATATGAAGATACCTACGTACTTCTGTGTGTGAATTGTGATAACGATTGCAAATAGTTAAATTTTCAATGGAGGAAGTGGATTGTTGAAATTAAGAAATGTTCATTTAGATGATTTATCAAGAATCGTCTTATTTAAAGAATTTCTGTATTCAAATTGACCAATCTTCACGAAACATTTGACACAGTAGTAAAAGCAATGTCTTTACTGAAGACTACCTCTTAGAGGTGAACAACTGAAATTATAAATGAAAGGAAAAATATAACTGATGGAATTAAATCCTATTGAAACTGAAGTTAGAAATAAGGGTTATGTAGGAAGTAATTAACTACAAATGTATTTCTTAGTACAAAAACGCGATGCAGTAAAGTTAGTTACGGAGAAAACAATAAACAAACGTCTACCGAACAGTAGCAAGGACACAAAAAAATGAATCTAACAACAAGGTTTAGTTATGTTTATATAACTGGTTCAATTTCATGATTGGCAGTTAAATAAGAAGGTTCATAGTAATAACTAATCTGGTATTAAATGAGTAATGCGCGTTAAATACAAATATTATTGGTTGATTCTTATAGATCGAGATTAACAAGCTTCTGGATTTCAAACCCAACTGTTTAGAGGTAACCATGCTTCTGAATACAAGTGCAGTTTCACTGTGTTGCTCTTTATAAGGAAGGGGTTAAAACATTTTAAGTTTCACATTACAATCTGACTTTGTTTAAGCAATAATTGGAGACCAGGACACACTAGACACTCGTTTTATCTTAGTATAAATCTTCTCGGTAATAAACCTTTATAACCCTACTAGAGATAGAATGCGAGGAATTCAGATCAAACTCTAAGCGCTTAACTTTGAATCGCTAAGCTAGCATTCAATAGTTTTCACTTTCAACTCCAATCAACTCGTGATTTTATACAACTATTATTCACCTCCTCTACTGATATTCATGGTAAAACATTCGAATCAATCGCTTAAAAAAAATTATCCAATATTTCTTAATTATCAATAATCTCTTCATTTGATATTAATCTATGGTAGTAAAAATTATCTTTCAAGAAAAAAATGTTGTTTTTCGTGTTTTACCGTAGAAAAAAGAACTTGGTGAAATCCATAGTGTTCTTGATTATTCACTAACTTATTACATTTTTTCATAGATTGCAATGATACACGCTTCAATTTCTTATTATTATTATTCCCCCCCCCCACGCACACTTTTAATGAACATGTTAAAACGTAAAAATAATTTTAAAATATTTAATCTCAATAATCCCGCTGCGATACGAAAAAAGATAGGTGAAAATGTTTTAATTAACTGTAACTGTTCAATTTTTATGTTGAGCGGGATAGATAAATAGCTAGATGTATAAAAATAAACGGATAGGTAAATGGATAATAATCTTTATTGATTAACAATCATTGTAATTCTGTTCAGTTACATATTAAAACTACTGACTTCTTGTATATGAGTAATATAATTTAGTCCAATTTATTTTACAACAATAATAAAATAATTGGATTCATGAGTTAATTGAAGCTAGACCACTATGGAAAACCTGGAAGCACTGGATGGTCATTTCTTCCTACTGTGAGACTCTTTGGCAGTGCGCATCTACGATCCTTCTCACGGAACCTAATGGTCTCGCGCGTGTACGCTTAACCTCTAGACCACTGAGACGTCATCCAACTGTATTAATGTCTAACTTCGACCAATCTACGAAATTGCACCACTATCCACCATTGTTTCACGTTCGTGTGTGTGATTGACAGACCCTGGGTTTGAATTTCGCGGGGCGGGATCGTGGGTGCGCACTGTTGAGGAGTCGTATACTAGGACGAAACGACCGTCCAGTGCTTCCAGGTTTTCCATAGTGGTCTAGCTTCAATTGGCTCATAAATCGAATTATGAAACTACTACAATCTCCACAAAACCCCTCTGATTAATAAAACATTTCAATGGTTTGTTTTTTTAAATGAAAAAAGAAACTGTAAACAAAATCGATTACATGACTTAATTTTGATATTAATATACTCGTTTTAAAGATTGTTAAATATTATTTGAAATCACAAACTGACTTTAATAACTAGTGAAAAGCTAGAACGACTGGATAGCTGTTGCATCCTAGTATGGGACTACTCAGTAGCAGGTGCATCTACGACCCGACAACTGAGAATCCAATCAAAGACATTCGGTCTCGCATGCGAATGCTTAAAGTCTAGACCACTGATAGGTAATTTGTCGAAATAATTAAGAAATCCAAACTGATATATAGGCATGGGCTGGTTGATATAAAATAGATATAACATATTGTTTAACAAGATATAATTCATGAATTGTTCTGATATGTTAATAATGTTAACATGTTACTAACTTGAAGTATATAATGTAGACGAAATGCACAATCATTAATGATAACATTTTAGAATACTTCATTGTCATCGAAGTATACACCGGTATAGTCATCAATCTTGTAAGCACCAAAAAATATATATAAGTAATCCAAGAGAATAGTACAGCTACAATTGCATTAGTGTTTGATAATGAAAGATAACATATAAGACTCAGAAGTTAAGAACCAATGATAGGATCAGATTATCATGTTTCGCTGACGAAGTTAGATTTCAGTCCAGTTTCATGATAGTTATAATCACCCATAACTTGAAACAAGTGGATGAAAGCAAAAGAGCAAATATTATTCGGTTGACAATTTGTTACCAGTAAATGTTTCAGGGTTTTCGTTCAGTAACAAATGTTTTACAATTATTAGTAGTGTTAGATGGTTGTGAGTAGTCAATAAGAAACCTCATAACTAGGTCACGTGCTATCTGACACTCATCAGTAAAGTGTATCTGTAATCTCGAGGGAACATATACTACCATCCGGGTTTGAAAGTGTATCACATAGTTTTACATTTTGAAATGTTACCACTTAACTATTTAGTCCAAGATTAATCTCCTGTAGAGCTGAGATGTGTTTACTCTCGATTGATTATTGAATAGAGCCAAATGTGATGTTTGTCCAGTCCTTTATTTTCAGCATCAGTAGTTTAGTGACAATATCCCAAACTGTGAAACTAGGTAATGTGAATTTGAGTCCACTAGAGGTCATTACCTGTATTAAGACTACAGGTCTCTTGTTGATAAATGTCAAATCACACAAAGCTTATGTCAATACATGGTTTCCTATGGACCATCTACAACAATCTAACTTCTGAATATAGTGAACCTAATGTCCAGTCACTAAGGTTAGTAGACAATGTGACCCAGCACCAAAGGACTAGAAAAGTATCACATTAGTCACTAGTCAGTGATTAATCAATTGTAAATAAATATTTGTAGTTTTGTATCGTAAATTATGATCATTGTTGTTATCGACTAGGTAATTAAATCACTCTAGTTACTAATAACCGGTGTAGTGTACACAAAATTAGTGGTTAATAATTACGTAAACATTATAAGCAGAAATGGATGGGGGCTAGCAGTAGAATCCAGGACACACATTTTGACCTATTTGTAACTAGTCATTAGTCGGGTGTACCTACATCCCAGGGTTGATGTTCACTTCTGAACTTGAATCCAGTACCGTTCTCTCTAAACACAATCATGTAATCCACCTAACTACTGAATCTAGATAGCCATTGACTTGTACAATGGGTTAGAATTTAATTAATTTTTGTATTGATTGCTTGAATCTCCCCATAGACATTTAGGAGAAACTGATCAGTTGCAGTCCTAAACATCAAAGGGTAGATTTAAACAATCAATACAAAAATGAATTGTGTAAACACTTTCATTTTCCCTCATTGTTTAGATTTAAAACTGGATTGATTATATTCTAATCTTAGTGTAAACATGAATGCTGATGATATTGTCTAAAAAGGTGAGAGCTTTACAATCAAATTATTTAATTCGGTGAATGCGATTCCATTACAATACAGCTAATATTATAAGTTCTTAATATCTTTCTGCCCCCAAATGCCCTGGTACAGCCGAGAGTGGGGAGAGTCTGCTCTCCCTCTCGAAATGCTCTCACATAGCCACATGCATGCAACCACTACCAGGAATGTTCTACTCAGTAGCTTCTCGCAGCATTGCCGTTGTTTACGAAATTGGACGAGAAGCGAATGTCCGGCGCTTTAATCTGGCCAGTGGACACGGTGAGTCCATTTAGGAGAATTGGAAAACCCTGCTTCCGAACCAAAGGCACACACGAGCTTCAGTATCCTGAAGGAACAAACGGCGTGTGAACCAATTGTTGGTCACCAGTTATCATGGGACTGCATCTCCTCAAGATGCTCCACTGCCCTGTGGATCAGACCTTTAGGTCAAAGGCTCTGGCTGTGGCCCCCTAAGAAAACCGCCTTCTTCGGTTTGGACACCCGGGCAATATCACAGCCCACACATAAATACAATGAAACGACGATATTTTTGTGGCGCATATATATCTGGTGCCCCCTTTTACCAATATTTATGTGTTCAAATAAATAATATCTTTCTACTTAAGTAGTATGTTTGAATATAACACTAAATCTACTATCAAACATGATTTAATCAAGTAATATATTCTATGAACAAAAAAAAAAAACAATCTATGCAATGAGCGTAAATTTCATTCTGATAAACAGTGAAGTCATTGATATTTTTCTCTTTACTTTTCTAATCGTTTATCTCTTCTTCATTTTACTCTCTAATTATATTCAGTAAATTTAATCAGAACTGATCATATTTTTTTTGTGTGTGTGGGTGTGTGGCTGTAGGTTTGAGTGTGTTCGTTTTGTAGCTGAGAGAAGTTGAACAAAAACCGTATAATAAAATTTATAGATGAAATTAACCTATTAAATAATTAAATCACTAGGTAAGCAAAAGAAACAACTTTAAGTAAGTTAATTTAGTTTATGTTAAAATATAACTCCATATAGTTCTCAATTCACAATCTCAATATTCGAAGAAAATTTTAATTGAACCACATGCATACACATACACTGACATGAGTTACTATTTTTATTCGGTTATTTTGTTTGGTTGTTTGTTTGTTTTCTCAGTCAGATCAGAAGTTGACAGTTGAGTAGTGAACAAAATTAGATAGAAAGTTGACGAACAATAGTAAAATAATCAAAGTAAATATCTCGGTGATTTGTAAATTACACATTAGTAACTAATTTTAAAAGGGAATTCCTGAATTTTTCGTGATAAGCTGTGAATAGTACAGTTCAGTCACGTCGGGTAAGAGGTAGTTAACCTTTAAAGGTATCGGAAGACAGTTATATGATATAGATTGACATTTGACTCGTTAACTATTTGATGCCGGTTAAGTAATCTAAAGCGTACATACTCATTGCAAGACCTGTGATCCTGCGTGAGAACACTGATGAGGATGTGAGCAGTCCCAAACTAGGACGAAACATCTACTATGTTTCTTGGTTTCTAATGATCCCTTAAATAAGATCGATTTGTAGGGGAAATTCAGAATATTAATCATCTCAAATCATGACATCCATTCGTTAATAAAATGGATATTCCCATCTAAGTAGTTTTGTCGCATTTCTTTGTTTCTCATTCTGTTCAATTTCAGTATTTCGATCATAATAGTAATGGATTAGTTACAAAAACCCATCAGCTTCATTCATTTCTATCATATTTCTCAAGACTTACCCATCCGCTTAGGGACAGGTATATATGTATATGAACATATACATTGTATGCATTTCTAAACATATATTTTTATGTGTGTATAAGATCAGGAAATAATGAGTAAGCATATGCGTACACTTTGAGACACGCATACACATGCACACAGATAAAACACATTATTCAACCAGTGGTTGAATGACCGCTGCAAGTTTCCAACTTACTTTCTTACATTTTATCAATTTTTTTAAAACTAATTAAACTGGGTAACTTCGTAAAACTCACCTTTGTTCAAATTTATTAAAGTCAATTTGAAGAAGGAGATGGTGGTGGTGGTGGTGGTTGTGGTGGTGTGGATTAAATGAAGCAAAGATAGGATAGTAAGATAAACGATGGTTTTATTAAAAATCAGCTTAATTGTCTTTCTAGTTTAATCAGTTTTTTTTGTCGTTTTTTTATTTTTTTTAATTAAAAGTTTGTCAGTTTTTACGATAGATATGAATAAGAACATTTTTCTATATACGATAAGTGTCGGTAAATTTGTTACCAATCCATTTTTCAATGTTCTATGTGTGTGTGTGTGTGTGTGGCATTTACCACTTTTCCCGTTCACTTAGCAGATGAGTGCTTCTTCATAAGGAACATAATTATCACTGAGGATTTCATTTCATGCACTTAATAACACTTGATTTAATTTTTCCATTCAACATGTTAGGATGAGTTACAGTAGCGTGTTCATAGAAGATAGTTTTATAAGACTGAAATAAAATCTACAGTAAAAATCATACTCTTATATACAAGACTGATTCATTAAATGAATGATGAAACTGTCAAAAATACTGGATATAATACACTTTTATCGAACGTTGAAATGGGATGCAGCAATCCAGCATTTTGGAAGACTCTCCGAGTCTCCCACATTGTACGAGCATTCCATGTACCTAAATAAATGGTTGCTCTGGTTGTCAGAAGGGGCATTAGCCTCGTTACTTCCGAAAGAATCTCGGCTTTCATCATGAGGCGTCAAAACTCTTCTAAATGAAGAACTAACTCCCAGGACAGAGTTTAAATGGTTTGAATAATTTTTTCTGGTTAGCATTTGTTTAGAAAATTAATTTTCTACTGGATTGGGTTACTATTATTGTTATTTCATACTTCTTACGCCATGGATTCACTATTTCCTCTCAAACCATATTCTTTATTCCGGTTTATTATTATTATTACCGATAATATTACTAGTTCTGTCATCAGTCAGTCAGTTATAGACAAGGAATAACTCAACACATATGTTTGTCGATTTGAGTTTTTACAGCCCATCATCACGATTAAATGATATCGTCAGGATAAGTGTCAGAGTAAAAAATGAATTGATCTTATCATTAGTATTAGGAATGTTTAAGTATAGACAAAATGCTTTCTGAAGAGACAATGAAGTTACGGAATAAAAATTATGATTATTACAAGATGAATTATGAATGCTATGAAATATGATACATACAACTTGTACCAATGTTTATTTGTAGCAGCTCCTACTTTGCTTGCGAGTAACTAATTCATTGAATATGATATGTCTTCTCACTATTACGGATACCTCTTACTGATGAGTGTTCAATAGCTTGAAACTTAAATTCAGAGGTTCTTGTTGACTACGTCTAACCACCACCACATCTCACATTATTTTCAATTTTTGAATTTTGTACTTGAAACGACGGTATTTGTTATAAATGAAAAACATCAAAAAAGAACATAAAAGTCACTGTCTCCACCACCGTCATCAATACCATCAAGTGATTGTTTCATTTTTATTCGTTGCAATCGGTTTATTAGTTATACTGAGTTTTACTAGAGTTCAACTCTCTAAGTTATTGCATTCAATTAACAGGGACTTTAATTTAGATCAAACAAATTTTATGATCACTATAATTCTTAGTCGTTAATAGTGTTATATCCTGATGAGAATAATGAATGGTAACTTTTGGGACCCATTTATAGACCAATACTATGCGTATATTTTCATCGTATAATTTTTAGGTAACTAAACTATTCATATTCGTGTTCCTCTTATCAAACTGATCAGTGGTAATTTTTTCTTGAAGTGGAAAAGACAATTCACACATCATTCACATAAGCCAATAACATACTGTTAGATCCCGATAAGCATCATGAATGGTAACTTTGGGATCCATTTATGGACCAATACTTAACGTATATTTTTATCGTATAATTGTTAATTAACTAAACTATTCGTATTCATATTCCTCTTGTTATAAGTTTTATTTTGATTTATGAACCATTATTATACGTTTTACCATTCTTGAATTATGCCCTGTCTATTAGTTACTGCCTCCCGTATTCACAGCCACATTTGGCTAAATCTTTTACGAATGTTGTTACCTATTTTATGGTACGTTGTGGTCTGTCTGGTTGGCATATAAACCCAGTATGTTTGAAATATCGTAGAGGATGAGATTTGCGTTCTGGACTTAACTGGCTGGGCTAGGTGGAAAGCATGGTCAATCAGGACTGTAGGCTGCTCGTACGGGTTTACACTTCATTGATTCGATCGATAAGTCACTGTTCCTTAATTGGCGGTATCGTTACTTATTCATTAACGGGGCACACAGACCACAAGTTATAACAAATAGGATAAGTAAAATTAATTGTTTTCTTTTTTACTTTTATAATCATGGTTGAACTTTAAAGAACTTTTTGTAAGACATTCAACAATAATTTTAAACATTTTTTATTTATCTCTATGGGACTTGGTTTCTTATCTGTAACTTCCGATTCATTTACATTATACACACATTCGTTCCATACGATTAACAAACTACTAATGAGAGTGAATAAATGCTAAATGATTATAAAGTTTTAATTGTTGAAATCAAATGATAAAACTCAAGTTATAAGCATTTATATGTATTTGTTCTCTTTATATTGATATGAGATTGATTAGATCTATAATCAAGATCAGCTAATAGTGAACCGAATCCATAATATCTTAGTAACCGCTTAACCTTGAGACGGGTACAAATATATGATATCTGAGTTCTGTTTTTAGCATAACAAACAGTTTTGGTTAATTCATTTCTCACAAATATTAAACCATTGTTTGATTAATTGGTTATGGTTACTATTATAAACTGCTATCCACTGATGTGTTAAAGAAAACTGATGAACCACTAGATACGTTTTGAACTAAAAACTTGATATCAATATCAAGATGTGGATTCGTAAGTGGTTTTATCCATATTCATTCTAATAAGTAAAACTTTGTTGTAGCGTTTAACACTCAACCAGTGTTCATTTCGTGATGAAAAACTTAACTGTAATTTTTAATCCTAACTTGTAATTGTAAATCCTGGTTCTAATTACTCACAGTAAGTGGCTATCAGAACTCAGTAGCTCAGTGGATAACGCGATGGCGTTTAAAGCAAACGGTATCGGGTTTGAATCACAGAGTGAACATCAACTCTGAGATGCAGGTACATCCAGCTGGCGAATCGCGAATAGGACGAAACGCGCGTCTTGGATTTCACTGCTAGCCACTATCCATCATTGCTTATAATGCTTGTACATAAAGGCAATACGCACAGTATGCGCATATGCCAATAACAGACTGATCAATTGCAGTCCTAAACATCAATAGGTAAGTAAAACAATACCAAGTGAATTAATTTATAACCCTGTTTAGACCCTAGTTAGTAGATGGATTTTCTCGTGGTCACTTTGACTTTGCCCAACGTCCATCCATAAATTATAGTTCTGTAAGATAGCTTTATATATATATATATATATATATATATATATATACTTGTGATTCACTTTTATTTATTTTATACCATGTTTTATATCTAGTATCAAGCAATGCAACGACATAATGCCGCTTGGCAAGAATCATTACGTTATCGTTTTCCAGAACTTGATCGTCTTGGTGGATTAAAACGTATCACATTGAATGACAATCCAAAAATATGCGATGAAGGCTCTATTCAATTAGCTGATGCATTGATTGATGATTTATGGGTGAAAGCTATTGATTTACAAGCATGTAATTTAAGTGATAGCTCAGCAAGTACATGGTTAGCTGTATTGATTGGATTACGAATAGCTAATGGAAATCAATTGATGACACATGATGAAATACATTTGAAATCAAATAGATCATCTACTATAGATGATCAACATCGTGGAAATCATTCTTTAGTTGTTCTTGATTTACGCAGAAATCCTAATATATGTAAGTACTTGGCTATCATTACTTTAACTAAGTTTGAAAATTCCTTTATTTCTCCTACTGTAAATTTATGTATTCTGTAAGTGTTTTGTAGTTTTACACCTTGTTGTAATACTACATGCTTTCAGTTTTCCGAACCTTTTTTTAAATCTAGTTGATAATTAACCTTATAACAATACAAGCATTTTGATAGCCATACTCATGACAGTACGAATTTTAGGGAAAATAACAAACTACTTGTAAGTAGTAAAGATTTGAATCGTAAGCATATTTTATCAAACAGTTGGACGAGTTGGTGGTTATTTGGACCCATTGGCTAGATGGATAACTCATTGACCGTTTAAAGCGTAAGGTTTAACGTTCAAGCCTCAAAATTAACATCAAAACAGGAATATAGCGGGTGAAACACATGTCCTGGATTGCACTACTAGCCAATATCGAAATTTACTTAAATATATTCAATTTGAAATAGTGTGAATTACTCTGTTGTTAATATTTTTTTATTGAATTTTGATCAGTCTTGGTTTATGAATGGCATCCTTTGCGGATGAACTCAATATACCCATTATGACAAAAGTCGATACAGAATAGATGAAATGTGGCTAGTAGTGGAATCCAAGATAATCGTTTCCTCCTATTTGGAACTCATCAGCTGGATATACCTGCATCCTAGAGCTGATATCCGTTCCGGGACCCAAACCCAGTACCGTTTTCCTATATACCAACTAAAACAGATCAAATTTTGATAACGGGATAATCCACACCATTTGAAATCGAATTAAATCTCAAACACGTTGCAGAAGTGACAAGCTATATGGACTTAGTAGCTAAATGCATAACTCGATGGCGTTCATGAATCAACTCAAAAATTCAGGCACGTTCAGCCGACGAGTATCAAATAGGATGAATTGTGTGTCTTGGATTTTACCTCTTGCTTCATTCCATCCGTTTTATATTATTTTGTATCATAATAGATATATCTAGCTAATCCGCTCAGGGTACATATATCTAACAAAAAGTAATGACCAATTGAAATCCATGGAATCAATAACGGGTAAAAATGAAGTTAAACCATCACAATTGATTTGTCACTGGGTGGTGATCAATGTCATATGTGTCAAGTGCTTATTAGTCCACATCGAATGTTATCGACCATGTTGCAATGTGGCTATCAGTCTAGGTGACTCGACACTGCGTGCACTATGTTGAGATTAGATTGTGGTTAGAGGTAGTCGACAGGAAACCCTGGACCCGGGTTTCGTGCTACTTGGCATTCGTCAGCAAGGCGTACTTGTAATCTTGAGGGATCGAATCCGTCATGGAGCACCAGTTCCCTCACGACCACCATCTAATCTCAAAATTAAACTATATTACGTCTATTCTTTTCATAGAAACATAATGTTTCATCTTAAGAATTAATCAAAAAACTTTCACCTGATTAATTATCATGGTCTTTTCTTATTTACTTAAGAATTATTTAATTTTTCGTATTATTGTAGTTCTCCTTTCATCCTTTTTCCTTCAAGTCTTCTCTTTTTTCTTTTTATCTCATCACTTGATTTTTTTTCTTTGATTTCAATAAATTAGTCCATTTTAAGCGTCTGTGAAGTATTCCTCATCAATTTATTTTTCACTCCTGTAATAAACTTGAAAAAAAGAGAAGAAAGGAAACAGATTCTGTTACTAGCTCATATCCACCCCATTTTCTATTGTTCCTCAAATTCTATCCATAATTCTTTAACCATCGTTACACTAAGTACACTTCATTTTCACTGTTAATCAAGTTTGTTTTAGTTTTAACAATAACAAAAACAAACAAACTTGAAGCATAATTAATGAATCAAAACAACGATGAACAAAATTACAGATTCCATTTCTGGGTTGTTTATCGGTTAATTTCATTTACATACATTTTCTATAGAAATATGGTATGATGCATTTCAGTGTTCAATTTACTTGGATACTATACTTTTATTTGATTTTCTAAATCAACGATTCAGATAATTAGAAGATTTTGATGTTAACTTTTATTATTATTATTATTTTTGTTTTGTTTTGTTAAACATCTATAGATGAAGCTTGAGCAAGTGATGTTAAGTTTGTATCATTATAGACATTGAGTGATTTCAGCTAAACAACTGTTGAAAATTAGGAAAAAGTTTATTATTACTAAATTGGTACTGTTCAACTTGTAAACATCCACAATCATAAGCTTGGGATAGAGTCTAGGCATTAGATGGTAGTTGGAGGTAGCCGACAGGGTTTCGTGCTACTTGGCACTCGTCAGCAAGGTATATTTGTAATCTTGAGGGGACCGGTGCTCCCTGACGGAAAGAGACGTTACCACTGAGCTATCCGGGCCGCGACCGACATAGTGCACGCAATGTCGAGTCACCTAGACTGGTGGCCGCATCGCACCATGGTCGATAGCATTTGATCTGCACTAATAAGGATTTAACACACATGACATTGATCACCACCCAGTGATCAATCAATTGTGAGAGTGTAGGCATCTTTAGATTTTATAGTGATCATATGACTATTAAGTTATCATACATTGGATCTCGTTTTCAATTTGATCTAGTTCATAAAATAGAGTGTTACTGCTGAACAAAAATTATTATGATATGATGTAAGTAAGGAGGCATGATGGGGTATAATTTATGGATACTGATTTTTACGTTTTATTAATACTAGTTAAGTCAGATTTGCAATAAATTGAAGTAGTACTCACCTCTGATTAACCGATTATTTGCTGAATAAACTCAGTTTTCAATTTAAACAAATATAATTAGTTGCTGGGTTTGTTTGATCTACGATAAACTGTGATTAGCTGGTGAATGCGAACAAATATTTGTTTGTGTAATTCTTATGTTTCCCTAAGTTTGTTAGGCGTGAATGTGTTAATCTAGCTGGTAACAGATGTTGATCACAATGGATTTAACATGTAAATGATTAGTTTAGTATTAAGGCATGACATTCTCGTACGTTACATAGAATCGTCTCTCTTGTTCAACCTAGGTACCTGCGATATATTTGCCTTTTCGGAAAAAACCAAATACTACATAACTAATCTATTGGGTTATGTAGCAAACTGATTTCAGCTACTTCATGGAAATGATGATAGTAATCACTGAGTTTATTTCAAATATAATTTTATATCCGATATCTATGGCATACTTGGTGACTAATTTCTGTCAAATTTTTTATTCCAATTCTGATGAATGTCTATGTAAGTCATGCTACAATCAAACTAGATCCTTCTTCGTTGTCATATCTATGTGACATCTTAACTAAGTGTCAGGGATTTGATGGCACAAATCAGTATCTTTGTTTGCTAGGTTTCGTATATTCTTGTCAAATTCAATAATATATAGGATACATCTGAATGTGTTAAGCATGTATCTAGTCTGTGAATTGGTTTGAAATTTATACGTTAACGTCTGATCATTTGATTTCTCATCGATTTGATAATGGTAAATACGACTGAGTATTTTCTTAACTCGTTCGACAAATAGTTATTGAATAAGTGTATTGTACGCTCTAATGATCTTCACCAACTCCGTATGCTAATAACTATCACTTACCTATGAGTAACTAATTCCAAGAGATACATGCAGATTGTTAGTAAGAAGCCATGACCAGTGGAGTTCAGTCATGTCAGCTGTGAGACAGTTACATACCAATGAGATCATAATCTAATTGTACAATATCATGAATTGATTAAAATCAAACATACAAACCTTTGAACTACAACTCAGAGGTCTAAACCTAAGGTGTTTGCTGCGGAACCCAAAAGTTTTGGATCCAATCCCTGTTGAGCCAGTGAATATTCACCACTGAGGAGGCTCATACTGGTACGAAAGAGCTATTCAATGGTTGCCTAACTACGATTAATCTGTGATGTAGGCTATATAAGTCAGAATGAATTTACCAACTCCATTGTAATCATTTTGTTTAATAAGTAATCGTTTTTTTTCTGACATTTAAAAAAGTTCATACTGATTTAGTACATTTGTATTGTCTCACCATATTAAACTTGTTTTCCACATATTTTACTCATTTTAAGCTCGTGATCTTTTACGTGCTGTAACAGAAAGGGCACTTATCAATTCTGAGGGTAAACAGACTGAAGTAGGTTAGATTATATAAAAATATAATTATATGTGTCATTATTTCACATTGTAAATTTATTGTGTTGGAATTTGGACAAAGCAGTTATTTCTGTGTTATTACGTTTAAAAGCGGTTATCCACATGATACCAAATGTATTGTTTAATTACTGAGTGGTGGCTAATTACATATCTGTCTAGCCCTTTTTAATACTGATCGAATTTTATCGGTCCAGTTGCAATATGACCACTATTTTAATTAACTCGATAGTGATGATTGCACAATGTTTTTTTATTAAGAAAATAAAGGTAGTCGATAGGTAACTCTGAAACTCAAGTTAAATTAAAGTATTAGACAAATGTTTAATTGATAATTATTTAATAATCAATCATTTGTAAATTTCTCAATCCTACAGAACACTCATTGGCCAAATTGCTTAGTGGTAACTTCACATACTGTGTGACTGGGTAACCCAGGTTTAAATCTACCTGATAATATCAGTTCCTTGAAGATTCTAGAGACAATTTGATAGCGAGCGCCAAGTAACACGGAACCATGATCTATACATTGTTTCCTACTGTCTATATCTAACAGCTTAATATATGCATTAATCTCTGCAAAACTATTTCACTTAATATAAAATCAAATATACATTTAACGCTTTTGAGTTATATTTAATATATACCAGTCTGAAGATTGGATTTTAAATCAGCTTACATATTATTCATGTTAATATCAGTCAGTCAGTCAGTAACAACATAGAACTTTGTACGTACGTACATCAGTTCAAGTTTCCACATCACATTAGCACAGAGATGCAATTGTCGATTCAAATCCCGTAGTGATAGAGGTGGTAAGAGTATAAGCAGTAATCGGAAAGATTAGGGTTTGAAGACGTTATAAAAGGAGTATAATCCAGTGACATAAATTTGGGAAGAGAAAAAAAGAAGGGACATGAAGAATTCAGAAGATTGGAATTCGGGAGAACATGTTAGTATGGTATTTCTCATATTCTGTGTTTATTATTTGGTGAAAATATCAGACTTAAACATCGATATATTGGTTGAAAATGAAATACATGTACACTGTTATTACAGTTTATTCAAAATGTAAAGGTCACTTTTCGATGGCTTTGTCATATATACGTACGGTTTGAAGCAACTGGTAATCAGATAACTTGTAGCCAAGTGTAGTCATCTACTCTCAATGACCATTTCTTGCTTAACTGAATATACTGCGAGACCATAATTTGTGGATGAACCCATTCGATTTAAGATATTCTTTATATCTTGAATTTCGGCATAAAATTTATTCATTCATATGGCTAAATAGTATTTCGACATTATAGCTGATGTCAGTTCATAATGAAAACCCTAAATGTAATTCATAATCCCAACTTGTAATTGTAAATCCCGATTCTAATTTCTCACAGTAATTTATAACCCTGTTTAGATCTTAGTTAGTAGATAGATTTTCTCATGGTCACTTTGACTTAGCTCACCGTTCATTCATAAATCATAGTCTCACCGAATGTACTAACTGTAGTAAACAACAGCACCATGAATATTACAGCTACAAATTTACTACACAAAACAAAGAACCACTACTTCATCTAGTTTGTCTTCTCTTAACTACTAAACATTAGACAAACAGTACCGACAGTTAGGACTGGGGGCTAAATAAATAATGACATAAACAGAAGTATAATGAATGTAAAAGTGTTATGAAAAACTTAATATACAATTGTTTAGATAATGGTAACTGATTTGAGTTGTTAGAACAATTTATTTGTGGTGAAAGATTTAGTTCATAGGTTGTATTCTTAACAGATTGATGTCATTCGAGATACTATAGAAAATTAATCAGCATTCGACAGCTTTTTTGTTCTAGTTTAGAACTCTTCATCAGTTCTCCATGATAGTTCTATCCAGTGATCGAACCTAGGATCTTGGGGTTTCTGACCCAGTGTTCAGTGGTATGTATATTAACTTTCAATCAGTTTGTGACATATCACGTTGATTAGATCATATCATTGATGACAATTATTTTGATTTCCTACGTTTTTGAACTTTACCAAATGACATCTCTTTAACAATTCAAAATAATCATTCTTTTTCATATCCTTTACTTTTAACATATCAATCATTCTCGTCTGTTGTTTCAACATCATTTAAACAGTTTAGTTGGTTAAAAGCTGGCTCACAAACTCCATCACAATTATGCTCTGGTGTAACAACTTATCCATGGCCAGGTTTAACTGATATCTCAAATCATATTCCTGGTATTGATCTAACAAATTCATTCAACAAATCTGTGAAATCATCAAATTCTTATCGAAAAAGATCAAAATCAAATAATTCTTTTCATAATCATGAGAAAACTGTTAATTCTGATGATAAAAATGTATGTATATATCATAGAAATAATTTATCTGATAGACCACCGTTTATAGTAAGTTCATTTGCATTTCTAACATTTAAATTCACTTGGTGTTGTTTACTTGTATCTTCTCATTATTATTTAGGACTGTAATTGATCAGTCTCTTGTTGGCATATGTGAATCTTGTGCAGACTACCGCGATATTGTCTTAGGTCACAGGCTTTATAAGTAAAGATGGATAGGGGCTAGCAGTGGAATCCAGTCTGGCACACGTCTCGTCCCATTTAGGATTCATCAGATGGATGTACTTGAATCTCAGAGTTGATGTTTACTCTGGGACTCAAACCCAGTACCGCTCGCTCCAAATGTCATCGCGTTATCCACTTAGCTAATGAGTCCTTACATTTGTAATTTCTCACTTAAGGAAATATTTTTTTCAAAACTGATTAAGTCATTAGCGGAAAGCAGTCTTGTTGAGAAAGTTTTATGGAGATTAATTTAACTTTTAAATTGTATTCATAAAATATTGATTTCATCTGAGATACCAGTAAAAACCAGGAAGAACTGAATGATTGTCGTGCTATATCATGAATTGATCGATGTTGAAAATATGCCTAATGGTTGTAGGTTCATATGTATGAACTGCTAAGAAGTCCTATACTTGAAAATATTGTTTCGTTCAAAGTAATGTTTCCCTCAACGGAATAACAACGAAGGAAGAAAAAATTATTGACTGAATTCAAAAGCAAGAACTACTTCTCTTGGGTCTTATACTTAACACGAAACAGATTGTCAAACGCTTCTTATTTTTCAATGGCTGTCTTTTAATGGCGCACCGTTTGACTTCATATAATCGAATAATATTGTTAACGAAATCTTTATCCCATTTACTTCATGTATTTGCTGTCGATGTATCTCATTTCTATAACAAAGTAAATATGAGATATCTAATATGAAAGTATTTGGAGAACATATACATCATATATTTGATAATGCAGACAAAGTATAAGAGACGAGAAGAAACAAGCATACCGGAGTGGCAGAAATAGCCAACTCGATTTGATAAGCCTGATTTACTATTTATTGGTCAAACAAAGCAATAAAGACATTTCTGTTAAATAAGGTAAGTAATAAACACACACACGCTTATTTGAAAACAGTCAAGGCTATAAGCGAGTAACTGATATGCTCAAAATATGTTAAGATAACTTAAGAGTAATAAAATAATTGATTTGTACAAAAGCCAGGGTAACCCATGTAACTGTGACATTGTACTAGACGCTAAAGAATAAGCAAGATCATTCTGTAAATAAAATCAACGAAATTGCTACTTACCAGAATAAATAGGATTGTGGAGATCATTGTGCTTTTGATTGAGATCATGAACCGATTGATGTTAGACCACCGTTGAAAACCTGAGGGCACTGGACGTCCGTTTCGTCCCAGTGTGGGAAACCTCAGCAGTGCGCACCCACGATCCCGCTCGCGGGATTCGAACCCAAGGCCTTCAGTTTTGTGTGCAAACGCTTAACCTGTAGACCACTGAGTCCACAACCAACGGTGTTAATACCTAACCTCAACCAATCCACGAAGTTGCGCGACCACCTTCCATTGTACCAAGGTAGATACCTGTCTCTACCCAACATGGATTATCTCCACTGTCCATGGCTTCTCACGAGAACTACGAGAATTCCCTCATGAATCAGGATCGTGGAGGCGCACTGTTGAGAATTCCCACAATAGGACGAAACGGCCGTCCAGTGCTTCCAGATTTTCCATGATGATCTAGCTTCAATTGACTCATAATCTCAATCAAAAGCCTAATGATCTCCATAACCCTATACTGTTAATTACTAAATGCTCACTACTGACTAGCTTTGTGAAGGAATTCTCGAAGTTCTAGTGAGAAGCCGTGACCAATGGAGCTAATCCGTATCGGGTAGAGACAGGTATCTACCTTGGTACAATTGAAAATGGTCACGCCATTTCGCGGACTGATGGAGGTTAGACATTAACACCGTTGGATGCCGACTCAGTGGTCTAAAGGTTAAGCGTTCGCGCGCAAGAATAAGTTCAAACTAGAAAGCTTTGAAGTTACAGGTTATGCGCAAAATATAACAAATGCGATACAACACAAATAATGAGATATGTAATAACCGTAACTATAATTACTATTAAAGAAATTCAACGAACACAAGAGATCTTAAATAATTTTAAGAATTGCAAACAGAGCTGGTAAACAGTTGGAACGAATTATCAGGAAATAGTAGGAGTCTAAAACGAGAAATGTATGCATTTAGGATTTGAAGATTATAGTGACCTTGAATAGATCTCGCAATGTCTAGGTCATCCGTGAAGATTAACAAATCATAAGGTAATCTAAGTGTGGTAAGAAATTAAATCAAAAAGGGTTAATCAAGAATAATTGAAGAACAAACTATAATCAATATAAAGATACGGATTGTATGTACAATATATATATACATATATGCAAAATTATAAAATATATAAGGATACAGGACATATTTGACAATTACTACTTATATAGTGTCTTTATTTAACTAATGAACGTTTTCAAACTGATCAGTGGTAATTCTTTCTTGAAGTGGAAAAGGCAATCCATACATGATGCACATATGCCAATAACATACTGTTAGATCCCGATAAGCATCATGAATGGTAACTTTGGGATCCATTTATGGACCAATACTTAACGTATATTTTTATCGTATAATTGTTAATTAACTAAACTATTCGTATTCATATTACTCTTATTATAAGTTTTATTTTGATTTATGAACCATTATTATACGTTTTACCATTCTTGAATTATGCCCTGTCTATTAGTTACTGCCTCCCATATTCACAGCCACATTTGGCTAAATCTTTTACGAATGTTGTTACCTATTTTATGGTACGTTGTGGTCTGTCTGGTTGGCATATAAACCCAGTATGTTTGAAATATCGTAGAGGATGAGATTTGCGTTCTGGACTTAACTGGCTGGGCTAGGTGGAAAGCATGGTCAATCAGGACTGTAGGCTGCTCGTACGGGTTTACGCGTCATTGATCCGATCGATAAATTACTGTTCCCTAATTGGCGGTATCGTTACGTTATCCATTAACAGGGCACACAGACCACAAATTATAACACATACTAATCAATTACAGTCCTAAACATCAATGAGAAAATTCAAACAACCAATATAATATCCAATTAATTTATCTATTAAGATTACAGATAATCGATTTTCTCCATTAGAATTATTTATAACCTTAATTTTATCCCATAGATTGTGAATACATCATCTGTATAATACAAACTTAACTGACAGTCAAAAATAGTAGTTAATTACGTCAAATATAGTTCCTTACTATTGATCTATTCCAAAACTATATGAAAAGATCAGTTGAGCAAAATTATTGGGTGTAGTTTTTTTTTTTTATTTCCCGAAAACTTCTCTAGTTTACGTCATTCCATGATTTTACAATCTTTCAACCTTAACAATAAAATTCAATAGATGAACATACATCTTTTACATTTTATTCATTCTATAATACAATTGTAAATTTTTATTTGTAATGATGAGAGAAGGAAAAAAAAGAGAACAATTTGCCAATTTTTTTTCTCATTCTCATTTTCCCTCTAAGGGATACATGTCTAATTACTAAGAGAAAAAACAACAAGAAAAAGACTGATAAAAATGAGGGTGAAAAAAATAATCAACTACCAATGTTCTCTTCTTTAAAATGGCTGTTACTTACTTCCTTGTCGGAATGAAATTTTCGTTGAGTTTAGTTTGATCTTTTTTTTGAAAAAAAAAACCTGATTGTCATTTTACCATTCTGTTCTCTCTCTCTCTTCTAAATATACTTCATTCTAAGACAAAGATCCAATGTCTTCAATGATTGTGTGTACGTATTTATATGTCTGTTTATGGGATAAGTATGCGTGTGAGCACCTCAGCGAACATAAAGTGAAACGAGAGATTGAGAGAATACCAGCCAGTACACACACATACATATGTATCATCAATGGTACATTACTTTTTATTGCTGTCGTGTGCGCTAACACACACCTGTGAATAAGTGAAGCAGGTGAGCAGAGATGGTTCAAAGTGTATAACATAAGAGTGATAAAGATTGGTAAGTATTCATTAGTCTATGTAATAAGAACTACACATATAGATAAGTGTATATATAGGCAATTAGGGTAGGATATTGAACCAAATCAAAAGTTTATAATTTACATAATCAGCCTATTTATTATTCCCCCCTCCCTTCCCCCCCAAAAAAATATATAAGCACATAATTCTTTTGGGAGAAAGATAATTTCATTTCTTATTGATTATTTTTCTTTTCAAGAAAGTTATCTATTTCGATCACCTCCACAATATGCCATTATTTGTTATATTGAAACTTGAAATTATTCACCTTTGTCTAAATATTGAAAATTGAACTATTCAACTGAATAAGTGGTATTGTATTGTTGTTATGACAACTCTTACTAATGCGTACCCACAATTTTGTAAAGTGATTGAACCCTGGAATATTAGGTTATAGGGTGTGTAATATAACATTTAATCACAGATTTATCATTAAATAACATACAATTTCAAAGTCAAATAACTTACAATATGAGTGACCTACAGTTTCTAAAAGTCAAGAATCGGCTGTGAAATTTGAAGGTTCAAGGTTTGATCCCTGTCATGGAGATCAGTGCTCACTGCTGGAGAATTGCATTACAGGACGAAACAGCTGTTCATTGCTTCCTGATTTTCAATAACACTCAGAAAGAGATCAAATTGTATCGAATAACTCCTACAAGGTAGCATACCTATTAAATAAGTTAGCAGGTATCGTAATCCAATAGCCTAGAAGATAACGCTTTAGTGCTAGAAACAACAAATTTATTCTTCAAAATCCAGTGTTAAACATCATCACAAAGATGTTGGTTTATGTAGTTAATGCATTTATATCTTAGTTATTATGTAAAATTTAATATGATGAATATTTATTTCTACTTTCTCTTTAATCTGTTTTCTTTTTAGCCTGCTGGTGGTCGACCGAGATGCCGTAGTGCGGATCCTGCCCATTATCTAGATCATAGAACACATCATAAATGTAATGTAGACCTACATAAGAAGTGTAATCATCATTTACATTGTTCTGATTCTGGGCAGCCTTTAAGTGAACGAGCAGTATGGAAGCCACCTGGTGTGGCTAAAACTATGCAAAAAGTATATTATAGTCGACCAACTACTCCATTATCAAATCAAACAAGTTCTACTGCAGGAATACCATGGAGAACTGCCGCAAGAGCATCACGCTGTCGGTAAGATTCATGTATTTATTCATTCTTTCTTATTTTGAATATACCATAATAACCATCAGTCAGTCGACCATAGATAACAAACTGGGAGTCGGACAAAAACGGGGATGAGGGGAAGTTAATTCTGAAGAGGAGAAGACTAGTCACTGAGTTGTGACCAATGTCATGTTTATTCAGTTCCCAGTTCTAATCAAGTTCTACTGATCACTTTTCAATGTAGTTGCTAATGTCTAAGTGACTTGACATCATATACAGTACGTTTTGATATTAAGTAGTTAGAAGTACTTATTCACTTACTTCTGTTACCCCTCATGGGAGGAGCATAGGCTGTCCAACAGGATTCTCCATCTAACCCTGTCTTGGGCAATCCTTTCCAGTTACTTCCAGTTACGATTGGTCCTTTTCATGTCTGCTTCCGATTCTCGACGCAGTGTGTTCTTTGGTCTTCCTCTTTTCCGTTTCCCTTCAGGATTCCAAGTTAGCGCGTGCCTCGTAATGCAGTTTGATGATTTCCACAATGTATGTCCTATCCACCTCTAATGTCTTTTCCTAATTTCCTCTTCAGCTCCAAGTTGTTTTGTTCTCTCCCACAGTAGACTGTAGCTTATGGTATCCGGCCAACGGACGGTATACAAACCCATAAACCTATGTTTCAAACTGGTTGACCCTTGTTATATTCCAATAACTAGTCTTATTTACTTAATGGATGCTAACTAGCAAGTAATCTAGGTCTAGGATTTCCTACCGCCTATTTCTAACTACCAAACAGAAACGATGGTATATCGATAGATTACGCCGTGAAATGTTGACTCAGTTTAGTCTTCTAATTTTGAAAACAATTGACTGACAAAGTTATTTGGTCCTTATTCATAAAGGCTAGATAAATATGAAATCCAGTATTTTTTTTATTTGTGAACTCAATCATTCATTTGAAACACCATTGTTTAATACTTCTTAAATCAGATTACAAACATACAGTCTACTTTCAATAATTAATAAAAATAGTTGTTTCTATCGAATTATATAGAAAGTTATTTATGATTTAATGGTAGCGCCTACTGACTTTAGTCCTGAATAGTGAATCTTGACAAGTATGAAACTCCATTCAAGTTGATCTTCCTACTATATAACTTTGAATATATCTAGACTTACTACGTCAGTTATCCTTTTCATCATGTTGCATTTTCTAATAAGTTAAGCTCTTTATTACCGTATGAATGATTTATAAATTCGAACTGTATTGCTAAAAGTTGACTACTTGTTGAGTTGTTCTCTATCCTGACTATAGGGCGAGTGAGCGAACGTAGGAATTTACATTTTAGACCAATGGTCATTTAACGTCACACTCGGCTGTTATCTCACATTTAGCGAGTTCATAATTAGCCGAATGTCATTCAAACTAGATAGACGGTTTAGAGGAACAAATCAATACTCGAACTAAATCAATAAAATTGCTCTCCTATCTTACTGCCCCAGATAAACTAAACAAAGTTATCTGTTTATTTTCACCAAAGTACGAACATGAGTATCTACCATTTATAACCTTATTTTTTTTCTTTTTCTTAATCATAGAGGCTACCCAAATTTTCACTGTCCAGGTAAAACATGTCTTGAATCACGTGCTCTACATTTGGATTATAATCTTGTCAATAAACAATCATCAAATGTTAATAATATAAATCAGAATGTCAATAAATCTGTTATTCTTCCATGTGCAAAAACATTGAATAGGGTTATCGCTGATGGATGTCATTGCCACCAACATCATCGTCAACCACAAACACAAAAACAGCGTCTTGGGCATAACCGACAAAACTCAACGTATCAAAAATCATGTTCAATGATCAATTCCAGAATAAGTTCTCCAGAATTATCAGGGATGAATTTTCAGCATAAATTAAAACAGCTTATGGTAGGTTAATATTTCATGATATTTTTCTTGTAGTTAAATTAATTGATATTTTACTTTGTATTGTGCATCGAATGGTTTAATTTGTTTGTTTTAGTTAGCGTTTTTTAGCAGGGTTGTTTGCTACCGGATGGGGTTGCTAACCCAATGCCCCCGACCCTTCTCCTTTACCTGGACTTGGGACCGGCAGTAACTCTAGAAGAGCTACAGGAGGATTTAAATCTGATCGGTTTGTTCATAAACTATGGTCTCGCCGAACTTTTATTTTCATTCTTGAACAATCGAGAAAGTAAAGAGTAAAGTGATGCACAAACACACGCTATTGGATACTGATTGACTATAATAACATTTCAACTAAATATGATCTTATTCCTTTTTGTGTTCTTGGCGGTTGTTGGTTTGTTCTAGTCATCCTCTTCCATTAAAGTTTGTTCCCAATTTTTTATTTTGCATTCTCGTTATATAAAGTAAACACAAACAAATAAAGTGAACAATGACAAAGTGAAACATTGAACAATGTTATGAATGAGTATGCTGAATGTTCAACACTGAAGAGATTTTTTTGTAATATGTGGTATATATGTGTTTATACATTAATAGTTAAGTGTTTGACTGTGATTTGTGTTCTCAACCTAACGACATTGTTTATAAGTGTATGCGAACTATTCATAAAATAACGATTGCTCAAATCGAAATGGATTCAGAAAGCTGCCTTGGATACGTCAGCTTATGGTGTAGGTGAAATATAAATAAATACACCGTACAACAGTTCATCTTTTTCTTTTTCATAACTATAAAACATGATCTTTAGGACGTAGTTGGATGGAGAATGCTGGTAAGCAGCCTATGCTCCTCCACGAGGGGTAGCACGCGTAAGTAATGTATTGAAGAGTTCCATAGTAGTTTCTGTCATATATCAACACATTTAAACTATGAAATGTTAAACAACTTACTTATACGATCGTTTTATGGAATCTTTCATAACTACTTGGGTTGAGAGAAATTTAAGAGCAGCCAAATCAAAACATGAAATCAATGCAAGAGGTTATTAACTGTTAATTTAATCAATCCATCTTAATAGATCCAGACTGTTTGAATTGATTCGGAGCGATAACTGCGATCGATGGTTGGAGATGTTGGGTGGCATGACTCAGAATCGTTCACAATAGCGTAGATGCGTTCATCCTTTATTTTAGCACCTGTACTCCTTTATATGTACCTTTATAGTCTATCTTCTCAAACTGTATTTTTAATGTTCAGTCTTTCTCATTATCATTGTTTTTGCACATTATTCCAATCTCATGTCTTGTTTACCATCTTGTGATATGGCAACTTGGACGAGCATGCCTATCTGCCAGGCCCTATGGTAACGATGACTAACCAACTAGGCTCAAGTTATATCTTAAGGTCTTACAAGAAACAGCATTTTATCTCTATATTGTACTTACCGACCATAAACTATAGATTTGCATCACACATCTTGACGTTTATTATTTACTAATATGGTAGGTTATTTTTGTCATGAAATGTTCATTTGATTTTGCAAAATTCAGGACTTTCTTTAGTGTAGTGTTCTAGATAACTGATTCCCTTTTTTTACTAAACTTATTTGTTTTATCTTAGGACCCTCGTACCGTTTACCTGTCCACTACTTTTACTAAATATAGAACTCGGAACATTCAGTTATCTTGATAAGCGAGCACATTACCGAGTTAATTATTATTATTAAAATATCTTTTATTTTTACATACTAGACGAAAGTATCACAACTTGAAAAAGATTTACAAAGTGAAAAACGAAAATCTGATCGGTTATTGAGAAATCATCAGGTATGTATGTTTCATACTTTTGTTGTCTTCATCAGTACAACAACACACACTGAATCGCCAGAAAAATCAATAAATATCTACAACGAGATTTACTGAAAATTTATTCTTTGAATTGCTAAAATATTAAAGTTAGTTTACATATGGGTGGCAGTATCCGATACTAAATTTTTCTCTTCAGTGTAGAATGATTCATTAACAATACACAGGTACATGTACTAGGTCACGAGTCACGCAATTAGTGTACTACTAATACTAGCCGGTTACTCAAAACAAAAAACTGTTGGAAGTGGTTTGAATCTGGTGCTTAATAGCTGAAATTTAAAGACTTTAACTACAACAGTTTCACATTCTTTTATATTCGATTACTTACTCACTTACGCCTGTTACTCCTAATGGAGCATAGGCCGCCGACCAGCATTCTCCAACACTCTCTGCCCTAGGCCTTTCTTTCCAGTTCTATCCAATTTTTGTTTATTTTTCACATGTCTGTCTTCATTTCTTGCTGTAATGTGTTCTTTGATCTTCCTCTTCTCATTTGGCCCTGAGAATTTCGTGTGAGGGCGTGCCTTGTAACGCATTTGGTTGCTTTCCTCAATATGTGTCCTATCCACTTCCAGCGCTTCTTCCTGATTTCTTCCTCTGTTGGAATCTGGTTTGTTCTCTCCCACAGTAGGTTTTTGCTGATGGTATCCGGCCAATGGATATTGAGTGTCTTGCGTAGACAACTATTTATAAATACTTATACCTTCTTGAATATGGTTGTAGTGGTTCTGCAAGTTTCCGCCCCATACAGTAGAACTGCCTTGACATTTGTATTGAAAATTCTGACCTTGGTGTTAGTTGACAGACAGTTGTTTTCAGTTCCAGATGTTCTTCAGTTGTAAATATGCTGCTCTTGCTTTGTCGATGCGCGCCTTCACATCTACATTTTTATATTCGATAGTAACCAAAAATTAGTTCGTAATGAAAATAAGTTGTTGTTGCCAGTATGCTAAATCATCATGACATAATTGTGCTATTTGTTCAAAGTGAAATCAAACCCCCTGTACTGTTTTGAGTTCAATAGCATTCATTCACCAAGCATATATTTACTACTCAGTTTTAATCTGTAAATTTATGTGTGGATTTGTCCGACTGTACCTTGTAAGGTCAGCTAAATCTGATTGACCGTAAAGACTTCAATTGCCTCTTTCTAATTCCTACTTCCCCGCTGATCTTTGGTGTTATTAGTTTGGTAATTTTATGTATCTCAAGGTCATGTCTGTCATTGTATATACACTTCGTTATTTTCCATCAAATTCGTTTGCTTGAATTATAAACCTTTCCTAATCACTTGACTTCTTCCTGTATTTCTATTGTATTGGGGATCATTGTTGCAGTGTATGGTGTTCTATCGAATTCGCGTTAGATCCCGTTCGTATTAAAAGGAGCTTAATCATTTTTAATTTAAAAAATTATCGTTGGGCCCAATAGTAAAACTTAAGAAATATTTGAAGCAGGTCTATAGAATGATCTCAATTCAACCTTTTTAGAATTTTATGGTATTGATCTTCAGAGAATAATTAGATTTTACTGAGGTTACAGGGATACAAAAATGAACATATCACTCCAGCATTGTATATTCAAAAGCACTTTGTTTTTACATTTAATCAACTCAATATTTAAAATTGCATGATTTAGGATCTTTAGTACAATCTACTTGGCTTTAATATTCTCGTTAGCTTAATTTTATTTCTTATATAAACAAGTTGGTCTCTGTTCTGATTGTTCATCATTCAAACATTATTAAAATGTGTCTGGTAAATGTAAATATGATTGAGCAGACAGATAATCGGCTTACTAAATATTTAATATATATTTTCCAATCCTATTATTTATTTCTACTTCGGACTCACTAAGTGTAGTCGTGCTGAATAAAGTATTGTCTAGCTTATTTCCTAATTCTCTATCATTTTGTCGTGGATCGTGAATCTGATATAATATGATTCAGTTTGTGGATAGCGTATCGATCGAGTATATAATCCAGTGCTGGCATAATCTCACTCACTGGTTATATGGTCGTAATAATAGTAGTATAGTTTGGCAAACAAAAAATAGTGTTTATTCTCCCTTCATATAAGTTACATAATTATGGTATACTTATTCTTTTTTGGCTTCACCAGCATTATAAGCAGAAATAGATGGTGGCTAGCAGTGGTATCCAGGACGTGCGTTTCGTCTTATTTGAAACTCGTCGTTAGTTGGATGTACCTGCATCGCAGAGTTGATGTTCGTCCCATTGCACAAGCTAGTGGCTGTCTGGACTTAGTAGCTAAGTGGGTAATGTGATAGCGTTTGAAACGAATGGTACTAGGTTCGAGTCCCGGAGTGAACATCAACTCTGGGATGGGACGAAACGTGCGTCTTGGATCCCACTGCTAGCCACCATCCATCTCTACTTATAACTCTTGTGATTTAGGGCGATATCGAGGCAATCCGCACAGGATGCATATATATATCAATAAGATTGATCAACTGTAGTCTTAAATATCAATGGGAGATTCAAACAACCAATACGAAATGTATTATTATCATTTTAGTTGTATACTGTATATCACGAACTGATCTTAGTTAGATAACTAAAGGAGATCTAACCCAGGACTTTCAGGTTTCTTGAAATGCGCTTAATATTTATGCCACTGAGTTGACATCATATTTTTTGATATTTCTAACTTAATTCAGTTCGCAATATTTTGAAACTCACCTTTAATTCTCTTGATGGGTAACTAATTCACAGTCAGTATGGTTGAACTCCGGGAATAACCAATCTAAATTAGTCACTAGTACATAAATATTTTTATTATTTTTTTTTATGATCAATTATTCAACATGAACTGATGTCTTTCTCCGTTGTTATATTTATTTTTAGTTTGTTCAACAGGCGGATGAATCTAAGCATCTATTTAAAATTGATCAAGATTCAATACATCAATTGAGAAACTTCATTTGTCGTTTGACAAATATGATTGAGACTCTTCAAAATTCCAAGTATGTTTAATATATATAAAATTTGTGTGAGACATCGAACTGGTAAAACCATTGATTTTAAAACCACAACTTTAAGTAGTATATCAGTAATATCTTGAAAGATTCTAAAATGTAGTCAGGATTCTCTCAACATTACACTTCAGATTATATATATGGATAAATGAACACAGATTGGTAGTGAGGTGGCGTGATCTACCATCACTGATAACTACAGACATCAATTTGACTGAAAGAACGCCAAAACTCGGGATCAGAGAAACTCCAGGAATGTTAGGGAATTTGTAAAAGTACAGGATTTAGATTAATTAATGATCAACAGGCACATCTATGAATTCGTACAGAAAGCCAGAGGTTAACCAAAAAAGATAACTAACGTGAATGAAACGGTAAATGGAGACAATGAAACCTATGAAGACAGTTAAGCATGATCAAAACCATCGAAATGAACCAGTATGATACTTATGGAATAACTAAAAGACTCGATTCTACACGAATTAAGAGCTGAAGATGTTATTCAGAATAACAATGAGAGCTCCATAATTAAGCCATATAGGTTGGAGAACTCAACACTATCTAACCATACATGTATAAATCAAATTCAACAGTTCCTAATATAAATATCATTCATTATTCTTTCAAGAAATCTGATTCGTAGTTCATTTTCTTCACATACTGCTATTAGCTTAAACGATAATAATGAAAACATTAATGCCAACTTTATTCAACACTATGAATATTGTTACAATAAGAAAGTGGATTATTAGCATCGATTATGCAATATTTTATTGAATTTTTGCTGAACGTACGTTCCAGTCATGATTACTGAAAAATATATTTATATACGCTATATAGCTATGTAGAGCTGAAGGTCTCATATAAGACTGAAGGTTCTCCATTGGTATTGTGGATGGTTCGGCATTGCTTTGGCAAGTTTTGCTGACTGTTCATGCACAAAATTGGTTTGCCGGTTAACCGATTTCATACTGGTGGTTGCTTTTCAGTATACTCAAGGGCCATTGTAAGGCATGTCGCCATTGTTAACATTAATGAGTTTGACTGTCGTGTAAGCGGAATAAGTCAACTTTGGCCTTTTCGTGCTGTGCATAATTGATCCACGCGATCATTGATCGGAATAATTATACATGTGAAGTGAATGTGTACATGAATGGTGCGATTGGTCTACCAGGGTGCTTGGTACCTGTGTGGTTGCGCCACAGGATTGAGCTGTGCTATTCAGATTGTAGCGTTAAAGCCTATACGGTGTCTGGTTCTACTGTGAAGCAGGATTAAGCTGTACTGCTCGGATTATAAAATTTAAGCCTAAGCGGTGTTTGGTTCTCCTGTTAAACGAGATTGAGCCGTACTGTTTGGGTTGTCACGTGAAAGTCTGGATGGTGTCTGCTTCTCCTGAAAATCAATGTAAAATTACCCTGGCCCACAAGGGTATATTGTGTAACTATAAATGTAATTACATGTGTCTTCTACCAGTTCACTTACAACACTAATGTATTGCCATCTAACATCATTTATGAGTGTAGTGTATTGATGGCCTTGAGTTAACCCATCAGAATTAAAATAACTTGTATGTTATTATCAACTAAATGAAAATTGTCAATATTTGGTTCTTAAAATATCTGAAACCGCCAAGAATTTCTGCTATGCAACCAAAAAGTGAATTTTAAATGATACTTAATGTGAATTACAGAACATACTTATTGCTAAGGTAGACTGTGTTATAAAGTACTTAATATATAATTCAATTTACTTTCCAAAATGTTTAATGAAACTAGATACTATTCTCTCTTTCTTACTCTTACTCTAAATCCCAACCCTAAGTTCCTTAAGTTTATAAACAAAAGAGTAACAAAGTATTGCATTATAAATGATGTCAGTTGATGATGAAAACTCTATGGGTTGATAACCTGTTAGCATCCTAACTCACAACACCCACTCAACTTCTAATATGTAAACTTAACCTTTCTCCATTACATTAAGAGATCATTTGAGATGTAATGGTTAATTATTATTAGTTATTATTCCACTGTTATTTCATTGTTAATTGTTTTACAATTAGGCAGTATTTCCTCAGTGGGTGATAATTCACCCAAGGTCGTTAGCGCGGCATAATTCTAGAATGAGATGTAAGGGTAAAACTATACCATAGTGACAACCATAAAACACTCAATCACATTTGAGATAGCTGCCATAGACTAATGCGTAAAATTGGAAACTCAATAAAGGATAACATGAATCGTGTTGAATTAAAAGTTAAGGAAAACTCGAGTGTAATTGGTTTATAAATTGTTTGAAATTGTTAAGAATAACTTTTATTCAAATGCATAGTGAATTTGGTTTGCGAGCTAAGTTAGAAGAAATCTGTGCTCTATGTGCAGATTGTATCTGAGTGTGCATGATATGATTCAGTACATTCTCAAGGGCATTTTATAATTATAAAGTATTCACGAAAGTTTACCACATTTTCTTACCCTGATATTTCCAAGCCTAACACTCTAAAAAGCTGGCTCTTAACCCTTATTACCCCTGGCTCTAAGCAGGCTTTTAATCCTTACTTCTAACCTTTCTTCGTTTATGTATTGTTTTGAGGTATTTAATCTATAATAATTTTAATATCTCTTATCATACATTACTTTTGGAGCAGATACTGCTTTCTAAATGGTCAGTAAGACCTGCTGTAGCCTTGGTAGAAAGAAAAGCCTGTCTACATCACCTTACCATTCAGAAAGAATTCAAATAGCCTTTTATTGAAACAAAGGCTTAAATCAGTCATAAACAAAACGTATTGCACAGCAAAGGTCATTATCAAAGAAAGAACAAGGTGCATGTTTCATCCAGAACCTAAAAGAAATGAAAACAGTTGTGTCACATCCCACTATGTTTACCAATTTAACTGTGTTTGTGTGTGGTCACACATACATAAGGAAGAGCAATCGTGATCTCAAAATTAGAGTATGTGAACATGTACCAAAATGGTTGCAGAAACAAATACAATCAAAAGATCCAATAAAAGTAGAGGATAAATATCCATCATCCTCTATTGCTAAACATATAATCGAAATAGGCCATGAGATTGATCTTAACTCGTCTTTTGTGGTGTTGTATGAAAGTGTAAAAGGGCGTATACTAAGGTTTATTGAAGCCTTAACCATACGAAAATCCAAACTCCCTTTGTGTATTCAAAAACAGTTTGTTCTCACCTTAAATCTATCCTGGTAATATTAACATATTATCCAGAGTGATAAGGTTTCAAATTGTGTTCACATTGTTATTACTACTCTTATCATTATCCTTATCTCCTCTTACCCCATTCCTAGTCTAGTTGACCTTTTATTTTTATATATAAAATTTTGATATCCTATGTAAATATTGTTGATGAGTTTCAAACTCAATACGAAACATGTACTTAGTTCTCCTTTGGTTTTCACTAATTTATTAAATGTCAATCTTTGATTAAAACAATATGTATTCAGGTAAAACTGATCTCTACAATTAAAAACCTGGGAGCACTGGACGGCCGTTTCGTCCTATTGTGGGACTCCTCAGCAGTGCTCATTCACGATCCCGCTCGCGGGATTCGAATCCGGGGCCTTCAGTCTCGCACACGAACGCTTAACCTACTGGACCACTGAGGTGGCATCCAATGGTGTTAATGTCTAACCTCAACCAATCCACGAAGTTGCGCGACCACCTTCCATTGTATTGAGGTAGACACCTGTTTCTACCCGATACAATAGGACGAAACGGCCGTCCAGTGTTTCCAGGTTTTCAATGGTGGTCTAACAGCAATCGGTTCATGATCTCAATCAGAAACTTGACAATTTTCAAAACCCCTAAACTGATAATCTCTACAAATTGTCCAATCAAATAGAGTAGGTCAACTTTTTTTAAAAAATTAATATCTAAAATGTCTTAATTTCACAATATATTTTAAATTTCCAAACAATTCTAGGAATAAATCTAATACATCCAATGATGAACTTAATATTTTACAAGATACATTTGAAGAATTATGCTCTCTTATTAGTCGTATTACAGAAGAAGAAAATGTTAACAAAAATCATTCTTCTACTTATTATGATGAAATAAGTAGTAACAAAATGAATAAAGAAGAAACTAAAATAGAAAAATGTGTAAATCATACTAAACAATCATGTAAACAAAAATCTAATACTAAACATGTAAAAGGACATATTCAATGGAAAACTATTGCTAAAACACGTGCTGTACAAACAGATAATCTACAGAATTCAATTAAAACTAATGAAAAGATAATAAATAATAAAAACACTATACAACATGTAAGTTCTTCTTAATTCATTTGTATCATTACATAATTAATGAATGTTTAAAGATAATAATGAAAGTTAAAGATTATGGATTTAGTCAATTTTCCCCTTATTTTTCGTTTGAATCATTTTAAATCTAAAACTTCATTGTCTGGGTTGTATCTTAAGATTGATTCGAACGAGTTTGTGATAATTTCTTATGAAAAATAATATAGATTCTTATCAGAAGGGGTTTTGTGGAGATTGTAGTAATTTCAATAGTTGAAATCATAAGTCAATTGAAGCTAGACCATCATGAAAAACCTGGAAGCACTGGATGGCTGTTTCGGTCTAATTTGGGACTCCCCAGCAGTGCGCATACATGATCCCGGCCCCCGCGATATTTGAACCCAGGACCTGTCAGTCTCGTGAGCGAGCGCTTAACTATTAGAACACTGAGTCGGTATCCGACGGTGTTAATGTCTAACTTCAACTAATCCATGAAAACGCGCCACCCTACACAATCGTCTTTAGTGAGCTGATATCTCACAACAGACCTGGTTGAACTCCATTGGTCACGGCTTCCCGCTAGAACTCCTGGAAATGCCTCTTGAAATCAGTCACTAGTGAGCAGTTGATTCTTATCAGAAAGGGTTTTATGGAGATTGTAGTAATTTCACTGGTTGAAATCATGAGTCAATTGAAACTTGACCACCATGGAAAAACTGGAAGCACTGGACGGCCGTCTCGTCCTATTGTGGGACTTCTCAGCAACGATAGGTCCCGGGTTCGAATCCTGTGAGGCGGGATAATGGATGCACACTGCTGAGGAGTCCCACAATATGACGAAATGGCAATCCAGGGCCTTTAGGTTTTTTATGGTGGTCTAGCTTCAATTAAATAATGATCTCAACTATTGAAATATAGATTCTCATAATACAAATAAGAACCAACTTGAATTCGATAATACCAATAACTGACATATACAGAAAGATACACTCAATACTTCAACAATAATCCTCATAAGATAGAACCCAAGAAAACGATAGAAGTGTGGAAAAAAGGTTGACATTCGATGAGAACATGATTGAAGTAGAATAACTCTGTATACATATATCATCAAAACATGATATTCAGACGCGAGAAAAATGAACATTGAAAAGAGGATGGTTATTCTTATATATTACATTTATTCACAAAAACAAGATAAATTGAAATGTTCTTAACCGGTTACTACTAACGTGAACTAACAAAAATATCCTTCAATAAGTATTTTAATTACTGACTGATAATCTCATAATAGTGTATTGAGTAAGTTCGGACTTATATGTAGTTCCGTTTACATAGAACAGTGTGTAATCAAGGAAATGGTGTATTAAAACAAATCACACTACTATATGTCATTCATAATTTTGACCCTCAGAAAACTTTGATGACAAAAATACTGTATGTTTGTGTTAGAAAGAATGCGAATTCGGTCTCTTAAATTAGCACTAAATGGAGCTGAGTGATGACTACTCATGAAGATACCCCTTATCGGCAAGTATTAAATAACATAAAACTTAAGACCAAAGTCTTCTGTTGACTTTGTTCGACTTCTGAAGTTCTAAATGGATTATAAGCTAGTCATATTTTTAGCATGTAAGTGAATAAACTTAACCAGATAAATAATCAATTCATTCATAATGGCCTACACACATAGCCTACTTCTGTAACAAATAATTTTAGGAGAGAAGATAATCAATCTCAAATCTTTGTCCGCCGTCCATAACTATGCACTGAATGGACTGTATCAACAGTTTACAGATATGTTTTTATTGATAAGTTACATCATTTTGGAATATTATATGGTAATCAAGATCACTTAAGTGGCTCCTATTTGCTGATTGCCCAAATACATTCAAGCTAAAGACTAAACTTGAAAGAATCATGCTATTTGACAACTTTGTCCTAATTTCACAGATAGATCATGTAATTAATTTATCAACTTTTCTTTATTTTATTATTTAACTGAAATGTAGAAATATGAAGTATCCAATCCACATATTGCATGGATTCCTTCTACCTGTACAAATACAGCTACTCATACCGGTATCAAAGGTACTATGTCGAATTCATATAATGACAATGATAATAACGATGATGATGATAATAATAATAATATCAATAATAGCAAAGGAATTTCTTTAAACTCAGAAGATGAACAAGAACAAAGTCAAATAACTAACAACACATCTATAACTAGTAACAATAATAATAATCTAAGGGTTACGAGCTATGGAAATATTAATCACAAAAATTCTATGGATGATCACAACAGTAACCTTGAACATCAATATTGTCGTTTAGAAAAAACTACTGCTGAACATCATCACTCTTCAACTAATTCTACAGAACAACTAATTGATAATTTAGAAATTTTTAAGAAAAGTTCACAAACAGATCAAATGTTTGCTGAATTGAAAGCAGCTACAATAATCGGTACATATTCAAATGATGATGAAAATAATAACACGAAGAATCGATTACTGGGTAAAGAAGCGAGTCAATTATTATGTTGCATATATAATAATTTCAACGCGGTGGAGATTTGTAACTCAAGTGAATGATTTTGATGGAGTTTTGTTTTTTTGAGCTAAATTGTTTGATCGTGGAGCTTTCATATTTCTGTCATTGATTTACGATCAACAAGAACCAATCAATATCGAGATCTATAGAACAAACTGTAAGCCATATGTGGAGAAATTCGAACACTTCATTTCTACCTGAAGTTTATGTTGATGATGTTGTTCAGAAGTACGATGAAAGCTCCACAACCAAACCACCCAGCTCAGAGAACAAAACTCCATCAAAATCATCCACCTGAGTTACAATTCTTCTCCACCATGTTGGGATTATTTAAATTTCAATCGCTGAGATTATTTTCAATATAATTTTCACATATAATGATTTCTCTATACTCGGCGCCCAATTTCTTCAAATTATTCGTTGTATTCTTAACGAATATTCGTGTAAATTGTTCATGATAATTATTTAAATTTTTTGTTTAGCATCACAAACTGGCTGTTTTCAGACAGCCATTGAAACTAAGAAGCATTTGACAGCTCTTTCATCCTGTTACGAGACTCTTCAATAGTCCACATTAACCAAGCTATCAGAGATAATATCTTTAGACATACTGGACTCCTGATCACGGTTTACATTTTAACCTCAGTTAACAAGATGTATTGAGGGACCAACATTTAATACTACTGATGACAAAATGCCTCACTGGCTATATGGTTGAATGCCATTGGTCAAGGCTTTGCTCTAGAACTCCAGGAATTACCTCTGAATGGGTGGGAGATTCGAAGACACTCAGTTCCCAAGATTCTCATAGTAGATCAAAATATCTATTCATTACTTCCTTGTTTTTAATGGTTGTCTAACCAATGTCAATTCGTAATGATGATGATTTTATTTGGTCATTTAATTACTGAGTTACGAATTTCATCAACTAAATACATTTAATACAACCATTTATTTGTTTCTGAATGATTTCTTTTAGATAATAAACAAATGAATGGGTGTATACCAGAGGTGAAAAGAATTGAAATATGTGACACAAATGAAATATCAATGCTAAACGATTCAAACAGTTCAACACGGTAAAAATCACTTCATTAAATGATCACTTTTTTTAGTTTTTGGTAGACTGTTAAGTGTAATTATTTATAAGAGTTTGTATTTTCTCATGGTTGATATTCAAGACCATAATTGATCACTTTCTATTGACATATACTCATCCTGAATGGACTGCTTCAGTTGTGTCATTTAGTAACAAGATTTAATAAAATTAAAATGTGGCTAACAGTGGAGTCTAGGTTGTGCGTTTCGTCTTGTTTAAGACTCCTCACTCTGATGTACCTCTAACTCAGTGTAAATGTTTCAGATTGAGATGCAAACCTAGTATCTATCGCTTTAAGTACCAACGCGTTATCTGTTGAGCTACAAAGTTCAGATAGCTGCCAACTTGTTTGATGGGTATGAAAATATTGCTAAGGGTTTGTATTTTCCCATTATATTTTTGAGAATTTCACTAATAGTTAATATTTAGTAATATTAAAATTGAAGAAATGAAATGCACAGTGAGTTTATCAAAATGTCGTACTTCACTTATTTTATTCCTTAATTTATATCAGCACCATGAAAGAGACAATTAGCAAAATAAAAATCAATGAAGATGAGTCAATTTCATTTGTAAAAGAAATACAGAATATGAAAGATACAGTTTACAAGAACCCAGCTAGATCAATAAAATTAAGTCAGAGACAGTGCTCAATAATCAAACGAAGACGCAGTATGAATGAATGCACTCTATTGCAACCAACTGTGTGCCGTTTCAACTGATTTCTCTCAATTCGGATTGTGACTACTGTACAATCCGTAACCAGTAAACGTTTCCTTTCCAAAATGGGTTGCAACTAAGACAGTGAGAAAACTTGGAATCAATCTTGACTTAAACCAGTAAATAACAGCTTGTCGGCTTAGTGCTATGTCTTAGTCCATCCAGCCCCAGCTTGTTTCGAGTCTTCTGCTCTGTTATTCAGCATATGTCAGCTTGGGCAGTGTCTAAGCATAAATAACACGTGAATTAACCACCCCTTAGTCGACAAAAAATTAAGATATCAGTCGACTTACTCTTTATACTCGATATCTTACGCTTAACCTCCATTGCTTAAAATACTTGGAGCGTATGTATGTTGGTAACCTAGACTCTCTAGTAATCTTAAGAGTACCTCATGGTTAAATCATTAATCATTCATCAATATTAAGTCGCATAACTACTATTAGTCATGAATTAACTCCTTAGTTTCTCTATAACGAGATCTAAGATGTATGGGTTGTATTCGTATTAGATTATTATGGTGTTACTTGGTCGTTGAGCTACAACGCGAGTTGATTGAAGTTGGAATTGTGCCACTGGATGCCAACCCAGTGGTTCTCATAGTTATGTGTTCTCTACAAACCTGAAGACCCTAGGTTTCATATCTAGAGAAGTTATAAGCGCTCACTACTGAGGAGTTACATGCTGAGGCAAAACAGCTGTCAGTTGTTTCCTAGTTTTCAATGCTGGCCCAGCTGAAGTCAGTCCGTGACAAGCACAAACTACAAATCAAAGTATTCTCCGCAAATCCCCTTATACCAATAATAATTGTTATACCATGTTGATCCGCCTATTAGAGAGCAGCGAATTATCAATCAAAAAAGTGATGCATAAAATACGTGCGAGCAGCCTCGAGTCCTGATTGGTCCTGCTTTCTGTCTAGCCCAGCCAGTTGAGTCCAGAACACAAGTCTCAGCCTCGGTGATATGAATCTTTATATTTCAAACATACTCGGTTTATATATCAACCAGACAGACCATAACGTACCAATAAAATATGAAACAACATTTGTACAAGAATTAGCCAGATGTGGCTGTGAATGAGGGAGATAGGAATCAATAGATAGGACATAACTCAAGAATGGTATATCGTATAATAATAGTTCGTAGGTCAAAATAAAGCTTATGATAAGAGGGACATGGATACGAACAGACCCATAAATGGGTCGCAAAAATTACCATTCACTATTCTTATCGGGATACAACACCTCCCCTTTTTGAAAGATCCGGAGTCGATATCCGGATTTTAAATTTTCGAGTTCATCCTCCCCCACGAAACAGTGTTGGATCCTCATATTCCCAAGCTATCGTTAATTTGGCTTTATTTAAATCGTATTTATCACATTGAACAGAGAATTTTCTGAAGGTGCTTAAATGGTGAGGATCAACGTCGCTTGATATGAAGTCATCAAAGTTTGATTCTTCTGAAACATTGTCATCGGATTTCTTGAAAATCTCATTAGTAGATATTCGAACACTAGAATGATCAGCATCTGTCAAAATTTTATTAGGTTCTTGATCATCGTTTGATGCATCCGAAAATTTTTCTCATTTTTGTAAATTTGATCAAAAGTATAGGAGTCATTGAGATAACTCATATTTGATAAAACAACTAGAAAACTCCAATGAGTAAATTCATCAGGAACTTTTGTTCTGGAATAATGAGCTCTATTTGACGCAACTGTCATTATGATGCTTAGTTCATTTTTTGTCTCTTCGTGAGCGGGTATTGCAGTAATTTCATGAGCATTTAATAAGACGTCGATTTTCTGTGAGCTGGACAAGTCAGTGTTTGTACATGGTGCTTCAGGGGCAGTGGGATTTGAACCCACGACAGGGCATGTCTCTGAAATGAACATTTCTGGATCACTGGGCGCATCGTGAATGACTGCTTCGCTTACATTACTGCTTATCAAGGATTCATAGAGGTTTTTATCGACACATTCATATGTTCTGCAGTCGATTTCCAGCTCGGTATGCAAAATTAGAAATTAGTTTATCAACTTCTGTTACATCTCCAAAACATGGGTAATTTAGCAGCCGTGCGCGTAAATTGTCCAAAACATTCAACTGGCTATTTTTGAACCGCTGCTCTTGTCGCTCAAATACTAACTAATTGATCGGGAAAGATAGTCATTTTCTTGATCAGCACGGTAATGAGCAATGCTGTATGATTAATTAACAACCAATGTCTTTCAAGGACGCTGTCGCCAATTGTTATATCTTGTGTGACGCGCGAATTGGAGAGCAGCAAATTACGTGTGCTCACCAGTAGTTAGTTTCGATATGCAATTCCTAGAGTTCTAATGAGAAGCCACGACCAGAATAGTCGAACCATGTTGATTGAACGAAAGTTATCCACCTCAGACAATACAAAGATGGGTGAGATCGTCAATTGATTGGAGTTAGACTTTGACACCATTGTATGCCGGTCCAATGGTCTAGAGATTAAGCGTTCGTGCATGGGACCGAAGGTCCTTGGTCCGACTCCAGCGTACGTGATTATGGATACGTTAAGACATAACGGCCGTCCAGTGCTTCCAGATTTTCAGTGGTTTTTTGCATAGATCAGTTCGCGATGTAAACTATAAAGATAAACTTAAGGATATTAATCCTTGACACTTGATTACTTTGGAAAAAAATCCTCTATAAATTTAAATTATATAATATATATGACCAAATAAAGGTATACTATCGAACACTATTTCTGATGATACCTTTTAGAAAAAAATAATATTCAACACTCAGTTCCAATTATCCAAATAAGTGATATTCTGATTATTATATCCTGATTACCCGTAGTTTTCCAAATACACTTCTAATTGTTTCCTTTCGATTGTTTCTATTATTATTATTATTATTATTATTATTATTATTATTATTACTATTATTATTATTATTATTATTATTATTATTATTATTTAAGTGTCTCAAATGTTTCCAACATTCAAAACATTAACTGTAATAAGAATTTAAACACAATTGAGAATGACGAATTGATTGGTAAACAAGTGGGCAGTACCAATCAAACAACAACAAATAAATCACCAACTCATCAGAAATCTAATGAATTCGATCAATTGAACATTGAAACGAGTCATTTGAACAAATGTAGTTTGAATAAACCGAATCAATTTCTTCATAATGAAAACATCTGCCTCATTGAGAATACAATTTGTAATGATGAAAAAACTATTCAGACAAACAATAATGATAATCACAACATCAATGCTACTTCTAGTAATAATAATAATAATAATAATAATAATAATAATAATAGTGTAAGTGATTCAGATGACGAGTTATTTAATGAGTTGATCAGGGGTAATTTCGATTCCCCGATCCCCAATCCCATGGACTATGATTTAAACTCTGTAGATTATGATGAAATAGCTTATGATGATCAGTTATCATCAACTAGTACAAGTCTATTGTTGGACAATTCAAATCCAATTTATCAATCAACAAATAATTCATTGATATCAACTGAAAATTGATCAACATTATTACTATTATTAATAGTAATCGGGTATCTTACTTCGAATTCGTGTTTGATTCTCATTTCATTTTAAATTGTTTACGTATTGATAATTTGAACACCTTCCGGTGATTACGACAATTTCACATACATACATCTTTTGTAATTTTAAAAAAATCAACTGACTGCAGTACAGATATAATACGTATGTTGTGAGCACAAATATGTTAGTGTTCATAACATCTTTTCTTACATTTTTGTCTGTTAAGCTTTTCGGAATAAAAAAACCTCGTAATATCATATATCGTTAATTTTGCTTTAGCAGTCGAATATATTCTACTTTGAATTAGTATGATTGATAATCAGTAAAACTAAGTTTCTATGCCAACATGCACTACACGGTAGTTTTTTTGAGAATAGAATCTATCGTGATAGGAATTTTGAATTCCAAACTTCCTCATGTATACATTAAGATGAGCACTAATTCCCCTTGAAGTGTAACATCTTGATGATGAGTCTTATTTGTAGCAATAAATCTGTCAACTATGAGTCACAGTCTAATGTTGTGTTACGTCTGGAGGGTTAATTCGTTTCAACTGTCAGGTCCCAGGGTCGGGAAAGGAGGTTTGCAACCACATCTCGTAGGAAAAAAAAAGCTAACCAGCCGAACTAACATTGATCGATTCAAAATTCCAATCAGAACTCAATATTAAGGATAGCAATATCCTAACTGTAAGAACTTTGCACTATTTGACGTTTATACAGGTATTAATGAATATCAGTGATAACAAACTGCCTAGTTTCTGTGCAGTCCTTGATGTGTCCCAGATTAAATTTATACAAGTTAACCGCTGAGCTTATACCGGTTGGTTCGCTAAATTATTTTTAGTTGAGAAACCAATACAGAATATCCTGAACTGATGCATCGGTCCAAGTAATAGTACTTTGATAAAATCATTGTCACTGTTGAACCTCCTGTTTCACTACAAACTACTAATCAGCTTGTTCCAAGTACTGGACGTTACATTAGAGACAACTTAACCAAGGGCACGGTTCACTATCTGACACGAAACGAGCTGCCTCCTGAAATCAATAGAAACGGTCTTTCCTCGATACCCCAGACTATTTATCCATCCATATGTGCGTACCAAACACAAGCACTGTAGAAATATACATAGAACAGTACATATCTACATCTTCCAACACTTTCCGAAAACCCTGATATTAAAACTTCCTACATCCTTAAAAAGCGCAATAGCTTGACACTTAATAATAACCACATTCTCGATATAACTAGACAACGATATGACACAACAAGAAAATAGCAGTCCGGAAGGAAACTTGATATTTGGCGAAGACAATAACCTTGAAACACAAAAACTGGAGAGCTAAAAGTCTCTGCAACCAATCTGAAGCTAACAACGGTCATGAGTGAATTTCATTCATAGTTATCGTTCCAAGAAGAAACTAGAAAACCCGGGATTTTCCTAGTAATTATTTAATATTGTTATATTCTGGTATGAATAGTTGAGAACGGTTGGTAAGAAATAAAAATGAACTGGTATTATGTTTTCACATGTTGTTCATGCCTTACCTCAATCTATTTGAATGAGATATTGAGTAAAACAGAATTGTAAGTGAAAACCCAAGGCTAACTATCCTTATACCAAATCAATTAGACAAATTCCCAGGTCATCCACTTTCTCATACTTCTGTAATTTTTCTCACCGTCAATGTTCTGTGGAGAAATCGCTACCCACTAAGAACCAACAGACTTATATATATCGGGTTAAGTAGTATCTCAGTCAGTGTTATCGGTTGTTGGTAGATACTAACCACTTGATTGGTATCAATGTATTAACTAAAATCAATCATTAGAAGTGGGCGAAATGGCTTATAATTAGTTAAAATGGTGCCAGGTGAATTTTATCTTTATCTTTTGCTAGATAACTTAATTCCAGTATTCTATCATATGTACATTATTTTTTGGCATATAAAACTGCATTCTCAGTACTTAGTCTTCTTCACAATTACTGTGACTAGAATGATTTTGACTTATTTTTTTATTTTGATAATTTCATCTTGTTGTATTAATGCGAACTTGAACTAATACATATTTTATGTCATACTAACTCTATGTCAACACTGATCATCAGTATCACGCGCGAACGCTTAACCTCGAGACCGACGACCCTGGGTTCGAATCCGGCGAACGGGATCGTGGGTGCACACTGTTGAGGAATCCCAGGTTTTCAATGCTGATCTAACATTAGTAGGTTCGTGATCTCAATCGATACTGATTGTTTTTCAACAGAGAATCTAAAGAAATGAAAACAAAGTCGCTAATATCCCCTTTTCAAAGGATAGGTATAAATTAATAAAATAATATATATAAGATGAAATTTTTAAAATAACTCAAGTATAAATAATTAGTTATTAACAAAACACTTATTAGAGACAATTAAGAATGACATTAGTTGAAATGAGAAAAGTAACAATATGTTTTGTCATGTTAAAAAATGGAATAATGATAATATCTTTAAAATAAGATAACTATGATACAAACACTTAGATATTACTAGATATTAGATAAATATTATACAAATGGATGAGAGGTATATATATATGAATAATAAAATAACTATAAGCCACGATTCTTGTCAACTAATAATCTCCTTGACATTGCTCGATCCTGCTTGCAAATCTTTGATAATTCCATTTTATTACGACGAACATTTACAAATGGTTTAGGTATACGAATATCTTGTCGTGCGACAGTAGTCGATTTAGGAGGAGTTATTGATAATTGCTTGGAAACACGATGAGGTGTACAGGACAAACGACGTGACTGGTTATGTTTCAAATCATACGCTTTACGTCGAGCAAATGCACTGTCAGCTGGAATCTTAATAGTAGTTTTACGCGATAATGGATTGTAAGCTAACAACCAAAAAGTAAGAATGAGAAAGTGTGAAAAAATTCATTTGAAATTCTTTTTCTGGACCAGATATAACAACAAGATAGTAAGATTTTTCGATTTATCAAGATATATTACTATCATTACACAACAAAACGGCCCATTTCCGAGATGATAATACCACTGAATTGGACAGTTCACCGATACACTATACACAGACTAAGATTAGGAAGCTATATTAGATACACGATTCACAATCAACTATAGCGCGAACCAGAGTATATGCCAGACAATAGATTTATTTAACATGAACCCTAGCAGTCCATTACACGTGGTGAGTCGATATCAGTATTAGGAGGGAATTCATAAATAGTAATTTGAATGCGTCTGTCTTCGCTCAGTGACCAATTACATCTTACTTTTACTGGTTACATAGCATTGAGAAAATTGGGAAGGAGGAAGAAACACTGGAAAATCCCAGTATTAAGCGGTGCAGGCAGAATGAAACAAAAGACACCATCATACCAATCAACTAATAACACAGTCCTTGAAATCTTTAGAAATTCAACTACTTTGTGATATAGAACAACAACTAGTTATCGTTTGTCATTGGTTAATAGGTTCAACTTTAGTGGATTTCCAAGGTAAAGAAGGGCATCCTACCAACGCAGCGATTCACTTCTAAAGGAATAACATAAAGTTGGAAGATAATAGAAATGAACAGCGATTTTAGTGTAAATGTTAGTGATACTATATAGCTACGGACATTGTAACCGGGGAAACATGAATTAATTTCGATATGGAATCCAATGGTTGAGTTGAATCCAAGAAACTGATGAATAATAAACTTAGACACTTAGGTCAACTCAACTAGAGGGTATATCACAATTGATAACACTCGATAAGATTGAGCAAACTGACCATTAAGTTTGTACTCAATTGATAAATAATAACATACGTGTCCACGAGTTTCATGAATTATATTATCACATATCACTTGTGTTCCCTCGTCCTAAGGATTGGTCAGTTTCTCGAAAACAATTAATCTGTTTAATATGTAACTTACCAGTGAATAAACTAATATATAACAGGAAGGTATTCTTAAAATAGTAGGGATTAAAAAGAGCATTTCTTAACAAGATTCGTTCCTCACCATTGAATATAATCGTGCACTCACTAGTTATGACATCATGATGAATGAAGCTCATGGGCATCTCGATATACACGCTACTAACCAGGTGTCGATTGGCATTTATTCCATCTCCATTTGTTCTCCTTACTGGATGTTGCCTCAAGTTGTTTATGAATGACAAAATGTGTTATTAATTCTGTTCTTTTAATGATGATCTAATGTAGTGAGTCAATCAGCCATCAGTCACACAATCAGCGCACATTTGTGGTTAAAACCTGGCTTCCTTTTTTAAGGAACGTGACACACATCAATGGATCGACGTATAGCCTAAATTTCTAGGATTCTTGGGGATGCTAGATCCCTAGAAATCACTTAGTAAGCGCCTTACTTTTGTAACTTTTTCGAAAATTTGAATTTTTCACTTTCTTGCCTCCGACTCTGTGGAATAGACGATTCCCTCACCTGAACCTGGTCTTCTCCCTCTGGTTAGCAGGGCTGGGACGCATCGGAATAGTTTAGCTTGTTTCGTCGTTGTGTTGTTGGTCATTCATTTCGCACACCAATTTTAGGTGATCTCGTAATCTCTTCAAACGTAGCAAAGATATATATATATATATATATTGCTCGAGTTTAATTCAATAAACCTTCCTTCTCACTCGAGTCGTCGGTTGAGCTTACGTATCAGAATCAGAATCGGATACCAACACAAAACATGATATAGACTCGTCAAGCTGTCAGATCCTACTGTTATTTTTCCATGCTTTACGCCCGTAAATCACAAAATATTACTGGAACTAGGAATAATACAGTGTATTAACTACATTACAAGACAGTCTGCAACTAATCAAAAATACCTACATCATAGACGTAATAATAGGCCTAGGAAATTGCAAAAAATGACAACTACCCTTCAAACAGAAATACAAAATCTTAAATAAATGTACATTATTTGAAACATAAATGAACACTAATATAACTGTGACTGTGACTGATCAGTGACACTAGGTATGGAATTTACTGACCAAATGACGTACAATCTATTTAACAAAAAAACAACCTTACCAACAATGTAACGAATACGAGTAATTCAAGATAAATATATTTTATACCATTGGATATAATGGTATAAAATCACTAACATAGACTATGTGCTCATATCAGCGAGACTTATTCTCAAACGATTCAAACCTAAGAAAACTAGTCACAATGAAATACACTGCTATTAGCTATTATATGTAGATGTCTGCAATACCCATCTCTAAATTGTGTGCAGGTTCCGATAGAGAAATATGAAAATGATCAGAGATAACACATTTATTCTCAACAGCCAATCAAAATAAGTTGCAGAATACACGAAATCGTCAACAATGTTATTTGTTGTGGGTTGAATTGATTGATGTGAGCTACATAAAATGACTAAACTGACTGACAAATGAGTAACTACTAATTAGTGCTGTAGTTATTTGATAAAATAATAAATGAAACCAAGGAGAAAATAGACTCATAAAATACCTGCCAAATTATCTGTCTGTTGTTGGTTATTTACAGTTGTACTAATTTCATTAGATGAGAAAGGAGAAAGAAGTGATTTACTTCGTATAACTGAATTTGAATTTTTCGATATTGTGATTTTGTCATTCAAAGGAATTGATTTTTTCTTCTGAAGGCTGAACTTGCGCTCAGGTATATTCGTTTGAGAGATCTCAGATTTGTCGCTAGATGAATTCGAGACTTTTCTATTGTTGTTAACAAAAGGCGGTGATGCAAATGGTGGTCGAGGTTTACTAGTCAAGTTATGCCGTGAAGCATATGACACCAATGATTCCAATTTTGAAGTGGCCTTAGCATGAATCTTACTGAAGTCTGATGAGCAGTAAACGAAGCAAATATAATGAAATATCTATGTAATGGCATACACAAATATTATTTTTAGCATGCGAGGTTTGTGAAGACTTTTATATTTCAATATATTACATCAAGGACTAGTTTTAGATAATTACTGAAAACAAAGAAGCCCTGGACAACTGTTTCGTTCTAATGTGGGACTCATCGGCAGTGTGTACGAGACTGAATACCCGACGTTGGATTTGTAGTGGGGTTATGGATGGGCACCGCTTACGAGTCTCATACTAGAACGGAATAGTTAACCAATGCTTCCTATTTTCAGTGTTTGTCTATCTATAATCAATCTGTGATGTAATCTATGAAAATATTATCCCGATAATTTACACCAAAAACTTAAAATAGTAAGGAGAAAAACACCTTGCCACGAGAAATCCAGTAAATCGGCCCAAAAGCTACACTCCACATCTACGTTTGGTTTTACAGCTGGGACGCTAAATAGTAGTGGAGAATACTTCTATTTGAATTCCACAAACTAATGACTGAAGACTACCAAACAGGTTTTAGTGGACACTTCTTAACAGTATGATATAATTGACTCGAACTTACCGAAGGGAATTTCTATGGGAAATGACGGTAAGTGGAAGCAAAAATACTATCTTCAAACAAGAAAGCATGAATTATGCAAATGGGATGATAGAAATTTACTCACAACCCCTCCAAAACCTGAGATGTCTAAAATCCCTATTTCACTGCTATGGTAGTAGGATTAAGAAATATTTTTCACGAATTCCAATTACCCAAATGTTCTTTATTCTCCCCTACTATTCTTAATCATATTTATATGGACACTGGATCAATCAGTTTTATTTTGTTTTACTTCGAGTGCTCCAGCTTCAAAGAATAATTGATTTAATACCCGTAGTTCACATAAATAGATTCTCTGGGACGACATTCGTAGAACATATCCAAGCCACCGAAGTCGATGTTTCAAAATGGTGATATCAATTGAATTATCGTCTCTGCGCCCGAACACACGATGCCGAACCTCTGCATTACTAACATGGTGCTGCCACTGGATATCAGTAATCCTTTGGAGACAACGATAATCAAACACAGAGAGTTGTCTAACACAGGATATGCTTTGACAGTAGACAGTTATGTATCTGTTTCGTGACATACTGCTTTTATAGCAGGATAGATTATGCTGTTATGTTGACCAATTATAATCAACATAGATTCCAAGCCGATGATGCACACGAGCTCCAGGATCCTGAGGGAACAAATGGCGCATAAACTTATTCCTGGTCACCAGCTACTATGGGAATGTATCTCCTAACGTTGCGCCACTGCCTTGTGGATTAGACCACTAGGTCAAGGGCTCGGTTAGTGGCCCCCCAAGGAAACTATCTGCTTCGGTTTTGGCACCCGAGCAGTATTCCAGCCCTCACACAAATTGAATGGTGAAGTGTGGCGCATATGTATTTGGTGTCTCCTTGTACCAGTTTTATGTGTCTAAATAAATAAGAAGAACAATACTTTGACGACATCTATAATCAAGAACTTGCTGTGACATGGAAAATGTTGAGCAAGGACCTATTTTAATTAAAATTTAGGAATGCCGTTTTTATGATGGACTTTTATTCGTTCTTTCTTGACACCGTTTAAGCGAACATGCATGAAACTATGGGGCAGTAAGCCCTTAAAATAATAGTATTTCGTCACTGGTAATTCATATACCAAGTACGGATTTATGTGATCAGCAATGAGCCATGTTGTTTTTGTGAGCAGTACTGGTAATACATGAAAAACCAAAGTGAATTAAAGTGACTTTTGGCCCTATGATTTAATGGTTGGAAGATAGATCCTTATTTAGCAAATCGTATCATGGTCATAATTTACAAGACTATCGTTGGAACTCATTCTGTACGTATGACAAAAAATTGGACGTAATAAAGATGAATTTGGAATTCGAATTACCTGGGACTCTCTTGATAACCGATGGTTTTTTAGCTATGGACAATTTATGGGATTCTGGAAAATGTTTAAAAAAATAGCAGTTAAATATAAAATCCAAACAATGAAAGGTTACTCTACAAAAGTTAGTTTTGTTAAATAAATCTTGATCTGGTTGGAATTAACGAAAATAAGTTTTTACTTTAAAAAAAGTTATCAAATTGTTGCTTTATGGGGTTATATCGTTATTATTAGATGTCCCCTGAGTAAATGAATACTACCAGGGTTAATAAAAGGAAGTCTGACATGGAGAATGTCATCAGTAATAGGGGAAATGCTAGCATCTGCTTAAGTGTCAACGTGAATTCTATTTTTAACTGACGAATACAATAAATCTAGGACATGATTGCCGCCAACTTATTACTTTGAGCTACACCTCAGATTACTGACTACATGATTTCTAGAGCTTTATTTGGGGAATTACATTGTGTGGTAAACTGACCAACATTTTTTTCGTAATGACCTAATTGAGCTCTATCAGATAAAATACCTGTTTGAAACCTTACTACATGTGGTACGCTGATTAAAGAGATACCAGATCCAGTGAATGTATCGTACGAGGGTGAAGTCGTACCAGTATTTTAGGGTATGGGATAAGAAAGTAATCTCCCGAGATAACTATGATCCAGATCAAAAAGATCTGAATTGGCATACAAAATTAAGGACCTCAGGACAAAACTGACCTTCGTTATATCAACACAAGCACTCACAACTAAGCAGACATAAGGACTTTACTATTTCCAATAACTCCCACCAAGCACGATTACAAAGGTACTTTCCTGTCAATCGTGGTTATTTATATGCACCGCACTTCATTCGATTTTTGTGAGGGCTGGAACACTACCTGGGTGCTCAAACCGAAACAGGCATCGTATAGATAGACTACACTCCAACGATCTAAACAACATACCATACGAATGGACGGTAGTTTCCAAGTGAATAAGTGCAGTATAGGCAACTTATACATCACTACTGAGTAGAATGATTTCGACACGTTCAAAACCGAGGAATTTTCTTCAAAGTCGAGAATCTACGCCAATGCAAACTACTTTCAGAACACCATTAATGGTAAAGTTAAAGAGGGATGGTGATATTGGACATCTATGTATGACTGATTAAAAGTAACAGAAAATAAGTCATGTACGCTCATGTATCATCCATTCAATTCACTCTAGTCCATGGCGCTGGAATATTACTAGTACATCGTTAGACAATTTAATATATTGACCTGTACACTACTTATGACGACTGTGACTGAGATCGTATGTAGAGACGGTATGATATCATGACTACTGAAACACTCAATTTCACAGACAGAACTTAAACCGTTAAGGAGTATATTGAGTGGGAACTTAAAATCCGTGAACTAACTATAAACAATTTGGAGTGAAAGGCAAGACGTTTACTACATGACAGATACGTCACATTTCGGTCGAGTGACATTACCTGAGTATTGCTTGATTGGGTTCTCAATGGTATCCTTCTTGCAGCACACCACAGGAGAAGTTAGCTGCAGATATTGAGTGAAATATATAAAGTGAACTGACCTCGTATGTTCGATTCAAAACACCTGGAGCTTCATTGTCACTTATTGGTGTAGATGTTATCCCACCATTTTCTTTATTTTCTTGATCGCCAGCAGGAAGCTTGGGCCTGTCTGTACATCTGAAAGATGACTCTTCAATCTATCCCAAACGATATCGTGGAAAATATGGTACATCTACCTCAACAGACTCAGCAGATGTTGTTTCACCATTCTTTGTGCCGGTACTTTCAAATTCCTATGAGCCTATAGAGGCAAGGTATTATACAAACCTGAATACAAAGCAGGATTTTCAGCTCCTTCTTTAGTTCAGAGGCCTGTAGTGATAAGATAAACATACTTAAAGCTAACCTTTTTGTTAGCCTTGATACCATGCATTTTAGCAAGCCTCTGGAGTTCTACATAGCGCAAGCTATCAATATCTACCGTCATTCTACGCCTAACCAACTAATTACGGAATCCGCGCTTCTACCGGTACATACCATATATTGTTCGTTTCACTATCCAATATTTTCAGTGGAATCAGTAAAATCTAAGTAATTTCCCTGGTACAGAAACTTGACCACATAATCCAATTTCCGAACCATGGTGGTGTATGTCAGAATCATGCTAAATGGCCCAAATGGTTGTGGACGGAATAAAAGAAGCTAAACAGGCTTTCGTATCTTATGGAAGTGTATCATCGATGCTTCCAGGTAAAGACTTATATGTATCTGACGGGTAGAAGAGAAACGTTAGGGAATTATTGTGAAATGTCGTCCTGAGTCCTTAACAATTTACCAAGATTCTTCTTGAAGGACGTCTAGGAAGTCGTTTGGACCATCGAATTTGTAGTGACCTACTTTTGTCAACAGAACGCGATTGGTTCGATGAAAACAATTATTATTATAACCAATTGTACCAGTGACTGTATTACTGTGCTCGTTTGTTTAACTGTGCTAATGACAGCCATTACACTAACTGTCCCATTGACTTTGAACTCGGTTGCGCTCAGTAATCACGTTCGTACTCCTTTGGCACGATCTCGGTATTCTTTCGATACCACGAGATCGCCAACAAATACATCTCGACTACAGCAAACATCTGCCTTCTGATTTTTGGCCTACCGGAATCTTATTGGTCTATTGGCACGTAGTCTTGTAGCGGTGTTCATAGTCAAGCTCAACTCGACACCACGCTACGAATCCAGCAGCGAATCCGAGCACATATAGGACCAAAGAAACATCACTGAGCCCTAACCAAACCGCCCAACAGTCGAGTCATTAATTATCGGACAGTTCATCGATTCTCCTCAAGGTCAAGGATAACCAACACACAACATGGACTGGCCTTACAGACTCATCCACTCATATGCGATAGGAGGTGTACCAACGGTCTGGTTTGTTATGTCAGGACTCTGAGCTATGAGTCATTAAATGTAAGGTTCCAAGACATTGTTCTTCAACTAGGGGCGATTAATCTAAGCTGTGTGTATAATCTGCAACACGTCTCACATGAACTACTGCACGCTTTGAAGTGCTAAAAGTAAGCCCGATGTCATCCGCCCACATTTAGAGTCAGTCAGATCTTTGTGATATTTTACATCATGATCCTGGCTTTAACCTTTTCTCCAAAGTTTAGCATCGCTAGCGAAAAGGTAGTAGCTAAGATGATGCTCGCTGAAGGTTATTCACATGAACTGAAAATCAAGGAGACCTTATCACTGAACCCTAGTGGACCCCACTAGGATATTCTGTACCCTGGGAAAATGGAAAGTTTATCCTGAGTAGTCACGGTGCGTGTCAACTTGTGCAACCACAAATCATCAAACTGGGATTAATTTACTACCTATACATTCCCATATTTTCTGTCATGGTTTTCAGTGGAGATGTGAAACTTGCTGTTTTTTGGCTAAACCTTCATATTACCTGAAGTTGACCTTGTCGTTAAAACGCCACATAAAGTATTTGCTTATGTAAACAACTTCATATAATGCATAATTCTGTAGAGATTTGACATTAACCTCGATGTCTTTGGTTTCGACAGTCACCACTAGCGAGCGGAGCCTTGTCATGCGTCGTGGTCATATCTAAATAGAACCCATGAGAGTGTAGTGACCTACTTTTGTCAACAGAACGCGATTGGTTCGATGAAAACAATTATTATTATAACCAATTGTACCAGTGACTGTATTACTGTGCTCGTTTGTTTAACTGTGCTAATGACAGCCATTATACTTACTCTCCCGTTGACTTGGAACTTGTACGAATCCGGTTACGCTCAGTAACCACGCTTGTACTCCTTTGGCACGATCTCGGTATTCTTTCGATACCACGAGATCGCCAACAAATACATCTCGACTACAGCAAACATCTGCCTTCTGATTTTTGGCCTACCGGAATCTTATTGGTCTATTGGCACGTAGTCTTGTAGCGGTGTTCATAGTCAAGCTCAACTCGACACCACGCTACATTTGGTGAGCCAAATATTGAAACACGCCTCAACCTCGGTCAAATCTTTCAAAGAAGGCGATTCGGTGAGTCTATTGTTTTATCTATCCACGTCTGTCATATATTTTCATATTAATTTTTAATATATAATATATTTGACATGACGGATAACGATAAGAATAGTATTAATATAATAAACTCCGATGTACGCGTACCGAATCCTCGGCACATTTTATTCGCGTGACGATAAATTCCACGCCTTATTCGAGAAATTCCCCAGAATAACCAAACCACTCGAGGAGATTTCATCGATGACCAATCGTGTGGTACACCACATAGTCATCCGCGGACCACCAGTCACGGCAAGACCACGCCGACTGGCACCGGACAAATTAGCCTTCGCTAAACGTGAGTTTGACAATTTACTATCTACTGGTATTATTCGTCCTTCTCACAGTCCTTGGGCCTCTCCTTTACATATGGTGCGCAAAAAGGATGGGGTTAGTTGGAGACCATGCGGCGACTACCGAGCATTAAACGTAGTTACGCGCTTTGATAGCTACCCCATCCCCCACATACACGACATCACGGCATCGCTCAAGGGCACGACTATCTTTTCTAAAATCGATCTGGTACGAGCATATCACCAGATCCCAGTCGCTCTTGAAGACATCGAGAAAACTGCTATCACGACTCCTTTCGGTCTGTTTGAGTTCCTACGAATGCCATTTGGATTACGGAATGCTGCTCAAACTTTCCAAAGGTTTATCGATAGCATAGTAAGAGACTTGGATTTTGTTCACGTCTATATTGATGACCTGCTGATCGCATCATCAAACGTAGATGAACATTATCAACACCTTACGCTATTATTCCAACGTCTTTCGGATAATGGAATAGTAGTCAACCCAGAAAAATGTGAATTGGGTAAATCAGAAATAATATTTCTGGGTCACATCATCAAACAAGAGGGTATTCTGCCTTGCGAGGACAAAATTCGAGCAATCAAGGAGTACAACGTGCCGTCCTCACTCAAGGAACTGAAGGCTTTTCTCGGTTTGGTTAACTTCTACCGACGTTTCATCCCTCACGCGGCAGAACGGTTACGCCCATTAACCGATTTACTACGCGGTAATCCACGCAAATTAGAATTGAACGATACCGCACGTACTGCATTCTCAGAGATCAAAACGGCTCTCGCTGAAGTTACACTCCTCGCTCATCCTGACCCATCAGCCACGCTTAGTATAGCGGTTGATGTATCAGATTTCGCTATAGGAGCCGTTATGCAACAGAATATCTCCGGTAGTTGGCAACCCCTCGAATTTTTCTCACGACGCCTTACTCCCACGAAGACGAGATATAGCGCTTTTGGTCGCGAGCTGCTTGCAGCCTACTGCGCCATCAAACATTTCCGGCACGCAGTAGAAGGACGTCAATTCATCTTATTCACCGACCATAAGCCCTTAACGTATGCCCTGCATACCAAGTCTGACCGCTACTCACCACGAGAGTGCAGACATTTGGACTATATCTCCCAGTTCACGACAGACCTTCGTCACATTAAAGGCGAGTCGAACTACGTTGCCGATGCTCTTTCACGTATCCAGACGAATGCAGTTACTTTACCGGTGCTCGATCTTCCTGCTATGGCGGCCGCGCAAGCAAACGATCCTGTCTGTACAGAAGCACCACAATCTTCGTCCCTTCAGTGTCAGGAAGTACCCCTAGCTACTAGCTCAGGTACTATCCTATGTGATATTTCTACCGGTCTACCTCGACCCATCGTACCCTCTACCTATCGCCGTCTCGTCTTCGATGCCCTTCATGGATTGTCTCATCCAGGTATCGCAGCCACATTACGCCTCATCGCTGCACGATACGTCTGGCCGTCCATGAATAAAGATGTTCGTATGTGGGTAAAACAATGCTTACAGTGTCAACGATCAAAAGTGCACAGGCACGTAGCTGCCCCCATTGGCACGTTCGCTACGCCTGATGCTCGCTTTGATCACGTACATATAGACATTGTAGGACCATTGCCACCATCGCATGGGTATGATCACATACTCACGTGCATTGACCGTTTTACAAGATGGCCCGAAGCTATTCCCATCACGTCTATCACGGCGGAGACAGTTGCTCACCGCTTCGTAGAACGATGGATAGCATTGTACGGTTGTCCCTCGACTGTCACGACTGACCGAGGACAAAAATTTGAGTCCGCATTATTCTCCTCACTGACCCGGCTGCTTGGTACGGAGCGCATACGCACCACCGCCTACCATCCAGCATCGAATGGTTTAGTCGAACGGTTTCATCGCCAACTTAAAAGTGCTCTCCGAGCACACGAAAACGACAATTGGTACGAAACCTTACCGCTCGTTCTCTTAGGCATCAGAACGAGTTTGAAGGCAGATATTCAATGTTCCGCCGCTGAACTTGTATACGGCACGACATTGCGTCTGCCTGGGGAATTCTTCACACCACGGAGCAGTAACGATTTCGGTAAATCAGACTACGTCCATCGACTGTCTGCATTTATGCGAACGCTGTCTCCGGTGTCAACTCGAATACAACATCGACAGGTCGCTCTCCCTCGAGAGTTATCTACCTGTTCACATGTTTTCATACGAGTAGACTCGGTACGCAAACCTCTACAACAGCCTTACGAAGGCCCTTTTCACGTGATCTCTCGTCACGAAAAGACCTTCAAGGTTGATCGACACGGCCGCGTCGAGATCGTCAGCACTGATCGTCTCAAACCAGCACACGTCGATGACAGTGCCCTACCCGATAACTTGAGACTCAATGCTAGACCTATCAAACCTTCTAGCGGGATCTCTACGTCTACCTCGGATCCCACGCTAGATACATCAGAGACCTCGTTCTCACGTCCCGGTCAACAGCACGCGTCATCTGCACCATCTACGGACGAGACTTCCGTCTCACGTCCAGATCAGCAGACCACGCCTCCCTTGACCTCGGATGAGATCGCAGGCTCACGAAGTACGAACGAGACCACCGTCTCACGTTCCGGTCGCCGAGTACGATTACCCGTACGCTTTCGCGACTAAACGCACAGTCAATAACATACGGTGTAGGATTATTCCTATACTACACGCATGCTACACTTTTCTTTTTTTGATTTTTTTTGTATCCTGAGCCCACGCCTCCGACCATCGTCCATTTGATAACGTCGACTTCAGTCAACTTTGGCGAAAGCTGGTTTGGCCACCCACGCTCTAGTCAACGCACTCAGTCGATTATCTGGTCTAGAATTCGCCTGGCATATGCTTGGTAGTTATGGTCGCGTCCGGTTTCTTGGCTCAACGTGGTTTCGTCCTACGTCTGCAGCGTTTTCTGGTTCACATCCCTACGAACGCAATCATCCGATTCTGGATACAAACCACTCTTGTGTGGTATGCTAACTCGACCAACAAATACAGCACACTTCTCCTGGTACCGTTCTGCGCAAAAGACTTTCGTTGACAACTCGAGGATCAATGATCACTTCCTGTTTCGCCAATTTCCTCCGTCCTACAACCGCAATTCTGCCGATCAGTCCCACGAATTAAACCGCTAACTATCGAAAGTGTAAACCCTTTCTAGCGGGGGGCTCCTGTAGTGACCTACTTTTGTCAACAGAACGCGATTGGTTCGATGAAAACAATTATTATTGTAACCAATTGTACCAGTGACTGTATTACTGTGCTCGTTTGTTTAACTGTGCTAATGACAGCCATTATACTTACTCTCCCGTTGACTTGGAACTTGTACGAATCCGGTTACGCTCAGTAACCACGCTTGTACTCCTTTGGCACGATCTCGGTATTCTTTCGATACCACGAGATCGCCAACAAATACATCTCGACTACAGCAAACATCTGCCTTCTGATTTTTGGCCTACCGGAATCTTATTGGTCTATTGGCACGTAGTCTTGTAGCGGTGTTCATAGTCAAGCTCAACTCGACACCACGCTACAAGAGATGTTCCTTCTCCTCCAGATACTCAGACAGGTTGACATCCGTTCACCGACACTTGTCTTTTCTCAAATGTCCGATTCCTATGGATCTTTCTTTCTTGTTTGTCTTCTAGATATCCTTATAAAGGTACTCTGACAAAAGAAACATCTGGTTTGGTCACATCTACAGTATCTTCACACTTTTGATGAGGGGATATTACTGTTAGCGATAGCCATAATAAGTGCTGTTAATACTATTATGAATGATTAGCTGTTGTTGTGACCTTTAAATGCGTGTGTTGTTTGATCAACACATAAACTTTGAAGTGCGATTTTTATTAACTAAAGTCAGTACTAATTTTCGATGCGTTATTTCACGGTCAACTCATGGGTAATATTCTTGATGTAAATATTAAAATGGTCTGAGCACTTTTCAAACACTCAAATACATCTTACGACTCCATTTGTTTCCTATTCAACGATTCAGGCGTTAATTTACAATATTTATTTCAGTCTACAAGAGAGATCAGGCTGTATGAGTGGACATGAACTTTCCAACAAAGTTAGCATGAATGCGATTACTATCTGAAGCATTTCTAGATTTAGATTATTTTATGTCACATTGTTTGCTGCTTGGTATTACAACTGTTTCCAAAGCTTGATGAAGAACCATTAGTCCACCACTAAGGACAAACCGGTGAGACTCCCTAAACTGTATTTAAAATTACTAATAGCTGGCATGATCCTGAATGTGCCGCACATGAACATTCGAAATGATAGATTAACATCCCGAATCAAGTTTTATGTCAGTTATTTTTCAACCACATCTGGTCTTTAAATGTAAACTATCCTGGCATCCGATCTAAAGTCTCATAACAATTTACGGCAAAACCGCTGCAGTTTTCTGAGTGATATAATACGCCGGTGGAATTGTCCTTACCGCTGAAGGTATTACTGTTTCCTCTATTGTACAAGCTGAAGGAATTGGAGACATCGAGTGTAGTTGTAGTGTTAGTATGAACTAATAATTCCTTTGTACTTGATGACTGAATGATTTCGAATCCCAGATAGAATATATTCGCTCATGTTTATCTAGTTCTTCTTAGTCTAATTAGCATTATTTCTAGGATTCCTAGCTCATGCAATAATTCGAATGCTTCTAACTATCACAGTAGCCTTACACATAAACTCTTGAGGAACTACCATGAATGTTTTGTGCGACTCAATCGTTGAGTCAAACACACTATAACTTTTCTGTGTGCATCGGAAACTATACCTAAACTATCATGTTGATTATCAGTGTATCTTACTAAATAAGGAGCCAGAATGGTTTTAAACAGCTATTCGTGGGGTGAATGAAACTTTCATCTAATAGATTTCTGTATATATCAACAGTTGAACTTCGATATTTTCTGAAAGAGTTCTACCCATAGGGTAATGGTCAGGCATGAAATTAACACCTGTAGTAATTATGAGTTGTTGTCTTCAGTTCTCAGGAAACTATGATACTTTGAACTGAAAGATCCTTGGACTCCCTCGAAACAAAGCATCAACACGATATGATCTATAATAGTTCGCGATAGTGATATTGTAATAACTGAATGAAGGCTGTAACAATAATTTTAAAAGAATATATAAGCCTGGTCAGACTTCAAAAATAAACTCAGAAAGATCTACTCATCACCAACTTAAGCCTAATCATCCCGACCATTTTTCTAGTTATTTATACAATTGATAGACCAAATAAAATGGTTTATTTCTTCTCCTGTCAGCTTATAATTACACGGAAGTGTTTACCTAAAAAGATAAACGTCAAGGGGTTTGGATCACTGACATATTCAGTTATTGTTTGTTCATATCGAAATTCCGTTATTTCTGTGTGTGTACGTTAACTGTTGTTGGATAATTAGATAATCTGAATGTAACGGAGATTGGAATTATTTTCCATCGGATGTTGTGTTATTCAGACGTTAGGAGATTCAACCGTACACAAAAGTGTGTTAACCTGGTGTTCTACAGTGTTTATCGATAAATACTTATTAATAGTTTGCAAGTTAGTGTTTATTGTTTGGTCGCTGATTCATTCTCACAAACAATAGGTGGTTGTTTTGTGGTAATTTGCGTCCCGCATGTCTTTCAGAGTCATGTAAAATCATCTGGGATTAATTTCTCCAGCACCTACTAAAAATCTAGTATATAGTAGAATCTTAGGCAGTCTATAATGATCTCTTGATTGTTTCAGATTAAATGCATATTATCGGCAACGAATTAACTGAGTGACCTTTCTCATTTTAAAAGGCCGTCATTTTACTCTGTATAAACAAGACTGACAGAGCATTAGTGATGTAAATTCAGAAAAACAATGATTGATCTTCAAGGACGTTCTCTACGTTGTTCTGTACAGAAAAAGCATTAATGGTAACAAGTCTTCTAATTGAACGCTAGATTCGGTTGCTAAGTTCTTCTAGTAACCCCAGGCTAAATTTAAAAAGCGACATAGACAAGAGGGAAAATAGAGAAACGTTTTATCCTAAGGTTCGTCTATGTACAGAAAATCTGTGGTATTCACAGTATTGTATATGATCTTTGGCTTACGGAAATTTCTGGAACGCTACTATACACAGTAGCAGCATAGGTAATCATCCAATCAGAAACTCAACATGTGAATTTTCACTCTAGTTATTTCTGGCAAAATTTTTATTGAATGCTGATTGGATAAAATGCTCCTAAGCATTTTCAGAAACTTTTAGGCTTTTTTCGAAGGATTTTCTTGATCTTCTCAACAGTTTGTACTGTGTTGTCCAGTTGCATACATAGCTTCTTTAGATCATATGTTTTCTACGATTCCACTTACTATTTATGGCATGACTTCTAATGAATTAAAGGACTTTTTAATTGATCCGGTTACACCAAACGTATCGAAAACCCACAATTTTGGTTTACTCTGTTGGTCTTTGTTTATTTGGTTTGAAGAATCAGCACTTACATAGCCTGGTCTCTTTCTGTCCTTTTTGTTAGATCTTCAATTCACCTCACTAAACAAATTCTTTCATTAGGATACTTAGCTGATTCTTCAGAATTGGACAAAGAGAGTCTGTACAACTACCACATGGAGGTCGAGAAAGCCGGTCTCAGGTAGCTTTACTAAAGTTTACCCAGTCGACCTAGTCCAGCACCCCTCAGGATGGGTGCTGCAGTCACCCACTTGGGAATCCCGTACTTCATACCCTTTGAACTGTTATATTTACAAGCTCAACAGGTTTGCGATCTTTCGAGAGTAAAAATATGCTTCTGTGAGACTGATTTTCAGGAGAGATCAAATACTGACTCTATCGATTGTTTGATTACTTTAAAGTCCCATTTGTAACACCGATTTCTCCAGCTTCAGATATTTTATTGATGGCGAATATCTGGGGCACTTCTAATACGCATTTGGTTTTAAGTTGAAGAGATTACTCATTTGGAGCAGCTATCTAATTTATGTTAGTACAGCCACGTAGACAGCAACTAACATTGTTCCCCAGCAAGTCATATCAGAGTTATAGCTTTGTTAAATAGACAGGTCTCATATTTTGTTGTTTTCTGGTTCTGATTTTCGGTTTTTGTTAAAAGTTATTTACACGTCCTTGAGCTTCGGATTCCATAATCAGCTCAGCTTTCTGCTGCAGAGGTCATGACTTATAATCTTTTTATAGAAATTCAATTTGAATATTTAAATGTCACCAGGAGCTTTATGACATTGTTTTCCAAATACACCATCATTGATTCTGAACCCAATGTTACCAAGAAGATGTTTATGAGCCGTGGAACGCTTGGATAAGGCGAATAGACGTCAACACGAAGATCTAATTGGGAAGACAATGCTTAGGTATAAGGGGTGGTCACTCTGAAAACTTATTCTTTTTGTGATAAAGGCATTATCCTATTACCACATTGAATGTATCCTGTAGCGGTTTTCTAAAAAGCACTGTTGGTTGTCACAATAGGATAAGTCAGTGCGGACAACTATGTGACTTCGAAGTAAGATCTCACAAGTTAGGTAGTTTCATGAAGGCTATTTCACGGTACTGGGTTCAGTTTGTGGTTGTAGTAACCAAGATATATAACAGCTTCCTTATAATAACATAACAGACATACAGAAAGGCACAGAATATATACCGTTGTGAAACTTATGATTGAAATTAAAATGGATTATACGTGAAAATTTATTTGTTCACGCATTGCAGCCACTTGATAAAATCCAACCGTTATAGTAAGAACAAATCAGAATTCAGAAATGAACTCTGTATTTTTGAGATTTATTTGTCGCTAAACTTCTTATAATATCGTAACGAACGTTCAAGACTGTACAAGAGATGTACAGAAAAGGTACTATAGGAAAAAATTAACTATAGGCAAAACTAATCATACGTCAACGGTACTTTTCTCATATGCTATGCGGTAACTGCCTAATGTTCGTCCGATACCGATGTAAAGACAGTCTGAATCTGTCGCATTTATTTTATCAACATACATACAACGTTAGGTTCAGACACCATTATGATGGTGTCTAAATAATTTTTTTTTTATTTTCTCTTTCTGTACCACATGTTTTGTTTTAAATTGTCAACATCCTTAAATATCATAGCAAAGAAAGGCGATATTTTGAAATGGCAACGCAATATCCTGATAAAATTGGTGGACTCCTTTTAAAGGTATAATAGTCTTCTAAAGTAAATTTTGCTAAGACGAGAGATAATTTGGCACTGATGAACATGATTTTTGCTGATGGTTACAAAGGAGATGTAGACGAATCCTGTCTACTACAGTCACTTTTAAACAAAGCACATTTGAATGTTAAAGTAACCGCTTTTTCGTCATATTAAATTCAGAGTTTATCTCATGAACTTGCATTAAAAGCGACGGAAGAATACTGCTCGCCAGCAGAGTTTGCTGATGATATACTAAAGCTGAATGATCGATGTTTGTTGGCACAACGATCAAAAGTTTCTTTTGAAAGAAGTGAGAATAAAGAAATGTTAGTTCAATAGATTTGGAAGGTTTTATCAGTCGGTGTTCATTTTTTAGGTGCTGAAGAGTGTTGAGGCGTGTTAGTCTGTGTAACATTGGTTGCTTCCTTCAAAACTCTATAAAAGAAACAATCTAATATCAGCCCGAGTGGACCTTTTAGGTGTGAGATGTTATTAGGCAACATGAGTTTAATGATTGCTTTAAAGAGCTTTCGATATTCTGCTGGATGATGGCAAGAGCTTCAAAGTAGAGCTGGTGGTTCAGAGAATTCAACCATTTGGTATTAATGAATTGTATTCTATCAGAAAGTTTTCCTAATATTATTGCTCTTAAGATAAATTTGAAAGCCAGATATTGATGATCTTGTTTGTTACGATACTCATGGTTAGGTCTTTACATTTATTATCATGATAATAGACATATTTAAAGGAATTAATTATTATCTCATCTCTGTCCGGAAACAGGCATCGGTTATGATTATCGGATGAATTATGAGTCATTCACTACATAGAATCAAATAGGCATTATTTTCCTGTTCACTTTAAGAACATGCATTTTAGATATTACTATCAAATATCATCGTGAATTTGAAATAATCTACTGACTTACGACAGCTAAGTTTTTGATGACTTTTCTCCATTACTTAACAGAAATCTGAACACAAAAGAAAATGGTCAGGTAGATGCAATAGATCTTTATCCGTTAAAACATTTGAGCCCCGGTGAAAAGGTAAGAAATAATAGACATTGTTTTAGCTTTAATGTAGAATGATAGTAAGGTGAACAGATTTTATCTGAAAAAATATCAAAGTGTATTAATTTCGTTTGTGGCATTTACTGGTAACCCAAAAATCGCTGATCAAATTATGTAATATTTGCATAAAGTGTCTTTTACTCAGAATAATCAGCTTATAAATAGTGGTCTTCATTATTTAATCACAGTCGAGGTATGACTAGAAACAACGGTAGCCCGTTTGTAATGATAAGCACCTACAAAACAAACTTATTTCTGCGAATCTCATTCATCAACAATGATTAATTGTTTACCATATTACTTCATTTCAACCTAGATTGTGTCGCGTAGCAACAATGCTTTGCTGCTCAACATTTGTACAGTTAAGATAAGGAATACTGAAAATGGTATATACAACTAGCAATAATTTCCTGCCTAACATACAGATGTATGAAGAGTTTATTTCAACATACTTCCCTCAATTCATACAGCTGTAAGTCTAAATGACCGATCAGTGGTAACAAGTGTGAAATAAGCAAATGTTTAAAAAATTACAAGACATCCTTTTTAGATCGTTTGTAAAATAAATTCATTGACATTAAAATAAAAATAGGTATATCTAAATTAAGCTAATAAAACTAATCTCACTGAATTATTTTTGATATTGACATTCATTCTCTCATTGACCCAAAAATTTTTAAATCGTTTCCTCGTAAAGCCTGCATTTGTTACTTAATAATAATCTCAAAAGTTATTTATTGGTCAGTACCGTTTTTATGACATATATATGTACCCTGCCAGTAATCGATAAAAAATATCACCATTTTTAATAAAGATTAGCCCCAACGTGGGCTTGGCTCCAACTTACAATATTGTCACAATAACTAAAGACGCATTCCTAAGCGTATTATATTCAGCACCTTATCCCTCACCAGAAGAATTTTAAGGGAATTTTACTGCTTTTGTAGAATGTTGTGATTAAAATCGGTCAAAACCAGTCATATATACGTGCATCATCACTGTCTCTCTCATAGATGTTGAAAAATTAGCTTATTGATCTTAATTTTGCACATCATTCTTGAGTTTGTTTCAACTGATCTTTTTGTGTTATGTTAAGATTGTATGTAACCGAAGAAGATCCGCAAAATAGAGAGAATAATCTTATTTTACCACGTCTTTTCTTCTTTCTCGGACTAATTTGGCTTGGTTATTTATTCTCTGAAGAAGTGGCTTACACTGAGTCATGAAACTTCAGAAAATATCATTTTTCTACTCACTGGGATATTAAAAATATATTATCTTCATTTATAACAATCTAATCAATGCTCAATTTTTTTGAAATTATTAAGTCAAACCTTGGTAATGGTACCTAAAAATTATCACAATGTTTCGTTTCATGTACTTTTCGCCGGTTGTGTATTTTAATATAATAGATGAAATAATATATTTGTTCTTCTTCCATCTTTTATTTTCATAATTCAGTTTAAATTAGAAAATGCTTTGAAAATATTAAGCGACCCAAGTCATCCATTTAATCGTCAAACAGTACAGAATGCATATGGAATACAGCTTCCAACAATATTACAAACACGCATAACTGAAGAGCAACAACGACAAAACGTAAGTGTGATTTATCAGTAAGCAAACTGACCTTCACAAACAGATTTACGGATTTCATAATTACAAACTTGTTGGTGTTTCACTGGGTTGATAGATAAATTTATTATGAGATAAAATATTATTAAAAAGTGTATATATCTTTTCGGTAATAAAAAACCGTAAGTGATGATAACTCTGGGTAGGCCAAATTTAGTTAGGGATTCTAAAGTAAGGAGAAGAATATGGTGAGGGAATATTTTGTCCTATGTAAAAAGTGACATATGTGCAAAACATGCTTGTTTAATATGATTCTTATACTGATATGCCTTAAGATTGCGAAAACAAGTCATGGCTGCGCTGTAATACCAGGCTATTACAGCTTCTTTTTAATTTCAACCGCAGCCTTTACAAAAGGCAATCTCAAAAGGGTGACGAAAGATTACTAACCACAAGATTCCTTTTTTGGTTGAAAAAGAACTGATATAGTTGTGTCGATGAGGCTGTCAAACTAATGTGACCAGATTCAAGAAAAAAGGAAAAATATCTATTTGACGTTCAGATTTATATGATGTCGAAAACTGATCAAAACTATATCTCAATTCACTGAACTCGGTAGATTTTACCTACACTAATTAAAAGTGAGATTTCCAATAAACCAAACTAAGCCACACTTATCACTTGTTAATTAATAGGCAATTGTGTGGACGCAATTTATAAAAGACATTACAAGTTTAAACTGACACAACTATAAAATATAACTGATTTGCTGTGTTATCATACTCACTCTTCGATAACTATCCCTAGCGAATAAAGCAACATCACTGAAATCAGTTATTATTGGTATTCAGCTGTCGACTTCGTTTTAAGTCCTACAGTACAGTAGATTGGAGAAATATTGAAATCATTAAGGTAGCTGGATTTATCGTTTGCGCTGACTCAAATTTTAACCGAACGAATTCCGAAAGTTTTACTGGTCAGTTCAATGAAAATTTTCTAGAAAACTTAAGCTGCTAACCAACAACAGTCTAAGATGGTAAAACACAGATAAAAGTGAAGGTCACATACAACTAGTGAGGTATAACTTCTGTTTAATCATATCACTTAATAAGAAAAGAACAAATATTTTGAGTTGTTGGAGTGTCTGGTTTTACACAGGTGTTGCTTCTGGTTTCTTAACTCCTATAGAAAACTTGATAGAAAGGTCCTTCATTAAAGTGACGACATTTAGAAGAACGAATTGAAAACAAGCACTATCTGTCAACTTTCAAGCATAATAATTATGACATAATCCAATTACACAGTAAAGGTTTATGTAGTTTATTTCAAATCACACTACTTTTGTAGGGGCTTGTCATACTATTACCAAGCGGTATAAACGGACAAAGATGAAAGTTATTGAAAATCCAACTTATCTTCCTGAACGTTGATCACTATTACCGTTAATTCATCACTTATGCCTAAGTTTTACAATTTATCAAACGAGTGGATCTTTCAACTAAATTTTTTTGATCTCTTTTGTTTAATTTCAGAGAAAGATGCAAGAAAGTAAAAGTCAGTCAAATCTCTCACTAACTACCGTTAGAAAAAAGAAGAGGGATTTAAAAGTATGCATGAATTACTATAATCACTTGACCTTTTTAAACGCTATCGATATTCAATGTTTAATGTTACAAGTAACTTCAAGTTTATTTAAATTTAATCGAATATAATTAGTCTACTTACGAAACTGGGCATTTTCAGTAGGCCTATAGTCAATTAGTGATCACTTCAGTCAAAATTACTGACATTACACTCATTGTCTTTTGATGATTTTGTATTGAACGGGAAATGTTCTAATAGTTTATATCAGATATTAATCCAGGTTGAATATTTCTGTCAGGTGTTGTTCCAAGTGATTTAACTATAAAAACACTTTTCATGACAACCAAGATAGTTATGATCGTGTGATGTCTAATATGCCATTTTTATCGACCACAATAACCTTATTTACTGTAAATATATGTAAGCACTTACTAGCTTACTAACAATACGCATATTTAACTAATCCCATTCATCTGCATAAGTTACTGATACCACAGCTGGTATTTCGTATAGTATAACCGGTTAGCTGTGAGGATTTAAGACAAATCAGTTCATTAGTGCACCTTAGTTTTTATTAATCTTCTTGGTAACATAAGTTAATGAGGAAAACCGATGACGAAATTTTCTCAATGTGTTTCAGCTTATTTCATGAGTGGTTATTGTAATGGTAGTTAAAATTGAATTAACCACCCTAGCTATTTCTATTATGTCTATTGGCTGTAACGTATTCGCCAGCTGCAGCTGTTAGTCTACCACCTCAGGGACCATATCGAGGAACTGAGGTACTAGTAACTGTCATTCCGACTCATTGTTCAGTGCATGTAGTGCACGTCAAAGTAGGTACGTCAGAGTAGACCTCAAAATAATCAGATCTCCAACAAGTGCGACACGCAAAGCTCCCAACCACTGGGTAGTCAAGCTGTGTCAGCAGCCGAGGAACTAGGAAATCTCGTGCCTTCTAGTTAACAGAGTCTACTCCATAAAATAACTCCTTCACCCAACCCCACAGCAACGTTCCCATAGCCATCACCACATTCCTCCTCAGTACCTCAAACAGCTGCAGCCAAGGCACTTCCATCTTGATTCAGTGATTTGTGAATACTATATATATATTTACATATACAAAGGGTAAAACATTTAAAGTTTTTTTCAATCTTCATTGAATGACAAAAATTGAAGTTGATTCAATATGATGAAACGTCGGATAATAATTGTAATGCTTTGAATTTAATCCAACGTGGTCTAATTCCATCGAATGCACAAATTACGTTTGATCCATCACCAATGCAAACAAAATCAATACATTTAATATCTCCAAGTACAAAATTACCACATCAACCTATTACAATTAATGGTAAATCCCTTTGTTTTTATCATTATTTCTATAGAATAGATAGAATGTAACTAGAAGTAGTGGAGTTCAAGACGCGTGTTTTGTCCTACTTGGAACTCATTAGTTGGGTGTCCCTGTGTTCTCAGGTTGATCCTCACACTGGGACTCGAATGAAGTACCTTTCACCTCAAACACCATTGAGTTATTTACTTAGATGCTGAGTCTAAACAGCAGTTCACTACTGGCCACATTCCATCAACTCTCTATAAACATGTGTTATAATGGCTATGTTAAAACAATCCACATGGGATGCACATATGTCAACCAAGACCGCCCAAATTTTAGTCAATATTATCAACTATAGGACGATTCGAACCATCACAAATCAAATTAATAATTTGGAAGTGTCATATTTTCTATTGTTAGGTGGTCGGATGAAGTAAACAGAAGTTCGTGGTCAGTCATGACCAGAATATGTTAATAGTAACGTCTCAGACAGTAAAATTGAGTGAAATATATGTTAATCCTCTAAGAAATGTTGATTCCTTGAGGAACGATTGTATTCCATAATAAAATGTACACTCATGGTTTAGCATAAGATCAATTACATGACGTCTAAATCTCATAGAGAATTCCATTAGAGTTGAAATTCAGTCATTTATATGACTAATTTTGAGTTGATTCACAATGTTACGTGTTATAATTGTGAACGGAACTTTAAAGCAAACAACCGAGATATGGTTCAACGCACAGAAAAAGGAAAACGATAAATGGTAGAAGACTTGTTTCACAATCCAGAACATAAAAACTGTGACAGATTTTTAACTGAATATGTCCAGTAATATACAGATATTACTTGTATTGATTATTAGTCAGCGTATATTACACATAACAGAAACAGTGGGAATAAAAAATAGATTTCACATTAAATTAATATAAATGATTGTTATACTGAATCTATATATGATTTTACATTTGGCCGCTTTCTAACGTTACACAATATCATTTAATAATATCAGTGTTTTCTGGCTCATATTATCCTGACATAGTTGGACTCCAGTACTCCTTAGTTTTCAACAGTTATCTAGATGGTTTCAGTTTGGCGGTAAGTATGAACTACTATGTTGGTGGGTACAGACTACCTGAATGAAGTCTGCGCGATAATTGTAACCAACGAATGGAGACATTGACTGATATGGTTCATAATTAGTTATAATGGCTCAGATATATTCACTCTTTATCCTCTTCAGTTTCAAAATGATCTTATACTTTTTAATCTTCTAATTAATTGTTTCTTCTCAAACTATATTGTTTATGCCTCAGGTTTTCTACTATTACTGATACTGTTGCTACTTCTACAACGGTGGCATTTATCTTGACGATTTCACCACGTTCTGTCAAGATTTAGTTTTGTAATTTGAACCGTAGCATATATGTTCTAGGCTTTAAGTTGCTTAAGATTGATTATTCGAATTTCCACAAATCCTCTTATCCATCTTAAAAATATTTGCTTTTGTTAAATCTTATTAGACTTGTGTCCAGTCTATGAACCTACTAATATTCATGAAGTCCCAAAACCCATAACACTTAAAAAGAAATCACGTAGTGTTCTATCTGACTCAAAATCCGTTGCCGTACGTGATGTGAGCAAAGCTGACAGAAATACAGAATCTGTAAGTTATCACCATTTTACGGAAGCAAAATGCTTTATTTACACCATATATGACGATAAACATTCATTTCAGTTGGTCGTACTAAATAAATTGACTCATTGATAGTACAAACACTTGACACATATATTTTTGTTGTAACACAATCAAATATGAGCAGAATGAAAAAAAATCCTTAAATTTTTGTAGTATATTGAGGTGGTTGCTGAATTTCACAGTTTACTTCATAACCTGACGTTTAGTTCGACAATCAGCGAAAACCAAGAAGCAATAAGTAGTTGTTTCGTCCTGGTTTATGACTCCCCAGCAATTACCATCGACAATCATACAGGAGTCTGAATCCAGGACCTTCAGATCTCGAGGCAAACACAATTTAAAGAGTCTTTCTAATTGCAGTACCGCAGAAATTTCTAAGTGTTGAATAGTAAAACTAACTTAAGCAGATAAATTTGAACAATACGTATATGTTAACAGTAGACATCCTGTATTGAAGATTCTGACTTTGACGTTGGCTGACAGTCTTTTCGAGTTTTATATGTTCTTCAATTATAAAAATATTGCCTTTTCTTTACCAATCCTTGCCGTCACATCTGCACTAGATCTTCCTTGTTCATCGATAATTCTGCCCAGATGCATGAAACTTCCTCTTGTAGCTCTTCTAGAGCTACTGCTGGTCTCAAGCTTGGGTGAAGAAGGAGGGTTGGGCATGGGTTAAGCAACCCGACCCAATAGAACACAACCGTGATAAAAAATCACTAGCCAGGGAAACAAATTAAGCCAATTCTGAAAAATATTTTACTAAAATTTAAAATTATGAAACAAAATAGGTTTTAGTGATCTGGTTTCAATAGTCTTGAATAGTTGTGGTCAAAAAAGTAGATAGAATAGTTCCAAATTATTGTATTGAATCTCTTAACATAAACAATGCGCCTGTTTAAAAGTATATTGTGACTATGTATCAAAACCAAGGTTGAATTTGATAATTTCAAATATATCGAACATTAAATAGAAAGATAACAATGAAATAACGATATATTTGTGGTATCCTGATCGGTGGTAATTGAAATTTCTAACGTTTCATAACTTAATATAAGCCACTAATAGACATGTTTTGATTTGATTCATTTATTTACTCTGAAGAAGTGGGTTATATTAAGTTACGAAACGTTAGAAATTTCAATCTCTATTCATTGATATAAAAAAATATGTCATTATTTTATCATTGGCATTCTATTCATATTAAGTTTGTTTGAAACAAATAAGAACTTGGTATTGATATCTACATTAGTATTATCGTACTTTATTCACATTTATTGTCTTTACATTTGGTTGTTCACATCTAAAGGTATTTATCACAGAAAATCCTACCTTGTCGAAAAGACAGGCATCTTCCAAAGCTACTGTAAGTTACAGTTAATAAAATATCGATACATGTAGGTCAGTTTATTAAATCTATTTATATGTTCTTTACGTGTGATAATCATTAGTTTTATTGATAGCGATTTGTATTTTGACACTGTTGATGTTAAAGACTGTTATTATTCCATCTGTATTAGTATATGTATATCTTGAGCAGATGATGCTCATATTGTTGTTTGGTGACAAGTTTTAGAAAATTGTGAACATGCACACTAGAATCCAGATATATCCTACTGAGAAGTTCTGAATAGAACGAAATTTTCAGCTCATTATTTCGCACTACTAACCAAGAATCAACAGTACTATTTGTGTCGAATGTATTTTTTTTCTGTAGCCTCCTCCTTGTACACCGATAACTACTTATTCATCACATGGCAATTTTTGGCTAACTACAGAAGAAGGACTATTTCAAACACAATCAGAAGATTATCAAGCATTTGAAGCACAATTTACTGATAACTGGGACAAGTAAGCAATTCTTATGTATTTTTCATCAAAGACTAACAACTAGAAAATTATCATAAACTAGGTAACATTTAACAATTGTTCAGTATGTAATCAACATCACAATTAACATTAATAAATATAAAAACTACTCATGATTACGTTGCTATTATTTAACTCCTAACAAGTTCTTGTGAGAAAACATTATCTATGAACTTGATGAAATCGAGAGTCGGGCAATTAATTACCAAGTAAAAAGCCCCTGATTGCGGTATATCGCAATCCAATTAACTATGATAGTATGAACATTTGTGTTGTAAAATCCATTGACTGAATATTATGTTGGTTGTTTAAAGACTGAATGGATCTTTCTAATTTCAATTTTTATATAACCTTGAATTCATGTTAATAGTTACTAATTGCTGATTGTCAATGATTCTATATGGCATAAGACTCCCTAGTAAAAAAATTAACTTTCTAATAATGGAAGCTTTTTTTTTAAGGAATAAGAGAAATGATAATTGTGATCGAATGATAATTTTATGAAATAAACAGTTATTTTTATTTGCCTCTTAATCCCTTTTTTATTTTTGAAAGAATATCAATTCTACTATGTGAACTCGAAAATTTATTCGATTTCTATGGCATATCAGTGGCTGTTGTTAACGGTATAAAGTGAGTTTCATTTTATCGTTGACATGGTTACCTCCAATCATCAAAATTCTCAACACAGTGCATCCAATATCGATTCACTTAGACTAGTTGGTTAGATCGCGAATTGATCGGTAGAATACAATCAACACTGAAGATTAACTAGATAAGAACTTGAGAAATATTAATTATTCAGTCATCTGTAAATACCACAGTCCTATAAGAGGTCATTCGCTGCCCGTGAAACTCAATGGTAGCATCTCATACTCTAAAACTGAATGATGATGGAGATAAATTCCCCTCGGAATTATAGGTACACCGTGCCGAAGAGTGCTAAATAACACGAAATCTAGGTCTGACGTTCCTGGACAACTGCCTACAAACACATAATGTATTACTTACATCCTAGCTTACTCCTGTTACCTCTCGTTAAGCATAGGCCGCCGACCAGCATTTTCCAACCAACTATGTCCCGAGCTGTCTTTCGCGGTTGTTTCTAAGTTTGAATCATTTATTTGATGTTTCCCTCCGATTCCTGTTGCAATATATTCATTGGTCTACCTCTCATTCCTTGCCTTCACGATCCCAAGTTAGGGATTGCCTCATGGGGCAGTTTGATGGTTTCCACAATGTATTACCTATCCGCCTTCAGCGTCTTTTCCCAGTTTCTTCAGATGAAGCTGGTTTGTTCTCTGCTATAGTATGTATGCATATATATATAGGTTCAAAAGATTTATCATATGTGATGCTGGTTGGGAAAAATATTTAATTCAATAATAGCAAAGTTTCGTACCAAGTATGGTCAGGACAGTTGTTTGGTGCATTTAAGCTTTTAGAATTTCCTTAGTTGAAGTAAACTAGTAGAAAGAGCTCATTATCCATCAAAGTGAAACGCCTTACCAACCATCACTTCATACAGTTTATAAATTTATATAGACCCTTTTTATTAGTATATAAAATCTTTGCCTGCAGTTTAAGTACCTTTGGGTTGTTTTTTTAAAGATAACTTTCTAAAATACGTGTATATCACTTAATAACATAGATGTGAAACATCTCAGCTTATAATTTTTTATCAAATCATACTACTTAAAAATTGATCAGTAGTTTATGCAATTATCTTCAGAATAATGTAACAATCCAGTTATCTATTCCATTTGTACTCCTATATATATATATATATATATATATATATATATATATATGATTCATTTCACTTTTTCTACTTGAAGCATTATTTTTTACTTTTAAATCATGTATTTCGCTTACCATAATCTCTGAAGTTTTCTTCAGGTAAACTGCCTAATTCCGAAACATAGTGCTTTCCGAAAATCTGTCATGTTATCGCTTGACTTTACCATGTGATGTTTCTTGGTTTGTAGTGCATGTTGTAATGAAGAAAACATGTCCATCCGTATATCTATATTAAACACTGTTGAGGAGTCTCTTTTGCAGATTTGTCTCCAAATCTCCAATATTTATTATGGGCTCATATTGCTTAAATATTAGGATACTAATGATCCATAATTTTCCGACTGTAGAAATAAAGAGTCAACTGGGTGCATTCACAGAACAATATATTTTACGCCAGAGGACAACCAGAATAATTCAATAGCGTATAGTATTCTCGAATATATCATGCACAAGCAAGCCTTATAAAGTGTTCATCTGTAAAGGATTCAATTAAATCTTAAATACTACAGTAATAAATTACATTGGATACAATAAACATTATGTTATAACGGGATGAATATTTTAAAAACTGAAGCTTTTAGAACCATTTTCAAAATTATTTTCACTTATTATTCCATTCTGTAATTGATAGATAAATGTATCTTTATATTTCTATGTTTTATTCATTGTTAGCTTTCAAAGGACCTACTAACTGCTGTTATAGGTCTTCATATTCCTTAGTTAATTCTTATTAATTATATACTGCTTGCCTCATTCTCTACCACTTGTGGTATGCTTGTGTTTAATGCATGGTTTCTTATTTGGTGTTCTATGCTGTCTAATAATTCGTGTTTAAAGTCGTTTTTGCTGTGATGGTTGTCTCGGTGATTAAAGTATAAGTATAGTAAATACTGGCTGTTGGTTTCTCTTCAGATAAAGAAAAGTTAATAGATAACTAACTAATAGGAGCTCAGCTTGTGTAGGTTCACTGTTAACTGTCCAGGTCAGATGTATAATTGGTCAAGTCTAAAACACATAGGCTATAGACCGAGTAGTAGATGCGGAATAATAAAAATTATAATCAGAATTTTAATTGGTGAATTTAGCATGTCACGTCGATTAGCTTCTCAAGTCATAACATACTGAATAATTATAATAATGTAGCTCATAATACAAGGTTGCATAACTTCTAAAGGAAATACACAAATAATGAATAAGCATTGTACTGACTAAGTAACCATTAGGAATGAAAGTTCACCCGAAAATAAAAACTTTAAAAAAGTTACATTTACAAATTCAGAATTATAGAAAGTATAATTCATTGTCATAATAGGTTATTGATAAGACTAATTTCTTTTATTTGAACATATTTTAGACTTTATCTCAGGAATACCCGAAGCTCCTATTTTTAAGTGCTGTGTTGTTTGGTGTCCGATTTTGACAGTGATACACAATGTTCATAAAAATGAATCTAACTGGCCACTCGGATAAGAAGACTGAGATAATAAGAGGAAATTTATAGAATAAATCGAACATGAGATGTATGAGAAGTCATTCGAATATGTGTATGCTGAATAATGGATAGCTTTATAGGAATATTTCCAAAGTTTTAGTGAAGTTCAAACGTGCCTGTTGTGAAGAATTTACCCACGGAAGGCAATTGAATATGGCTCATTAATATCATGGTTTGATTTAAGTTAGATTTGTATCCTATTGAATTCTGACTCAGTGCTATAAAAGTTAAACGTTCATTTGCTAGACTAAAGGTTCTGAGTTCGATTTGTGGTGGAAAGATGGTGGATACGATTTGCTGAGGAGCCTCATACTAGGACGAAACCATTGTCTAATGCTTCCAGGCCTTCAGTGGTTATCTAATCTAAATCAGTTCGTGATCTCAATAATATATCTTTATATCCTTTAGAAACTTGAGCTACTAATGGTATATTCAGTCAATTGAATTCATTTATTTCTTTTTTATCTAACAGATTAGCAAAATTAGCCAAAGACTACGAAAATAATTTGGCAAGTTTAACAAGTGATATTTTATTGACCAGTATAGAAGATTCTCAAACTATTCGACGAATTATGACAGAACCAGTATGTTTATTTTTGTCAATAGTGATTTCGATCTGTTAGTGTTATGCAATAATCACCAAAAACTAATATTCTAACCAGTTTAATAGAATGTAAGATAGAAGATAAAATTGATGGTAATATGAATATAGTATTCACAATTCAAAAATACAGTGACAACTTATTAACTTTTAGTGGAGCCCTTTATTTTGTCGTCATTTAGATCGGACGATGTTGTCGAAGGGCTCTTCACTTTAGTGGCCCGGGATCTGACTCCAATTTGATCGTATGAATGATTGTTATTGAAATATATATGTCGCCTATCCTCGTATATAATCATCGACTTAAATCGCGCTAGTCAATAACGGAATTAAATAAGTCAAATAACGAGAATGAATTTTTGGATGAATATATTTTGTATATGAAGCAAATGGAATAGAGAGAAGCGGAACGACGCGCAGTGGAGATGGCGGGTAAGCCAACTCCCATTTCGTCGAGAGCCAATCAATATTTATAGTCACATAAAAATAGCTTAAAGACATGTGATGAATAGGATAAGAAATTTATACACATATATGCGCTCATATAAAAACAGTCAAGCGAATAATTAACAAGGTTGAAATACTGCTCCACTAGAATGAATGGATTGGCCTGTCCGAAAGCTAGAATAAGGTATATGGGCTTAACATAATAACCGACACTATAAACTAGTTACCTACTTTCATATTCAAATTTCCCGACGTTTTATGATTAATCAACCAATATTATATATAGATGAAGCAGTAAGAATACAAAACTGGGATTCTGAAATAAATAACGATGATTAAGATACTTGTAAATAGAAAATAAACAGTTATGTTAGTAGTATTAATGGTAGTCTTCATTAACTAAGGTGGTCACGAAATGTCTTGCACATATCCCCAACCACCTTCTGTCTCGAAATACAATGTTGGTTAGGATGGAGGTAAGTTGAGAGAAAGCTATATGGGTGGATAAACTAAAATATGTCATCTATGGAATGGCTGATTGTTAGTTTGAGTTGTATTGATATATGCAGACTACTCGGTTGAAGTTCACGCAATTACTTAGACCAGTAGTTAGAAACTTTAGGATGTAGGTATATCCAGCTGATGAGTCCCAAATAAGACAAACGTGCGTCCTGGATTCCAATGCTAGCCACCATCCATATTTACTTATAACGCTTTGGATTTTATTGTTCAGAATCAGTTACGATGGTACAAATAGACTCTGTCCTTGTTTTCTTTTTGATCTTCACTTCCAGAATTCCTTCATACTTACCTTTTTGTTGTCTTCTTCAGTTACGTTCTCAATGTTTGATCTTTTTTATCATCATTTTTACCGTAACTGTTTCAATTACTTTTCTATTTACCTTGGTAATTTCAACACGTCGTGCTAATGTGGTACAAGACCTTGAGTTGAGTCGCATCTGTGCCAATCTATATGATAACTATAACCTACTTCCTGGATTTTCTCGCATTCACTTATAATGTATATTTTGACGGTTATCCGATAATGGGAATCAATAAAATACTTTGTTGTACTTTTCGTCGTTTGCTAGAAAGGATAAATCTATTAGAATTGTTTTTGGTGGAGTTTTGTTCTCTGAACTGGATGGTTTGGTCGTGAAGCTTTCATTATTCTACTGAACAACATCATCAGCACAAACTTCAGGTAGAAGTGAAGTGCTCGAATTTCTTTACATATGAACGACAGCATGGCCTGTCGACATCCATCTTTATTTTCATTATATCTCCCTTTGGTCTAAATTTTTGTCCCATATTTGTCCATGATATTTCTGACTGACTGGTAAATTAGATCGATGTGTTTGTTGATTGCTAATTGACATGAGTGACAAGCTTTTAAAAATTCCCTGGTGCTTTTAGTACTCCATCTATTCTAGTCGAATATCTGTCCATAAATGTCCACATGCATTGATATCAGTGAAGATATATCATGGCATCTGACCGCCAATCGATGTTCATACGGCCGAGATGAAGGTCAACAATAACCAATCAAGATCGAGGTCGACAAAACAAACTGTGAGTCATATATGGATAAATTCGAATACTTCACTTCTACCTGAAGTCTGTGCTGATGTTGTTCAGAAGAACAATGAAAGCCCTAAGAATAAACCAACCAGCTCAGAGAACGAAACCCTACTAAAATCATCCACCTGAGCTACAAATCTTTTTTACTATCTCATTAAAAATGTTATTTTACATAGAAATAGCTGGACTGGTATAGGAATATTTAGGTAGAGATGAGTATATTGAACCGAACAAATTATTCAGCGTGTTAGAATTGTCTATCCCTTCGTCAGAGCTCAGTAATGTTACATTCGATCGACGGTTATCATTTAAAAGAAAAACAAAACATTCAGAAACATTCATCGTAGTATATTACATTTTTAGACGACATTCTAAACAACAATATTAAACTTTTTGTTCATAAGAAGTTTGTAATATCATCATCCCTTTTGGTTGAACACATAAAGTTCAATGCTACTTTAAGATAGATTGTATTGTGAAAACGAATATGATTTTTTTCAGTCATTTACTCATATGCGACATTGGTTCGGGCATAAACTCATCTTACCACATTGCATCAACACAGTGAAAAGAAATCAAAAAGACGTATAACAAGGAAGTAATGATAATAATAGGATTATTATTAACGGTAAAAAAGTTAAACATAGAATATGTAGTCTAAAAATAAGGAATGTATTCAATTGGATAAAAACACTGAAGTAGATTAGTAAGGGTTTGCAGTTTCTTGTGATTGTTATCCAGAACTACAACTGATCAATATCTGTTGGTATACAAAGTTAAATTACAAAGTCCTACTACTACTACTTTTATTCATATTGAACAAAATATGGCTATCTGGACTCAGGATGTCACTAAAAAACAGTTGGCGTTTGAAAAGAATGGTACTAAGTCCAAGTCTCAGAATGGATATCAATGTTAGGATGTACATGTATACTCACACAGTCAGTCCGAAATAGTACCATAGTCTAAGTGTACTAAAACTGATTTCTTCGAACCGACTAACTTACAGTTTTCTTTTTCATTCTAGGGTTCTTCATTTAGAGGACGACAAGGTCCTACGAGAGCTGCAATAAAAATTCAATCTACATTTCGACGTTATCGAGCACAAAAGCAGTATGCTGAACAAAAGTTAGTACTTAATTGGCTTGTTTACTGTGCCAGGAAATAATATGATTTATAATATTGCATGTACTTTTTCAACCCATTTGTTACCATTTAAACGCTGCTAACTTTAAAGTGTACTGAAATTTTTCTATCATCTGAATTTAGACAATTTCAAACGTAATATACCAGATCACATCATTAGTAAAGTTTTGATTTATTCAGTTGTTGACATTCTTGAGTGAATTCTAATTAAGTCTTTGCTGAATCATGTAATTCTTGTGTGGATTGTCTCCGTATAGCTATTTAGTCACATGTTGTTTCATTGATAGATACTATCCACGTTTTCTAAATAAGTCTAAGAGTTATTTTTGTACAATTAGTTTAGACAGATAATTGATTAATATAGCTACCTGTTGTGAGCTCTCGAGAATTCCTAGTAAGTCTCAAAAAGTTAGGAGAAAAGGCTGAAAACGTTTTGTCCAGTCAGCATTTAGTGGAGACATCCTAGAAACTCCTTGACAAACAACGGATTATGTGTTAGACTCTGACTGGATAGTAATCTATTTTCTTTTGACTAAATTTAGTATGCTTTCAAAAGTTTTCGGAATGTCAGCTTTGTTTACAAATCTATACAAACCCTTGTTTTTGTACATAAATTAATTCTGAAGTGAAGCTTCTGTTTTGATTTCACTTCTTTCCACCGTTAGAGGCTCAAGTATAGAAGAATTCTAGTGATCTAAGAAGGCTCTAGTTAGTCATTATCAAGCATCTGAATAGCAACTATATCATTATTCGCATTAATTGAAGAGGTAATGAACCTTGGAACGATTTGAATTTGTATTAAATAAGTATATCGTAAGATAAACATAATTTTTAACCAGAAGCCCTTGATACTATGTTCCAATGTTGACAACACTAATGCACATGTATTCATTTTAATATTTTCCTCCAAATCTTGATACTTTTCATTTTGATCAGAATGAGGGTTTGTAAAGATTGTAGTAATTTTAATAGTTGAATTCATGAGTCAATTGAAGTTAGACCACTATTGAAAACCTAGAAGCACTAGACGTCCGTTTCGTGTTAGTATGGGACTCCTCAGCAGTGCGAATCCATGATCCCGCATACAGGGCTTGAACCCAGGACCTTCGATCTCGCGCGTGAACGCTTAACCTCTAGACCATTGAGCCGGCATCTAACGTCCAGTATTTTCAGGTTATATGTATACTTGATTGATAATAGTGTTTCTTATCTTCTAAAAATTGAATTTTTATTGTCATTCTTACCTTTATTATTTAATCATAGACGTCTTCGTGGAGCAGCTGCCATCATATCAACGTCATGGATACGTTATAAAAAAATGAAACAATTAAGAGAAAGATTATCAAATACAAGAAAATATTGTACAGAAATATCACAGAAAAAGTTAAAAGTAAGTTAAGATTAAATTAAAAAGTCACTTAACATGAAATGCACATTGAATAATTCATACATCATAGTAATCTGTTTCATTGGTAGTATATACCAACAACCTCATATTTGATCAAATCAGTAAAATTTGTCTTATTATGGGAATGATCACTGAATGGATTTCCATGAGTTTAATATTCTCAACTTCAATAAGTTCGCGGTTTAACTTGAACATAATCCAACATTGACTGATTTAGTAAACTTTTAACATAATGAGATTATATTGAAATGTTGAGAAAATCACCTTGAAGCTAGTCATTAATGAATGTACTTGAATAACAAATAATATATTCAAATTATTTAACTAAACAATATTAGTAATGATGTTTATACAGGATCAATAGGATATGGCTAGTAGTAATGGAGTTCAAGATGAGTGTTTTGTTCTACCTGAGACTCCTCAACTGGATGTATTTGTATCCTCAAAATTTTGTCGACTCCGAGACTCGAACTCAGTACATTTCACTTCAGATACCCGTAGTCGTTGAGTTCAGATGGCTATTCACTTTTAAAGTCGGTATGAGTTTTAATTTATAAATCTATTGTTTCTCAGTTAAGGTATCCAAGTTTTATCTCCAAATAGATTAGAATTCAGTCATATTCATTCACTTAGAGCTAGATCAGACAAAGATCGATTTCGATCCAACTATCATTAGATTTGACATCAAAAGCTATGTTTAGAGTCATTCATCACCAAAGCCGAAAATTTTGAATGATCACGTCTCCTGATAAATTAATGAGTTGAAATACTAAATAGTAGATATTTTTCCATAGAAAGTAATCCCATCGATTTTTCGTGAATTCATTTGAAATTCTTTTATTCACAATTTGTTAGTCATTATTTAGTTGTTAGATTGTATTCATCACAGATTGATCTCATTTGAGATGCCAGTGAAAACTAGAGAACTTTAAATACCTATTTCGTCTTAATATGGGACTTATCAGCGTTGGACATCTGCAATGAATATAATATGAAAATCAAATCAATATCCACAAAATTCTCTTAATTCAACTATAATTTCAATAGTTGAGATCATGAGTCAATTGAAGCTAGACCATCATGGAAAACCTGGAAGCACTGGACGGCCGTTTCGTCCTAGTACGGGACTCCTCAGCAGTGCGCATCCACGATCTCGATCGCTGGATTTTAACCTAGGATCTAACAGTCTCGCGCGCGAGCGCTTAACCAATAGACCACTGAGCCGGCATTCAATTGTGTTAATGTCTAACTTCAACTAATCCACGAAACTTAACGCACTGATGAGGGGTCCCATACTAGCATGAAATGGACATCCAATACTTCCAGGTTTTCTATGGTGGTCTAGCTTCAATTGACTCATGGTCTCAACTATTGAAATTACTACAATCTCCACAAAACCCCTTCTGATATTATACTTTAATTGTTTGGTCACGAGTGGTTTACTTTAAGATGTCTTAGTGAGAATGGGTTTTATGTGTGTTGGGAGTGAAATTATCGTCACTTCTGGGATTGTATGACTGTAGAGCTATACTACAAATTGAATGTATACCTTATCAAAAAGTCCTATGCTGAAATAAAACAACTTTTCAATTCTCCCTGGTTTTCAGGGGTACCCTAACTAATACTAATACAAGGAGATTAATGCTTGCAAGTTAAATCAATTCCTGCAAAATCCCTTAAAATTAAATGATTAATTGTTCAATTTTTTTTAAGGAACTTGGAAATAATTGGGAACGTTTTGAACAAAACAGTCATGTAATTGTACACTTACCGTCTGCAAGTTATTCTGAATCAATTAGACAACAATTAGGCAGTGTTGAAGAATTGGAATATATGGAAAGTCGACAGATTGCAAGAATTTGTGAAATTCGCAGTAAGTGTATTAAAATTTATTCGAAATCATAATACCTTTTTTAATAAAAATATATTGAAATAATAACCACTTCGAATAAAATTGTGTGGAAATGTTCCTTAGGACAATAAAATAGATCATTAGTAATCAAATATTTAATGACAAATTTTACCGAATTCTTGATATTATCGATCCATTAAGAACCAGGAAACACTAGATATCTGTTTCGTCCTGTTTCGGGACTCCTTAGTAATGTGAATTCACAAACACACTGGAGACTGAAACCAAGACTTTCACGTCTCACGTTGAAAAATTAATTTCTAGATCACAGAGCTAACTTCCGATAGTACATATGTTTAGCTACAATCAATTTGCAACATTGCCTAACCATCTTTCAATTTCTCAGTAGGTAGCTGTCTCAGTGAGAATCCGTGTCTAGTGGAGTTCAAACAGTTACCTACTGAAGACAATGGAAGATGCTTCAACAACGTCGCAAGTTGATTGAAGCTAGACAAGTACAGCATTGGATTTCAGGACAGCGGTCTAGAGGTTAAGCGTCCATACATGAGGTTCGAAAGTCATAGGTTCAGTTCCAGTGGGTTCGTGAATACGCACTGCTGAGAAGTCCTATACTACGATGAAACAACTGTCCAGAACATCAGAAAAGCCAATCATTTACTGTGTACAACTTGTATTGTTTAGACTGCGAAATTTGCATGAATGTATACATCGAACACAAGATCACATCATACCATACATACAAATATATTCACAACCGTAACTGTTGTTATTCAAAGCTAAGTAATGGGTATATAAATAATGAGCTGGAATTTAGGAACAATAATAGATATCGTGACAAGTCTACTGAAAGTTATCTGTCCTATATACATACAGTATGATCTTTCACTTAGATATTTTTCAATTTCTCTGTCTTTAGATCCTAAAAGCGATGTTGTCATAGTAACACGTGCTCCAATATCTGATGACCTTTTAGAATATTATAATAAATTACTAGGTTTAACTACAGCAATTGAAACTGGTCAAGCTGAAAATCAATGTTCAATTAGTAAACGATATAGAATAATTGTACCAGAAGCAATCAAATATTTCCATGTAAGTTATTGCATAATTATTACCAATACATTTGGATTGTGTTGCGTTTTCGAATTTTGTCAATTTAACTATAAAGATTGTATTATTGCTCTGCATAACATCATAGGAGTATGACTGAAAAAAATGTCTCAAGCAACAATGAATTCGCCGAAAAGAGAACTCTTCACTGAACCAATCTTTCTTATTTAATGTCTTAATGGGTGTATTCCGTTTACTGAAAAAAAAGTCTAATGCAACAAAGAAAGCTTTGCAATTCAACCATTTAGCTCAATGAACGTGTTATATCTAGAGCTTAGGTTCTTAATATGCCGCGTATAACTTGAGCACTCGAACACTTGAATCCTCCCAAGTCGCAAATGCGAAGACAGAAGACAAGTGAAATGAATACTATTCCAAATAGTGTTAATTATGGTACAAAAGCATCAGGTATTTATAGGTTTTAGTAAAAATGAAAACATCATCATAGTCCTCCAATCCGCATACAGAGGGTTATTAGCTCCATGTAGGAATTCTGGCATATTCTTCTAAAAGACGATTAGATGGGATATCTTCAGATCTTTCTGGGCTTCTTAGGGCTTCCTCAAGTTCACCCGCGAACTGTCCTCACAGAACGTAACCGAAAAGAACCAACTACGCTACAAATACGTAGGATTTATTTTACCTACAGGCATCATTTAAGAAGCACAACCTATTATATTATTGAACATAGGCAAAATAGGTACAATTTGGTTTTTAATATTGAATTTGTTTTTAGTTTACAAATTATCATAATTACTGCAAATGTAGAGTAAATATATTTAGTCTAGGGAATGACAATAAAACACAAACACCGAACTGTCATTGCAATCGAAAATAAATGAGTTACTACAAAAGCAATCATAGATATAAGAAAAGTACACTTTTTATTGATTGGTGACTAACTAAGGGATGACCTCATCAAGGTCAGCTTGGGTCTAATTGGTTAGTGTTTAAACTAAAATATCATTGGTCAATTTAATTATGAACATAATTTATAAAAATCTTCATCGTTTTAATATGGTTATATTCCATGAAGTACATTTAACAGAAGTGTATGACAATCTGGTGTACAGATATGTATATTTTGAAATTTTCACTTTTTTTACTTATAAAATATGTATTTCCATTAGTTGAGATCATGAGTCAATTGAAGCTAAACCACCATGGAAAACCTGGAAGCAGTGAACGTCCGTTTCGTGTTAGTATGGGACTCTTCAGCAGTGCGCACCCACGATTCCGCCTCGCGAAATTCGAACCCCGAACCTATCAGTCTCGCGCTCGAACGCTTAACCTCTAGACCACTGAGCTGGCTGGCATCTAACAGTGTTAATGTCTAACTTCAACTAATCCATCAAATTGAGCGACACATCCACCATTGTCATCAGTGAGTTACTAATTCACAACAGAATCTCGCGAGGTGAAATCGTGGATTCGCACTACTGAGAAGACCCACAATAGAATGAAACGACTGACCAGTACTTCCAGGTTTTCCAAGGTGGTTTAGCTTAAATTGACTCGTGTTCTCAACTAATGAAATTACGATAATATTCACAGAACCCCCAACTGATATAAATATGTATTTGTTAAGTTCTGTATTATATAACATGTATTTTCCTTTACTAAAAGAACAATTTTTCTTGTTTTTTTTTATATAGTCAAATGCCCCATCTCCAATGTGTTTAGCATCTCTACTTAAATATAGTCCTAGAGCATTAAAACATATACGTCGTTTTATTGCTGGACGTCCAGCTATTCTTATACCAGGTTTTGGTGAACATGATGATATATTTTATGTTGCAAATTGTTTAGAAATACCAGTTTGGAGTTCATCACCATCAATTAATTCATTATTTACACTTCAATCAACAACAAGACGTTTAGTAAAACAACTTCTCGATACATTATCTGATCGTGATATTTCAACCGATTTAAAAAATCAAAATATATCTAAAGCTTCAGCTTTATTCACTTCAGTTATAACTAGTCGACGTAAAGTTATTGAAGATACACGAACAAATAAATTAGTTGAAGGGTTTGGTAAATTAAAAAAAGATATAGATAAATTTGTAACAGGACAAAATTATTGGCCAGTTGAACAACCACCTGGAGATTTTGATATATACACAATAGATCATGTAAGAAGATATATATATATATATATATATATATATATATATATATATATATATGTCATTTCATTGATAATTTTTCATATTGATATGATGATGGGATGGAAATATTTTCTGTTTATCACAATATACTACTATGGTATAATCAGTATTAGATAGTCTATTGTCTTCAAACTAGATACTCATTTGTTACGCTAATCACAAACTGGATGCACGATTCATGACTGAAAATAAAGAACCTGAGTGAAGGTTAGACGTTACTTTATTCAACATAATTACAAACGATCACTCAAACTTATTGAGTCCAGAGCAAAAAGTCAATAATATGAAGGAAGTCGAATATTAAGTCGTAAATAAACTGAGTTCATATCTGTTCATGCTCAGTGGCTAATCACATCTTAGTTTTACTAGCCCCAGATCATATGACAGCATCCTATTGACAACGATTCGATATAAAAGAAAAAATGCGGACCTAGTTTTTGGTATGAGGACTTTTTTTCCCGAAAAGCTGCAGTTATTATATAACAAATCCGTTTAAATGAAAACACTCATGATCTTAGCGCATATAACAAAAATATGTATTTAACTGTAAATCAATTAATCAGATGTTAACTCAGGTCGTAAGTCAGTACGAACTTGAAGAGATTATTAAGTATTTCCTCGTTCGCCAGATTTGTAATTTGTTAAGAATCATGGCAAGAGCAAATATTATGAACGACATTTCAGTCAGTCAGCTGCAACGTAGGACCAGGCACGTATATGCATCGGTCCAAGTTGCCATACCGCATTAGCACAACAAGATGAACACCGGATTCATAGAAGTAGTTAATTCAGTGGTGGTAATATATAGAAGAAAGAGTGTGTATAAGGAGATAGTACAGGAAGATAGAATTAGTTCGTAGAAAGAAAGATTTGAAGTGATTTTAATCTCTTAGTTTAAAGGAAGACAGAGAGTGTATACACCTCTAACAGCACTCAAGACCACTGTATTCATACTCAACCTACCTCTTCAATTCCTATGAACGACATTTACGCAATATCAAAGTGTCATTGAGAAACCATAACCATATACCGCGGCTAAAATAGTTGGAACTCAGAGTTAAAAGTTAAGGTCTGGTGAAATTAAAGGACTTATGTTTAACGAGACGTCCATACACCTACTAATCAAACCGCATTGTGAGATCAATGAATATACCAATTTGCTCAATCAGCTTCCTGATTTGGAAGGAGTTTTGTTCTCCGAGCTAGATGGTTTGGTCGGGGAGGTTCCATTACGCTACTGAACTACATCGTCAGTACAAACTTCAGGTAAAAGTGAAGTATCGGGATTTCTCCATATATGACTCACAGCTTGTTCTGTCGACCTCGATCTTTATCGTTTATTGTGGACCATTGACCTGTCACTATCTACTTCTTTAGTTTGATTGTGTTCTTCCGTTGAGTCTATTGAAGCATCTAAATCACCCAATTGAGATACACGCAAAATCGAAATTAAAAACCTCAACTTGTGAGGTATCTATGGCATTTACTTACTTACTTACTTACACCTGTTACTCCCAATGGAGCATAGGCCGCCGACAAGTATTCTTCAACCCACTCCACCCTGGGCCTTCCTTCCTAGTTCTATCCAATTTTTGATCATTCTTCTCATGCCTGTCTCCATTTCCCGGTGCAATTTGTTCTTTGGTCTTCCTCTCCCCCTTTGGCCTTGAGGATTCCATGTGAAGGCTCGCCTTGTAACGCAGTTCGGTACTTTCCTCAATATGTGTCCTATCCACTTCCAGCGCTTCTTCCTTAGTTCTTCCTCTGCTGGAATCTGGTTTGTTCTCTCCCACAGTGGGTTGTTGCTGATAGTGTCTGGCCAACGGATCCAAAGTATTTTGCGTAGACAACTGTTAATAAACATCTGTATCTTCTGGATGATGGCTTTCGTAGTTCTCCAAGTTTCCGCCCCATACAGTAGAACTGTGTTGACACTTGTATTGAAAATCCTGACCTTGGTGTTGGTTGACAGACAGTTGTTTTGAATTCCAGATGTTCTTAAATTGTAAATATGCTGCTCTTGCTTTGCCGATCCGTGCCTTCACATCTACATCAGATCCACCGTGTTCATCAATGATGCTGCCCAAATATGTGAAGGTTTTTACATATTCTAAATCCTCCTATGGTGTTTACGGCGTCTTTTTTGTCTGAAATAAAAAGGGGCTTTCTGTAACAGTAACATAACGAATAATTACAACATACGATAGTTCAAAAGACAGCTTTTAGCTGTGTCTAAACTTGATAACAATTTATCAACAAGCAAAAATCGAACCAAGAGCAAACAATACGGGAACCGTTGCGTCTAAACAAGGGTTAAATAAATGCACAAGATTGTCAACGACAGTTAAAATGATTGACACAAAGTAATTATCATGATAAATACAATAAATGTTATAAGTATACGTATATTACACGACAATCTTGCGTTGCAACATGAGCATAAGAATTGCTAAGAATACAACTATTTACTGAATATAAATAAGTAGTATAAAACAATACACAAAAAAGTGAGGGAAATGAGTAAGTTCAGAGAATGTAAAACAGATTTAACACCACCATCGGTTTGATTCTTGGTCCTATATGCATCCATGATTTTTCTGAATGGTTGATAGATTGGATTTATTTTATTGTATTTGTTAGTGAACGAACTGGGTGCCAAGCTGCTAAAAAATTTCCCTGGTGCTTTTGGTATTCCCTCTCTCTAAGATCCCAACATCTCCCTATTGAATGTGGCCACAGTTGTCCACATGCATTGATGTAAGGGAGGCTGTGTCATATCATTTGACCGCTAATTGATGTTCGTGCGGGCGAAGATGAGGGTGGCGTCCACTTTGTCCGATATAGTGTTTTTCGCAACTGGAACAATTTGTTTAATATATGATATTCGGTTTTTCCTCTTTTGTCATTTCGTACTTTGGTTTGCATAAGATGCAATCTTAACTATGTGACTGGGGAATATGTAGTAAACTTTTTAGAGAAATGATGCATGTTCTAACTGAGACTCACCAAATTTGTAGAGGTTAATTTCTCTCCATTTGACTCCAATATATGGTGTCCCATTAACTGAGTATTTTAACAGACCAGTTCTCCTAGTAGTATTATGAATTTACTCGAGAATATTCAGAAACCAGAACACTAGTTGTTGCGATAGTGTGATGTTATTAATCAACATAATCCACAATCACGAGAGAGGCAAACACATTGGGCAATGATTGTGTGTGTGAGTCAAACGTCGAAATATCTGTGTAATTTGTGAGTGTTATTACAGAGACAGGGATAATAAGATATTCAAAAAGTTTACTATTGTTTGTGGTGTAGTGGTAACGATTATATCTTAAGCGTTCATAGACCCGAATTCCTGGGTTCGATTTCCTCGTTCGGGGTCATGGATTTGCGCCGCCGAGTAATCTTATCCTAGTATGACATGGCCATTCACTACTACAAGTGCTTCGACTTTAACTGATTCATGATTTTAATGAAGTAGTTAATATACCTAACATAATCCTACAATATAGGGTAGAAATGCATTTATCTAACAATTGCACCATGAAAATGTAAAAAATAATAGTCTGTCAAAATAGTTTCAATAACTTCAATGCTCGCCCATTTAATAATAATATCAATATTAAACTTTTTATGGCGAGACTATAATTTATGGACGAACTAATCTGGTATAAGATAACAGGTCTCAGATTTTGGAGCGAAATTCACCCATCCATTTGGTTAAGTAGAGTTTTGCCATTATAGATGATGTCAATTCGTGATAAAAACCCTAAATGTAATTCCTAACCCTAGCCATCAACAGTAAATCATAATTCTAACTCCTCACACTGGTTTGTAATCCTCATTTGATCCTAGTTATTAGGTGAACCCTCTCCAGGTCACTTTACCGTCTCTGAAAGGTCATCCATAAATTATGATCTCACTTTTTTTATAATTAAATGTTGGGATGGCCACGGAGAAGCCACCCACGTACATAGTCGATTGACTAAGTTATCGATTAACTTATCGATCAGATGTTAAGTATTTGAATAGCAGTCAATTGACTAACTTATTGATGAATGTTTAAGAATTTTTAAATGACAATATTGATTATATATATAATTTTGTATAAATACCCATGTTTGATTGTATATTTTGATTCTTGTCAATAAGTGCTCACAAACGTCTTTCGTCTTCTTACTTGAGAGCGATTGGAGGTTATAACGTTCGAGTGTCATCCGTTATAGAGTCTTTTCGTGCGTATTCGAGTAGAGAACTTAACATTAAATATACACTAAACAGTGTTAGTAACTACTGAATTTTTATAATAATGTCTCTTTTTTTTAATTTTATTCCAAAGTTATGTGAAACACTAGCATCGTTGTTTACAGAAAATTTACCAATTAAAAATTGGTTATTAAAAATTGATAATAATAATATTGATAAACGTGCTACAGCTTTTATATCAATTGAAAATCTTCAATCGTTTAAATGGGCATTAGAACAACGACAATGGCATGGCGCAGCTAGATGGAATAAGAAATGGGCTCAGGTATGTTATATTTAATAATTAAATTCATGAGTCAATTGAAGCTAGACCATCGTGAAAAACCCGGAAGCACTGGACTGCCATTACATCTTAGTATGGGACTCCTCAGTAAAAAGCCGTGACCAGTGGAGTTCAACCGGGTCTGTTGTGATATAATAACTCACTTAACACAATGGTGGATGGTGGCTCAATTTCGTGGGTTGGTTGAAGTTAGACGTTAACACCGTTGGGTGCCTGCCAACTCAGTAGTCTAGGGGTTAAGCGTTCGAACGCGAGACTGGTAGGCCCTAGGTTCGAATCTCGCGAGGCGGGGTAGTGGTTGCACAGTTCTGAGGTGTCCCATACTAGGATGAAACGGCTATCCAGTGCTTCCAGGTTTTCCACGATGGTCTAGTTTCAGTTGACTTGTAAATTCAATCATTAAATTGCTACAATCTCCATAAAACCCCTGTCTTAATATGCTATATTACTAAATGATAATGTATCTTGTGTAAATGAAACTGTGATTGATCAATGAGTGTAGACAGATAAGTTTTCTATCTCATTATTATCTGTATTGTAATACATATATTGTTAAATATACACTTCAGGTGTTTGATTTGGCTAACGATGTGTAATAAAATTAGAATACTGGAATTCATCTGAATTTAACATATTTAGTTCATAGGGGAATAAGTATAAAACTAATCAAAATGTTTTTATCAAATCATACCAAAACTCTAGATAAAATACTCATGAACAACGTTATATTAACCGTTTCATAGTGTAACACAGAAAGGTTCACTTCGCTTTTAAATTATGTATTTTCACACTCTTAACGATAATTCACACCAATTCTTGCAAATTAATAAGTTCCTCACGGACGAGCATTGTCAAATGTAACCAAACGACCAAGGTCATCAATATTATCAATTATAGATACAATTTGTATGATGCAATTAGATGGAATAAAAAATAGGTTCAAGTATGTTCTTTTATTATTGTTATTAGCGGAAAATAAATTGAATCAGATTGTATTGACTTCTAGGATCAAACAATGAACCAATAACTAAATCAATAGAACTATTAACTACTAGATTAGAGAATAGATAAATCGATTTAATAAATCCCAAAACTTGACCATCTGATACATTCAACTCAATTATCCAATCAAAGATCAAGAAATGGATATAAGTCATAGCAAGAGTTTGTTAACATGACGTATCAAACAATTAACCAATAAAATCAAAATATAATCGACTATGTATATATGATAGTTTCTTGTATTTGGTGTAGCCGGTTATGTTTATACTTATACACTGACTAAGTACTTCTTACTTCCACCAGACACATCAATTATATAGTTCCCTTTAGGTTATTGACTTGAATGAAATTCTTTACTTTACAACGCAACACTACTTAACTGACAACAAATTCTTAGAATGCAACTAAAACCTGTTATATATTTGATGAAGATTAAATGAGTGGTAGCTTCCAGGAATTATTTGCGGACCATTATGATGTATATATAATCTTATTGTATAATTATTAAGTAACTAAATTCTATATATACATAATTCTACTCTTTAGAAAATTAATCCATTTCCAGGCCAGTGATATGTACTTGTCTTTCAGGACACTTTGGTTTGTCAGTAATTGACCTCTTCACTTTACCACTCCTAATTGACCGACCATATCAACATGGTGTAAGAACAGTTAATAAGCCGAATGAAATCTTTGGACTTAAAAGAATATCAGTCAATCAGTCAGCTACAACGTAGGATCAGGCACATATGTGCATCGGTTCAATTTGCCATACCTCATTAACACAACAAGATGAACACTGGATTCATAGAAGTAGTTAATTCAGTGGTGGTAATATATAAAAGAAAGATTGCATATAAGGATATAGTACGTACAGGAAGAAAGAATTAATTCGTAGAAAGAAAGATATGAAGCGATTTCAATCTCTTAGTTTAAAGGAAGACAGAGAGTGTATACACCTACACCATTGTGATTGATTCTGAGCCATGTCACTAAGAGTCTCCAACCATTGGTTACGATAGTCACGCGGACCCCATAGACGGAAATATTACAACATATCTCCCTCCCCCCCCAAAAAAAACAGTTTTTTAAAGTTTATCTTTCTCATTTATTCATTTCATCCTTATCATTATTCTTTTATATTTCGCTAGATATTATGTTGCTTTTTTTGTTTAAACATAGGAAACTACATATGTGAAAATATTATCAGAAGTTCCACAATTACTTCAAAGACATTTGAAATTATTTCCCAATAGTTTTTATACAGATTCAACAAGTTTTATAGAAGCTTTTTTAAAACATGGTAAGTGAATAAAAATTTATTGATAGTAAATTAATCATTTCATTTGTTTTCGACCAATACTCATTGATATATGAACATAGGGAAGGGAAGACCTTAAGTACTATTAAACTAGCAGTCAGATAACCAGGTAGAGATCAAGGTAACTCAGTAAATGAATTGGATTAGAATGGAAAATAGTATGTTACATTCATGTAAATTCATCACAGTAAATTATTGTAAGAAGTACAAGAATAGTAAATTAAAGACAAAAATAACAATAAACATACCAAGCCGTAATGGGACAAACGAATAAACAATTATCAGAAGGGGTTCTGTGGAGATTTTAGTAATTTCAATAGTTGAAATCATAAGTCAATTGAAGATAGACCACCATGGAAAACCTGGTGGGATAGTGAATGCTCACTGCTGAGGAATCCCATACTAGGAAGAAACAGCAGTTTTCCATGTTGGTCTAGCTTCAAATGACTCATGATTTCAACTATTGAATAAACAATTAATGACTAAAATGTGGTTGACGAATATGGCCTTGAGAGGACCTATCAAAATTAAGATAGCCTCGAAATGGTTTTTTGTGCAAAATTGAAAGCTAAGTGAAAGATAACGTCAAACGTATATTGCCAGGGACCAAATAATCAGAATTGAGAATCTGATGGTCAGGGTTTTGTATGAAATTTAAATACCACGTATAACGAGAAGTATACTGTTTAAAACGTTTAAAATGTTAGAGGGAAACTACTTATGCCATAATACAGTGAAAATTATCATGTTAAACATGATAATGATCAATTCTATCTTTGTAGATTGTACATAACAGGAAAATCGAAATTATCTCTAAATCCTAACACTAAACAACCAAACTAGACACTTACCCTTCTATCTGTTTATGAAATCCATTCATTCATATAAGTACTGAAGGTTTCTGTGTCATAGGTGATACACTTAGTAATGAAAACCACAACCCTAAACGTAGATTGTGATTCCCCAATACTCATTGATGAGAAATTTCAGGGTATGATTAAAAAATTTAGAAATAAGTGATTGGTTAACTTGTTTTTTGAAAGTGCGCGCTCAAGCGATGATGAACAAACATTTTGTCATCTGTAATTATTAATTAGTTGGCTGTAAACTGTGCATCTCTTTAATCTGATTGGTTCAAATACAAATACCAAAAAGTGCTTTGATTGGATGTTATAGAATAAATAATTCTATTTGACTGTTCCATATGAGTTTTGTTAAAAATCAGGGAGGGTGGTGGATATTACAGTAATTTACGTAGTTGAATTCATCAGTCAGTTGAAGCTAGACCACCGTGGAAAATCTGGAAGCACTGGACGGCCATTAAACCATAGAATCAGTCTCGTGAGAGAGCTATTAAACACTTCACACTGCTGAGGAGAACCATACTAGGATGAACTAGCGATCTAGTGTTTCCAGGTTTTTCATGCTGATCTAGCTTCAATGGACTCATGAATTGAACTAATAAAATTTGATATAAATTTTCACTTCTAAGAATAAGAAACGTCAATTCTGTTTGACTACCCTGCTATACTCCTGTCAGTGTATTTAAAATGGGACAAACTTTTTCTCAATCAAGTAGAAATGGAACTGAAGTCGTTAGGTATCATGACAAGTGACATTATATGTACGATCGTCAAAAGAAAACTGGGGAAAAACTGCTAACCACTATGTTCAATAGTTGATAATATTGATTACTGAACTTCAAACGTAGTCAAATGTTTAATGAACACGTAGTTAACTAATTTTCATTATAGTATTTCCACGATTCATTTTAACACATAGTTCGATATTGTAATAATCGTTCTATCTATATGTGTGCAAATATACAGATAACTCATCGTGATAAGATAATGAATAGCGTATGTATTCGTCACGCCAACCCTTAAGGATTGGTAAATGAAGCCATGTTTACATTTTCATATATCAATAATAATTTCTGAGAAAGAAGCAGATAACATTTATGATTTGATGATTTTACAAACAGTAATACTTAATACAAATGAGTTGTTTAATTTCGCTTTAACAGTCGTATCGTAAATAAACGCAAGATTGTAGTTGTATTGAACTGAACATTGTAAGTACGAGGGTCGCATTCCTACAATTGAAAAACATATGAAACTCAAAACAACTGTCTATCAACCAATATCAATGTCACAATATCTAATGCGAACGTCAAGACAGTTCCACTGTACGGAGATGAAACTTCGAGAACTACTACAACCATCATCAAGAAGGTACAAGTATTTATAAATAGCTGTCTACTCAAGATACCATCAGCAACAGTCTACTATGGAAGAGAACAAACCAACTTCCAGCTGATGAGGAAGTTAGGAAAACACGATGGAAATGGATAGGACATACATGACAGAAATCACCAAACTGCATCACGGGTCGCGCCCCAACTTGCGATCCTGAATAGAAGAGGAAAAGTGGAAGGCCAAAGAACACATTACGTCGGGAAATAGAATCAGATATGAAAAGGATGAATAACAAGTGGAAAGAACTGGAAAGAATTTTCCAGGACACGGTTTGATGGAGAGTGGTTGTGGTTGGCGGCCTATGCTCCTCGACGAGGAGTAACAGGCGTAAATAAGGAAGTAATTAAGTAAGTACATTGTATGTTATTGTGCTGAGGGAAGTGCACGTTAGGCTCTTGCTCTCTCTCTCACCTGCTATCAATAACAATGCTGTCTGATCAAATCATCATCTGCGATTTTTCGGAATGTCATTTATAAATGAGATCACAAATGTCTGGAATCATTGTTCAAATCATCCAGTTTGATGTGTTACAGGGACAATAACAAATTCTATTCACATATTTGTCATATGTAAATATTTATTTATTTATTTTAATATTAAACCTGAAACAGTAAAATGTTAAAAACAACAACAACAAAAATAACCATGTCATTGAAATATTGGTTGTATTCAATGCAAATTCACTGGTCTACATTGGTCTAACCTAATATACTTTTTCTTAAAAATGTCGATTAGACTGACTGAATCAGGTCAACATTTAGCTAATATCAACTTTTCATTTCAATGTAATAAATAAAAGTCAACATTTGTCTGATTGAACAATGTGAAAACCAAACAAACAATCATTGAAACATTCTTATGAAATGTTGTATATAGATTAGATGATATAGACATTTGATAAAATGTGAAAAACTATTCCTAATATGTAGGCTATAATCACATTATCACTATTATTCTCAAATGATTATATAACTTATTCACACTATAGTTTGATTTTATTCCATTAGTGTGATTTCACTTGACCATCTTCATTTGACCATGGAAATAATGTTGTTGTATCAGTGTAGTAGTGATCTTAGTACATAATTTCCAACTTATAGTACAGTAAATCAACGTTCATGATAACTGAAACTTATTCAATACTAAGTTTCAGTCAACACTTAAAGGTAAAAAAAAAGAAACTTATTGTACGCAAGAAATGAGTAGTTATTAGATGAAATAGTTAAATAATGACACTGAGAAAGAGATTAAAAATGATTGTTTGATGTGATTAGCACAAAAGTAATAAGTAAAATACTTCTAATGAAAGAACATAGAAATCAATTAGAACGACTTAGTAACAATAAAGACTTGATTCTCACACATCCAGATAAAGATGTGCGTTTAGTGCTGCTAGACCCCAATATTTATGTCAAATACTTGACAAACTTATTATCAAATGACACTAAATTCTTCAAACCAATCAATGAGAAAAAACAAGACTGAAATGATAGAAAAGCAACTGATTGATGTTCTTAAGACAATAAAAAATGATCAGTCAATCGACGAACAAGTCCTTGAGTACATAAATCCAACACGATCAATAATACCACGATTATATTGTCTGCCTAAAATACAAAAACCTGGTCTACCTCTCAGACCAATTCTTGATGTGTCCAGATTCTCTTCCCACTCTATAGCATGTTGGCTGACAGATCTCCCAGCACCCGCTAGAAAACGCATTTGTAGACACTCCGTACATGAATGTAAATGACAAAATTATGCCATCTCTGGATGTCGAATCACTATTCACTAATGTTCCACTTACAGAGATTAGTTTTATCTGCAATTATGTAAAGAATAATGAGATTAACATTGGAATACCGGAATATCCGAGGTCATAGATGAAGAATTGGGCCTCTTGAAGGAAATACCTATCAAAAACGGATATCCTTCGAATATCATTGATAAGAACATAAAGCCGAAACCACTGAAAACACAAATAACTTCAGTCGTTAATAATCATTGAAGACCAGGAAGCACTGAACAGGTAGTTCGTCTTAGTGTGGGATTTCCCAGCTCAAGGGATCGAACCTAGGACCCTCAGGTCTCACAGCAAACGTTTAACCTTTACACTACTGAGCCAGCACTCAGCGGTGTATATATCTAACTTCAATTAATCCATGATATTGCGCAACCATCTCTAAGTACCTGTGGTGGATAACTGTCTCATACCTGACATGCTTTTGCTGCACTGGCTCTTCACTAAAACTCCTGAAAATACCTGTCAAAGTTAGTCACTATTAAAGAACCTGCTTGTTATTAGTATATGAAAGTCTACAGAGATAGTTGAATAGGTTACTTAACTGAATGACCTTTGCCAGACAACCATCTAAAAAAAAGGAAATACAAGAGAGCTGTTTTGCTTTGGAGACAGTGCGCATTCACTACCTCAATGCGGACTGGGCCTAGAACCTTTGATCTCGAAGAGTCCCCAACCTTTATATGTATATTATAAATAAGAACGTACTGGTAGGAAGCAATTCGATCATTCTCAGCACCATCAGACATTGGAGTCTTCCATGAAATAGTCAGTGTGCCATAGTTCCACGACACAGCAGATATATCTTTTACAGCAGGAGGACGATGAACTTCAAAAATAAAAATAGAAAATAAAACAGAAATACAATAATACACACAAGGCTTTGGATGAATAAAAGATATCAATAACAAGAACTGTATAATTTTTCTCTTTAAGATGTGTATGGCTCTGTCACTCTTAAAGTCGATGTTCATGTATAATGTTTTCTTTTCTACTGTAATTATTTGTGTTTTAGGAGTTTTCGGTTTTATGTTCTTATCAATGAATATAAAAACGGGTATCCTTCGATATTCATTGATAAGAACATAAAACCGAAAACTCCTAAAACACAAATAATTACAGTAGAAAAGAAAACATTATACATGAACATCGACTTTAAGAGTGACAGAGCCATACACATCTTAAAGAGGAAAATTTCTGATTCTTTAAGAAGAACATTCTTTGCAGCAACATTGCGAATAGTATTCTCCAGCCGATCATCGTTCACCAATAATCATAAAGATAAATTATCGTATCTGAGAAACTCAATGTGCATTTACCAATTTACCTGCTCATGTGGAGCCAAGTACATAGGTCGTTCGATGAGTACTTTATCTGAAAGAATTCAAGAACATTATACGGCGTGGCTAAGAAGAGAAGGAAACGGCTCAATAAGAAGTTCAATAATCGAACACCTTGTGAACACAGGCCACTAAATCAAGACTGACTCTGCGTTCAAAGTCGTCTATAAGGCAAGCAGAAGTCTTCCAAAGACAACTAGACTGCATCTTCTTTGCATTGCCAAAGCATTAGCCATACATCTTGAAAAACCAGGGTTGTGTGTGCATAAGAGACTGGTACAACCTCTTCTTCTACCATGGTCTTAATGTCTTATAACTTTTCTTCTCATTCTCATACTATTCCTCCTTCAGAGCCATCTGCTTCACCTTCCATCTTCCCCTTAAATCCTCTACCCCTAACTGGTTAATTTTGTTTCCACGATCATTCTGATTACATTTAATCTCAATCCCAACATTTTATCTTATCATGCTGAGCTATCCTTTCCCAATGATACTTTCCCTTTTGATGGAGTTTTGCTCTCTGAGCTGGATGGTTTGGTCGTGGAGCTTTCACCGTTCTTCTGAACGACATCATCAGCACAAACTTCCAGCTCCGAGAACAAAATTCCATCAAAATCATCCACCTGAGCTACCAATCTTCTCCACCATCCCGATACCTTCCCTATCTATTTTTTTTTATGAATAATTAAGCCATTAACAATAAAACGATTATTAAACTTTCCAGACATTTGTGATCTCATTTATAAATGACATTCCGAAAAATCGCAGATGATGATTTGATCAGACAGCATTGTTATTGATAGCAGGTGAGAGAGAGAGCGAGAGCCTAACGTGCACTTCCCTCAGCACAATAACATACAATGTACTTACTTAATTACTTCCTTATTTACGCCTGTTACTCCTCGTCGAGGAGCATAGGCCGCCAACCACAACCACTCTCCATCAAACCGTGTCCTGGAAAATTCTTTCCAGTTCTTTCCACTTGTTATTCATCCTTTTCATATCTGATTCTATTTCCCGACGTAATGTGTTCTTTGGCCTTCCACTTTTCCTCTTCTATTCAGGATCGCAAGTTGGGGCGCGACCCGTGATGCAGTTTGGTGATTTCTGTCATGTATGTCCTATCCATTTCCATCGTGTTTTCCTAACTTCCTCATCAGCTGGAAGTTGGTTTGTTCTCTTCCATAGTAGACTGTTGCTGATGGTATCTTGAGTAGACAGCTATTTATAAATACTTGTACCTTCTTGATGATGGTTGTAGTAGTTCTCGAAGTTTCATCTCCGTACAGTGGAACTGTCTTGACGTTCGCATTAGATATTGTGACATTGATATTGGTTGATAGACAGTTGTTTTGAGTTTCATATGTTTTTCAATTGTAGGAATGCGACCCTCGTACTTACAATGTTCAGTTCAATACAACTACAATCTTGCGTTTATTTACGATACGACTGTTAAAGCGAAATTAAACAACTCATTTGTATTAAGTATTACTGTTTGTAAAATCATCAAATCATAAATGTTATCTGCTTCTTTCTCAGAAATTATTATTGATATATGAAAATGTAAACATGGCTTCATTTACCAATCCTTAAGGGTTGGCGTGACGAATACATACGCTATTCATTATCTTATCACGATGAGTTATCTGTATATTTGCACACATATAGATAGAACGATTATTACAATATCGAACTGTGTTAAAATGAATCGTGGAAATACTATAATGAAAATTAGTTAACTACGTGTTCATTAAACATTTGACTACGTTTGAAGTTCAGTAATCAATATTATCAACTATTGAACATAGTGGTTAGCAGTTTTTCCCCAGTTTTCTTTTAACGATCGTACATATAATGTCACTTGTCATGATACCTAACGACTTCAGTTCCATTTCTACTTGATTGAGAAAAAGTTTGTCCCATTTTAAATACACTGACAGGAGTATAGCAGGGTAGTCAAACAGAATTGACGTTTCTTATTCTTAGAAGTGAAAATTTATATCAAATTTTATTAGTTCAATTCATGAGTCCATTGAAGCTAGATCAGCATGGAAAACCTGGAAACACTAGATCGCTAGTTCATCCTAGTATGGTTCTCCTCAGCAGTGTGAAGTGTTTAATAGCTCTCTCACGAGACTGATTCTATGGTTTAATGGCCGTCCAGTGCTTCCAGATTTTCCACGGTGGTCTAGCTTCAACTGACTGATGAATTCAACTACGTAAATTACTGTAATATCCACCACCCTCCCTGATTTTTAACAAAACTCATATGGAACAGTCAAATAGAATTATTTATTCTATAACATCCAATCAAAGCACTTTTTGGTATTTGTATTTGAACCAATCAGATTAAAGAGATGCACAGTTTACAGCCAATTAATAAATGATTGTAGGTGACAAAATATTTGTTTATTAACAAATTAGCACACATTTTCAAAAATATGTTAACAAACCACTTGTACCTAAATAGTTTCAGAAACAAATCAAATGAAATGACCCAACAACACTAGCTGAAACAGGTCATATAAATAATCCAACTCGTTTTTTGTGGTGTTTGTACAAAAGGTGTATACTAGGATTAATTGACGCTTATCCATACGAAAATTTAAACCCCCTGTGTGTATTCAAAAACAGTTTGTTGTCACCCTAGTGATATTTGCTTATTATCTAGAGTGGTGAGGTTTGAAATTGTTTTCGCAGTAATTTCTTAATTATTCTTGTCTCCTCGTAACCTTGACCTTTTATATATATATATATATATATATATATATATATATATATATATATAATGTTCTTAGCTCGTATATGTATGATTAGATTGTTCGGAATATATTGCGCAATTATATCACATTGTTCTGATAATCTTTATCTTCTTATTACACCATTGAAATTTAAATAAGATTGATTCAGTGAAGAGTTCTCTTTTCAACGAATTCATTTTCAAAGCTGTACAATTGCAAATATAGATACTTATATTTTCAGGATGATGATAATAATTACAATAATAATGATAATAAACTTCTGTTAGACATGGTGACATTGAGATAGAATAAACAAAGGTACCAAAAAAATTTTTTTGAAAAAGGAAACTAATAATCGATATTTATCAAACGAACTAACTGCTTTAAACTTTTTTTCTAAGTTTGTTTGATCACACCCTAAAAAGTTCTTATCAATGGGTGGTGGGGAATAACAGTCCCTATGTCATTATTGTCAACCGAAATATACATCCCAGCTACCCTCGTATATAATTGTCGACTTAATTCACGCTAAAGAATAACAGGGTAAATTAAGTCAAATACAAGAATGAATTTTGAAGAAGTATACTTCGTAAACTCGTTGATCCAGATGGACAATAAGTAAAATTAAGCGGAGAAAGAGAAGAGAAGGAGGAAGCAAAGCGAAGCAGACAAGGGGAGTAAACCGACTCATTTTTATAAATCGAGGCTCAATATTTAAAGTCAGACAAAAATAAGTTACAGATGTGTGATAGGTGGGATAAGCAGTGTACACACATACGCTCATATAAAAATAGACGATTGTTTATTAACAAGATCATTATGTAACTCAAGAATAATAAATAAATCGGTCTGTTAAGAAATCACAATAACCCATATAGCATTGACATAGTATGAGACATTAAAATAACTCGAACTGACAATGTTAGTCCCAGCTTCTAATAAGTAGACTTAACCTTGTTCTTTTACTATGAAGAATTAGGCTAATTAACCATGTTAAAAGGATTACTGAACTGTATTTTTATTGGTTTTTATTATTTTATCACCAAGCACTGTTTCTTAATTGATTGATAAGTTCATCAAGATTGTCAGTGTAGCATTTTTTTTTACCGCATATGGCTATAAAAAAATTTATATCTTTCTCAGATGTTAATTCATTGAAGACAGAGTACACCAAGATTCAAATGAATCGGAGTGGTTCTCGGTTAAAGTACAACTTAATTGGTTGTTTTTTTTCAAATATTCAGTCAATAAACAAATAGGATGTTTATTAATCAGATGTCTATTTTTATACAATAGTACAAATCTACGACCCCACTATATAGTGATCATGTACTCACTACTGATCGGCTTTAAGATAACCAAGGGAGTTCAACCATATCATGTGCAAAGAATTTATCTACAACAAACAATGAACGGTAGTCGTGCAATATTACATACTGATCAAAGTTAAACATGTAGACAATTGGATACCAGCTTAGTAGTCTATATGTTAGGCATTCACTCTCGGGACCAAAGATTCTTCATTTAATCCCCAGTTTCAGAGTAGGGAATGAACACTGTCAAGGAGTTGCTTACTAGAACAGAACACATGTTCATTGCTTCCTAGTTTTTAGTAGTGGCCTACCTATGATCATTTCATCATTTAAACTATGAAGATCCTACATCTACAAATCCACCTATAAATCATTAGTTCTATTAGCATCTAAACTATTTCATGTTAACATTTTATCTTATCAAATATCTTACTTATATATGGTATACTTTGAAACGATTAACTTGTTCATTCTTTTGGATTATTAATTTCGATGTATTACTATGTAGAAATTGATAGGAACTTTATGAAAATAATATTCTTTAAATAAACTAGGTGGTGTCATTGAAGCATGCCCACCAATCGATGAATGGACAAATCTTTCAGTTGTTATTGCAATACTTCCGAACAAAACTGTTCGTATAGTAGCTAGTGGAGATCAATTACACTCGGAGGATAAATTTTATACATGGGGAGAAACAAGTAGGTTGTTGTTTTTTTGTTTTCTGTTCTTTATGTAAAAGGTGACTTGCATGATAAATAGAGTTTTATACACATTGGCATTCTGATTAACCTTTGAAATATTTTAAATAGAGATGGAATAGTGTAGTAAAGTAACCTGGGACACATGTTTCATCCTACTTGGAATTCATCAGATGGATAAAACTGCACTTCTATGTTGATTTTCATATTGAAATATCGATGCGATAACTTTCGTTTTAGTTACGGAATCCAACGGGTATTAATTTCTATTCACTTGTATTGATTGTTCGAATCTTCCCGTCGATATTATGAACTGTAACCAATCAACTGTAGTCTATAACATTGGCGGAAAGATTCATTACAACCAATAAAAATGATTTGGATAGGAATAGTAATAATTGAATATCTTCGTGCACTATGACACCTAGTAACTTAACCTAATAATAGTTACAGTAAAAACCTGTTGAGTAGGATTCTATCAGCAGGTACGTGAAGGAAAAACAAGCAATTGAACATTGACTTTTACTAAGAGATCATTTCCTATAAACACTGACTTTCTCTAAAAGCGTTTGATTAATATTCAAGTAGCTCTGTAATAAAATCTTATTTAACTGCTATTAAGTATCCTTTGAACAAGTAGAGAAAATTTTTGTGTTTTATCATATCTTAAACTATCGTGTTACAAATTGATTGGAGAAATTCTCCAAATAAAATTCATTTCATTATCGGCTAGTGACTAGATTTACTGAATGGACGAATATCATTGTATTTATCATGCCTTCCGATTTGTTATGATATAATGTAATTAGAAGTAATCGGCAGGAAACCCTGGATTTAAATTTCGTGTTAGCTGACTTTCACCAATAAGCCTAATCTTTAATCTTCAGTAAACCAACAATATCTGTAGAATCCCAATCCTGGCCACCTAACATCGAAAGATATTGCACATAATGTAGAGTTAATTTAACTGGTAACGGAATTCTAAATTAATTGATAGAATTCAGTCAGCACTAGACGGACTAGATAAACATTATATTATTCACTACTCAGTGATCAATCAATGTAAGAATTATTACTTGGTCTAGTAAGATAATCTGTAAACAGTGAGTTATTTCATTGATTGTTGAGATGTGGAATAATATTTTGCCTATTAAACAGATGCATCATAGTTAGTAGTTGGATTCATGAGTCGATCTAAGTTAGATCAGCATTGAAAAACTGAACAATGGATGAAGGGTCGCGCAAGATCATGGATCGATTGGAGTCAGACATTAACACTGTTGGATGCAGGCTCAGTAGTCTACAGGTTAAGCGTTCACGCGCGAGACCGAAGGTCTTGGCTTCGAGTTCAACGCGTAGGACTGTGGGTGCTACGTGAAAAGAGGTTTTATTTTTATTCCTCTAGATATATTTCATACTTATGAATGTCAACTGATTACATATCAGTTGAGCAATCTGTATTTTATGCCATTAGTAGTCCTGAGAAATCATCTTCTGAGTAAAAGATTTGAATTCATTTAAACTAAGCATTCTGATCTCACCTCTTTGCTGGTTTGACAATATATTCAGAGGATGTTTTAAATCATCAGTTAACCTGGAAGATCTGTATCACACTTATTTACTACCTTACCAGAAACTACTTCGTTCCATAATTAATTCCTGAACAAATCACAGTCCAACACTTTGGAAAAAATAAATTTTCTCATTATAATCAAAATTTAATTACAAAATATCGAATAGCTCGAAATGAATCTGACTGTTTAACAAATACTACGCAGTCAAATGACGTTTTTGTGGTTATAGCGACTTATCGTTGAGGATTTATTTGTTGTTTAAATATTACACTACTAACATATTAATTAGTAAGAACGTTTTTAAATGAAAATATATTAATTTCGATTGTGTTTGTAGTACCAATGTCGTCCGTAACACCATTATGGGTAAATAATCTTAGTATGGGATTGGGTTCGCTAATGGCCAATAAGGGAGTTGTTGGTTATGTCAATATTGATTTTTTGACATTCATACATCCAGAAAAAGTAAGTAATCTAAGTAAAACCTAAACAAAATGTTTTTTTTTTTTAAAGTTGAAATTACGAACCGATCTAATTTAGACAACTATTGAAAACCTGGAAGCACTGGATGGTTGTTTCATCCCAGTATGGGGCTCCCCACCAATGCAGATATATGACCACGTAATCAGGAATCGATACTGAGAGCTTCGGTCTGGCTCATTGAAGGCTTGACTTCTAAACGGCTGAGCCGGAATCATTTGGTGTATAAGTAACTTCAGTTAACTCACAATATTACGCTACTATCTTCGATTGTCTTTGGTCGGTACTTTCATCGCACCTAACAGGATTGGACTACTTGGTTAGGGTCTGCGTGATTATCGTAACCAATTGTTGTAGAGACTCTATGTGATATAGCTCAAAATCGATCTCAATGGCTTAGGTGTATACACTAACTGTCTTCCCTTAAACTATGAGATTAAAATCACTTCATATCTTTTTTTCTACGAATTAATTCTTTCTTCCTGTACGTACTATATCCTTATATGCAATCTTTCTTTTATATATTACCATCACTGAATTAACTACTTCTATGAATCCAGTGTTCATCTTGTTGTGTTAATGAGGTATGGCAAATTGAACCGATGCACATATGTGCCTGATCCTACGTTGTAGCCGACTGACTGACTAATATTCTTCTATTCAATTAAATTACATCAATTAATTCATAGTATATTTATATACATATCTATTGTCCTTTTTTCAACATTAATAGAATGAACAAATATTATGGATTACTGATATAAAACCTGGTTATACAGATCTATTGGCTATGACACAATTAGTATTATTTGCTACAAATACAACTTTTGAAGTTAATCAATCCACTGGTGAACATGAAATTATAGCAAAACCACCAACCATATTATTAGAGAAAATGATTGTCAAATCACAAGAAACAATAATATCAAATGAAATACAAAAAAATGTATGTTTCTTCTCTTTTTTTTTCTTTTTATTAAAGTTTTATCACGTCTATATTATTAATTTAAAGGTTTTAATAAACTAAATTTTGAGAATGACCTAGAAAAACATTTCATCATCATCATTATCATTATCATCATAAACGTTTAGTAAGTCATTGATTCTCTAGGTCAATCAGAGATAAGACAAATAATAAGTGAATGATGTTGACTGAAAAATGTTGTTGGTCGAGATTTGATTTTAATTTCGGAGATCTTGAACTGATTGATGTTAGACTAGCATTGAAAACCTGGAAGCACTGAACGATTGTTTCGTCCTATTGTGAGACTTCTCAGCAGTGCGCACCCACTATCCCACTCGTGGGATTTGAATCCAGGGCCTTCAGTCTCGCCGTTGGATGCTGACTCAGTGGTCTAGAGGTTAAGCGTTCGCGCGCGAAACTGAAGGTCTTGGGTTCAAGTTCCATGTGTGGGATTGTGAATGTTTACTGCTAATGAGTCCCACAATAGGACCAAACCGTCGTCCAGTGCTTCCAGGCTTTCAATAGTGGTCTAACATTAATCAGTTCAAGATCTCAATCAATGAAAGCCATCTGTTCACTTTTTGTTTTTCCACTCAAGTAGCTGCTTGTGCTCGTTTATAGGAAGCTTGTATATTAGTAGAAGACTCGGACGATTATAAAACATAAAAATAAGGAATAATATGTTGCTTGAAATTCTTAAGACAGCAAAGAATAATCATCAGTCTAATATATCGATATCAATCGTTACAATGTACAAGGTGTGGAAAGCTACTTGCTAATAATTTGTACGATAAAGTTTACTGTTAACTCTATCGAAGCGTCTAATCATACTGGTGAGATGTGTACGAAACTGAAGTTCATAAAACAACAGTTTATCCATAAAATATAATGTTAGTAGAATAAGGTATATTTCAGGTTAAAGACTTAGAAATAATGTCAATTCTCCTGTTCTACACTATTTGCAGAGATAGGACTGAGTACATGATATACATAACATTATCAGTATAGGGCTATGGAAATTGTTGAGCTTAAATTTATATCATGAATGGATAAATGCTAGTTAGACCACCATAGAAAACCTAGAAGCACTGGATGGCCGAATAGTCCTAGTATGGAACTCCTAATTAGTGCACATTCACACTCCCACACACGGAACTCGAACCCGAAGCCTTTGGTCCATTGAGCCGGCATCCAACGGCGAGACCCAAGGTCCTTGGTTCGATTCCTGAGTATAGGATCATGGATGCGCACTGGTGAGGAGTCCCATACTAGGATGAAACGGTCATCCAGTGATTCCAGGTCTTCGATGGTGGTCTAACTAACATTCATCCATTCATAATATCAATTTAAACACTAAACATTATCATTCTTATACCATAGTGACAGAAAGTAATTTTTTGTTATCATTTTAAACATTTTAACCAATACACAAAGATTATTTTACTACTTTCTATACATAACATTAAATATCATGTGAAGGTTTTAAAATATTGGGTTCTCAATTTTAATTAATTCATCGTCCCTCGACCCACCCACCTCCTTTTTGTTATAATTTACAGTTTCTATTTAAAATTACCACTTTCCATTTTATTCACTAAAAAGATAAAATCTGAATAACAAATATTAACAGAGATCACATTTTGATTAATTAATTAACATAATAATAATAATAATAATAATAATAATGATTGTTTTTTTTCCATTAAAAGTACAAAAAAATTTTGGTAACTATGGTTATTGTTTCATTCACCTTTATTAAATAAACAAATTAATGATTAAAATGTATTTTGTATTATTGATGCATAATTACTTCCCTTCCCCCCCCCAGTAATTCATGTAAAATGTTATTTTAAAAGATTGTATTTCTATGATTTCTGGAAGTGTTTACCATGAAATTTAATTGGGATGACATTTTGAAGGTTTCAAATATTGTTACCAGTAAATGATAATGTTACGTCCTTGATCTGTCTACCCACTTTTGTGCAAAGGATAACTTGTTTAATCTAGATTAAGACCTTGATGCGATAGGCTGATTAACTACTTAATCTTGAGGCTAATATGCATGAGTTCAAAATGAGACCAACTGCTTAGTGTAGAGAGACGAAAACTATTCTATCACTTGATTGGCTGACAAGCACGCGGTTGAGAGAAGATAAGTCAACTGGAACATTACTCGATTTATTCCCAACTCCGATCTGGTTCCCGATTTCAGATTAGTGTAAAAAGATACATGAATAAATAGATGACTAACCAGACCACATTGCACAACAATCAGAAAAAATACAATTATGTCCAAAGCTGGCAATTAGAGTAGAAAATAAGGTACTAAAGATTACGATTAAATTACAATAGCTTTGAAACAAAAAGGGCTATCGCTTATGATCTGTAGAATAGACTAGGGACAAAAACTGATATAACGTCCTGAAAAATAGCTTCCGTAGTTTTTCAAGGCTTCCTGATTCTCTGTTCACATCAGATAGTATTTGGTTATATTTTTCTAAGTATCAGTGTATAATAATGATAGGATGTTTACTATTATTATTATTTCTTATGGATTCAATCGATTATAGAATCTGAGAATAAAAATTCTAGCTTAAGAAAACTTGAAAAATCTCTTAGTCAATATTGAACTGTTTAAAGATTTAGGCAGTCTATTGAATGTGAGTGTTTTAGTTTCGAAACAACATTTTAGTTAGTCATAGTCAATGTAAGACTTAGCATAATTATCATTTAACCTATACTATATTTGAAGTGTCGCGTATGCCAGACCACTGACTGCCCCGACGTGCGATGTTCAATGGTATTGGAGTAGGTTGGAAGAAAGCTAGGGGCGGACAGACCAAAAAATGGCACAAATCTACGAAGTCACTGACAAGTGGACTGAGCCATGTTGGTAGGTGTAGACTACGTGGTTGGGTACCGCGAGACGACAGCAACCTATGGTTAGAGACCCTGAATGACATGGCTCAAAATCGTTTGCAATGGTGCAGGTGCATCCACTCTCTGTGTTCTCTCAAATTCTAATCTGAATTCTTCATGTCCCTTTTTTCCTCTCTCCAAATTTATTTCACTGGATTATACTCCTTGAATAACATCTTCAAAGCCTAATCTTTCCGATTACTGCTTATACTTTTACTTCCTCTACCGCTACTGGATTTGAATCGACAACTGCATCTCTGTGCTGATGTGGTATGGCAACTCAAACTGATGTACGCACGTACGTACGAAGTTCCACGTTGTTACTAACTAAATAACTGAGGTTGATAGTTTAGTTATGAAGTTCTTATTCATTTTTTGATATATATCAGCATATACTTCAATGTTAAGTCTCGTTAAAGCTTCATAAATAAACCATCCAGCTCAGAGAATAAAATACCTCTGATATATTCATTTTGAACTACAAATATTTACTATCATCTCTAGACATACCATATCTACACAACGAAATGAAATTAACTAGGCATAACCCACAAATAGAAATAATCTAGAGGAGATGGTAATAAGAATATACTCTTAAAAGCTATATATAAAGGAATGTTATAACTTAATACATAGGGTAAGGTAAACAGTAAATGGATCTGTACTACTGTAGTCGATTTTTAACCATGTTATCCTATATATTTCCAACAACTAATCATAATTATCGTAAAGACTTTAAGAACATAACTCAGATCAACAGTTCATGATTTCATATATTGATACTGTACTTTGACATTAATCCATCCTAATTTTTTCTATTATATAATGAGATCATAATAAACGTGTATATATCACTTTTTTCTTCTCTGTTTCTTTCTATTGACATTATGTTGTTGTTGTTTTGTCTTTTTTTTTTTTTTTCAAATAGAAGTTCAAACGTTACGCTATTGTTAGTACACGTTTACATCATTCTAATTTAACTATGATACAATATTCGGTATTTTTTAAAATATGTAGAGCTAATTATATTGGTTATAATTTAAAAGTAAGTCAAATAACCATAAAATTAAAAATACACTAATTGATTGGTTATATGTTAAACAATTCAATGATCATTTATATGAATGTATTCCTGGAGAAACTACTCGACGATCAATCATTTTGTATAACACTGATACGACCGAGGGTGGGGACAATCAGTTCTCCCTTTTAAAATGCTCTCATATGGCCATGTGCATACAACCAATACCAGGGAAGTTCTACTCATTGTCTTCTCACGGTGGTGTTGGTTACGAAATTGAAAGGACGAAAAGAGAATGTCTGGCACTTTAATCGGGTTGGTGAACACGGAGAGTCCACCTAGGGGAGTTGGAAAACCCTGATTCCAAGTGAATGGTGTACATAAGCTCCACGATCCTGAGGGAGAAAATGGCGAATGAACTAATTGTTGGTCACCGGCTACCATGGGTCTGCATCTCCTGACGATGCTCCACTGCATTGTGGATCAGATCTTTAGGTTGATGGCTCCGGGTGTGGCCTCCTAAGTAAACCACCTGCTTCGGTCTGCGCACCCAGGCAGTATCATAGCTCACACACAAATCAAGTGACTTGTGTGCCGCATATGTATTCGGTGCCCCTTTGTACAAATATTTGTGTTTAAATAATAGTAATAATAATAACATATTCATGGGTGATATTTTGAAGTTCTGATCTAAAAGTTGAGGATTTTTGTTAAATCAATCAAGATTGTGATGGAAAATATTTAGTCATTTATGAGACAAAATTTTGTTGCGGAAAATTCCAAAAGCAAAGAAGAGCTTGATCGATAGGACCCGATGAATATTAAAGGATTAGATAGAAATGACCGATCGGTGTAAACATTACTATCCTATTTGAGATTGGTCTCTATTTAAATAGCTCAGGCTATGAAATTGGGTGATATAGGCATCTGTTTTCTCAAGAGCATGGGTCCACCTCACTGAAATCTAGGTCAAATAGGGTTGTCTACCTACTACATCCGAACACCTGTCAATCTACGGCTAGGGAAATCACGCGACTTAATTAATGTACACTAACTGTTGAAATGTTTTAAACTGTAAAGTATATTAAACAATCCATTATATATATCCTTTCTGAACATCAAGTTTGTTTATTAATTAGGATCGACAGGGAATATTATTCTCACCAATGGACAGTTATCGACGTGATCGTTTAGCATTGGTGTAAGTGAGTTGCAACTTATTTCCCATATCTGTTTGTTTTTCTTTGTTTGGTTTTCTTACTTCTAGATCAGGAACTGATCTTAGGTAGACTATCATTAAAAGCCTGGAAGAACTGGATGGCTGTTACATTCTAGTTTGGGACTCCTCAGAAGGACTCATTCACAACCCTGAACACATAAATAGAACATACGAACTCCGATTTCACCTGGAAACGTTTAAACTCTAGACCATTGAACTACTATCCAATATTGTTAATGTTTAGCTTCAGTCGATTCATGTCGACTAGGTTAAACGTTTTCATGCGAAATCAGAGTTCTCAGGTTCTATTTCTGGGTGCAGTGTCGTGGATGAGCACTTCTGAACAGTCTCAAACTAGGACTTAATAACCATCGGTTCTTCTAGGCTTTTAATAGAAGTTTAGTTAGGATCAGTTCGTGGTTTAAAACTATGAAAGTTCTGAAATCTCCTCAGGAGATCCCGGTATTCTAATAAAGTGGTTTTTTAAGAATTTCGTGTATAGTACTGAGGGTAGTTCTTTTAGAAAACATGTTTAGTGTTAACTAGAGGGTCGCTGGATTTAATCTCATGTCGAGTCATAAATGTACACTGCTGAGGAATGACATCTATTACGAAAAGCTGTTCAATACTTATAGTTTTCTACTGATTTTACGTTTGATATCATTTATGAATGAAAATTATCACAAGATGACAGTTATTGGCGTGTACAATAAAGTTCCAAATTCTGATATTGTCAGTCAGTCCAAACCTATCACTAACATAAACATGTTTGAGTTCTTATGCTTCATATTATCCCTATGAAACGGGGAAGGGGAATTAATAAGAGGAAGTGAGAACAATGGAGTAAAATAGCAATTGCAATGAGAATGTGGTATGAAAAATATTATTGCAGAAAGGATGAGATTGAAGAATAGGAAATATGGAATGAGATGGGTAAAGAGTTAATAGATTTGTACCACTTCAATCGTTTGTGATTCATGACATTAAACGGTTCCACTTACAAATTAAAACTAGCCTGAAAATCTGAATCTACTAAAATGGTTTAGTTCAATGGCCAGTGGATTTTGAGTAAACATCCATAGTGTTATGAGGCGCGGTGTCCGAGTCTAGCACTGACACACAAACTTCCTATATGCAGGCCTACGACCGGCTACTGAATAGGAAAACTACAAGCAAAGAAGGATGTTTATTGCGCTAAATTAAATCAAATGAATAAACACTCATATATATGTAGTTTTTTGAGTGAATAACATACACTTTCGATTAGGAGATTTATGATTGCCCCTCTGTATCACATAGCTTAAGATCCTACCTTCACATTCTATGAATCGACGAGTCAGCTTGCTTAAATTTCTCCACCAATCTGACTTCAGTGATGCTCACCCAGTTGATGTACCACCATGCATTCTGTTGTCAACTAATAATATGCATTGTGTAAAATCGCCATGCATAATGAAAGTAGCGGATAACAGTTATCCACTACAGGCAATGTAAGATAGTCATGCAATATCATGGACTTATTGAAGCTAAATATATATATATACGGTTAGATGCTGACTCAGCGGTCTAGAGGTCGGACACTCACTATGGGAACTGAAGGTCCTGAGGTCGATCACCAAGTGGATCGCGGATACACACTGAGATGTATCATACAGGGGAAAAAAACTGTTATCCAGTACTTTATGGTTTTTAGTAGTTGGCTAACTTAAGGTCACCTCATGATATGACCTGTGAAATTCAACCCATCATATTAATAATTAATCTCTAAATTGAAGCTTGAATTTAATTATTTCATGTGACAGTAAATCAATGTCTCTTTGTTTTTGATGAACATAATTATTAGTTCGATTTCAGAGAGTCTTGAAGAGGCATTAAGAAAATTTGGAAGTACTTTAAAAATTCTTCACAAAGAAGTGTCAACTCCAAACATGACTGGTATAAGTAATTTTCAGGTAAATAATCTATCAAGTATAAAATATATGGGTTTCGTTTCGTTTGGGATTCATCAGTTAGATTTTATCAAGTTTTCCTATTATCAGTTGAGATCAATTAAATTGGTCGCATAAATCATTAATAAAACTTTTTATAATTGATTGTTTACTGGGTAGTGACCAAATATCATGTATTCCGGGTCTTTCATAGTTCAGATCGAATCCTATCAATCAGGCTGAACTGTAGTAACAAGTTTAAGTGACTCGATATGGCGTGCACTATGTTAAGATGTAAGATGGGGTTGGAGGTAGTCAAGAGGGAAATTTGCTTGACCTAGGTTTTGTGCTATTTGGCATTCGTCAGTAAGGTGTATCTGTAATCTTAAGGGAATCGATGTTCCCTGAGGGATTCTCTGATTGTGAAGTTGGGTGACACGGAATCGAACAAGTAATTTAGTAGTTGAAGGCTATGTGCTTTGATCATTAAGCTATTCATCCACACCTTAGGTTTTATTGATGATCATTGATTCAGTTATACATCTTATTTTGTGTTGAACAATATTGAATATCATAAGAATGTTGCATATATCTAGACATTTATTATAAAATGCTATAAAAGCAGCTAATCTATTGATGATAACAGAAACCTTTATCGGCTAGAATGTTTTCGAGATGCATTACATATAATAAAAATCGGCAAACAAGTGTCCAAATCTAATCACTCCATTTACCTATAAACTTATAAACTATTGGCCTAAATCCTATAAAGTTTCAGACTTTTATATCAGGTTCCATAATACAGTCGTTATTTATGATTCTAGTGTAGAGAGATGAAATTACAATTGTAATGTGAATATTTGTAACAATTTTTTTCAATCTGACGAAGATGATTGTGTTGTTTGGTTGTTCTTCTATTAGATAAGTGTTATATCCCGACGAGAATTATGAATGGTAACTTTTGAGAACTATTATATTATGCATATATTCATAATGTATAATTATTCAGTAGCTAGATTATGTATATCCATACTCCTCTTATTACAAGCTTTACTTTGATCTATAAACTATTATTATACGATTTACCATTCTCGAGTTATACCCAGTCTATTAATTATAGTCTCCCACCCTTAAAGCCACTTTGGCTAGATCTTTTTTTATGGTACGATATGGTCTGCTTGGTTCGTATATAAACCTGGTATGTTTGAAATAAATGATGCATATCGCGGAGGCTGAGATTGGTGTTCTGAACTGAACAGGTGACACTAGGCAGAAAGCAGGACCTATGGAGACTCTAGACTGCTCGTATGGGTTTTATGCGTCATTGATTCGGTCATTGTTCTTTAATTGTCAGTATCATTACGTCATATATCGGGGCATAAGGCTACAAGTCATAACAATAAGAATAGTTCATTAATGTAATAGCATAACTAGTCTTTAATGCTTATAAATAAATTGTAAATTACAGACTATTATATGAAACTTTTATCTAAACCAAAACTTAGGTTTTTGCTGTAATGGAAAAAAATATTTTGGTGCTACCTTGCCAACTCCCTTCTAGATCTTCCAAATACTCCCAGAATTGAGTCTTGAATGTTAGAGTAAAAAATTATAAGTGAAGAAGATATATAAACGAGTCTTACTTTAAGGTTCATTTATGTACAGAAAACATGCACATTTATGGGTTTACTTTTAAGCCTTTAAAGTTTGGAAACATGCTATATATTAGATAACACAGTAAATTATCATCTAATCAGAGTTTGACATAATCTATCAGTTTTATAGAAGTCTTCATGATGTATGCAGATTGGATAGAAAGTTTCATGATTATTAAATACCTCATTGGAGGAGTTTTGTTGTAAGATCTCAACCGTAATAACTGCTATCATTCCTTGATCTATTCTTTTGATGTACTGATATATTGTGTAGCATCTTGGAATGATATACTCTTCTTTTCTCTCTAGATTGTATGGCTAATTATGACTAACTAATTAATTGAGTATTGAGTTTAACTAATAAAACATATGGATATGAACAGCTTCAGTAGTAGTCGGTCTCAACATACACAAAGAGAAAAGCAAGATTGTCCGATGCGCCACAGCATGTACCAATCGAATCATACTTAACGAGGAAGCTTTAAAAGATGTTAAAACCTTTACATATCTGGACAGCATCATTGATGAACACAGTGTATCTGATGCAGATAAGAAGGTGCTAATCAGTAAAGCAAGAGCAGCATATTTACAATTTAAGAACATCTGGAACTTAAAACAACTGTCTGTCAACCAACACCAAGGTCAGAATTTTCAATACAAATGTCAACACAGTTCTATTGTATGGGGCGGAAACCTGGAGAAATACGGAAGCCATTATCCAGAAGATACAAATGTTTATTAACAGTTGTCCTGATCCGTAGGAGAACAAACCAGATTCCAGCAGAGGAAGAACTAAGGAAGAAGCGCTGGAAGCGGATAGGACACATATTGAGGAAAGTACCCAACTGTGTCACAAGGCAAGCCCTCATATGGATTCCTTAAGGTCAAAGGAGGAGAGGAAGGCCAAAGAACGTATTACGTCGAGAAATGGGGACAGACATGAGAAGAATGAACAAAAATTGAATAGAACTAGAAAGAAAGGTCTAAGACAGAGTGGGTTGGAGAATGCTGGTCGGCAGCTTATGTTTCATTGGGAGTAACAGGCGTAAGTAAGTATTATCAAACTTTTTATTCATTTACTATTTTGGTTATTTTTACTTTACAACATTAAACATTTAAATTCATTCAAAATCTCATTTCATTTTTTAATTCAATCTACATTAAATAGTCAGCTATTAAAGAAGTAGAACAAATTCTTGGTCAAGTTATTGAAAATTCTATAGATCAAAACATGATAACAACAATGAAAGAAAAAGAAACACAAATCAATCAATCAATTAAACCAACACAACAAAACAAAAAGATTATAAAAAAATAGATAAAGAATATTGATTAAATTGACTGACTGCTTCAAGTCGAAGAACAAGAAGACAGTTCGACTTAGGTGACAATATCAGCTAATTGATAGGTTTCTTGATATTGAACAAATTATATACAGTTATCCATACATACACACACACACTCACACTAGATGTATTATGTAATTACACAATAAACAATGTTTTTGGGAAGAAAAACCAATATATTAGACATAACATATTTATCTACTACTCATATCGTGATTGTTAATTTTGTTTTTAATTTTTTTTAAAAATTTACCTTCAATTATTTTAATTATTAATAATTTGAGTATTTAAATTTAATAGATTTTCTCATTTATCAACAAAATTGTTTACTCTATTAATTAATTGAAGTCCCATGGGTGGGATGATGAATGCACACTGATGAGGAGTTCCATACTAGGACGAAACAACCACCCAGTATTTCCAGGTTTTCCATAGTGGTCTAACATCAATTGATTCATGATCTTAATCAAAAATTTAATAATCTTCACAACCCTATACTGATAATTACTATGTGCTCGCTAGTGACTAGCTTCGTGGGGGGAATTCTCGGAGTTCTAATAAGAAGCCATAACCAAAGGAGCTAATTCGTGTCCGGTAGAGACAGGTATCTACCTCAGTACAATGGAAAACGGTCGCGTAATTTCGTGGATTGGTTGAAGTTGAACATCGACACCGTTGGATACCGGTCAGCTTAATGGTCTAGAGGTTAAGCGATCGTGCGTGTGACTGATAGGTCCTGGGTTCGAATCTGGCGAGGCGGGATCGTGGATGTGCATTACTGACATGAACAATTATCGGCCCATAGATATTAATCCAGTTATATCTAGGATAATCGAAAAAAATGTTGGTGATGAATTCTTTGACTATTTACTCACTGAAAAACTTATCAATGATTCTCAAAATGGCTTCCTAAATAGTCCATTTTGTATGACCTGCCACCCTAACTTCTTCAATTTTGTATTTACTCAACGTAGCCGAGAACATCTAGTTCTAGTGCTATACTCCGATATTTGTAAAGCTTTCGACATGTATAACCATCAGCTTCTTATAAGAAAAAACGCATCTTACGGGGTTAGAAACACTTACAGGTGTAAGCACATTTAAAGTATTTTCAATGATGAAGTAGGCATCGATGCAGTGAACAAAGGATGGGAGTGATTTTATTTGATGAACAGACCGTGGTAAATTACTCCAGAGTCTGGAAAATTTGCTGGTAAAGTGATTCATATGGAGAGAACATTTACAACATAATTGTCTCACCAATGACAAGGAGTTATGGATACTATAACTAGGAGTTTCTGCATATTTAATTACTTTATCGGATGTGAAGGATAGTTTATTAAGTGTTTTGAAGAAAAAGATTAGATTTAGTCTGAGTCTTCTCTTCCACGAACCGTCCAGTTCAAGTTTATTACATCTAAACTTATAATTCAAGGTACAATAAGTTCCATGAAATCGAAGTGTAAATTGTCTCTGTAAGGATTCCAACCTTAATTTATCCTTTATGAGCACACTACGAAGAATAAACATTCAGTGTTGTACGAGTGATCGAATACATACTTTATACATCAAAATACGTGACTCGTCACAGAAGTTACGAATTATGCAACCCATGAGACGTTCGAACTTGGAGATCTGTTTCGAGACCTGTTATGTGAAGGACAAATTGTAGGAGTATCTAAGTCCTAATTTCAATGCTGTTTGTAACTTAGATAGTTCCTTACAATTAATTGTAAGATCTAAGTTGATTGATGTATTACCGAAGCATATCCATACATATTTAGCCGTGTTAAGCTCCAACTACCATGTTGAACATCACTGGGCTACATCACTGAGCTCCATATTGACGCGATTTTGCATAATATTCAACTCATGAGAAGAAAATGAATATGCTACTTTAAGATCATCTCTACATAGAACAGGCTTACCCATACAAAAGCAATCTCAAATATCGTTTATATAATTTGGAAAGAGCAAAGTGTCTAAGATCATAACTTGTATTACACCACTTCTGGCTGGAACAGAATCCGACAAGGAAGAGTAAGTTTGAACTATTTGGTGTCAGTGGATGAGGAAAGAACTAAACCAAGCGAACAGAGGGTTTTTGACCCCATAAGATGCGTTTTTTCTTATAAGAAGCTGATGGTTATACATGTCGAAAGCTTTACAAATATCGGAGTATAGCACTAGAACTAGATGTTCTCGGCTACGTTGAGTAAATACAAAATTGAAGAAGTTAGGGTGGCAGGTCATACAAAATGGACTATTTAGGAAGCCATTTTGAGAATCATTGATAAGTTTTTCAGTGAGTAAATAGTCAAAGAATTCATCACCAACATTTTTTTCGATTATCCTAGATATAACTGGATTAATATCTATGGGCCGATAATTGTTCATGTCAGTTTTATCGCCAGATTTGTAACGTGGTACGATATATGCGGTTTTCCAAAAGTTAGGGTAAGTATCTGTCCCTAGAGAGAGAAAGAGAGAGTAAACAGCTTTAGAAGAAGAACTGGAATACTTGTTCCACCATATATTTAAAGAAAGGATGAAATTGCGTCTACTCCATGACCGCATAAAACCGTAAGGGAGTTTATAGCCTTGCTTATCTTTAGGTATGTGAAGGAGATAGATTTTATTGAGTTCCTAGTCACATACCTGACTTTTGAAACAGTGCCATTTAGGAATCCATTATTGTTCGCAAAAATACCACTGAGAAGATTTGCAATGGTTACAGAGTCATTTATAAATGTGCTATTATTTAGGATGCATTACAATTCATCAACATTTTGAGTTGCTTTAACATGTTTATTGAGAAGGAGAATTAAACCTTTCACCATTGAGCTATTATTAAGTGCTAACAACTCCTGATTAATGGCTGTTAACCTGTGCTTTTCTTTAATTTGGTTAACAATTATGGTTATTTGTGCAACTACCATGAAATTAGTTGATTTAAAGTAGCGCTTCTGTAGGCGTCTCAGTTTATTCCGATATTTATCTGGAATAAATAATTCGTTAGGTTTACTAAACATGTACGTCTTAAGAGATGCTCAGGAATCTAAACAATAGTTAGTGATCAGATAGAATGTATCAAAGGCATCCACGAGACGACTACTTGAGAAGAAGATATCCCAGTTTGAGAATCTTACCATGAACTGCAAGAGATCCCAGTCAGTATGTCTGTAATCTCTATATTGACGAGTTTTTGTATGGGTTTGTAATAAGAGGGATAGATTGAGAGAGCGACAACTACTATTTTATGGTCATTGCTCTCGAATTCATTGTATACTTGTATAGACAGTGGGATGGTATTTCCACAAAATATTAGATCAAGTGTATTATCATGCCTTGTTGAGTTATGAACGGATTGTGGCCAGCAGTACATGTTCAATGTCAATGAGAATTTATCATTACATGACAGAACTACAGCTATTCCAGTTTATTTCAGGGTAATTGAAATCATGCATGTATAAATGCATTAATAATAAGATCATTGACATTATATGTAACATTAAGGGCTCTATACATACATCCCAGGAGTAGACTGTTTCAGAGTGTTGACTAGTACCAAGACCGAATCAGGTAAATTACTCACGACATTGTCATCAATTGCATTAGTTGTTAGAGAATTCAAAGCATAGATAAGACAGCCACCTCCCACGTTTAATTCCTCTGTTATAACGATAGAGTTGGTAGTTCCGGACATTCACTTCTGAATCAGACACTGTGGGAGAGTACCATGTTTCAGTGACAAGTATGAAAAATGGTTTGGCTAGTAAAGTCAAGGTTTTTTAGGCGGAAATTTCATTTCAAGACGCAGTATGGATCGTAAAAAAAACCGAGAGCGTCCCTCCCGATATTATTTATTTTAGAGGTGACTGGATTATGGTTTAGTACGGGTAATTGATCGTATGGACTATGGCTTGAACATACTGTAGTTCTAGAGGAACTAATAATTTCTGAAGGCGAACAAGAACAGCCTGAACCGAAAAGATGGTATTCAACCGGCGAATACCTGGCCAATTTCGTTTGACAAGTGATTTGAATCCTATCTTGATTCAACCTGTTTATTTCACATGCATCGTTATTTTTGACTGAATTCAATGAAGTTTTAGCAATACAATTATGTATCTAGAAGGGGTTTTGTGGAGAATTGGTGAGACTGAATTGGCGCGAGACTGATAGGTCCTGGGTTCGAATCCCGCGGGGGGCGGGATCGTGGATGCCCACTGCTGAGGAGTCCCATACTAGGACGAAACGGCCGTCCAGTGGTTCCAGGTTTTCCATGGTGGTCTAGCTTCAATTGATTCATGATTTCAACTATTGAAATTATGTATCTGTTTGATTCTTAAATTTCGACATGTACATCGATGATTCATTAACGATTATTCAACCTTGAAATTGCACTTTTAAGTATTTATTTATTTACCCTTCCATATATAACATATCAACACAGAATATCAATAATTAATCTCACACATACATTCATACTTACACACTCACACACACACATACACTTGATGTTATTTCCATGTATCTGAATCTTTTCACATGAAATTGGAGATAACTGACTCATTATATCTTATGTTACAAAAATCAACATCTAAATTTGATTAGTTTAACAAAGTATAGTTATGATTGTTAAAAGGTATATATATATATATATATATATATATATATATATATATATATATATATATATATATATATATATTTCTTTGATGATTTTGATTATTCTACCCTGAAGAAGTCCAGACAAGTTAGCAGGACGAAACATTGGAATTATTTTTAGATTTCAATTACTGAGATTATTTCAAATATAATATTCATATATAATGACTTCTCTATACTCGGCGCCCAATTTCTGTCTAACCATTCGTTCTAATCTTGACGAATATTCGTACAAAAAATCTTTAGTTTGATAATGTGGACTTATTTGCTGAAATCAACTTGGAGGACAGTTGAGAAAGTCACCTGCTCCTTGGGGTTGAGTTAATGGTGCGTAACCTAGTGGTCCATCTTACTTATTGCAAAACTATTAAGAAAAGTTATATCTTGAGAACTCAGTGTATAAAAATTTTAGAGGCAACCGTGGGACACGTTAGTTCTTTGCAGTTTGTCTAATATTAGCCCTGTTTATACGAAGGTTGTAGTGGTTGTTTTGTGCGTCATTTGCACAAACTATATTCTTTTGATTTAGAAATTGGGGTTTGACCATAACAATTACAATAGTGTGGGTTTTTGGAAGTAGCAAGAATATAATCCAGTGAATCATTAATATTTAACCTTTAGAAAATATAATGAATTACTGATTATTCACCCATTTTTCAGACCAGTAGATTGTAGTACATTTAAATTTGAACTATAACTTAAAATCATAAGTTGAACCACCATTGAAATCCGGTAACCACTTGACGGACTTTTCCTAGTATGAGATTCCTCAGTAGTGCGTATCCATGACCCCATAGGCATGAATCAAACCTGGGACTTTCGACCTCTCGTGTAAATGTTTAATCTCTAAATCCCTGATCGATCCATGTATTTCGATGAAATTCAGTGATCTTCACAACTCCATACTCAGAGTCTAATTTACTTTAAATTTTGAATATAAAATAAATATTCATCAGCCCGTTTTTTATCTTCTCCCTTATATCAAGTCATATAAGTATGATTGTGCAATTTTATAAAATACTGAAATTGTTTCGGGCTTACTACAACCATAATTACTATTTCAACGACATTATTCTGGACTACGAATGTTGTGGTGTGTGCTACTTATATCGACATAAATAGTATACAACGCTAGCCAGGAATCAAGTGTCTGGCAGCAGAAGTTTGAGAAGATTGAAGAGGAAACAACGGGAAGAGAAAGCAATCGGTATGGAAATGCAGAAATAATCAAGTCTGAGACGATTAATGAACATTCGGATTATGGTTTTTCTATTTTATGCAGTAACTCTGTACTTTTGTGCTAAATATAATCGGTTGGCCTAACCTGTATTCTCCTTCACTACACCGTTACTTCGACGTGGTGTTCTGACTCACATATTGTGATGATCCAGTCAATCTACGTTAGCTTGAATATTCGTTTCTTCAGATCTATAACTTGTTATTAAGTGATATTATCAGCAAAAAAGGGAACGGTTTTCTGTTAAAATGGAGCAAATTATTGTTTATAATCTCACTGTAAATACTAAACACTCAGATTATTCATCTCTTATATTTAGCCGTTTGTAAACCTATGTTTGATGCATAAAATGTTGAAAAGAAAATCAAGCAGAACAGTATGAATTCATTTTATTTTGTTGGTTCTCGTCAGCTGCTTACAACCTGTGATATTTAAAATTATAGTTACTAAATGGGTTTAAATTACTTACATGAAAGTGTTTAGTTGGACGTTACTTTGAAGATACATCAGTGTAATATACTTACTTACGTCTGTTACTCATCGTGAAGGAGCATAGTCCGACAACCACAACCACTCTCCATCAAACCGTGTCCTGGTCAATCCTTCCCAATTCTTTCCGCTTGTTATTCATCCTTTTCATATCTGATTCTATTTCCCGACGTAATGTGTTCTTTGGCCTTCCTTTTATCCGTTCCCCTTCTGGATTGTAAGTTAGGGCTTGTCTCGTCATGCAGTTTGATGATTTGAGTAATGTATGTCCTATCCATTTCCATCGTGTTTTCCTAATTTCCTCTTCAGCTGGAAGTTGGTTTGTTCTCTTCCACAATAGACTGTTTCTGATGGCATCCGGCCAGTGGATATTGATTATCTTTCGTAGACAGTTGCTGATAAATACTTGTACCTTCTTAATGATGGTTGTAACTAATATAGGAAGAGTGTAAATAAATTTAATAGACTGAATGAAATATTGTAAATATATACGTTATGTAACAGAAAATTCTAAAACATTGAATATAACAACATTTCAAACGGCCAGCAACAAGTGGTTACATAATGAGTAAACGCTAATAGGAATAAAATGAATAAAGCTCAGTTAATAAAATAAGATTACTAATCTGAAAGATAGTTGAAATAAAAACTCAGTGATGTAATAAATGCGAAATTGCTATAACTTGTGACCTGCGTGCCTTGTTAATGTATAACGTAACGATACCGCCAATTAGAGAACAGTGAATTATCGATCGGATCAATGACGCGTAAACCTGTATGAGCAGTCTAGAGTCCCTATTGGTCCTGCTTCCTGTCTAGCCCAGCCAGTTAAGTCTAGAACATCAATCTCAGCCTCCATGATATCAATCATTTAATTCAAGCAGACTGCGTTTATATACCAATCAGACACACCACAACGTTACCATACAATAGAAAATAACATTTGTACAAGATTTATCCAAAAGTGGCTGTGAATGTGGGAGGTAGTAATTACTAGACAGGGAATAATTCAAGAATGGTAAATCGTATAATAATATTCCATAAAACAAAATGAAGCTTATGATAAGAGGAACACGAATATGAATAATTTAGTTACTTAACAATTATACGATAAAAATATACGTATATTACTAGTCCAGAAATAGGTTCCAACAGTTACCGTTCATTATTCTCATCGGGACATAACAAAAACAGAGTTAACACAGAAAAAGTTTTAAGATGCAACAAAGGGAAGATTAATAACCATCTCCTCTTGGCAGATGATAAAAACGACTTCAGTAAATTTCAGAAGACTTGAATGTGACTATTTATTAATCACCTTGAAAGATTGCAAGGTGTCGATCTGATGTTCTGTATTCAAGAAATGTTTAATAATTGCACTATTTAAGGTCGTTCTTTTTTTGTTGTTGTTCTAAGTCTTTTTGGAATACACTCAAAAACGTTGTACTGCTTCAACGAAGTTGCAGTATTGTATGTATTGATTTTGTTCACAATGAAATCTGACGCTTTAGAGGGAAAACCTAGCTAGCTGTATCGAGTACCCTGTTTCTGTGTTACATATATAATATTACTGAAATAATCATTTCGATGAGAAAACTCTTGAAGTTTATAGTGTTTCTTAAGATATTCTCTGTATTCTAAGTAAGTAGTTTGTTCTATTTTCAGATTTCGATAATCAATGGAAGTTGAATCATATAGTTTCTATTCCCAACTCTTGATCGTAAGCCTATCAATTACAGTTCTGTTCATTATACCTTTCTTAAATAATTTTTTAATGAACTACAGACCTATTACTCAGTTTCTCTATTCTATGTATAGAATAGTTATGCACAAAATATTACTTCCTTATTTATGTTTGGAATGTAATCAGTAATTCATTCTATTTTATTGTATAGATTTGATCTATAATGGTGAATAGGTAATAGGAATCTATTCTGCTTATCATATTCTCTTATTAAATTGAATACTTAGGGTAAAAAGAGATAGCTATATCTAAGATTAATAGACTTTTAGATGATCTCAATCATAGGTTAAAGTTAATTGTTGTTAAACTAAGCATGTAATCGATTAAAGAATTAGACGTTAGTCTATCGAAAAAAAAATTATAATCTAGACAGTTGTTTCGTTCTAGTATGGGTTTGCTTAACAGTGTGTATCCAGGACCCTAAAGCAACGGATTGAACTTTCAATCTTCAGTTCATATAACGACAGATTAACCATTCAACCATTAAATGAGAATCCATAAAGTCCGTTATAAAATTAAACAATCTGCATAACACCCCCCATGATAATGATTCACATGTTTCACATTACTCCAATTACATAACATATAACAGAACAAATTAACAATAAGAAAAATGATTTAATTAGTATAGATGATCGATAATTAATTTAATAAATGAATAGACAAATCGAATTTATAACATATTTGATAACTGAACTCAATCATTGAGCATTTAACCGGTCAATTATAACTGTTATTTAAACAATCACACTTACGAAATAATGAACAATTTGATCGGGTCAAAAGGTTGATCCAATAAATTATAATTTCTATATGGAAATTAAAAGTTATTCAACAAATAATTGGTTAGATTTATCTATTAAAGACGATCAGATATATGAATGATTGTAATTAGAATAAAATCAATATAGCACGGTATTCTAAAGTCATCACATAAAAATTACCACTATTTTTTTCTAGTATCAGTATCGTTCAGTTATTTCTGGGTAAGTAAGTCATTTGAAACTAATATTTAATGTATATCGACCGACTTAATAAACACACAACTTTACTTACTTACGCCTGTTACTCCTCGTTGGGGAGCACAGGCCTCCCACCAGCACTCTTCATCCATCCTTGTCCTAGGCAATCCTTTCCAGTTGCTATTGATCCTTTTTATGTCTGTTTCTCATTCCCAATGCAATGTGTTCTTTGGTCTTTCTCTTATCAGTTTCCCTTCAAGATTCCAAGTTAGAGCTTGCCTCGTGATACAGTTTGTGTTATATCCCGATGAGAATAATGAATGGTAACTGTTGGGACTAATACTATGCATAAATTTTTATCGTTTAATTGTTAAGTAACTAAATTATTCATATTCGTGTTCCTCTTATCATAAGCTTTATTGTGACCTAGGAACTGTTATTATACGATTTTCCATTCTTGAATTATTCCCTGTCTATTAATCACTACCTCCCATATTCACAGCCACTTTTGGATAAATCTTGTACAAATGTTATTTTCTATTGTATGGTAACGTTGTGGTGTGTTTGATTGGTATATAAACGCAGTCTGCTTGAATTAAATGATTGATATCATGGAGGCTGAGATTGATGTTCTAGACTTAACTGGCTGGGCTAGACAGGAAGCAGGACCAATAGGGACTCTAGACTGCTCATACAGGTTTACGCGTCATTGATCCGATCGATAATTCACTGTTCTCTAATTGTTGGTATCATTATGTTATGCATTGATAGAAGCACAAATCTAAAAGTTTTAACAGTTTGTTGATTTCCGTAGTGTATGCTCTATCCACTTCCAAAGTCTTTTCCTAATTTCCTCCTCAGCTTTTGTGTCTTCATCCACAATAGATTGTTTCTGATGGATATTGAGTATCAAGCGTAGACAACTATATATAAATACTTGTACCTTCTTGATGATGGTTGTAATAGTTCTCCACGTTTCAGTTGCGTACAGTAGAACTATCTTGACGTTCGTATTAAAGATTGTGACTTTAATATTGGTTAACAGACAGTTGTTTTGAGTTTCCTATATTCTTCAATTGTAGGAATACTGTTATTATTTTGCCAATCATCGTCTTTACGTCTACATCCGATCCTCCTTATTCATTGACGATACTTACCAATTACACGGAAGTTTCCAAATCTTCCAGAGTTTCGTTATCAAATATGATGTTCTCCATCTTGTTGTATTCAAGACTTTTATGGCTTAGGAAACTTAAGATTTCTACACTCTAAGCCACCAAATGCCCTGGTAAGGCCGAGAGTGGGGAGAGTCCGCTCTCCTTTTCAAAATGCTCTCATATGGCCACTATCAGGGAAGTCCTACTCATTGCCTTCTCACGGCAGGGGTGTTGTTTCTGAAATTGATAGGACGATAAGCGAATCTCTGGCACTTTAATCAAGTTGGTGAACACGGGGGGTCCACCTTGGGGAGTTGGAAAACCCTGATTCCAAACCAATGTTGTATAATAATAATAATAATAATAATAATCTACACTCTAAATTGAATAGTTTACTTATGAAACTTTTATATTTCACTCAACATTATGATTTTGTTCAGAAAAAAAATAATGAAAACTTTCAATGACATGGTTACTTTTTATTGTTGTTTTTAACATTTAACTGTTTCAGGTTTAATATTAGAAAAAAATTTTAAAAAATATTAACATATGACAAATATGTCAATAGAATTTGTTATTGTCCTTGTAACATATCAAACCGGATGATTTGAACAATGATTCTAGACATTTGCGATCTCATTTACAAATTCAGATAATCATTTGGTCAAACTGTATATTTCCAAAACATTCTCTGTTCACAGTACATGAGAGAGAGAGGGAGGGAGGGAGGGAGAGAGAAAGATAAGCCTAACACTCACCTCCCAAATACAATAACCGATTTACACTATAAAAAATACACAGAGATGGATCGTTGTTTTTTTTTTTTGGTCAACATTCTAAACTGATCAACTCATATAGAATGAATCTACCATGTATAATTCAAACACAAGTTATTTTTCGTTGTTGTTGTTTTTATTTGGCTAACAGTAAGGTCATTTCATTCATCAGTTTTAATACAGTCAAAATAGTCAAATGAACTAATAATCGGTCTAATCAACAACAACAACAACAAGGTGAAAATGCTTCCATAATAATAATAATAATAATAATAATAATAATAATAATAATAATAATAATAATTCCATCATATAAGCCTCAATTAAAAGTCAAGCATCTATTCTTTTCTATTTATTACATCATAAGTTTATGCCAAATGATTAAACATGTGTTACAGACCCATAATTAATTGATTATTATAATCATATGGATATTGACCAGAAGTTTCTTAATAATAACACAATCACATGTTGTTATAACGTTTCTCCATCAGCTATAAATAACCATGGTAACATTAGAATTTTTTTGCTTGTTATTGTTTTTTTTTTAACAGCAACTCAGAATACATAATACAACACATCAAAATTATACTACTTAATTTATTATAATGAGTAGTAATCAATTGTCTATAATGAATCATTTAAATTCTATAAATCTTTATCAATCAAATAAAGAATATAAAATACCAATTATTTCTACATTGAATGATTTGATTAAAACAATAAGAAGTGTATTTAATAAAGATCATATTGATATTAATGAAGTACATACAATTTTAGAGTATTTTCAATGTGATTTCTCAGAATGGAGTAAATATATATTTTATAATAAAACAAAGTAAGTTAACTTATTTGTTTAATATCAGATGGGATTTTGTAGAGATTTTAGAAATTTCACTGGTTGAAATTATGAGTCAATTGAAGGTAGACCACCATGGAATACTTGGAAGCACTGGACGGCCGTTTTGTCCTAGTATGGGACTCCTCAGCAGTGCGCATCCACGATCCCCCCTCCGCGAGATTCGAACCCAGGACCTATAGATAGAACCTATCACTAGTGACTGACTTTAAGAGACATTCCTGGGGTTCTAGTGAGAGGCCATGACCGATGGAGTTCAACCAGGTCTGTTGTGAGATATCAACTCACTGAACACAATGGTTTACGGTGGCGCAATTTCATGGATTGGTTGAAGTTAGACATTAACACCGTTGAATGCCGACTTAGTGACCTATTCGTTTTTCGTCAACACATCTTCATTCCTCTTTTTTTTCTTTCTTAAATAAATATTAGATATACACGTAATTTGATAGATGAAGGCAATGGAAAGTACAATCTGTTATTATTATGCTGGAGTGAAGATCAAGGAACAGGAGTACATGATCATGCTGGATCTGATTGTTTTGTCAAAATTATAAAAGGTAATATTTAGATTTCTTTTTTCGATAATAAAAATCAATCAAAAAATTGTTTTCTATTTCTATGGTGGAATTTTTTTGAATATTCTTTATACAATTACATCATTGAATCAAAGTTACACACACATTCTTTAATTACAAGTGTTGACTTTTCATATGATATAATGATTTTAACTTTTGTTAATTAACCAATTCTGACGATTGATAGAATTCAGTCAGGACTAAAACAGAGTTGACAAACACAACATTGTTCGCTACTCAGTGATTCAGGTGTTGGACGGTTATTCACCTTAGGCAATGGATAGAAGGTTGTGCAAGATGATGGATTGATGGAAATCAAACATTAACACCGTTGCATGACTGTTCAGTGGTCTAGACATTAAACGTTCATGCGCACTGTTGAGGAGTCCTGTGATAGGACGAAGCGGCTGTCCAGTAATTCCAGGTTTCACTGGTGGTTTAGTTTAGATCGACTCAAGATTTCAACTATGAGAAAACTCGATGATTTATCAATTGTAAATACTTTAATTTTCCAATAACCATTAGACCGATTTGATTGCTGAATTAACTGTTATGATTATCAAATCTATGTCTACTTTGATGTTCTATCGTATGATCAGTTTTAAATAAAAAGGCTATATGAGTTCAGAAGAGAACATCCCATGTTCTCATGTAGTTACGGTTTATTAATGTGAGTTGAATAAGTAAATGAAGGTTTTCTGGATAGAGTCCTTAGAATAATACACATCATAGGCTCGCATTATTAGATTTTGCGATGCAACATGGATTACAAAGTATGGATAAGCTCAATCAATCATTATATTTAGTTATTCTTTATTTAATTTCATTCCTTTACTAATATCATTATGGCTTATTTTATTACAGACTAATCTTTACTCAGTTTTCTACTTTTTGTGGTTGCATAACATGTAACAAATATGAATCAATCCATTCTACTTGAACTAAGTTTTACGTTACTATGCTTATGCAACTATCTATTTGTTATATTCGTATTTAAGTAATAGATTAGTGATTATTACAGTTTCATGACTTCATGTATTTTATTGGTTTGATCAACCGCATAGTATCACTAATCGACGTGTTTTATGGTTCGATGTAGTCGCCTTTCGTGTGTAGGACAAAGCTATTACACAAATAAGAAAATTAAAGTTAATAGGAACTGAAATATAACTTATATGAATCATAAGTATGTATATACAATTCTTCTTTAGATCCAAACAAGAGCGAACAAGTTGAGACTGACTTCTTCCAATAGCGTAATTTGTCCATGGTATCTCACCTGCAGTTTTACTTTGATGTGACATATAAACACAGCAGCATGCCATGTCTACACTCTCTCAACCTATCGACAACCCATACATAAAAGAATATAACTTATAATCATATACATAAAGTTATACCTAATAACTTTTGATAAGAATAAGAGCAAAGATTTATTTACCTTAATTAGAACATTATTAACTAAGTGTTTAATCTATACATTTAGGTCAAATAAAAGAAACTATTTACGATTGGCCAAAACATTTCAATTCAAAAAATTCATATAACTCTACTGATGAAACTGATTCTCCATTAGTGGTGAAATCAGTAACTGTAATGAATCCTGGTGAAGTCACCTATATGCATGGTAAGTTGAATGTTTGTTTAAAACTTCAATAATCTGCCATCTATATTTTATGATAACTTAATTTGTTCATTATTTTTTTAAAGAAAATTCGATATCAGAATGTTCTTTTTGTAAAAATTTAATCGACCGACAGAAGCAACAGTTTCATTGTAATTACTCACATCCATTAGTATTAACATATTGTTACTTGTAAAATATTCCAGATAGACCGGTTCAGTTTGATAATTGACTTCCAGTAGTTCAAGTACATAGACTATTTGAAAAAACAACGTTTAGACCATAAACCCAACCAAAAACCGGAAATATAGATAAAGTACATACATAGGTAATGATTAGCAGTAGAATACCAAATACTCGTTTTGTCTTATCTGGGACTAGTTGAAAATAGATGTATTTGCATCCGTTTTAATGTCTACACCGGGATTTCAACCTAGTACCTATCATTTCAAATACCTCCACCTGGTTATCCATTGAGCTCTATCCACTTACAAGCTACTTAGCTAACATTACTTAGTGACCTTAGTTCAACAATCACTTAAATGTAGGAACCACTAGTTTAACTAACATTTAGCTGATTTATTAACTGTATAATTCAAAAAATCTTTATTAACTTGATAATTAGTCATAGATATCCATAAAAGGAATAACGAAAATGAGAATATCTGGATTCATATCTACCACATTAGTTCACTGGTAATTCAACTATATAGAGTGAAAGAAGAGCAAATGAGACACTTATGTGTGACCAAACTCTCTGGATCGTTCATGTTGTAACTTTTTGTATAGCGTTACAATTTGTTCATGAACTGGGTACAAGTATTTTGTGTACTGTGACAGAATCCTCAACATCTGTTATGGAAAACCAGGTGACATTATCTTAGATTAGTTTATTTTAAGAGATATAGATGTTCTTAAAGAAATTTGAATAATGCAAGTACCTGATAATTTATTAATATTTGGAGTCTACATTTTCCTATAGAATATCAACATTGGGATCTCGGTACATCAAGCTGATGAGCTACAAATAAGACGAAATTCAAAACCTGAGACCCACTGTTGAATAGTATATAAAGTATTGTCAACTAGTAGCTACTATAGAATATTGGTTCATCAACTTCAAAAGTTAATAAGCCAATAGGGAATGATAATGCAAACCTGAATATTAACTATATGAAACTACAGATCATTGCAAGTAACAATAAAAACTGCGATCCAGTGGGTAACTGTTAAGTGGTTCAAATTAATCAACCACCTCTTATCAAAACACTACATTCAAGTACCATAATACGCCATTAGATAGTATATCACATCAATCAATCCGAACAGTCATAGACTATGGTTTATCAAGTACACAAAATTATTTTAAATATTAAACAGGAGTGAGTTTGGTTAAAATCACAAGGACATACTTATAGTATGGAACATATCTCTCAGTTATATTCCATTAGACATTTAAAAATACTAACAAATGATAACGTCTAACAATTATCTCACTGTGATGTAGATGTATAACCTTTATATCTTCCATACTGCTAGATCTTATTTAGATGTCACAGACATTGAACGATTTGATATTACTAGAATAAGAGAGTTTGTGAAGATTGTAGTTATTTCATAGGTTAAATTATAAACCGATCTTAACTAGACTACCATTGAGAACCAAGAAGTACTTTATGATTGTTTCATCTTATTGTGGGACATCTCAGAAGAAGTTACTCACTACCCTATTACAAAGGATAAAGCTCAAGAGTTTTGGTCACAAGCGTGAACGTTTAACCTCTAGATCACTGAAGATACGACAGGTATTCGGAGTTTGACAACGTTTTATCCAGTGACACCTTTTATGAACCGTATCCACCAAGTGAAATCAAAAGACAGAAACGAGGAGGTTCAAAGATATATTTGATAGACTATCAATATATCGTGAATCGACTGATCTAAGCTGGCTAACTATTGCACGGGATGTTGAGCACGGCGTTCCCACTGGTGATCTGGTGTGGATGCATGACCGAGCACCTTCAGCTAAGTGTGCGTCCATTAAAACTAATGTTGTCAGCATCCAATATCGAAAACTTACAGAGCTATTTATTTTGGGGATTTCTTCACCACTACACCACTAAACTTGCATTGAATAATCTACATGTTCAACTTCAATCAATTTATACATATTACATAATTATCTTACATTGACTATGATATATAATTATATCATACACAACATAGCTGATATTACTTAACCTCAATCAATCATCTATCATTTCAAGTTCAACTTATTTTCTTAAAATCATTAAAATAACAATTGAATTACTATTGATTTATTATGTTATTTATTTTATAGATAAAATTGGAATACATCGTTTACAGAATTTCAGTAAAACAGAAACTGCTATTACATTACACTTATACTGTCCACCTTATACAGAATCTATGAATTTTGAAGAGTCTACTTCAAAATCAAGTAAAGTGAATGTGATATTTCATAGTAAATTTGGTAAACAGATTCTTTAATCAATAAATCAGTAAGTGAATTTAAAAATTTATTGTTTTATTTTATTTTATTTTAGTAATTTGAGAATTTGATAAAATTGAAATGTTAATGGTTGAGATCATGAGTCAATTGAAACTAGACCACTATAGAAAACTTGAAAGCACTGGACGACCCTTTAATCTTATTGTAGGACTCTTCAGCAATGTGCAATGTGCATCCACAATTCCGGCTTAAGAAATTCGAACCCAGGGCCTATTATTATTGCATCCAGTCCAGTACTTTCAGATTTTCCATGGTGATCTAGCTTCAATTGACTCATGCTCTCAACCATTGAAATTACTATAATATGCACAAAAACCATACTGATATAAAATTGAAATTGATCAAATGAAAACATAGAATTAGTTTAGAAATTCATTGATTATTTATGAGAACTTTGCTGAGAAAATGCAAGATTCTAATTCAGGAACCAAAAAATTACAAATCTATGATTAAAGTTGTTGAATGACATAAGCTAAATTCGTTCTCAATAAAGTAGATGTTAGCTTGACGTTGGTTGAAGTTAGAAAAAAAGTAGGAATGTCCAAACCAAGATCTAAAGTAGTTTGTCATATAACTAACTATTAGTTTGAGCCATATTGATCGGTACAGATTATCTGACTGGGATTCTTGGAATTAACGTCATAAATGTTTTGAGATGTGTGACAGTTCCTGAAGACAACTAAATTTTCAAATAAAAAAGGAAATGCAGTAAAACTATTAGTGAGTAGTATGATTAAAACGAATCATTTATAACAAATCATCCTTAAATTAAAACTTATCGGATAGTTTTAATTTGAACATTTATTATCACTAAGCTAGATATACTTGAGTGATTGACCTGTCATAAACTACTACATTTTCGCAAATCTAATTCAGCTAGGTTACCAAGGTGAGAAAAAGTCTAATTATTGATTATCAAAGAGCATTGTATTGACATTATGATGTTTAGCAAATTTTTTGAGTGGGAGTGGTTTAATTTTTATCCAAACTTACCATCTATCGATGGTTGAAATACATATTTATTGTTTAAAACCAAGATAAAAAAATTCTTCATTTTCACCATCCAGATTATGTTTGATGCTTGATATGAATGAAGTCAATCAGTCCCGACCGTAGCTGCTATCTTAACGTGGTGGTCGGGCTTGTCTATCGTGATGACCCAACCGACCTATATTGGCTGAAACATATGTTCCTGTAGGTTTTATCATGCCAGGCAGGTCAATTGGAGAAAGGTAAGACTAAAAGCAGCAACTCAAGGTCTGAGGGCGAAGTCGTACTGCTGATTGTAGAGGAGCGTGACAGCAGTAAGGTGTTTCCCTCGGACAACCAGCATCTTCAGCGATGCTGCCTTCTCACATGAAAGGAAGGGGTTAGAAAAGGTCGACCCTAAAAATGTCACACCTCACCTTACCCCACGGATTTCTGTCTCCGACTGTAAGGCCCTTTGAAGAACGGAGATAACACGTTAAAAACTTCCCACAAATAGACCGTGCGCGACCGGCCTCAAGTAGTTGTCCCTTGCACTCTGTGGTCAAACTTCCACAGTGTAGGCAGTCGGGAAGTGATATCAGCCCTCATACACGTAACAGAACACGAGACTAAGTTGGTCACATTCAAATCCTTCCTACACCTATTAACTCTCTTATCTTCACGACTAACTGACTGACTGAGTCAATCAATATTGTTGTGTAATTTCAAGTATATAAAGTCATATTCAATTTCCTAGTTCTGAATAATTATTTTATCAACGTTCATTCATAATATAGAACTGTACAATTCAAGAATCTTTACAACTTTTTACACTAAAATAACTATCATTATTATCGGTAATAATTGACGAACTGTTATGTGATAACTTTGATAAGTAACTAAATTGTATTATTCTTAATATCGTACTATCATTTATTTCATATGTAATGTGTTTTCTTCCCTTCCCCCCCCAAATCTTTTGTAGGGAACTAAGATACTCAACTTACCGTTATGGTCATTTTAAACTGTGTTAATACAATTAGAATTGACATGCATGAATAGATTAATTTCAATATATAAAAGTATTGCATATGTAATTTACGATATTTTGTAATTATAATTAGAAACTGTTATATAATTAAAATACTCTAAATGTTTCGTTGTTTGTTATATTCATACAAAGTTTAATAATTTCATACGAGTACATTTATCATACTAAAGGGAAGGGGAACATCAATGGAGATAACCAAATGTAAAACACTACAAAATATCAGTTTAGGGGTTGTGGAGATTGTTAAGATTTTGATTGAGATCATGGACCGATTGATGTTAGACCACCATTGGAAACCTGAAAGCACTGGACGGTCGTTTCATCCTATTGCGGGACTTCTCAGCAGTGCCCATCCACGATCCTGCTCTCAAGATTCGAATCCAGGGCCTTCAGTCTCGCGCGCGAACGCTTAACTTACTGGACCACTGAGCTGGTATCCAATGGTGTTAGTGTCTAAACTCAACCAATCCACGAAGTTGCGCGACCATCTTCCATTGTACTGAGATAGATACCTGTTTCTACCCTACAGGGATTAGCTTCACTGATCACGGCTTCTCTCTAGAACTCCGAGAATTTTCTCACGAGGCTAGTCACTAGTGAGCACATGGTAATTGTCAGTTTAGGGGTATCTTAGTAAAATCTGAGAACCATAAAGTAAATACTTTATTGTAAATGTGTGGGCGAGATTGATGATGATTGACTGTCTGTTTAGTCAGACATGTAGATAGTCTGACAGGTGTCAGATGAGTTATACATTGCCTCTGTCCTTATTATTATTACGACTCACTTATTATTGATTGTTCATTGTTCTTGGATTGTGTCGGGTTTTTTGGTGTGGAAATACATTTATGTTGTGATTAGGCTAATCATGTGTTCTTGATCTGAGTTGTGTTGACATCCTGTAGAATAGACACTGGGACGGAATCTAGTGTAGATAATTGTTTAAGGTAAATTAACGTCCCATACGTGTAAACGTGGAAAGCCAACCGTTATAACATTAGACGAAGTAAAACCGAGCGTTATAACAATTGGCGACAGGGTAAAAACAAAGAACCAAGGGTACAAAACCACAAGTTATAACAGTAAAATGTTCATAAATTGTCTTATACTTATTTTCATTTCTATACTAATCATTCACTGTTCTCATTCTCTTTTTCTTTTCGTTCTTCTCAACCTTTTGTCATAAGGTATTCCACTTTCGATTGGTCATATATATTACTTATATCTGTTGATACCAGTAGCACACACTACAATCCAACCAATAGGTTAGACGATTTCTCATTTTAGTAAATTATTAATTAAGACACATTAGGAATAATAAATCATAATGAATGATGTAACTAGGATACTTTTGTTACCAAGTTAAATCACTATAATTTATCATTAGAACAACAACTAATGAGTAACAAGAAGTTATTAATTGTGAAAATGTAGAAAAAAAACAAACTATTAAAAACCAACTACTTAACGTATACTCATTAACAATATCTAAATTAATCCACTAAACAATACGTTTTCTAGTTGCATGATTTTCATTTTCTGGATTGGTTGAAGTTAGACACTAACACCATTGGATACCAGCTCAGTGGTCCAGTAGGTTAAGCGTTCGCGCGCGAGACTGAAGGCCCTGGATTCGAATCTTGAGAGCAGGATCGTGGATGGGCACTGCTGAGAAGTCCCGCAATAGGATGAAACGACCGTCCAGTGCTTTCAGGTTTCCAATGGTGGTCTAACATCAATCGGTTCATTATCTCAATCGATAAATCTAAAAATGATTGGAATTCATTGAATTCGGTCAGTTGTGTTAACTAACTAAAGTCAGGAACAGTAAAGGTTGCTTATCTAGAGTTCATTTTGTTTACTGCAACTTATCAGGTATAATGATCTTATATATGCTACTGTAAGTAAAGATATATCTCATCAGGGAACCAAATTACCATAAAGCAATTATATTAAGATAATGAAGATCTGATTTATTGTAAAATGAATTATTTGATAAAACTCTATTCTGTATTGTTGAAAGCTGAAAAATCTGTTTTTTCTTGATTATAAATGTTATCTTGATGTAGTGATAGGTATTGTACATCATAAAAGTCAGATGGATCTATGTTGACTTGAAAACTTGTTCTTTAATACCCTATTATGACAAGGAATAAGATTAAAGGTAGAAAGTGTAAAATTCTACTGTCGACAATAGTAATTGTGATGAACAGGATCTCAGATGACGATTAGTTTGTAAAATAGGAGAGATTAGATCTAAAAACACCACATCTTACCTTAACACACGGATATCTGTTGGGAATGTGATATGTCAATAAAGATAGGTCAATTGTAAACGGTCTCAAGCAGCTGTTCCATTGAATCTGTAGTCGGGAAAGTATTATTTTTTTTCAATAAAAAACATATTTTCATAGTCTCAGCAACCGGAAAGCGTCAATCTCAGACACATTTTCAGTAACATCTCAGTTCATCAACGATGCTCTTCGTTGATATATTTCTAAAAAATTTTTGTTTACAACTAAATATTTCGATCTATGCTCCGTTAATTTGCTAAAGTTACATATTAATGGTCTAACTCAGTAATTTGCACTAGTTAAAGTTGAATGATGAAGAGATTCAAGTATCTTCAAGATAGCTAACAGACTTGAATGAGATAATAATAAAAGAACTAGATCGACAGTAACGTTAGACGTTCGTTAGCGAAATCAAAGAAGGTACTTCAAACTTCGCAAGGTATAAGTTCAAAAAATGAGTTTAAGCGAAGAGTAAATTTCTTCTGCTGGAATTTATGTTTAATCACGTCAGTCTTCCAATAAATTAACGAAATATTCTCGTTACTCTATACTGTAATTCTCAAGAGTCACACAGTGTTGATAGATAAGATAGTCCATTGTAACAACAGAAATGCCTTTGCAGTATTTAGAATGTTTAAAATTATGTAGAAGAATGAGAGTGATAGTGTTAAATTTGAAAAGCGCTGAATGTTTTCTATGTAGAGAGTATATAATATATGAATCAACTTTAACTAGTAATTACTAAACCTAACTACGAACAGAGTGGGGAAATCTCAACAAACGCTTTACATCTTTCAAAAAGTTCGACAATATAGAATTTTACAGCCATATGGACGAATGAATATTTCTATTTCGACTTACAAATAAAAACGTATGCAGCAAACTTTAGTAGATACGTACATTTTTTCCACAAACCATTCATCAATAATAAGTTTTTGATTGGCCAACAATGAAATAAAATACGTTTCGGTTATTTCATGAGTTGTCAAACCCCACTCATATTCTGAGAGTACTGGGAGAATGAATTTTTCGCTTCGTAGCTATCATATACTATTATAATACAATAACAGGGACAGGTGATCAAGGGTATGCTATCACAAGACTGGATACTCGATTGATACGGTATACAGGCTGGAGATCATGTTATACCAGATACCAAACTGACGATCATTAATGAGGAACTAAATTGCAGGTTAAACAATACTTTATTCGACACAGTTACTTACTGTGTATGTCCAGAGTTGAAGTCAATGGTAGAAGGAATAGCGGATACGAGTTTCATCCTATTTATAAATTATTGGCTAGATGTATCTGCGTTTCAGTGTTGATGGTTACATAGGAGTTCAGATATAGTACACATCGCCTTAAACATACAGTACGTCAGCCACTAGCTTGTGTAACAGGTACGATTTTTAGATCATTATTAATAAACATTTGAATTATCCCGCTGTTTATTTTTACCCATAAACCATAATTAATTGATTAACTAGTTTGTAGAAATTCATATGGTATATAACAGGAATAAAAGAACGGAAACTCATTTTTTGAGTAGAATAATTTATTGTTGATCTGTACATAAATGTGATGGATACACAAAGCAAAGATAAACGAAAATATACATTATCATTACTATTGATTCATATATTGTATTCCTTTCGGAGGAATAACCAATTCGTTTAGGAAACAAAAAAAAACAAAAACAAAAAAGAAACAGAATACAATATAAAGTGTACAAGAAACATCAAGACAGAGAGAAAGAAGATGAAGAGTGATGAGGGGGGGATAGTTAAACGAAGAATGTATACCATGAATAATTACAATACAAAAATCAGCACAGACAAAAATGGTCATGGTCTCATTATTTAAACATCATTTTTTAAAAAGGAAAAGATAAACTTTAAAAAAATGCTGTATTAGTAAAATAACAAAACCTAACGAGAGAATGAAAAATTTAGATTAAAAATCATAAATTCCCTAAATATATTCAACAGTTTATGTGTAATACATATATACTACTTATCTTAAAATAAGTAGTAACAGGAAATCACCGAAAATGACGAGAGAGATAAATGAATGTCATTAGAACGAACAGTAAAGAAGCAACTTCATACATATCAAGGATAATCGATATAAAAAAAATAGATGCCCAAACAGAAAATGAGTAAGGGTAGGAGTAAATCTGAAAATAGAAAAAGAAAACACTAAAGAAACAAAAATCGGGAATTAGATCATTTCCATCAGCTATTTTTTATTGAAAAGTATTATGAACTGATGATTCTGTTTTACAGAAGAGAGTAGAGAGCAGTGAAATTGCACAATAGTAGTAAGCTGACAACCTTAAAACAGATACATAAATAAATGAATATAATAGGAAATTAATACCATAGATGTTAATAAATTGAAATAAGTATAAACAAGAATAAGAGAATAATAAATATGTTGAGCATACGCATTGAGGTATTGTTACATTCTAAATATACAAAGATTTTGATTTGAATCAATAATTATGTCACACACACACATACATACATACAGGGAGAGGGGAGAAAGGGAGGAAAATAATCAAATATAGTATCTATATCATGATTGATATTGTGCATAAATGTACAAGTAACTTATATCACCATCATTATCCCGATTAAAATAAAATGCAATTTCATTTTGAAGAAAATACAAAAACAACTCAACAATTACAATAATTACATAATAATAATAATAATGATAATAATAAATGATATTTATATTTCTAGTGAAAATATTAACAATTAAATTCTTCTTGAGCTATAGCACTAAGATCTTTCATTAAACCTTCTAAATTAGCCATTTCTTGTGTAAGTTCTTCACTACTAAATGCTTTTTGAACACCCTATTTAATAAATTGAAATAATAATGTATAATAAATATACACATATATACATATTTAATAGTTGAAAGAAAAAAATCAGTTAGAAATGATAATTCAATGAAGTAGGAGTTGAGATTATTTCAGTTGTATTTTTATGTCGGATAGAAGATGTATTTTTATAAACTCAGAATGTGAACGATATTCTATGCAGAGTTTATGGGGGGGGGTTATAAGTTCGACTTGCACTCCTTGTAGTGCTCATTGGATAGTGGATGTTCTTTTTATTTATGAACTAACGCAAGCGGCAAAGCAAAGACCTGACTGATCACCCGCTCTGATGAAACCAATGATGATCGAGCTAATCATTCACTCTATCTTAATTTTTGCTTAGAAAGAGAGAGGTTAACTTTGAATTGAGAGGGTGATTGTAGTGCTAGAGAACAGATTCTGTCTGTAAGGGCTCATAAGGTCCGGGAGGAATGGGTTAGAGTGTTCGTCATAAACTGTGCCGTAACCAGTGCATAAGGGTTAACACTAAAACTGCTTGTAGTATGAGCGTGAAGTGAACATATCGTCTACGACGACCTAATTGTATAATGATTTGAGTGCTTAATATTCATCCAGTGATAGAATCTAGTGGGATATGACCTGGAATAATTGCATCTAAACCTATATGTATCCTACGGAGTGTATGGGCTTCAGTCTATGCGTTCTACATGTGCATGTAACAAATATTTATGAGTGGAAACTTCTACACCTATATATACTTGTAGGATGAGTGAACTTGTTTGCGCATTCCACAACTAAATGTAAGGCATACTAGCAACCGCACCCCATCTATGACTATATGTGTATCACTGGAATGTTTGCATCGCTGAATGTAAGTTCAAATATGTGCATATACAACATACTTGGGACAAAGTCCCACGTTTCTCCATTGATGAACTCATAAACAGCTCATCAGCGCTTTTCGTTTGCATAAAAGCTTTCGAAAGTGATAAAAAAGTGTAGTATAGGCCAGCATATGTCTGTCTGCACTACGCAGTGTGGGTAAAGTTAAATCCCATACTACTGATATCACAATCCCTAAATACACATAAAGACTGCGAAGTGTACTAAAATGAGTACGTTTGCTTTGCTTTCTCCAGTAGCCAGTCGCACTCTCTTTACAAAGTTCATCTAATTTCCCGAAAGGCCAATAGGTTTCTCCTACTATGTTGGGAAGGAATAATTATCTAAATATATGAACGAAGAATAAATACTCTTTTCAATAATTCCTGATCAAGTTCTTCAACAGACAATCTTAAAATCATATCCTGTAGCCTTCAAGAGATTTTTTGGCCTAATAGTTTGATTATCCACTCAGAACATTAATTTAAACGCATAACTGTAGAACCAAAGGAGAAGTTACTGGGAACAATGTTTTTTGTTAAGAGAGACATGCGTTTATAACATAATAATATCTTTATTGTCGCCTAACACTTTCTATCGAATATCGGCTTAACATTATTATACATCAATATTAGGTGGGGATAGACAGTAAATCCTGAGTTGGCCTATGTCCCGTACTAGCTGATTCTCGTTAGCAAAGGATACTTGCAATCTTGAGGGAACTGAAGCGTTCTTGTAGGAATCAAATTCAAATCACCCAACTTCATAGTTTACGATATAACTATTCACGAAGTGACTGGCCACCTGTAATACTGATTTACTAAAACTGACTGATCACAAATGTCACGTTTCTTCATTCCTTAGTTATGGTGATCGAATTTTGTCGACCAATTAGCAATGTGACCACCACCAGTCTCACTGACCCAACATTTAATGAATAGGATTTTTAAAATTAAGTGATCGGAGGTAATCGGTATGAAAGCCTGAACTTAAGTTTAGTCCTGGTTGCTACTCGTCAGCAATGTATATCTATAGTCGTAATGGAATCAGTTTGCTTGAGATTAAATATTTCTTGAAACAGTTTCTGCTGCGAATTCAACTAAACTTTACAAACTATTCAACAAGGTTGTCGATCACAATTACACGATATTTATGCACATTAACAATGGCAGAAATCCACTTCAGTAGTTACTAACCTCATGTTCACCTTCAACTCCATTGTTATTTGCAATTACAGAATTACGATTAGATCCTTGTTTCATGTGTGTCATTGTATTGTTATTACTATTATTATTACTACGATTCATGCAATTCTGTTGGTCTACCACAACAGATCTACTGGAATGTAAATCAGCATTTCGCTCATTTCGATTTGAATTAGGCAATGGTCGCCGTCTAGGTGATGTTATTGAACGAGAACCAGTTGCTCCGGACGAAGTACGTTTAGATTTAGGTGTAGTATGTGTATGATTTGCAGGACTACTAATGTATGCCTTATTCCGCGAATGATCATCTCCATTAACAGGTAGAAATTTCTGCGTTACTAAACATCATAAAACCAAAAAAAAGATAAAATAGAATGTAGGAAAAAGACTATTTGATGAAGTCAACATTTTACGAGAAAACTCCCATATTACTTGTTAAGTCTATCAATGTTTGTTGGTAGCTTTCGGGAATTTCTCGGCATATTATTAACATTTGTTTTAACTAATAAGTAGACTAATGCAAACTACTCATTTTTTTCGTCAGTAATCAGAAATTAGACAATCAAAAGTCCAATAAAGTAATATGAAGCAAAAAATAGTTATCTATGGAGACATATACAAACAGAACAACAACAGAACGGAAAGGATAAAGCGCAAACTAATATAACGGAGAACATAAATAAATAGAGATTTACTTACATATAGAGGTAAATGAGAAGTGTATTCTTCAATATTTTGACTGTTGTTTTTAGTAATGCATATCTAACCTACAGTTTCAAACAGTTCACTTTTAAAATACTCAGGGTCTAATTGTGTCAGGGAGTTTAGACTTTTACACAAAAAAAAGAAAACTAATAGTCAATAATGACTTTATTGACTGCCAATACCTGTCTAGATTTACGTTTTCTTCATAATTCAAGTCATAAACTGACAGTAGTTTGTTGAGCAATGAAAACTAGGAAACAATAGACAACTGTTTTGTTCTTGTATGAGACTCCTCAGCAGTGTGTACCTACAACCGGATCCAAGATCGTCGAATCTAGCAGTGAGGGTCCAATCTTCAGGGCACCGAGTTGGGATCCAACGGCAGTTATCCACGAATAGAGTTTTAAAATGAATATGCATTACAACGCATTGATCAAAATGAACTTGTAAATCATTAGATAACAGCTCAGTGCTCTAGAGTTTAGGTACTTCCTGAAAGACATGAAGGTCGTGGATCCGATCCTCTGTCGGATTGTAGATGAGCATTGTATAGAGTTCAGTGTCTCCATGTTTTTAATAGTCGTCTAAATAAGATCAGTGGGTGATGTAAATAGTAAGATTTAGCAATCTTCACAAACTTTTTATGTCCTGTTTAGTAATTTAATCCTATTTCAAACAACATTCGAAAGCCATGAGTTAATTGTTAAAATATCCAATTTTCAACAATAGACAAACTATTTGTCTTCACCTTACAGAGCGAGTACTATATGCAGCGGCTTGTTTTCTTTTAGTCTATGGCTGTAGAATATAGTTTTTGAAAGTAAAGAATATACCTAAATTACAAGTATATGATAATAGATATTCTCAAAGAATTTATGATACACAGTGGAACAATCGATAAGGCAGTGATGTTGAAGTGAATCAGTGTTGATAAGATTGTGTAACAGTATGTTATAAGAAAAATAACAGGGGTGGAGAAATCAAGAAATAACATTAGTACTAAAATTCATTGCCTGTTGGTTTGAGTTATGTTGGTAAATGTACACGTTTTGGTTGAGATCTGACCAGTGGTTGGAAACATTATATGACATGGTTCAAAATGGATTTCGGTGAAGCATATGAGTCCATCATTTATCTTTCTATAAATCTGAACTTTGATGTTATTTCCTACGCTTTATTCTGTGAAATTATCGTTTTTTTTTCAAATAGGTGGGTCGCGAATAGAAGTAGGATCCACTGGACTAGTTAGTTGGATGTACGTGTATCACCGTGTTGATGTTCACACTGAGATTCGAAAGTATTACGTTCTGCTTTGAACACTAATGCATTATCCAATAAACTAATAACTACAAATAGCCACCAGCTTGTTGAAGGTGTATTATCTTTACATAGTTATTAATAAGAGCTTAAACTAACCCATGATTGATATTTGAGGTTGAGTTTTTGATTAGTCATTATTGGGATATTTGGATCCTTTGTAGATCGCCTCGAAATAACCATTATGTTACAATCTATATCGATGCGATCTACACAGAACCCATACAGATCAAAAATTCAGTCCTAAATATTAACAACGGGATAATTAAAATCTTTATAGATTATGTTATGCCTATTCGTTTTCACAATTCTGGTTATTACCATTACTTCGACTTCCCCTTCGTTATGGATTTTATGAATTTTATCACTGTGTTGATGTGATGTAATCAATTCAGTTGATGAAAGTTGATGCCATGTCCTAAACATTCTCTTTAACGATTGGATTACATTGGAATTCCTTCATATGCAAAAAACATAAACCGATCCATTCAAAAATAAAAATCATTTAGACGGACCTTTAACAACAATCAATATAACTGTATACAATTCATGAAGTTAGATTTATGTAGAAAACTATTTCTTTTATACATACACACTATTCTCTCCAACACAATCCCATTTTCATAGTTCATCACATTAGTTTATTATTATTAATTATCAATTATTAATTATTTATTATTATTATTATTATTATTATTATTATTATTATTATTTGAACACATAGATATCGGTACAAGGATTCACCAAATACATCTGTGCCACATAAATCATTCGATTTGTGTGAGGGTTAGGATACTGCACGGGTGCCCGAACCGAAGTTGGTGGTTTTCTTAGGGGGCCACACCCCGAACCTTTGACCTAAAGGTTCGGTCCACAAGACAGTGGAGCATCGTAAGGAGATGCAGTCCCATGGTAGCTGGTGACCAACGATTGGTTCATACACCATTTGTTCCCTCAGGATACTGGAGCCCATGTGCACCATCGGTTTGGAATCGGGGTTTTCCAACTCTCGTAGGTGGAGTTTCCATGTCCACCAACCCGGTTAAGGCACCGGAGTTTCGATTTTCGTCCTCTCAATTTCGTAAACAACAGTAATGCCATGAGAAGGTAGTAAGTAGGACTTCCGTTGGAGTGGTTATATTCACGTGGTCATATGAGGGTATTTCGAGAGGGAGAATTGACTCTCCCCACTCTCGGACTTACCAGGGCATTTGGGGGCCATCATACTAGTTCCTCTCTCTCTCTCTCTCTCTACAACTGTAACAAATCAATCAAATTTTCAATATATTATAATCTGTGTAGAAATACAGTATTTTTAATACTGACATTCAAAAAAGATCGGATTGTAGAAAGAAGTACAAAAAAGCACAAAATATTTCAAATTAAATACATTTAATTAAAAAACAAAGATTTAACATTCGAATTATTTGAAACATAGAACAAAACTTATGCGCATTATCCCTATTATTATTATTATTATTATTATTATCTCCTTTCCATGTCAAACTTGGTCAGACAGATAATCAGTTCTTAATAAAAAAAGAAAGACTTACATACTAGTAGTAGTAGCTAAGATAAACAATAACTATATTGGTAGTATATTTTCTGTACAAAATAAAACACTCTCTGTTTTGTTTATTTATTTTGTAATGGAAATGGGATTGGTTCCCATTCTCCGTTAATACATTATTGATACATTGACATACTGTTCTACCAGTCCCCCCCCTCTACTGAAAATAACTGGTTATTAACTGTTGCTTTGTATTATTGTAATTCATAGGATAAATGTCCTCTCAAACAATTTAACCTTATATCTTTGTTCTTTACATATATAACATTGTATTCTGTATCAATTTAATAAACTCGTATGCATTTTGTAATAATATTCAGAATATAATTTGTTTCTTTTTAACATCATAAACAGCCGACAAAATAATAATAATAATAATAATAATAATAATAATAATAATAATAATATAGTTTAACACATTCCTACCCTAATTTACAAACCAATGACACACTGGTCAACTGTAACATAAACAACTCGATTAATCATAGATAAGAAAGTTTGAAGTTGATTTATTGATTACAAAACAGGATCATAATGCCGCTGATAGTAATAACAGTAATGATGATAGCAGGGGAAAAGGATAAGTGTATATTAAACGTTAGTGGTGGAGAAAGCAGGAATATCAAGAAATGACGAAGGGATTATATCGCGAAAAAGGGGATCGCCAGTTTAATCCATAATGGTTTGAATAATCCCGCTGTTGATATTTTAACTGGAGTTTGATCATTCATGGTTGGCATATGTGCATCCCGTGTGGATTTCCTCAATATACCTATTATGAAAGAAGTTGGTACAGAATAGTTGGAACGTGGCTAGTAACAAAACCAGGGGTTCGCGCTTCATCCTATTTGACTATCTAAACTCAATAGGTTGATGCATAATGCGTTAGCGTTTGAAAAGAATGGTACTGAGGTCGACGCCTGGAGTGGAGATAAACTCTAGGATCCCGGTACTTTAGGATAAAAAGTCCTAAATAGGACGAAACGCACGTCCTGGATACCACTGCTAGCCACATTCCATCTATTCTACACAAAGAGGACTGCTAGAGCTGTTAGAGGCATGAGGTTACTTTCCACCTCCCGGTTGACCACACGGTAAAAGGACATGTCTTGTTGAGGGAGAATGAAACTAAGTTAGTGGTAATTTTATTAACCTGGAAGTGTGCCTCAAAGCCCAAAGAACAGCTGTTTGAGGCGGTCACATAAGAACCTTCTGTGAGGAGTTTGTAATGTGCCGGCTTCGTGCTCCAAACATTCTTACGGCACGAGGCGGAAATCCGTGGGGTAAGTTGGTGTGCAACATTTTTAGAGTCCACCTTTCTTAACCCCCTCCTTCCGCTGTTAGAAGGCAGTATTACTACAAATGCCGGTTGCCTGAAACACTTTACTGTGACTATATCTCAGCACAGTCAGCAGTATGACTACGTCCCCGAAGAATGAGTTTGCTATTTTTAGTCTTACAGTACCAAAAGTTAGTGGAAAAATGTATATTGAATGCGACCGCAGAATATGATGAAAAGTAATGAATAATGAGCCCCCGAATTCCCTGGTAAGTCCGAGAGTAGGGAGAGTCAATTCTCCCTCTCGAAATACCCTCATATGACCACGTGAATATAACCACTCCAACGGAAGTCCTACTTACTACCTTCTCATGGCATTACTGTTGTTTACGAAATTGAGAGGACGAAAATCGAAACTCCGGTGCCTTAACCGGGTTGGTGGACATGGAAACTCCACCTACGAGAGTTGGAAAACCCCGATTCCAAACCGATGGTGCACATGGGCTCCAGTATCCTGAGGGAACAAATGGTGTATGAACCAATCGTTGGTCACCAGCTACCATGGGACTGCATCTCCTTACGATGCTCCACTGTCTTGTGGACCAAACCTTTAGGTCAAAGGTTCGGGGTGTGGCCCCCTAAGAAAACCACCAACTTCGGTTCGGGCACCCGTGCAGTATCCTAACCCTCACACAAATCGAATGATTTATGTGGCACAGATGTATTTGGTGAATCCTTGTACCGATATCTATGTGTTCAAATAATAATAATAATAATAATAATAATAATAATAATAATAATAATAATAATAATCATAAAAAATGAATAATGAACATAATACGCAGAAAAAGACGAACGAAAACGACTTTTTTCTAACTTACAATCATTTTCATTCACAGAAGTTGATACTGCTGGTCCGATATCTTCTATATAATAGATAAGAGAGAATAAAAAATAAATCTGTGTGATGTACGAAGGGGGACGGATGAATGTACACTTCGTGGAATTAATTGTAAAAAACATTAGCAAAAAAATATTTCAAAATGTTAGCAAAAAAATCATTTGTTTCTAACTTAACATGCTAACGAATAATTTCCCTTTTTGGTGGAGTTTAGTACTCTGAGCTGGCTGGTTCACTAAGACTTTGCCTTGATTTGGAGTAATCTACTATTACGGGAAAAAATAAGACCAAGGAATACATTGAGTTTGGAATTGGAAGCAGATATCAAAAGAATGAATAGCAACTTGTAAAGTTTGTCCAGGACAGATTTCAATGGAGGATCCTGGTAGGTGGTCTATGCTCCTTCATGAGGGGTAACAAGCGTAAGTGAGTAGGAACCGTGAATATTACTAAAATTTAGAGAAAATCAGAAACATATCCACCTTTCAATTTTCTGACTAGACAGTATAAAATTAATTCATTTGATTTTAACTCATTTGTCAAGGCACAAATGATTCATGTACTTGTCTTTGAATCATACTCTAAATGTGAGAGCTGCACATATCGAAATAAATAGGGAAAAGTTTGAACCTGTGATTTAGTAGCTGAAAGGTAAACACCTTAACAGCTGATTTACTCCTCTAATAATCATGTGTCATTATTCAATAATTGTATTGAAACTGAACAGTATCGTGATACTTTTTTTCTGGATAATAGATGCAAATTATATACCCATGATATAAATCAAAATCTATGTTAAACATTTCATTGTATGTAACAACAAGAAAATATCGAAATAGATATTGTTCTGAATTACCTGAACTTGTAAATGACATAATTTCAGCTGCATTTACTCGAGGTGTATTCACATTGACAAATCCTGGTTGACCAACAGGTGTATAGGCGGATGGATTAATTACATGAGCATATGTAGCCACCAATTGAGCTATAAAAATTTTTTTTAAAGAAAACAACGAAAAAAGACGATGAGATGAGGAAGAAGAATAACAAGAACAAGAAAGAATAAACTGAAGAAATCAAAAAGATATTGTTCTCTTTAACTTGGAATAATGTTAAAGATCGTTTTACTGATAGATTTGTAAAGATTTTACTGTTTTTCTAGACAAAGATTATAAATAGAACCTTCAAACTTATAATGTAAATTCTTCTTTGAAAATATTTTCTAATTGAATAATTAGAAATAACTCAACAATATAGCTTTTCTGTGATAGAGAGTTTGAAGATGAATGTAAAAAGTGATATTAACTTTATTGAAATTAGAATTTATGTACAACATTTGGGAGACGCCAAAGTGAACTTGAGAAACATCAACTACTGAATAGGATCCAAAAAAGGATTATAGATTAGTGTGAGGAATTAAAATGAAAATTAAGAGTTAGAAGATAGAACTAGGAATTACAATTTTTCATTATGAACTGATCTCAGTTAGAATGCCTAGATACTAATTAACCATATAGATGGATAAATTTCGCGTCAAAATCTAAGACTTGCTATTTTTTTTTTATTTCATTGGTTCGTCGATACATTATAGCCTCGGTGAAATTTTCTCTAATAGCATAGACACTTTTACTGATAATTACGAACACACAACCTGTTCAGTTAATATACAAATTACAGTAAAGATTATTTAAAGAACTTGAAAGAGACTTAAAATAATAAAAACGAAATTTAATGGTTGTTAATGTTGAAGATAGTGAATTGAAGAGAACCAAGTCATTTCAAGTGGGTCAAATCCAGTTTGAATTAAAGCTGAACATAAAAGACATATCGTGTGTAATCTCATAATCGGTTTACTTATTAGGTAATTATTGATGAACTGAGTTTGGGTAGAAATGTTTGTGTACAGGTGTTTAGTAAAAACACCACAGATTGAGAAAGAACTTGCAACAATAATGAGGCAGTTTAAGAGGATGATTTTCTAGAAGTTTCCAGAGATGTTATTGATTTTTTACTCAAACATTGAGAAACATACGTTTTAAACGCTTCTCAATCATGAGTTTTCTATTCTTGAACGTCGATCAGAACACAGGAAACATGGAGGGAGATTTACACCGAGGGTTCGATTGCCGGTTGCGACATTTGTAGATGAGTAATGCTGAAAAGTCATATACTAGAACGAAACAGATGTGCATTGCTTCCAGATTTTCAGCGGTTGTCTAACTTAGATAGGTTCTTGATCTCAGTAAAACATAAGTCTACTGAATCATCATGATACGTATTGATTTACCAACCCCAAGGTTTCGCCAAACCCAAATAATGTCCTTCGAAGTGAGCACTGACCAGTCATATAAAAAAACTTACCCCAATCACATCAATAGACGAAGATTTATGGTGTTATCAACTTATTTCACACCTTTGCCTAGAAATCTATACCTAACATTTACAGCGCTCACTAGCTCAGTCCACAATACACAAGTAGTAGCTTCGAGATATCTATGGTCAAATACCTGCAACCTACGCACATCTATATTTACACCCAATGTTTCACAGTGATATAGCAATATGAAGTCGATTACTGCTCGAAACATTCCCTCTTTTTTATTTATAGACGGACACTTCACCTAAGTCACAGGTGAAGCAAGTTAGTAAACGTAAAGCGAGCCTTCTAAATCTATGTTGGAGATTATTTTAATCGAAGCCAACTCTGCCACAGTAAAAGATAAGGAAGTACGAAATACAAAACGAAAATTTGAACTAGGAAAATCAATAATTAATAATCAAAAACACATACACATACACACAAAAAAATAACTTTCCGCTTACACTGGTCGATATTACACGGTACATGATATCTTGATGATGATTGTCCAGTGTAGACCATATGAGGTGGAGGTTGATGAGCAACTATCGATGGAAATCGATCTGTTGGCATTCTATTATTTAAATGATGATTATACATAGATGTAGTCGGATAATAGTGTACTAAATAATTGTTCATATTATTATTACTACTAATACTATTATTATTAATACTATTTGATGGCATAATAGAAGGGATTAAATGATTTGGATAACCAGTAATTGGAATACTAATATTATTGACTGATGGACGTGAAGGAATGATCATAGGATTAACTATATTTGGAATTATTGACACTGTTGGGTAAGAATAGCCCAAAGTTGGATCATTCTGAAATAGAGAGAATGACAGTGAATAATTGTACTGATGATAGACTTAAAATATTTTTTTATTTGTGAAAAATAATAATAGTATTACATAATATTTGATTATTCCATGAAACTGTATGATTGTGTACATTGAAGATTAAAGAAATAAGTGACGATAGCTTTATGTTGTTTGATCATTGGGCAGTGGCAAATATCATGCTTATCTAGTGCCTTTGAGCTGATGATCGAATTCTATTGACCGAGTTGCAATCAAAGTCACTAATCTAAGTGAATCAATATTGAATATATTATATTATGATGCTAAATTAGTTAGAACTCGTCAACAAGGCGTATCTATAGTCTTGAAAGCACTACAATATTAGCATATGAATGATTATTAGAGACGAAGTGTTGTTTTTTGACGGATGTCTAGTCTATGCAAGTTCATATTCCTTGAGTTATATAATAGGAGAATCTTCAATCATTTATAAATAGAACTTATCGTAGGCTAACAGGAAAATCCAGTAGACATGATCATTTTTATCAAGATTTGATAGCAAGATATTATTTACACGAGTATCTGAGATGATCCGTGATACAACAATCATCAGAATAACGTAAATCGTTCAACCAGAAAATAAACCACAAGTTAATTTCGATCAGATTCCCTAATCGATTATCAAGTATCTGGAATTTGAAGTTAATTTAACTAACATAATTTCTGAAAACAATTCTTATTAGTGTCTACTCATCCAAAGGCGAAATCTATCTAAGTTTGTTAGAAAATTAACATTATTAGCTCAACAACCACACAAACATTCGTATGAATGACTTCCAAACAATCACTAAACGTAAACGCTATCGATGCTAATCAGTGACTTAAACCGAAGTAATTCGAATAGAGGTTGAGCCTGTAACTCAGTAGATGAATTTCAAAGGCCTTAATAAAAAATGTGGTTACGAGGAATATCGTAGTTGTCATACAAGAAAGTAAAAACTGGACTTAAAACGAAGGAAATTATACAAAATTAACAAACAACTTACCGGAAAACCATGTACTTGATGATAGGCTAAATTAGGTATTATTCTTGTCGGTGTACCAATGCTACCATGGGCTGAATTTGTACTTCCAGCACTACCGCCGTTTGTTGGAGTCATTTGTCCATGACCACCAGTGGTTATATTATTGGGCGATTGACTACTATCAACTGTACGTTCTTGTGATACAGAAGCGAATTGTAACGAGTCAGAATCACGATCCCATGAATATGAACCAGTATCTATATTCAGACATAGGTGATGTATAATATTTTCAAGGTTTATAAGTTAACAAATCAAGTTTGTAATCATTGTAACTATTCAAAACGTAATACTGGCATGAATGAAACTTCTTTACGTTTCTAGTTTTATCGAGTCACTGAATTATAGAGTCCGCACTTATTACGCGTTCGCTTTATGTGTGTTCTAAATCACAATAATAATAATTATTATTACTATTATTATGGTGGATGAAACTGAGTAGTCAATGATCGTACCATGACCTTCATATTTGCCCTCAGACAAGCAAGTAAAGTGATACATATTAGCTTTCTTATTTCGGCATACGAACTTTAATTCAATCAAACAATCAGTACATTATAAATAAATAATATATTTGTAATATCCCAATGAGTAGAAAATTAGATTTTCTGACGTTTCGTGACTTAGTGTAAGCCACTTCTTCAGAGAATAAATAAACAAATTAAAATTAATCCAAGTTTAAATAGTACAACGGAACGATACAAGAATAATATTTGATCAATCAAAAAACAGATATGAACAAGTTGATGTCATGTCATTTTTGTCAAGGTGATTCATAAGTGATATGTATGTAAATTTGCATGTGTATGTATTTGTGCATTGTTTAAGAATGAAAAATTGTGTGACCTTTATGGTAAGATGGGATAGAGTTTAAATTTGTAATATGATAGTATGAATTTGTAAATATGATCAGACTGAATGGTTGGGATAAATGGTCCAAGTAGGATGTATGGTAAGGCCTTCCTTTCTGTTGAGAGAAGTAGGATTAAGCATTATATGGAACGCCTCAGCTACCCTCCTTTCTTTGTAGTTGGAAAAGCCTTTTTGCAATCAGTACATTGTTTAACGATTATAACCTTTTAAATCTACTCGGTTAATATAAAGATAGATTGTAGAATAACATTGCAATCCAGTGAACAAGCGTTTCGTCCTAATTGGGACTGGTTAGATGAATGGATATACCTACAATAATATCTCAATATGTTAATGCTCACAGTGAGACTCAAACCCAGTGGCCTTTCGTTTTAAACATCAAATCTTAATCTATCAGAGGAATACATGGAATTCTATACAAATTATTTAGTTGGAATTTGAAAATCAGTATGGTCCTTGTAAATAAAATTATTCATTTGACTACCTTAGGTAATTTCAGTATATTATTGAATTGACTGAGCTGTGTTGTACCAGCAAATATAGTGTAAACGAAAATATGCAAAGTAATAATATTCTGTGTCATTCCAACTATCTTGTTGTACGACGAGAAATCGATATATAATAAAATGAATAATAATGATGGGAAGCAGAACAAGTTCATGGCTTTCAACATTGCCTAGATAGATCATAAAGAGTGAGGAAATTGGGCGAGTTGACTACTCCACTTATCTTCGAAGTGTCATCAACTTTGATAGGTTAGTGTCTGAGGAAAACTTGATTGATATTTGCCAACTTGGAACGCATGTGATATAGGTGGCTCAAACCCGAACAAATCAATCACTTCATGAAGTCAACAAACTGTTAGTTTGATTTTTGTTAGCACAGGTAGACTATATGACTGAGGAGACAATACTACTAATGATATATATATATATATATATATATATATATATAAAATTTTGTAAACAAAACAACATTTAAACCAACTTACTCATATTGTCCTGATTATGATATAACACACCTTGATTTGGTGTAATTCCAGCTGATGAAATTTGTCCAGCACCAACAACACCGCTTCCACTAGAAGCACCGACGCCAACAGTAGCTGACGATAAATTCATTGATGTTGTCAACACATTCGGCATAGTGACTAAAGCACCACTAACTAATAAATTAGATAATGGTTGTTGTAGACCATCAACAACACCACAATCCATGTTATCCGAAGCTAACAGTGCTTCGCCATTACTCATTAATAAGGCTACGTCTTGATTACCAGCTGTCGTACCTGCATTTGCACCAACTCCACCAAATGAAGATTTTGTAAGGCATTTACGTTTCTTTCCAAAATATTGCGAAGAAATTGAATTGTTCTGGGTGTTTATGTTACGATTTCGATTGTTAGTAGCATTATTACTAGTTTCGTTTAAATTATCCCCATCAGGTAAACGAGTTAAATTTTGTCCAGGTTTATAACTTAAAATATATATGTATATATGAATTAGTAACAGACAGTAGTAAATCAAGTAAATTAAGTATATATTACTTATAAAACATCCTACTATTTTTACTGTCATTAATACTATTATTATCAATACTATGATCATTAATGTAAATACAAAATGGTAAATTTGATGGAAAAAACAACAAAACATTTGTCGGAAAAGAAGTGTACTTTTGTTTGTCGTACTTCATCATCGTCATCATTATCATGATTTGGCGTTTACCTACCTCAAACATAATATTAAGTAATATAACGGTCAAAAAGAAGGTGGACAAATAATAATGTTATACGGAAAGGAGATTGAGAGAAAAGCCTATTTCAGTAGCTATGGTGACGCTGCAATTTGAACTAATAATCTAAAGCTTCTACTGTTCAGTTATTCACTTTCAATCAAGATGTGTTTCTTTTTTCTTACTAAACCTTAAGAGCTAAATCGGTGCCACTATTAAAAGCCACAAACATACACATACACAAAGTTAATGATTGGTTAAATTCTATCGACTAAGTTGTAATAAAGCCATGAGTCTAAATGATAAGAAATTGTGCTGGATAACTTTCTGCATACTTTGTTCTATGCTATATGGTTGAAACATATAAGATGGATTCGCTGGATTTACGTTTCACTTTAGTTGGGACTCATCAGTAAGGCATATTTCAACACGTACCATCTAGTATTACATCAGTACATGTACAATCAGTACTCTCCAGATTGAATGCTTATTATTAAATCTCTAGTTGTTGTTTGTTTATCTCCTAACTATTTCTACACATGAACTGGAATAGTTAAAAAAAACGCGAAATTTGAGTAAAAGTTTTACTCGAAGGTTATAATATTACGTGAAGAAAACAAGTTTATTTATTAATAATTGTTAGACTTTGGAAACTTCTGGAAAACATGACAAATTAAGTAACTCAATAATTAATCATCCTGTATTCACCAAGCACTCTATAGATGAATTCTTATGAGATAGAAAAATTAAACAGGAATGAACAGTTTGAACCTATGACCTAACGATTGAAAATTGTACAATTTTATTGTCCAATAAGTCACGTCAAACGAAGATGATGGAAAATAAATCAAAGTGAAAACAATAATATTGACGCAACAATTATAAGCAGGCTGTAAGCAATTCCGTCACATATACATATACATATATAGTAATTGATAAGAGACAATATTTTCACGTTCACTTTAGTTCACACAAATCATTTAAAAACTCGATAGTAGTTCTGACCTTGAGATAACGCCCTGGCTTCCATATTTCGATACGACAAACGAGTGATATTAGTTAAAACATTCGTTTCTTTATGGCTTATAAGGCCATACAAGTCGTTTAAAGAACGGTAAGATTAGAAAATAACAAGCTTAGAATTCAAAAGCAAAAAGGGTAAACTATTGAATGTGCAGGACTGTGGCGGAAGTAAGAATTTTTTCTTCAAGCAACTAGCATATACAGCTATTCCGCCTTCTCACAACGAAAGAAAAGGGTTGAGCCTATAAATAATACGCCTCGGTTTAACCCTCAGGTTTCAGTGGCCAGCAGTGAAGCCTTAAAAGTACAGAGCTATCACATCAAGAACTATCAGAAAGCTCGTACTCATCTAATACCCAGTATATTATGACTGAGCACTATGGTCACATTGCCGAATTGTAAAGGCCATCCCTAATTCAGTTTCCCTTCCGAAGAGCTTGCGAAGAAATATCCTTCAACAATGTAAGCAGCCGAGAAGTGACAAATTCTCACCCTCCAATAACATTACTTGAGATCTCCAATTTAAAAACAAGATAACACATTTACAAAAAAAAATTACGAAATTCAATGAATAACGAAGAATATACGAAACTTACTTCATTAATGGACCAAAATTACGACGATGTTTTCGATAAAATAATGAAATTACAATAATTATAAGAATCATTATTGAAAATCCAATCATAATTCCAAAAATTAACCAGGAATTTTTTATTGGTGTATATAGAACTGTACCAATTGTTGTGGTATTACTACCACCATAATATTGTTTCCCATTATTTAATAATGTTGTAGGTTGCTTGACAAAGATTAAATCTGCTGGATAATTGACAATTTTATCATTATCTATGCTATCATGATGTTTTAATGAACTAATTGGATTTATAGATTTCATCGAATCATGTTCGGCAAATGTTAGAACACCACCGCCTTGACCATAAACTTAACATTAAAAAAAGAGAAGAAATAAAATATAATTGAAATTTTTAAACTTGAAGAAATAATTGTGCCAGATCGGGGGTCGAGTTGATTAAAGCAACCAAATATCAACCCCTTAGTCCTAGGTTCGAGTCCCGCTTCACTTACCTCAGATTTAGGGAAGCGAATAGTACTAATTAATCCTTACAAATAAAGTGTGAAAAAAAGCTGAGTACTTCAGCTTATACTTGATAAAGAGATTACATCTGTTCAATACTGCTCAGTTTTTAGTGATTTTCTCAGTTAACATCAGTGATAACAATCATTATCATATTAAACATATCTCTCTAAACCTTTAAACTAAAGAATAATCATATATTGGTTAGTGTGTTTGGTCATACTAAGAGTGAAGGAATTTTTCACAACAATACAACCGAATGATTATTATAAAATATTGGCTATTAATTCCAAACTCAATGGTCTAATGATTTAGAAGTTCTGAGCTGGAACTTAAATGAGATTATGAATACATATATTGATGAAGAGTTCCAACTTACAAAGAAACATCATATCAGTATTATCATTGGTTCAATATTTCCTCAGTTGAGATGGCTAATTGTAATGTAAAATCATCTACAATTGTAAAACTATCTGTTCGTCTCTGACGTTTATCCTTAGATTATTATGATTTTGTTGAGAGAGAGAGAGAGAGGAATTAGTGCATTCTCATATTGATAAATTAAATTTTAACCAGTTAATTTGGCAAATTTGAAGTGTTATTTAAGAAACTAGTTTACAACAGAAAACCCATAAAAACATCATCAACGATAGATTTTAGAAACTTTTATGAATATGAATGTGATCAAATTATGTCACTTGTATAATATTAGTTGTAATTATAACAGTCTACATTCTAAACTTTACGCGATCCCAGATCCGAATAAACTTAAATCGCAATTCTGTCTTGAAATAGCCAACAGTAATATAGAATTATAAATGATTGGTAGATTCTCATCGTACGAAATGAGATCTATGAGAAAGAGACAGACAGGACGACTAATATGCAACACCATGCGACTAGACGGAAAGTGAGTAAGTGAATTCGGGAACTTAAGAAAAAGTTCAATATTAAAAGAAGTTCAATTTGTGATAAAATAGCTTTGCTTATATAACAACAACTATAACCTTGGAATAGATGACAAAGTTAGCAAATTAGAAGCGAAAACGACCAAAGCTTAGCGGGGAATTGTGAGCAGGAAAATAGTGACCACGTTCTTCATTACAGGCTAGAATTATCATTCTTTAACAAACTAGATGATTTGATGTTACAATAAGTTGTTAGAAAAATACTGACCGACTGAAACATGCGCTACAATAGAGGAGAAAAAACATTACACAAAGTTACCTCAGTAATTACTTTTAAACCACATAGCTTTAATCTACTTCCTTTTTTATTAAGCAGCAAAAATGACTAATGAGGATGGAAATAGATTGTAGCAAGCAATGAAATCCAGAAGACTAAACTGCTGTTCACTGAGTAATGCGTTAGTATTGGAAGCTACGAGTAGTGAGGGTTCAAACCCGAATGTGAAAATCAATACTCGGATGGAGATTCATCCACTTGACAAGTCACAAATACGATGCAACATATGTGCCCTACATTCAAGCACTAGCCAAAATACATCTATTCAAAAGAAAATTGAGACAAAATGAACAAATCGTATACATCCTCTAGAAGATAGATCAAAATCCAATCATGAGCATTAACGCAACCGGGTGCACCACACAAATCCTTACTAAACATAAATATGAACATGATTTATCGGTATATAAAATGAAATTACACTTACCATCTGGTGTACGATAAAATTTCACTGATGAAATTGGACCATCACCAAATGAATTAGTAGCTTTTAAACAAAATGCATAAATAGCATTACGTACAAGTCCAGAAATAACTGTATTCAAACTATCCGGTGGTAAATGTCGTTTCGACCATTTCATTAAAGGTAAACTATGATTTATCGTGTAATAAAGTAGATAACCTGTTAAAGGTCCATTTGGATGAATAGGTGGTTGCCAACTTATTTGTATACTGACGGGTGATTTTTGTAATTGTCCTCCCATGGATGACGATGAGGAGGATGGGGAAGAGGGTCCGACAGCGCCTACGCCAACCCCAACACTAAGACCAATCAAGGAAATATCACGTGGAGAATCACCAGGCCCTAAAAATTGCCCACCAACCCCGGAAAAAAATAAAAGACAATTGGTCCTATATCATTTTAAAAATTGTTTTAGTAAAACTCTACTAGTACAGACAGGCCCTAAGCGATTTTTTAAGGATAATTTGGAGGTTCAACAATAAAAAAATTAATCAGACTGCAAGTTTTGCGTAAGAGCTTTTAAATACAGAAAGTGATAAAATTACAGATGGTTAAGAATTTTAGTATGAACAATGAATGTATAAAGGCTAAATATCTATAAATTAAGCTGTAAATCGTAGAGTTGTAGTAACCCAGCTAAACTCGAACTCCTTGCTCAGCTTCATCTTGAACCCTAGTACTCCTGGGAAACTATTTATAATCCTAATATTCCTCAATGGAACATATTGACCTTAACACTTTATTATACATGAAAATCATCATTCAATCCTCTAAAATACAAAGTTTAATCAAAATAATCATTTCCAACAAAAAGCTATCCGCAAAAGTGTTTTGAATTCGCGGTTAATATTGAACATGATCAGGCTTAATTTTGATTGGTCGTCACTCAAAGCTCTCGGTGCAATATAGTTTTACCTGTGTTTTCTAATAGGATTTGGCTAAGATATTATCAACTACTTGAGAGAAGAAATGGACTAAATTAATTTACATGAATCGAAAGTTTAATCTTAGTGAGATATAGATACATAACTGACAGAGTGATCAACATAAAAAACTCAGACACTTCGAAGTAACTTTCTTGACAGATTGATTTCACCTGGTAGCGAACTGTTAAAAATCAAGAAACAATAATGGACAATTGTAATATGTATCAAGTAAACAGAATATGATTCGATAAAAATGAATAAATTCAAGATCTAAAGAAAACAAAGAGTGAATGGATTTGTACTACAGTGATCGATTCTGGATCATATAATCCAATGTCTACACTTATTCATCGCAGTTATCACGAGGAGCCCAATATGCATCCATAAGTATAGTTCAGATCAACAATCAATCTCTTTATGGATTGACTCTATTTCTTAGTTTAGCCACAATTAGGCTTTTTCTAACCTAATACAATCTCAACCAGTACTAGACGTTAAGATACATGGTGGTTGACAATACATGCAACAAACGTCTCACGCAACTTCAGTCAATCACAACACACGCTAACGCTTAATCAGAATATTATCACATCTTTAAAATGTTATCCGAAAAAACAAACAATTAATTATAATCGAAATGTATAGATAACACTAACTTTTTTCTGGTGTCTCAATAATCTGCTCTAAACTCCATTCACTATACAGAATATTATTCAACTCTTGTCCCTGACCATGATTATTATTTTTATTATCATTAGTAATAGGAGTGTAATGTGAATTTTTTAACAATTTCTTTTCACCAACAGCTCGAACAACTACAGAATATAATCGACCAAATTGTAAATTTTCTAATTTAGCCCAATTCTCAGTTACACTGATCATATGTTGTGTTCTATCAAGAGAAGACGATGGTGGCGTAGGTAAATCTTGTCGACGATTTCCATCTTGAAGGCAAGAAAAAAAGTAATAGTTGGTTGGAGGAGGCGATTGAGAGAAAATACGTAAGATAATATCAAAATAAACAAGGAATATTATCGGAATAAATAATGATTTATGAGATGAAGTTGATTTTTGACTACACTATAGAAGACAAACCGGGGATGAGGATTGGGACTAAGTAGGACAACAGTTTTTTTTCTCGGCAATGTACACGTATAACACCGCCACAGATCAATTCATAAGTTCCCAAGTTTCGACACAAATAGTTTTCAAACAATTATTAATTGACGATCATATTTATCTGGAAGTATTTACTATCAGTTCTGCTCCAATAATATCACTTTATATTGCAGTATATATTTAAAGTATGAATTCTATAGTAATCACCTTCCGTTTCGTTAAGAGACAGGTGAGGAACAAATTGTACAAACCATTGTAGTGGTATTTTTACGTTTGTCAGTAATTGAACTCGCGACTGGTTAACAAACATAACTAGTTGACGAAAACGCGAAAATTTATGACAATGCACATTGGCAGGAAAATAGTATTGCAAAAGTCTAAGAGACTGTCACTGCAAATGATATGGATTGACAATCAGAAGTAGCCTAATGAAAAGGTCAATCGATGGCAATCAAAGGTGACATCAAGGACAAGTGCATTTAGTTGGCTAAGAAATGGATCAATCTCCTAAGGATCAGAGTGATATATATGTCTGGATAAGTATTTGTGCATTTTATTTGGTAGCCCAATACACTTTCTCGCTCACTCTAATGTTCTCGCTCATGTAGTCAGTTGGAGGGTTAACGCGTAGCACATCGTGTATCAGTATCAGATGCTGGACAACGCCCGTCACAACAGAAAGCAGGTCTAACAATAGTAAATTCTTCCACTTATGCAGGCAATCAAATATAATATTCTTCCCTGATAATCTCCCTTAGTTTTCTATCAGTCAATTGTCCAGTTCAGTCAATAGTCATATACAACGTAGAACCTGATATATGAGCATCGATTAAAGTTGTCACAACGTAACAGCACACTAAGATGAAAAAAATCAAAAATCCTGGAGTAATAGAAGTATTAACAGTATCAGTAATAATGGAAAAGATGGGGTGTAGGAAAAGAAAAGAAAAGATATAAAGAGATTTCACAACTCAGAGACTAAGGCAAGATAAAAAGTGATTACACCTGAGCCACTGTGGAGAATTCTGGATCATGTCAGGTAAAGTTTCGAACCATTGATTACAATAATCGCGTAGACCCCAACTATACAGTTTACACTTAATTACATGGTTTATTCAAATTTTCAACAAATTCATTGACTAATATCACGTTTATTTTGGTCCTCCCATAAACCTCTTACAGACTACTCCTACACCAGATAACACCAGTCGTCGAGGTAGAGAGTGGTTGAGTATACGTATTACCTGTCTAGTTGGCGCAGGTCACATGAGTAAAGCGTTTAAACAAACTTGATTTCAGTGCTGTATCCATTTATTTTCGCTTGGTCTTGAAAAAGCAAAAAAACATTACACTTATCAGTATTGGGGTTGAGATTATTAAGTTTTTGATTGAGATCATGAACCGACTGATGTTAGACAACCGTTGGAAACCTGGAAGCACTGGACGACCGTTTCGTCCTAATATGGGACTCCTCAGCAGTGCGCACCCACGGTCCCACTCAATCAAAAACTTAATAATCTTCACAACCCCTATACCGATAATTAACATGTGACTAGCCTCGTGAGAAAATTCTCGGAGTTCTAGAGAGAAGCTGTGACCAGTGGGGCTAATCCGTGTCGGGCAGAAACAAGTATCTACCTCAGTACAATGGAAAATGGTCGCGCGATTTCGTGGATTGGTTGAGGTTAGACATTAACACCACTGGACTCCAGCTCAGTGGTCCAGTAGGTTAGGCGTTCGCGCGCCAGACTAGAGACCCTGGGTTCGGATCTCGCGGGTGGGATCGTGGATGCGCACTGCTGAGGAGTGCCACAATAGGATGGAACGGCCATCCAGTACTTTCAGGTTTCCAACGGTGGTCTAACACCAATCCGTTCATGATCTCAACCAAAAACATTATACTTACCAGATGAAGCAATTATGTAATCTACATCACATATTTGAATTTGTAATGGTTAATGTTGAGTTATTAATGAAAGTTATTTCATAAATACAACATCAAAAATAAACTGAAATTTTGAAAGATATCTGATTTAAGAAAAGTTTGAATAGTGGACAACTATATCACATTGTAGAAAACATAGGTTCTCATTTGACCATCAAAGTTAATCAAATAACCATTGGATACAAAGAGTGTTCAACGTTTAGTCATTAAGTCACAAGCTCAAGCCGCATTTCATCTACTTTCATTTTTTAAAAAATCCGGTAGTATAACTTGTTGAGGTAATCCAGAAAACTTCTCGCAAAAGACAAGCAAGGATCAGGAAAACACTAAGAAGCATTTTATCCAATCAACGTTCACTTGTAGTTTAGCCAGAAACACCAAGAAAGTGAAAAGTCACATGTAGAGTTTCTGATTAGCTGATTACCATACTATTACTATGTTCAGTAGCATTCCAGGATCTTCGGGAAAACCAAGGACATCTAAAAATACTATAAAAACCCTATATTTTCTGTACTAAAACGAACCTTTGGAGTAAAGTACTTCTCGCATATTTTGCGCCTTTTCTCTCGTGTTCAGGTCGCTGTGTAGTTCCAGCTTGGGGGTTTCCAGAATAGCTTAGGAACCGAATAAAGCGTTCAATTAGCAAGACTTATCATAACTAAACTTTATGCTTACAGTGTGGTTCAAAGTCACGTAATGAATTAAATAAACAGAATATACCCATTGAGACATAAAATAATAAAGATTGGTTCGGCGAAAGGTTCTCTTCTCGGGGGATTCCCTTTCAAAGCTGTACAGTCGCAAACATATGCTTAATTTTCAGGATGATAATAATTACAGTAATAGTGATAATAAAAAATTTTTGGACTAAATATGGTAACAGTAAGGTAAAATAAATTAATAAATAAAGGCATAAAAACGTTAGATTTTTGTTAAGGAAACTAATAATACTTTTGTTGTTGAAAGCTTGAAGAACTTGTGAATGCAACAAGACGGGTTCATTTTGCAAAAGTAAAATGTTGAAATTGAGATGAACTGTAATCAGGGGGATCATAGTAAGTCTACTGGGTATTGTCACCAAATGACCTTCTCATTTGGCTACTTCTGATTGGTTCATCACTATATCACGAACTATAAATTTTACATAAATACATAGAAATGTATGCTTACTTGTTAAGTGTACATCAGCATCACCAACATTATTATTATTATTATTATTATTATCTACATCATCTTCATCATTATTGAAATTTTTAATTCTAGTTCGATTTGATGAATAGCCAATTATTTGATAAGCAACTTGATAAAATTTAATGAAATGTTTATTATTTAAACAATCATTCATAGTCGATGTTTTCAATTGATTTGATTGACTCCTCATACTAGTTCTCCTATTCTCATCATGATCAGCATTATTATTGTTATTATTATTATTATTATTGTTCTCGTGTGACTGTTGGGCACATTCCGTTTTATCCCATGTTAATATTGCCCAATTCGAGTCAGATGAAGAAACGTGTAAATTCAATGGGATTGGCAGGTGTTCACTAGCTATTCATATTTAAAAAAATATATATCCAGCAATTAATTCTCAACAAAAGAATAACTCAAATAATTACTAATGATGATGCAAAATTGATACTTGTTGAATAAGTTAGTAGTTATTTGGAATTAGTATCTCAATGGATGATGTATTCGTTATTTAAAGTGAAAGGTATTGGGTTTGAGTCCCAGTTCAATGAAAATAACAACACTGGAGTCTAGGTACATGCAACTAATGAGTGTCTCAAATAAGATGGAACGCAAATTTTAAATTCTACTGCTAGCCATAATTCATCTACTTTAAATTGATTACTGTTTGGTTGTGATAGATCCGTTGATTCTAGTATGTTCATGTTGAATTTATAACGGATCAACATCACAACTGGGGGAACTAGTGAGATCAGAAAGCATTGAACTTAACTCAAAAGTATACATTATCAACAAAATAACAAGCGATTCAACACGAATTAATAATATAGAACTAGGAGTTATCGAATTGATTTGTCCGTTACACAAATGTTTAACACTAACTTCTTAACCACTTCATTTTCCGAATAGTCCTAGACTTGACCTCCGAAAAAAGAAAAGGCCTAACGCAGGAACAGAAACTTTACTTAAAGATTTATTTATGTACAAAAAACATGCTCACTTATGGGTTTATTGGTAACCTTTAAAATGTGAAAGCTTCCGGGAACGTGATAAATCAAGTAACCGAATAATGAGTTCAATCAGAGTTCGACAGATTGTTAATTTTAAAGAAGACTTTGTGGTGTATACAGATTAGGAGAAATGTCCACAATCATTTTCTGGCTTCTGAAAATCTCATAAGGGAATTTTCGTGAGATCCTAATATAGATATTGGTGTCAGCGCAAAAAAAAAAAATAAATGCATAAGCGAGACCGCAGTTCCTAGGTCCGATCCCTATTTGCGGGGTCTTGGATGACCACTGACACTCGGGGGCCCCATACTAGAATAAAACAGCCCTCCAATGCCTATTGATTTTGATTGAATATCTAACTAAGATCGATTCGTCTTGACCTTAAAGAAACCCAACAATCCCAACAAACCCCCGTCCATACCCATAAAATATAGTTATGATTTAATTCAATGTAAGAAACACAAAAAACAACTATGAAGACTAGAACAATAAAAAAAGAGATCAAATTATAAAGAACATGATTTATTTGACGAAAATTAAACTACTTACAAGAACTTGGCTTTGTTCTAGCCGATATAAAAGCCTCTTTCATCTCATGATTTTTACCGACTACAACTACTTTAATAAAATAAGTAGTATCTTGTTCTATATTAGTGTTAAAAAATTCAAGAAAAATGAAGCAATGAGATATAAACAGCAATTATACATTATAAAAACAACAATATAGTGCTTGCTATTGCATTATTGAAAAGGGACGTATCTCTACCATCACCTTATGAAATAAACTTGAAATAGAATACAGTGTATATATATCCTCACGAGATTTGTCAAAGTATACCAACTTATCATCCTATGGTTAGAATGAACAGTATTATTTACAAGTTCAAAGATATTTGTAGAACACTTTCCGTCTGTCTATCCATCTATTGTAAAGTACTCTCTTTCGGTGTAAGATTTTTCTCTAGATGACAGGAAAACTTAAATGATTGAAGAAACTAAGTAATATGGAACAGTATAGAATGCATAGATACAAATAATTTCACTTTATAAGTCTTTTATTCTAGCAACTTTGCAATAATAACAAAGCTTAAGTCAACATAAACGAAGGTGTCTGGCTTAACAGTATGTTGAACAGAAAATTTAAGGGAGTTTAGGAAACAATCTAACATAAACAAATCTATGCAGTCCATGAATGTTGGTCTCAGATAATACATGGAGGAAAATGACTTTTTTTAGCTAAGAACCTTTAAATGCCATGTTCCAAAATCGAATACATAATGACAAAAACAAATGTAACTACTTTGAACAAAGTTAGATAGTAGCAAGCAATGAAATCCAGGATATTTCATAATATTTAGGACTTATTAGCTGAGTGTAGCTTCGTCCTAGTGTTGATGATCACTCCAGGACTCAAACCCAGTGCTCTTCACTTCAAACACCAGTGCGTTATCAACTTACCTACCGACCCCAGATAGCCGCTGACTTTTGGGACGAGGATTCTTGAGATTGATGGCGTTAACAAGCCAACTGGCTCAGGATACACATACACCAAAAGAGGCTGATTAATTTCAGTCCTCAATGCCTAAAACGTGGACATCTAAACACTTAGAACTAAAGTGTAACTGCTACTTAGATTTTCCTCAATTTGGTGTACTCAGGGCAACACTAGTCGTGTGAGAGCTAATGATACTACTTTGCTGGCCAAACTGATCAGGTTGAATACCATAGTCCCTGTGCCATTTACCTGAAAATGTCATTTGTATCCGTTGTAATACATCTTAAAGTATTCTTTTGACAAGGAGACAAAATATGTGTATGTTAAAATTTACCTCCACGCACGACTTAGTCAAACACTATTAACACTTTATTAAGTAATTTTAAATATAACTTCTGAACAGAGGAACTTTAATCATAGATTGGTCATTGTCATTTGTAAATTTCTGATTGAATCTTGTCAGAAATTTTATTTGTTCACTCTTGTGCACACAAATACAGACGAACATACAGCGAATAGTATAACATACCTAATTTCTGTATAAAATAACTTGTCTGATTTTTCGGCAATTCAACAGAATCTGGTCCAGGATGCATTTTACCCCAAGCAACTATATAATGTGATATATCTGTTCGATGATCTCTGCTACCTTTTAATGGAATATTCGAAATTCTGTTATTATGATGACCATTACTAGGAGGAGTACGAGAAAGTCCCGATGAATAAGAGAAAATCGGAGGTGACCACATTACCAACAAACTTTGTTCTTCAGCTAAAAATTGAAGATTTTCAACCTGAAAAAAAAACAGACCAATAGATACTCAAAAAAAGTGAATAAATGATAAATTTCTGTCAACGAAAGTTTGTCTTGAGAAAAAAACCCATTGATATCAACGACTATGAACCTAACAGCTGACACGATTGCTAATAATCACTGATAAAGTGTCTTGAGACGCTAATCGATATGACGTGTTATGTTGTTCAATCGGATCTCTGATTATAATTTCGCCTATCCTTTGTCTACTATTTTTCCGTAGCCTAGTGCTCTAAACTTGACCAATGATTAACTTACATTTCAAGCACATGTAGGTTTATATACAAACATACTGGACCAAATCACACGATAAATTGGAAAATCGCAATTATGTATAATGTGTCTGTAAACAGAGCAAGCTGTAAGGAATAGAGTGGCAAAAAATTAAGAATAGTAAGTCCATTAAAAGTAGTTCCTGAGTTAACCGGAGTAAAATAAAAGAACTATGGGAACACTGTAATCAAACCGTAGTAGACGCTAAAAAAAAGAATGCTTGCAAGTAGTGTGTAGCAGAACGTGGCATCGAAGCTTAAACAATTGTCAGACAAAGTGAACAATTTAAATACATCAAAAGCACAGCGTTAGTATAACACGTGGAGATCAGACAAGAAGACGGTTCAGACTTCAGAACACACCGAAATATGGAAATGGAAGATTGAAGGATATGTATACGTATATGTATTATGTAAATACTTTGTAACTTTTAGCGATAAATGTACATTCCTCCTACCTCTTGTCGCGTTTTACACAATTATTCAGTAGTCATGCAATAAGCATATATATAATCCATAAAAATTTAGGGAGTTCCAACATTTCTGACCCTTGTCCCGTTATAACATTTAGTAGATTTTAAACAATCATTGGATGTGAGAGTAGTGATTAGTAAATTAATTGTATGTCAGCTAAAAATAGAAAAGGTTATCTGTATAACATTATCCACAGTCACGATTCTCATTTCCAATATTAATCGATTCGTGATGCGTGTGCAGGCCTAACAAACAATTAGTTGTATTGATGATGTCTAATTTAATCAATAGCGCTCACTAGTAACTGTAAGACCAATACTGAAAGTTCTTATGAGGAACGTTCTGGCCATAATGAAGTTAAACCATATGTTTTTTTTAAAAAAATATAGCACGTAAATACTGCAGGGTGAGAAACCTAAATTGTCGAACGCCAGTTCAGTTAGTTGTAAATGATATTTTCATAATTGTATCATCCTAGTTTTTAAATTTCGAATACCTGAAGAATAGAAAACTTCGGAGTGGTAATTTGGTAGTTAGAACATTCGGATTTTAAACACTAGATAGTAAGTCTAAGTCCCGCAGTGCCTACTTTGGTCTGGGAAACCGAACACTATTACTATAAGCTCTTATGAGAAAATTGTAAATCGAATCCTAATCAACAAATCTCCTCTTGATACCCCAATCAATTTCCTTTTCTCTCTTAGTTCCACCTACTCCAAATGACAATTTTACAAAGAAAATTTATTGCGTATAAGGAGTAAAGAAGTAAAAACACAAGCACAAATAGGATAAACATTTGAATTACTAGAAGAGCCAGCGATCAACAAGAAAACATCACTTTTCATTGAGTAAAAAAAATAAGGACAATACAAACTGGGGGCGGGATTCGGTTTATAGAGTTTAAAATAACAAAATACCCAGAAGTTAAGAAGTATTTTGCAGAGATTAAATATTTTTAACACAATGACATAAACTGATGTGCCCCCAAAGCGATTCCAACGCCCGAACCTATTTTCCTTCAAGAAGGAAAAGTGAAGAAATGGAACATGACATGCAACAAAAGCATGTCAAGAATAGATTAGGTTATCTTATTTTTATTATTACAAGTCAGTTTCTTTCTTTACAAGATAACCTCGATAGCATTTTTCTAATTCATATTTCCGCCAAAACCTTGACTGTTATTTGATTAGGTGTTTTGGTTGTGAACTCTGTTGTGTGCCCCAAGGTCCCTTACTATCTCTATATAAAAGGGTTGTTCTATTTCAATTTTGACTTCTGTACAGAATATAAATTTTTCCTGTAAATCCCGTGTTCTATATTAACATTGAAGTGTTGTGGTGTGGAGTTTGTTCAAGTTTTTATTCACTGAATTATATGAGAGAGTCCTCAGTCATTCCCCGATCGTAGCTGCTACCTTGACGTGGTGGTCAGGCTTGCCTATCGTGATGACCCAACCGACCTATATTGGCTGGAACACGTGTTCCTGCAGGTTCTACCATGCCAGGCAGGTCGATTGGAGAACGGTAAGACTAAAAGCAGCAACTCAAGGTCTGAGGGCGAAGTCGTACTGATGACTGCACAGAGGTGTGACAGCAGTAAGGTGTTTCCCTCGGACAACCAGCATCTTCAGCGATGCTGACTTCTCACAAGGAAGGAAGGGGTTAGAAAAGGTTTACCCTAAAAATGTCACACCTCACCTTACCCCACGGATTTCCGTCTCCGGCGGAAAGGCCCTTTAAAGAACGGAGGTAACACATTAAAAACCTCCCAAAAAAAGACCGTGCGCGACTGGCCTCAAGCAGTTGTCCCTCGGGCTCTGCGGTCACGCTCCCAGGTCTTCAAGACCAACACTAATCCGATTTTCTTTTCAGGTTCCTCAAGAAATACCCTTCCACGGTGTGAGCAGCCGGGAAGTGACATCAACCGTCGTACCCGTAACAGCATATGAGACCAAGTTGGTCACATTCAAATCCTTCCTACACCCTCTAATAACTCTTTTATCTCCACGACTAACCCTTATCACGTCCCTTTATCACCTCGCCCCGCTAGTGCAAACGATTTGAGTTCGCGGAACGTTATTCATGGTCTCTTGAAACCACGCTCTAAACTACACGTAGGAGCTTTCGACGTCCGAACACTGTGCCAAATAGGACAACAGGCTTCCTTAGCTAGGACTTTAGGATCTCGCTCCATCGATGTGTGCTGCGTCTCCGAAACGCGCATACAGGATCCGAGTAGTGTCATTCATTTGACCTCACCATGTCAAAGTAACGAACCAACTCGATTTACGCTTGGTGTATCTGGAAGCCCTGATGCTGCTTCCCGTGGCCTCGCTGACGTGGGTATAGCATTGAGTCCCAGGGCGGAACTAGCTCTCTTAGACTGTATCCCAGTAGACAGTCGTTTGTGCGCTGTCCGACTAAACGGAACAGTAAGGACTCGGAAAGATAGGGACACTCGTCTTTGCCTCTTCGTCGTCTCTGCCTACTCTCCCACTGACTGCAGCTCAGATAATGTAAAAGATGAATTTTACAGAATGCTTTCCGACCTTCTCCGAAAAGCTAGGCGTTCAGATGTAGGGATAGTGGCTGGTGACTTTAATGCTCAAGTAGGTAAACTAAGTGAAAAGGAAAGACACCTGGGTGGATCTTATGGTGTCGCGGCTCAAAAAACAGATAACGGCGACTGTCTGTTGCAGCTATGCTCAGACAACCGCCTGCTTCTTGCAAACACTAACTTTAAGCATAAGGAAAAACATCTTTTAACATGGCGACCCCCTAATTCGCCCCAACGCTGGACCCAAATAGATCACATCGCTATCAGCCACCGATGGAGGGGCTCGATAGAAGACTGTCACTCATTCTGGTGCACATGCTTAGACTCAGATCATGCCCTAGTGCGAGCGCGTACTTGTCTACGTCTTACTGGACGTAGGAAACATGCTGCAAGGAAACCCCTTAGGGACCAACTTAATGATAGTCAAGCTAAGAGTATATTTCAGGAACAACTAGAAAAACAGTTAGGCAGCCATGTAAGTGAAGCCCACCCCGAGGCAGCGTGGAATGACATCCGAAAAGCTGTAGAAACAGCAGTGATGTCTGCAAGTACGGTAAATCATAAGGTGAGGGAGAAACACTGGATCTCAGCAGCGTCTACCGCACTGATAGATGCTCGGAAACTCATTGCATCTGGCTCTGAACATAACGAAGAGCGCAGCCAGCTTAAGCGTAAGCTGACTAGAAGCTTACGCAATGATCGTGAACAGTGTTGGTAGTGAAAGCAAGAGAGATGGAAAAGGCAACGGCAATAGGTAACAGCAGGCAACTGTTCAGACTTGTTAAGGAAACCGGTATTAGGAACCCAACTGTTAGCGAAACAATCTCAGAGAAAGATGGACATATTATTCATTCTCAATCCAGGAGATTGGACCGATGGGCAGAACACTTTAGGGATCAGTTCAACTGGCCTTCAGCCACACTTCGGTTTCCCACGATCTCCAATCTACCTGAATGGCAAATTAATGTAAGTCCTCCAACTCTTTACGAAGTTGAAAAAGCTATAGGAAATTTGAAGCGTGGGAGAGCAACAGGCCCTGACAGGTTTACTCCTGAGATTTTTAAGGATGGAGGTCCAGTATTAGCAGCGAGATTGACTGAGGTCTTAGGTAGAATCTGCGAACTGGACGTAATCCCATCTGACTGGTCTCAATCACTGATTGTACCAGTCTATAAGAAAGGACAAAAGTCTTCTTGTGACAATCACAGAGGGATTAGTTTAACTGATATGGTATCTAAAATATTATCTTCAATAATACTTCGACGCCTAACTAAATCTTGTGAAGAGAAGACTAGAGAAAACCAGGCTGGTCTTCGACCTGGACGTGGTTGTATAGATCAAATATTCACACTACGTCAGGTCCTAGAACATAAACACACATTCAGACGCCCCATAATGATAGTATTTCTCGACCTTAAGGCGGCATTTGACTCTGGTGATCGTGAGGTTCTATGGCAGTGTTTGTCACTGAAAGGAGTACCAAAGAAGTACATTAACCTTATAAAGGCTCTCTACTCGAACACAACTGGTCGAGTGAGAGCTTATGGTGAACTGTCATCAGAATTGATTACCTCAAGTGGTGTTCGTCAGGGCTATCCACTCTCTCCATTCTTGTTTAACTTTATTGTTGACGTCCTTTTAGAGATGACACTTTCCTCATCTAAATTTCCAGGAGTTGAACTTTTACCGGGAGATCCACTTGTTGACTTAGAATATACCGATGACATAGTTCTATTTAGTGAAGATGCTGACAAAATGCAGAGTCTGATGACCACTCTAAGCAACAATGCAGGCGTGTTCGGCATGCGATTTTCTCCCTCGAAATGCAAAATGTTGCTTCAGGATTGGGTTGCATCGACACCCGAACTAGTGATAGGTAGTGAAGTAGTCGAGGGTGTCGACCACTTCACTTATCTCGGAAGTCTCATCAGCCCTTGTGGTTTGGTGTGTGACGAAATCTCAGCACGGATACAGAAGGCTCGACTAGCTTTTGCCAACTTGCGTCATTTGTGGTGTAGGCGAGATATCCGTCTATCAACCAAAGGATAAGATTACTGCGCAGCAGTTCGTTCCGTCCTACTCTATGGCAGTGAAACATGGCCAGTAAGAGTAGAGGATATTCGTAGGTTACTAGTATTTGATCATAGGTGTCTTCGAAACGTTGCTCGTATATCCTGGGACCACCGAGTAAGTAATGCAGTTGTTAGGAAACGGGTACTAGGTAAAGATGGAAAATCAATTGATGAAGTAGTAAAACTTAATCAGTTGAGATGGTTGGGACATGTGTTGCGCATGCCCGACCACCGACTGCCACAACGTGCTATGTTTTCTGGTGTAGGAGTAGGTTGGAAAAAAGGTAGGGGCGGCCAGACCGAAACATGGCACAAATCCATGAAGTCACTGACAAGTGGACTGAGCCATGTTGGTAGGTGTAGACTACTTGGTTGGGGACCGCGAGATGATAGCAACCGATGGTTAGAGACCTTGAGGGACATGGCTCAAAATCGTTTTCAATGGCGCAGGTGCATCCACTCTCTGTGTTCTCCCAAACTCTAATCTTCTGTATTCTTCATGTCCTTTATTTTCTTTCCAAATCTATTCCACTGGACTATACTGCTTAAATAACATCATCAAACCCTAATGTTCCCTATCACTACCTCTTCCACCACGGGATTTGAATCGATAACTGAATCTCTGTGCTAATGTGGTATGGCAACTCGAACTGATGTACGTACGTACGAAGTTCCACGTTGTTACTGACTGACTGACCTCAGTCATTTGTAAAAAAAATTCGTCACAACAAAACCGAAAATTTTAATACTTTAATTGTTCTTCTGAAGATATAACAAACTCAATGGCATATTCCTTCCAAAATAAAGGACAATACAAACATACCTATCTTCAATAAAATTGGTCAAAAAGATCGATTGTCGACTCTCTCTCTCTCTCTCTTTGACTATTAAAACCAATCATTACAATCGCATTTAAAATCAACGACAGGAAAAAAATTGAAGGGACAGAAAAATAATACTTTTTTCTTATGTTCAAAACTTCCTACTTACCGGTCCTAACACAGGACTAAATAATTTATTATCTGATAACGAAGATGGTTGACGATGCTCAATAATTGGTGCCCCGAAATCCTCTGATGAAGCATCCTAAATAAGAAAAAAAGACCAAACAATAATAGTAATGGCAGAAAACAAACAAATGAAAATGAATTATACTGTCATCTTGAAAACTGCTATTTAGTGAGTGGGAGGTGAAAACTGAAAGTGAGAATTTTCTGGGTACTATATTACGAAGGATTACTGTATATGTTTTTCTTCTTTGATTATTAAATGCTTAGATTATTGTACTCTTGTATTCTCCTATTTGTAAGCTTTCGTTGAATGCATAAACCATTGTTTGGAGTTTTACCATGTTTAAGCCCTTGATAATTCATAATGGACCTATTAATTAATTCTCTTTCACTAATGACATAGTTATGCCCATATTGTAATTTCTTATCTATGTTGATGTGTGGTCTGGAAATCAATCAATATTATCACTCATGATTGGGTTATGAACCCCATCTACTTTTTAATCAGAGATGGATGATGACTAGTAGTGCAATCCAGGACTCGTCAACTAGATGTATCTGTATCTCAGAGTTGATGTTCTCTCCGGGACCCTAACACAGTACGGTTCGCTTCAAACGCCATAGCTTGATCTACTTACCAACTGAGTCCAGATAACCACTAGCTTGTGCAATGGGGTGAAGTTTAATTCGTTTTTGTATTGGCTATTTGAATCTTTTCATTGATTTAACGGCAATATCGAGGCAATTCACATGGGATGCATATATGCCAAAACAAGACTGCTAGATTTCAACTATAAACATCAATATCAAGATCCAATACAAATTAACTTAAGCACCTCATGCAAGGTAGACTAGACAACTGCACCATGGATTACGGTTACGTAACAGAAGCAGCTACGAGGAAGACTTCATACCTTAATGTATAAGTTCATATTTGACCGTAGCTGCTACCTTGATGTGGAGGTCGGTCTTAGATATCGTGATGACACAAACGCGCTATACTGCGTGAAGAATTAAATTTTATAGGTCTTACTTTACCTGGAAGGTTGATTATAGATTGGTTAAACTAACAGAAAATTTAAAGACTCAAGTCACACTATCGACTGCACAGAGATGTAACAGCAGCAAGGTGTTTCTCTTAGACAACTGGTCGGTAGCGATGTTGTATCCCCACAACGTGGAGGGGTAGGAAAGATAAGGTATAAGAATAACACAAGCCACCGTTTCCCATGGATTCCCGACTCCAGCAATAGAGCCTTATCAGTACGAAGCTTACACGCCTAAAAATAATCACAAAATAACTATGTGCGACCGTACGCAAGCAGTTGTCCCATCGACGCTACGGTCACGATCCCAGGTCATCTAGGCCACTTCTAACTCAGTTTCCTTTTCAAGGCACTCATAAAGAAATATTGTTCCACACTATGGGTAAGCAGGAAGTGATAACACCACCAAACCTTTCTAACAGATCTTCATACTTATCAACTGAATAAGATTTCTAAATATGATATCATTCATACGGGTAACTTCGATTCATATTCAATCCCTTCAAGATAAAAGGATAGAAAAATTACCGATTCCACTGATAATGACTAAAAAAAGAAAATGGTAACATACACTGGATAACATATAACCATCATTATTCTTGTTATTCTCTGCATCAAAATCCGCTTCATTCTTTTGAGTCATTGTGGTAAATGTTAGAACTTCTGAATCAGGACCATTACCTGCTCGTGTAGCCGCTGAAACAGTTAACTCGTATTCCATACCAGAAGTCAAACCTGTAGAGGATAAAAACGATAAAACAAGGAATAGAGTAGGTGAACTTTCAGAAAAACTTATCATTACTCTGCAAGTTCAGTGAAAGATATTCTTAAGTTCAAATCCCACACAAGAAAAAGATATTGGTTGTATTAATATCTGAGATTTCATTTAGCCATAGTAACGTACTCCCAATACTGATGGAAGTAACCCTATGACTTCAGGGGTTTGAACCCATATCATCCAGACTCACAGTTTGAGACGCTACCAGTGACATATTCAATTCAAGCCGAGACTAACCCATCCTGCATGATTGAGATGTAGTTACAATCGACTGGTCACTGAGTAGTGACCAATGTCATAAATACGCATGAATATAATTAGTTACTATTATTATTATTTCGTAAATTTTAGAACAAATACAAAATAAGGAAATAGCATACCTTGAATTAACTGACTTAATTTATTCTGTACCATAATATGACGTGAACGTAACCAATCCTCGCATGAAATATTAATACGATAAACAATCAATTGACCATTTCTATACTTCACTGGAGGTGGTTCCCATGATACGGTGGCTACATGCGCACCAATCGAGTGTACACGAAGCTTGATTGATTGTGTGGGAAAACGTTGGATTAGCGGGGTAGGAGTAAGAGTAAAACAAGAAAAAAAAGAGAAAATTCAATTCTGCAATAAAATATCATATACTCACCAGTGACTAACTTCGGGAGAAAATTTTCAAAGTTCTGGGGAAAAGCTGTAGTTCACTAAGATTCAACTATGTTGGATATGAGGAATGTGTACCTGAGGAACAAAGTGAAGATGATCGCGTAATATCATACAATGACTGAAGTTAGACTTTTACACCATTGGACTTCCGCTCAGTGGCCCAGAGATTAAGCGTTTAACATTGCAATTAAGCTATAGGTAATTAAAACAAATGATCCAGAAGATTTGCATTTAAGATGGACGCGTTTAGTGTTGTTGAGTTCTACATGAGGTGAGAGCTGATGATAATGCTCAACACGATAATGGAAGTATAGCGAATAAATCATCTTGCTTAGAAGACTCAACAACATTAAAGTCTATACAAAAGAGCATCAGTCCAAACGATTACCATTCAAAATTATTGCATTAAAATAAAATATAAATCAGGAAGGTTTATCGCGGTATTTCTACAGCTGAAAAAAACAGGTGAGACCACTAGTGAACTTAACTGATAAAGGTTTCCAATACCTGGTAGTATCATGTTTCCTGATTTAGTTTGCAACATTATTGATTGTCACACGTTTTGTAAGTATTTGAAGCCAAAATTTATAAGGCCGATAATGCACAGTGAAAACTTTAATGTGTATTTTCCTGTGGAATCCAATGACACGAGCTTAATCCTCTTTGGTACTCACTAGCTGGAACATCTGCATCTGTGTTGACTTTCATTACGTTGGGACTGGAAGTTATTATTTGTCATCTCAAACGTCAACGCACAGTGATACGTAACTTATTTAAAATGGCTATGTTGAGACAATCAACATAGGATGGAGCATATACCAACAAAGACCGATATAAATTCAGTCCATAGATATCCATATCTTATACTGACAAAATAATTATGGGTTGAATAGCATGACGTAAGTTACTGAGGAAGAACAGGTTTGATGTACTCGAGCTTTTATATGAAGGCTAATATAAGGATTTCCACCTACCCAAACCAAACTAGATGTAGGTATGGTTTGTTCATAACACTAGAAGATAGTTTCATTGAAAATAAACATTCGCTCAACCACATTTCTGTTCGTTTTTTCATAAAACTTTGCAGAGATCTTTAACTAGGTCATTCATATTTCACTGTATGATGATAATTTAAAAATGTATTGAGCAAATTACTTCAATTCAGCCCCAATGTACATGTCGGCTTTTTGAACGTAGTTAAACATTCATATTAGGATGAGAGCATTATCGTCCATCGCTAACAGTGATACCTGTACAACCATATCGTATACACTAGTGGGTTTTTCTTGAAGTTATCCACTACAAGTGAGCAACAGACAACAAATTGACTGAGGTTAGAGAAACGTGAAACATTGAAAACCAGCTCAATGGCTCAAAGAAAATAAGCTGATTGTAAGGCCTAATGGTCTTATAGGTGGGTAATGCTGAGAGGTCATCTATTAGAAAGAAACAATTGTTTAACACTTCATCATATAAAATATCTTCACATCTTCCTTAGTACACTTAGTATGTATCTAACACTGAGATCTAGGATGTGCATTTCGTCCTATTTAGGACTTGTCATCTGAACGTACCTAAATCCACCCCAGTATTGATGTTCATAGTATTGGGACTCGAACTCAGTAATTCTCATTTCTAACGCATTATCTACTGAGCTACTGAGGTCCAGGTAGTCACTGAACTATTCAGCCATCAACAGACCTCGTTAACATTCACGACTGAATTTAAATCAGTCACTAATGTTATATATACATCTTGAGCGAATTTCCATGGTAAAATATTGACTTTACGTACAATCCCCTTGCTAATATTCTCGAACATAATCATGTGAAAAATAATAATATTATTATTATTATAGCAATAACAGTTATTGATATAACACAAATAGGAAAAAATTCCTACTTACATTCATTGGTGGTTTCGATGGTGGCCTTGAGGTAACTCGTGGTGAAGATGTCAAATAGGCAACATGACCAGTTATATTGGTTTCAGTGATAGGATAGACAGTAATTTGATAGAAAGCATCTGGTGTTAAATTTAATACAGTATAACTTAATCGATCACCGTTATCGGTAATTGTTAAATTCGATGTATGTACATTGATTTCAGTTGGTAATTTAGGTGACATGGGATCGGCATCGGTATTATCATCATTTGGTTTAGACGTGGTAGTGAGTGAACGAAGTATGATTCTGTGAATTATAAGAGAATGTAATGATGATTTCTCTCAAATAAGTTGTATGTATAGTATAGAAATAGAGGGGGGTTGGATAAATTTTTCAGTTACTTGGATATGAAACCAACACAGTTCTCTATCTTTTGTTTTATAAGATAAACAGTGTTACAAAGCTTTATGGTGAACATATTGGCATCAATCTGAGTAGATGAACTTGCGTGAATAGGCTTTGAGCCACATTTTAGTGTGAGAGGTTTGTGATACAACCGGTTTTCTCGAGCTGAAATACATGGAGAGATTGAAACCTATGACCTAGTGGTTGAAAAGTGAACAACTCAGCAACTAAGCCACCGCTTCTGAAAAATCTAGGTACCAAATACTTTGATTTATCATTGAATAGTGACCACCGTTGACATTTATTTAGCCTTTGGTAGTGATGATTGAGTCCTATCGACTAAGTTGTAATGTGACCGCTGTTTCAGCGTTACGTAGTTACAAAAAGAATGTTTAAGCTATTCAATGACAACTTTACATTACATTCTCATTTTAAGTAATAGTACAAGTTATAATAATACAATAATTTATTTGTTATCTGTAATACTACTCCTATATGAATATTTTCATAATATCATAATAGAAATATAGATTTTCAAAGTTTACGCTACAGACTGATCTTCGTTAGATAATCATTGAAGACCAGGAAGCACTGAACAGGTAGTTCGTCTTAGTGTGGGATTTCCCAGCTCAAGGGATCGAACCTAGGACCCTCAGGTCTCACAACAAACGTTTAACCTTTACACTACTGAGCCAGCATTCAGCGGTGTATATATCTAACTTCAATTAATCCATGATATTGCGCAACCATCTCTAAGTACCTGTGGTGGATAACTGTCTCATACCTGACATGCTTTTGCTGCACTGGCTCTTCGCTAGAACTCCTGAAAATACCTGTCAAAGTTAGTCACTATTAAAGAACCTGCTTGTTATTAGTATATGAAAGTCTATAGAGATAGTTGAATAGGTTACTTAACTGAATGACCTTTGCCAGACAACCATCTAAAAAAAAGGAAATACAAGAGAGCTGTTTTGCTTTAGAGACAGTGCGCATTCACTACCTCAATGCGGACTGGGCCCAGAACCTTTGATCTCGAAGAGTCCCCAACCTTTATATGTATATTACAAATAAGAACGTACTGGTAGGAAGCAATTCGATCATTCTCAGCACCATCAGACAATGGAGTCTTCCATGAAATAGTCAGTGTGCCATAGTTCCACGACACAGCAGATATATCTTTTACAGCAGGAGGACGATGAACTTCAAAAATAAAAATAGAAAATAAAACAGAAATACAATAATACACACAAGGCTTTGGACGAATAAAAGATATCAATAACAAGAACTGTATAATTTTTCTCTTTAAGATGTGTATGGCTCTGTCACTCTTAAAGTCGATGTTCATGTATAATGTTTTCTTTTCTACTGTAATTATTAAATCCTTTACCCCTAACTGGTTAATTTTGTTTCCACGATCATTCTGATTACATTTAATCTCAATTCCAACATTTTATCTTATCATGCTGAGCTATCCTTTCCCAATGATACTTTCTCTTTTGATGGAGTTTTGCTCTCTGAGCTGGATGGTTTGGTCGTGGAGCTTTCATCATTCTTCTGAACGACATCATCAGCACAAACTTCCAGCTCAGAGAACAAAATTCCATCAAAATCATCCACCTGAGCTACCAATCTTCTCCACCATCTCGATACCTTCCCTATCTATTTTTTTATGAATACTTAAGCCATTAACAATCAAACGATTTTTTAACACCTTTGTTCATTTAACATCACTGTCACTATGCTTAACAGAAGTTTATTATCAGTAATATTATAATTATTATCATCCTGAAGAAAAAACAGGTATATATATTTGCGATTGTACAGCTTTGAAAATAAATTCGCCCAAAAGAGAATTCTTCGCTGAACTAATCTTTCTTATTTAATGTCTTAATGGGTATAGTCCTTTTACTAAAAAAAGATTCACTTATCACATAGATAAAATAGATAGGGTAGCATACTCAATGGCTTTGTAGTAAAGCGAACCGATGCAAAATTATCGTTGTTATTAGATCGCTGTTGACTGAAATCTTTTGTTAAAGCTGGAAATATTTTTAGCGTATACTTAGTTTCCGGTTGAAGATCGGCGAGCAGAATAACTGATTTTGTAGTATTCACAGTGAGATGACTGTAAAGAAAAGAAGAATAATGTAAGCAATATTTAGTAATCAAATGAAGTCAATAAACTAAATGAAATTGTTTATCAAAGCCTTCACAAGTCATTAATTAATCGTACAGGAAGTATAAAATGGAAAAGATTTGTAGTGCAGCATATAAGTGAAGTAGGAGATGAATATAATGTCTAGAAGAACAATGAAAGCCCCCAGAAATTAAACCATTTAGCTCCAAAAAGTCAATACTGCCCAGAGCATCCAACTGAGCTACAAATTTCCTACATCATTTCGAGATGATTTGTAGTGTAGATGAAAATCAATTCAATCAACCCAATACTAGGACGAAATGGCCGTCCATTGCTTCTAGGTTTTCAATGGTGGTCTAGCTTAACTAGGCTCATGAATCCAACCACTAAAAGTATGACGAAGAGTCTGCTTTCAACAAATACTGTAATGTCTCGAATTTTGTAACAAATTGTCATTGTTATTACCCTAGTCATGTTATCTCGCACGTCTATTTCGGAGAGCTAGGATATAATCTATTAAAAAGGATGTTTGTTTGTATTGGACCTTATACACAATTGTTTCATTTAGAAATTTAATCAAATGTTTTATTTTGAAATAAATAGGTACAAAGTTATTTCATACATCAATGTATTTTCACTGCATTACCTAATCATAATCAAGTCCATGACCTTTACATTTTCGGTCAACCGAAATTGTCTGACAAGCTCTTAATATATTAGGAATCCAACACACACAAGCATTCCTTTTAATAGATTATAACCTAGCTGTTCGAAATAGACGTGCGAGATAACATGACTAGGGTAATAACAATGATAATTTGTTACAAAATTCGAGACATTACAGTATTTATCAGTATTTGTTGAAAGTAGACTCTTCGTTATATGTTTAGGAAAATACGTTTTTGATTGGTCGTAAGGCAAAAGAACAGATGGTAAAAAGAACATATTTCACACCGTTGAAATTTATATTCTCTTTTTCGCTGATCCATTTTATCAATATGCGCCCATTTGCTTGCGCTTTTATTAGCGTGAACCACATGTATATCCTATGAAGATTGTCTTGATCTATTGACTTTCATTACAAATTCTATTAAAGATAATAAATCGAGACAATCTGATCAAGATGTACGTGTAGTTTTTAACGTCAATAGTCATCAGAATTAACAGAGAAGAGAAAAAAAGTTCACATCCATTGATATACTACAATAGTTAAAATTGTCACATATACACAATACACAGTGTACTTCAAGTATTATCTAACTTATTTGTATTGTGTCTATTAGATATTTAGTTTATGGTAATTTTACATTACTCTTATTGTAAGCTTTCATTTCATTAATTAACTGTTATTATGTGTTTTGTCGTTTCTAAATTCTCACCAATTTAATAATGGACCTATTGCTCAGTTATATTACTATTATTATATACAAAATCTGATTTCTTATATGTTATAGGTTGTGGCCATACAATCGAAGTATATATTCTTTAGTTTTTGAGTCATGATAACAACATAATAACAGAAAGGAAACCCGTTTGTTGTCTTTGTGCTCCGATTGTCCAATTGAGAAGATGAGGTGTGTGGATCAAAATTCAAGGTGTTAAGTTATCATTGAAGAGAAAACCATTAGTTTGATAGTTGTAAGCGAGCTCGTAATTTAAACACGCTATCAGTGAGTGATCATACTGAATACGGCACATAGAAGCTGCATTCATGAAATCATCTACATACAACTTTAAATCAATAATAAATATTTATATCAAACATTACACAAATCGGTCATGTTATTCGATGCTATCAAAGTAAATAACTCTTGTTCTGGAAAAATAAAACTATTCGTTAACCAAGTCACATAGTTTTGGCATGAAGACTGTCCATACAATATACCAAGCCGCCGAAAACGAAGCAGGGTAGGAGCCGAGATTTGAATGTGATGTATGTATCAATGGGAATAATTTATGAATGACTTGAGAACGTCCACCTAATTATCAGGGTTAAGTGAGGGTTATAAATTATTCTGAGGAATTAAGATTAGGGTATACAGTTGGACTTCGGGATTAGGAATTCCAGTTAGGTTTTTCATCACGAACTAACATCATCTATAATGCCAAAATGCGATTTAGCCATATGGATGAATTAATTTCGCGCCCAAATCCAAGACCTGGTATGTTAAATCTGATCTGATTATCTATAACTTAGCCTCGCTTGTACATCTAGCTGAAATCTGAATGTACTTTAACAAGTCTTATTTACTGGGTGAATAATGTGAATTTCGTCCGGATAAAATCACAATTAGTATGGTAGTCAAAGCTTCTCTATAATGATAGTGTTACACGAAAGGAAGAAGAGTTGCCAATCAATAGTGGATGCTTTCTCAGAATGTTATATTTCTCTAAACGAGATAGTTTATAATTGCAAAGTTTTTATCGTCTGTCTAAACAATATCGTAATCGTCTACTTTAATATGAGGTTCAAAGTGACAATTAAAGCTCAACAATTAAGTTATCTAGGTCAGAAAACACAATACTATGATACGTGGAAAACAATTAGTACGCAGTAAATTATCATACTTGTTATTTCGATGAGAAAAATAGATATCTTAGTTGAATTGTATAAGGTCCCATGTGATCGTGCCGTAATGATAGGAAAGCAGTTGTTGTATGATTCCTCTCTCTCTCTCTTCAAAGTCCGATTATTGATATGCTCAGCTATATTCCTTATAAGACTGATAACCTTTTATGTATCAAACGACATACCAACTAATAAAAACGACCACGACATTAACACATATTCATCCTCGAGCTCCGTCTAACACAGTGACCATTCAGAAGACGAAGACAGGAAATAGAAAAGTTCTCTATTATTATTCTCAATTCATTTATGATTTGAGCCCACAGCAACACAACTAAGGTATTACAATGCGTACATAACTTAGTCATAAGTGATACAAAACCAGAGTAATAGGGGAATGATTAATTTAATGATAAGTCCGCAATATTAAAAAAATATGATAACAATTTAAAAGTTGAAAAGCTTAGATATGGGAGAATATAAAAATATATTGATGATAATAATAAAACTTTATATAATAGCACTATTCGTCGCAATAACAATATTATACATTTTCAAAGAAAATATATATACATATAGTCAACAGTAATAGAGTTCATTCATTACCCTGGTGCATCATCTGATTCAATTTGTATAAAATACATGAATGGTTTTGACAGATACCATTGTGGTTCATCCCACATAACGTAAGCATGTGTATCACTAATGTTCCACACTTCGACATTTGTAGGTATAAACATATATACATTATTATTATTGTTATAGTCAACTCCATCTGAAAAACAAATGATATTTCAAGAAAATAAACAACAAAAGTTTAATGAAAAGTTTATTAGTTGGTAATGGTACTAGTAATAATAGTAATTCTAATAATAGACAAAGTATTGGTTACTACTGCGTGGTCAGTCAATTATAAATACATTTCTACCATACAAAACGTCAGTCATCGCTCAAATACCTCAGGAGTAATGTCTAAGACTTTGAAACTGAATGGAAAGCGTCCCAGTCACACAGGGAGTATTAATTCTCTCACGACTAAAGGTATGTCTTGATGACAGGTGAGCAATAATACAAAATATAGGTCCACAGTTTCTTTAAAGACTATGTCCATTCACCTAACACCTTATTCCAGTGCATACTATCTCAAGTCATTTAGACTAGTGACTACATTGCAACTCGACCGACAGAATCCGATTTCTGATAAAGAAATAGATAAACATGACATCGGTCACTAATCAGTGGTCAACACAGCTGTTAATAAACTATTAAATTCAGAATCTTGATTCTTAAACATAAGATGGATAGGAGCTGATTCTAAAGTGTTTAGTGAAGTTCCATTTATCGAGCTGAATGGTTTAATCGTGAAGCATCGATTGTTCTTTTGAATGACATTATCAGGACAAACTTTAGCTTGTTAGACATATATGGATAAAATTTAATACCTTACTTCTACCTGAAGTTTGTTGTGATTATGTTGTTTAGAAAGAAAAAAGGATGCTCCACGATAAAACTACTCAGCTCAGAAAATGAAACTTTACCCAAATCATTCACCTGATGTATAAATCTTCTTCACCATCTTAAAATCACATAAGCATCACAATAAAGTCTTGATTTGAACATCAACACTAAGATACTAATGTACCTACCTATATATCCAGCTGACGAATACTTAAAAGAAATCGCAAGTCTTGAATCTCCCTGTTGGTCACAATTATAAAAATATAGTTGAGTTACTAAGTTTAAAGTCTACCGGAGCTCAACTTGCTCTTATGATTTACTAATGATTATCACAAAAAATCACATCAAAGGGGAATAGTCCACTTAATATTCTTTGTTTGAATCTTCCCAAGAAGTTTAAGGCTGCAACTGATCAGACTGTTATTGGCATATGTGCATACTGTGCGTCTTGTCTCGATATTGTTTAAATTCACAAACTTTATAAGCAAAGACGGCTAGTGGCTAATAGTGGGATCCAGTTTAATGTGCGTTACGTCTTATTTGGGACTCGTCAACTAGATTTACCTACATCTCAGAGTTGATGTTCACTCTGGAACTCGAACTCAGTACCATTCGCTTCAAACGCCATCGCATTATCCACTCAGCTACTGAGTCCTAATAACCACTTGCTTGTGCTATGTGGTGAATTTAAATTCACTTGGTATTGTTTTGCTTGAATCTTCCCATTGAGTTTTAAGACTGCAACCTTGTTAATGTGGATAGGTTAGTCTTTTCCAAAAGTGTTTAGTATGCTATTTCAGGGTAAAAATTAACTTTGAAATTCCTCTTACTCTGTCATTTTGACCAAATGAAATTTAAACTAATATTATCCCTTTGCCCATTTATGGATCCATGTAGGACACATGGTTAGTATTGGGCAAACTCGCTGATCCGATTATACCAGTCAACTACTGATTGATAAGAAGACAGATGTGATAGTGTTGAATTTTATTCCACATTGAAATTTAACCTTCTTTATTAGATTATATTAAGAAGATTATCATTATGTGTAAGTAGTAATCAGTTAATAATGGGGAGCTTAATAATGTCGGATGTGAGGTTAGTTAACCACAAAAGACAGTGTAAGATATTAGCTTAATACCCTGAACTAACTGAAGTTAGACATGTGCATAAATGAATATCGTGCTCAGTGGTCCAGAGCTAAAGTGATCGCAGAGCGACCGGTCTCCGGTGAAGTTGTGTAAGCATATTTCTGAGGAGTCCTCACATTAGGAAAAAACAGCTGTTCCGTACTTCCTGGTTTTCATTGGTTGTCTAACTGAAGTCGGTTCACGATATGAACAACATAATAATTCTATTCTTATGTACTAATCAATATGGCATAAATACCTTGAAGGAGATTGTTCACGTTTACTTCTACTCTATAGTACAAGCAAAAGCGAAGAGTTGCCAAATCCCGAAAATTACACAGCTCATGGACCAATCATTTTCAATACCTAGTTTCACAACAAATTAGCGAAATCTCGATTTGCGAGTAACATTAAAAGCACGGCCATTTTTTTAGAGTGAAAATTTTTTTTCATCCCCATCTTCCAATAATTTTCATTCTGTTCCGACCAATCAAATAGCTAGTTCTAAGTTCGTTATAATTGGCCGTTTATTTCTTAAAATCGATATAAAATGTCAGGACATGACGACAGAGTACATTTTCTCCTAATTGTGGATTGTAGTAACGTGCAAAGTACGAGCTCTGTCGTTTCCCACGTTGTCATAGAAACCGATAACCTATTCTTGAGCACATTGTATCTCGTAGCGTTCCAATCTCTTGAAGCTTTGAAGAGCGCAATTAGAACTTATGAAAGAGCTACGTACTGTCATTATGTGGTGAGAGATTCTCATTTCCATAGAGATCGGAAGCCGTATATTAGATTCGTATGTTGGAGAAATGGCCGTAGAACACCTAGCGGTTCCTAACAGCCGAGTGGACGAAGGAGGTAATTTGATTAGTGTTATTATAATTTTTCATAAGGGACTTCGGTGAACACTCAATGTCAGGCCTTCATCTTTTGTAAGTTTATTGAAGGTTACTGGACTGTTGTTCGCGGGAATGTGCATCACAATCATGAGTGCGATTCCCTAAGGTACCAAAGTAATTCTTGGATGCGCAGGTTAACGGAGGTGGAATTTGAAACAATGCGACCACTTTTGATATCTGGGACAGCAGCATTCAATATTGTGCACTTTGTTTTCCAATCTTATAGAAAGCGCATTAACGCTCAAGATGTTTTTAATATGTGCTAAAAAGTGTTCTCACAGGCCAACCTTCCCGATAAGCAATGTGCCTATTTAAATTGTAAACGTTAGGTGATTACTCCAAATTGAAAGCCCACATCATGTCTCTTGGTGGCCTCTGTGAATACAACTTAGATGAAAATAATTGTCTCTTGTATTTCTTCTTCACAACAGCAGATCAAATGAATTTATCAACCCGATTTTTCGATGTTGTTAGTTTTGATGGGACCTACAAAACCAATAAGGAAAATTTATATTTGTATCAGATTGTAGCACTTGATGTGAATTTCATGGCAATACCTGTTTGTATTGCATTTATAAGTTGCGAAGCATCGAGTTTACTTGCTCAATTCCTGTCATTCTTCCGCCGATCAACTAACAATCGAGAGGTGGTTGCCATTGTTACAGACGACTCACCTGCAATAGCTGCTGTTATTACGTAGGTGTATCCCAATTCCCACCACATTTTATGTCGCGTATACATAATTCGTAATGTGGTAAGGAGGGTAAGTTTTTTGTTGCTTGACATTAAGCCATTAACCGTCATTGTAGAGGCTAAGATCTGAAATCATACAACTATTCTTCCGTCTGATATTCACTAGAAATGTGGGAAGGTAAATAAAAATATGCATTACAGTCTTTTGTAGTTTCCATAGTTATCTTTCATTAATTGAAGCATCAGACGGAAATTTTTACCGATATGTGAGAGATCACTTAATACCTAAAAAGCACAAGTGGTCAAATGCTGAAGTTACAAAGTTTCAGATCGAGACCTCTACTTCCACTAATGTTACAATGCCGTTTATCCATCAGAAGGCAGTTACCAGCTATCAACATAACGTCGATATGGATGTAACATTGAGCAATGACTGCAGGTAAGGTGGACGACACTGGAGGTATCCTACCGTAAACCACTTCATATGCACTGTTATACACGGTAGTACATTGCTATTCAAACATACGCCTAAGACATACAACGATTTTCTTACGCTTGTCTGTTCTAGTTGGATAGGGAAGTTATTGTCAATCGCAACGCTGGTGATGTCGCTGTCCGATTACAACCATCTATCACTAATTAAATGAGTGTTCACTTCGGTATTACTGCGTGTGCAGTAGGCTAAAATATGATGACATGGCATTCGATTTTCAATGTAAAAACCACATGAACAATTGAGTGGATTATTAGAGACTGCTTAAGTGCCTGTAGAGTCAACAGCCGTGGACAAGTCGACCGACATTACGACCTCAGTGATAGGAGTGCGCAAGTGCCGCTTCAGTAGTTGACATGCAGCTGGTATAAGTCTTTCCTGAAGACAACATATTAGTGGCTCCCGACCGATTATTGTTTTATTATGACAATCAGAATAGTACTTCTGGATTCGCGCATCCATCCAATATCCAGTGCGAAGCACACTGAATATTGATCTCAACACGGGTGTTTTTCTGTTCGGCTTATACAATTTCAGAATCCGATGAGTTGTCTCAACGAAATTAGTATTACTTTGTCCTAAGAGCATCGCTGCGGGTCGAAAAGCATTTGACCACTTGTGCTTTTTAGGTATTAAGTGATCTCTCACATATCGGTAAAAATTTCCGTCTGATGCTTCAATTAATGAAAGATAACTATGGAAACTACAAAAGACTGTAATGCATATTTTTATTTACCTTCCCACATTTCTAGTGAATATCAGACGGAAGAATAGTTGTATGATTTCAGATCTTAGCCTCTACAATGACGGTTAATGGCTTAATGTCAAGCAACAAAAAACTTACCCTCCTTACCACATTACGAATTATGTATACGCGACATAAAATGTGGTGGGAATTGGGATACACCTACGTAATAACAGCAGCTATTGCAGGTGAGTCGTCTGTAACAATGGCAACCACCTCTCGATTGTTAGTTGATCGGCGGAAGAATGACAGGAATTGAGCAAGTAAACTCGATGCTTCGCAACTTATAAATGCAATACAAACAGGTATTGCCATGAAATTCACATCAAGTGCTACAATCTGATACAAATATAAATTTTCCTTATTGGTTTTGTAGGTCCCATCAAAACTAACAACATCGAAAAATCGGGTTGATAAATTCATTTGATCTGCTGTTGTGAAGAAGAAATACAAGAGACAATTATTTTCATCTAAGTTGTATTCACAGAGGCCACCAAGAGACATGATGTGGGCTTTCAATTTGGAGTAATCACCTAACGTTTACAATTTAAATAGGCACATTGCTTATCGGGAAGGTTGGCCTGTGAGAACACTTTTTAGCACATATTAAAAACATCTTGAGCGTTAATGCGCTTTCTATAAGATTGGAAAACAAAGTGCACAATATTGAATGCTGCTGTCCCAGATATCAAAAGTGGTCGCATTGTTTCAAATTCCACCTCCGTTAAACGGCCAATTATAACGAACTTAGAACTACCAATTTGATTGGACGGAACAGAATAAAAATTATTGGAAGATGGGGATGAAAAAAAATTTTCACTCTAAAAAATGGCCGTGCATTTAATGTTAACCGAGATCATGAACCGATAAATTTTAGATCACCGTTGAAGACCTGGAATTAGCTTCCATAAAAATGAACAGCAGAAGTTTTAAAAAAACTTAACACACCATTTATGTAATCATTTGAATTAGATTGCACAACATGAAGCATAATTGCATGTTGAACAGAACCAAATCTGAAACGCAATGAAAAATGAATATATAGTGTAAGTAGAGAAGGGGAGAGAAAGATTAATGCATATATCAACCATTATTTATTCATAAACATTGAATGTGCCATTATTCCATAGAGCGAGAGACGAAGATTACCAGAACTATAAGATATATTAGTATCATACAATTTGTCCAACCTCACTTCGTCATCAATAGAATCGTTTGTATAAATACGATCAATCCTATTAAATAAAATATTCAAGAAGCTCTGTTAATAATACAAATTTAACATACGGTTTCTGATTCTTATGGAAATGAGAATCGCGAACCGAATAATGACAGTATATCGGCCTTTCGTAATTTCAGATGGCTCTCCTTGATGTTTCAAGTGACTGGAATGTTACCAGATACAACATACTCAAGAATGGATTGTCCGTGTCCGTAACAACCTTTGAGACCATAGAGCTTGTACTTTATTTACATTAATAATTTGGACAAAAGATGATCAGCCGAGAAATAATCATGTTTTATATGAATTTCCAGAAATAACTGATCAATTATAATGAATTTAATGGAACTAGACGGGATGAAAAGGGTTTTTTAAGTGATATTCTCAGGTATGGAATGATATTTGAAATGTAATGGAAGACATGGTCGTAGCAGAACTTCATATCACACATAAAACAACACGTTCATATTCCATTTACTGACGGAGAATCTAGGCCTTCATTTATGAAAACATAAGAAAACCTTCAGCTGTACAATTACGAAATCTTCCTTGTGTGCGCTTAAGTCAGTTTGTATTAGTATTCATCGATAAGTGATATCTATTAACTTGGTGTATGGTGTTATATCCTGATGATAATAGTGAATTACAACTGCTCGGATCTATTTATGGACTAATACTATATATATACTGTATTATCAAGTGACCAAACTACGTATATGCGTATTCTTAATTGACCTATTTGTTACCGTTATATTTAATATTCTGATCTATTAATCACAGTTTCTCATAATCGCTACCACTTTTGGCTTGATCTTGTACAAATGTTATTTTCTATTTTATGATGTGATCTGGTCTCATTTTGCTCGTATATAAACCAAGCATGTTTGAAATACATGATTTTATCGCGGAGGATAGGATTGGCGTTCTGGACTTAACAGGCAGGACCATTCGGAACTTAAGCTGCCCGTATTGATGTATGCGTCATTAGTTTGGTCGTATAAGTCTGAGTATCTAAATTTGGCAATCGTATTTCGCAATAATTATATAGCAAAGGACGTAACATATGCCGTTATATTCAATATAAATGAAATGATATAATCATTATACTCTTTATCAACACATGTGAACTCCTTTCCTACGTAATACAATTCAGTCAATACTGATAAAAATGTTTTACCTTTTTACCTTTAAGTATTTACTAAAGCTTAATACGAATAGGTTTCAGTTATCATTAACGTTGAATTACTGTACTATGTACTGAGATCGCCCCCAAATGCCCTGGTACGGCCGAGAGTGGGGAGAGTCCGCTCTCCCTCTCGAAATGCTCTCACATGGCAATGCGTATATAGCCTCTGCCAGGGAAGTCCTACTCACTGCCTTCTCGCGGCGGGGGTGTTGTTTACAAAAATGAGAGGACGAAAAGCGAATGTCTGGCGCTTTAATCGGACCCCAAACCAACGGTGCACATGGGCTCCAGTATCCTGCGGGAACGAATCGCGTATGAACCAATCGTTGGTCACCGGCTACCATGGGACTGCATCTCCTCATGATGCTCCACTGCCTTGTGGATCAGACGTTCAGGTCGAAGGCTCGGGGTGTGGCCCCCTAAGAAAACCACCTGCTTCGGTTTGGGCACCCGAGCAGTATCACAGCCCTCACACAAATCAATTGAGATTTGTGTGGCGCATATGTATTTGGTGCCTCCCTGTACCTATACTTATGTGTTAAAATAAATAAATAAATAATGTACTGAGATCAATTCATCGGTACAACAAAATTATTTTTATAGGAAAGGTCAATTAAATTAACACTGATAAATCCTAATGAAGCCCTAGTGAATAAGTTACATGAATCCATCGTGAACAATAATGATAATGTAATTATAGCTCATATATGACCATTTTTATGGGGCTTTTTTCCATGTCGATATCATCTAATGAACATTGATCTGTTTAATAATAGTATAATGCAAACTTCAAAAACAAAGTTTTAATAGTTTTCATATTGCTCAGCTAGACAAATGTTGGATTTTATTTGTTGCATCCAAATTAAACGTTCGTATAGCTAAATGTCAATTGATACAGTTGACCTTATTCGTTATTTATCAGTCTAATCAACCTAAAAAATGTATTTTATATGAAACCTAAGCCTATTCGATTCAGCTCTTAAGATGACCAATATTTTAATTACTTGTAAAAATGGCTATCTTTGTAACGTTTAGCGATTTCAGGTTTAATATCTAAAAAAACATTCAAATATGTACATAGAATTTGTTAATGTCCCTTTAAATATGTTTAACAGATAAATTCGACGATTTGAAAAATGATTTCAGGCATGAATAATAAAAATTTATGAGGTGCATCATGTCATTAATATGTTGAATAAATTACTTTACAATAAACTACATGGCATAAAGTAGACAGTAATGATTTAATAGGTGGATTCACCAGTCCGTCTAAGCTAGACCACCAATGAAAACCTAGGAGTACTGAATTTCTATTATGGGACTCCTCAACAGTGCGCATCCACGATCCCGCACGCAGGATCCGAAGTCAGGACCTTCGGTCTCACGACCCAAACGCTTAACCTCTAGACCACTAAGCTGGCATCCAATGGTGTTAATGTCTAACTTCATTAATTTATAAATTTGTTCAATCACACCCAGAAGAATTCTCATCATTGAGTTTCAACAATGACAATAATCGTGCAATAATTGTCAACCTAAAAACAGCTTATTCTCACCTTTGACCTACCCTAATCTGGTAATATTGTTTTATTATCCACCCTGGCGTTTCATGTTCTTTTTTTAAAAAATATTATTTGCTTGTCTTAGTTTCCTCTTACCTCCCATTTGTCTATTTGACCTTTTAATTTTTTATATATAAATGTTCTTAACAAGTATACGTGTAATCAGACTGTTCGAAATGTATTACACTAATATATAATATAGTTTTGACAATTTTAGTCTTATTATTACACTAATAAAGCTTATCAAATAAACTAATTGTTTTAAATCTCTGAAAGGAATATTTTCTCCCCATAAAAATCATGCGATTGTCGTGTTAATAAATGAGTAAGTAGTCAGTACAAAATTATGTATGCGGTTTCCAACTACACTCTGCCTTAATCGAAGTAGATGAAGTGGAGTCTAAAATAGGGCTTAGTGGTGAAAGTTAGGTAATATAAATGCTTAGCCGACACTAGCCATGTACATCTATCAGAGACACACCACTACTGCGTCGCAACACAGCAAGAGCGATTTTATTATATGTATAAAAACAAAGAAGTGATTGTGAAAACAAAATGAGATTTGGAAAATAAATCTCAGTGAAATGATATTGGTATGCAAAATCTCGATAAAGAAGATAAACGACTGAATAAATAAGCGTTATTATCATCAGTATATGCTCAGTCTGATTAAAGATACGTGACTGTTATAAAGCAGGAGGATTTATCCCCTCCCTATGTAAACCAGGCAATGATAGAGAAATGTCTTGAACTTTGTTTCAATCATGTTGCCACAGGAAGAATTCCACGTTATCTAGCAGGAGAGAAGTGATATGACTGAGAAATCTAACAGTCAGTCAGATACGACGCTAAACTAGACATATATATGCATCGGTCTAAGTTGCCATACCTCATTAGTACAAAAAATTTATAGAAGCAGTTATTTCAATGGTAGTAAAATGTAATAAAAGATTGCATATACATGAAGAAATAATTAGTTCGCACAAAGGAAGTCTAACAGATAGACCCTTATTTTTAGAGAATGAATGATTTGTGTGCATCCATCACATACCCACTTCATATAGACTATTGAATAGTATTTTCGAAGTTGAATAATATGCTATTCATTCACCTTAACAATCACATATCTCGTTCACTTATCAAATCATTACACTTTACAACAGTAACACATGTATCAACCATCTCAGGCGAGGTTAGTTGCTTCATTAAACAATTCATCTTTACTCTTCCAGTTGAATTTAGGTCGAAGTTAGACTACTAGATTACCAAGCCGAATTTAAGATAGGGGCGGATAATTAAGCAGATTAGTTTTGTAAACTCATTAATCGCACTGTTTGTATATGACAACTAGGGAAAATATTGCAGGTCTTGAGCGTGATTCTCGGTATCGGGGAGGTTGATGCGCACCGCTAAGGAGTCTCATACTAGTATGAAACGACTGTCCAGTACTTTAGGTATTTAGCGGTGGTCTAGCTAAGATCTATTCGTGTTTTAAGCCATGGAAATTCTACGATCTTTATAGATCCCCTCTATACCGATAATATTAACTTGTCCATATCCAAGTGAATAGGTCTTTGTTACTCACTGTTAACTGGACAATAGCCGACTTTCTCTAATCACTCGACCACTACTCTGTGTAGAAGTATTAAAGTGCAACAAAACCGCTAGTCTGCAAACAAAGTAGATGGTTCTCTGATAAACCAATGCCTCTTAGGTAAATAATGTATGAATTTAATAAAAATGGTTTTGATAAAAAACTACCTGTTCTCTGCTAAACATTGAAAATAACCTGAATCATTCGGTAAAATTCTTTGTATTTTAATTTGTGTCGTGATCTGTTGCTGTTTTTGTTGGAGGTGCTGATGATGATATTGTTGGAAGTGGTTAGATTGATTGGAAAATGGAGTAAAATTATTTGTGATACGAAAATATTCACTATCTTGAATAATTTCACCATTTTTACGCCACTGTATAATTGTTGGATAATATGTTTCAAAATTACACCATAATATTTGTTCGAACTGTAATATGATAAAAATACGTAATTATAATAAATAAATTTAAGATATTACAATAGATAAAATCAAAATTAAGTTTATAGTCGAATGATTTAACCGGGCAGTGGAAGAAAAAAAGACATCATTATTTTCATGTAATTATTTAATCATATAAAAACTTATTCAAAGAATCACCAAAATATATATGCTCATAATACAAATCATTGAGTTTGTGATAGGTCTGGGATACTGTTCGTGTGCCAAAACCGAAGTAAGTACTTCACGTAGAGGAAGAACTCTCCGAGCCCTTGATTCTATGATCTAATCCACAAGACAGTGTCAGTCAGTCAGCTACAACGTAGGACCAGGCACATATATGCATCCGTCCAAGTTGCCATACCGCATTAGCATAGCAAGATGAACACTGGGTTCATAGACGTAGTTACTTCAATGGTGGTAATATATAGAAGAAAGATTGCATATAAAAGTATAGTACAGGAAGAAAGAATTACTTCGTAGAAAGAGAGATATGAAGTGATTTTAATCTCTTAGTTTAAGGGAAGACAGTTAGTGTATACACCTACGCCATTGTGATCGATTCTGAGCCATGTCACCCAGTGTCCAACCATTGGTTACGATAGTCACGCGGACCCCAACCAAATAGTCTACATCTACCAATATGGCTCAGACTAGAAGTTAGTGTTTTCAAGCACTGATGCCACGTTTTGGTTTGGCCGCCCCTAACGCAAGACAGTGTAGTAACGTTAGAAGATGAGGTCTCATGATAGCCGGTGATCAACAATAGTTTCATACATTATTTGTTTCCTCAGGATTGTAGAGTCCATGTGCAACACTAGTCCTGAATTAGGGATCTCCAACTTCTCTAGGTGGATGCGCCGTACCCACCAACTGGGTTTAAGCTTCCTCCAGATAGTTGCTTCCTGTCCTGTCAAGTTCGTAAACAACATCCCTGATGTGAGAAGGTAGTAAGCGAGACTTTTCTGGCAGTGGCTATATACGTGGCCATATAAGAGTATTTAGAGAGGGAAAGTGGACTATTCCCACCCTTGACCGTATCAGAGCATTTCAAAGTTGATCAACCCGTCAATATACATATATAATACAGGTTTTCATACAAAAAATTAAGAATTTCTTGGTTGAATTTATTCGCAGTCTTAATACTCTTACGGTGGTATACATCTAGCAGTCATTGTTTACAAAATACTAAAGAATCCCTCATATTATCAAGTTATTTGAATATTAATTGTTCAGTTGGTTATAAGCTAACTATGTAGAGTATAGCATACATGTGCATAAACTCAAGTACCAACCATTCTAAACTGCAATTTTCAAGTATTAAATCGGTCTAGAAATTAACTGTTATAGTTTTAGGAGTCGAAGTTCTTTTATCGTTAATACATGGGTCGGTTAAACTGTTTTTGGTTTTTTATGGATTCGGACTTGGTAAGCACTGCCTCAAATTATACTCATTCTTCAGTGAAAGTTCATGGGCTGTACAATATATAGGGTTCAGTTTATAATTAACGTATGTCTATTGGATTGATGCTGATATTATCCATGTATAATTGCCAACCTAAGTTTTCAATGACAGTCTAGTTAAGATCAGTTTATGATTTAAACTATGAGAAAACTGTCTTTAAACATCCAGCCAAGAAAATGTTATACAATTTTAAATTACTTTTATCCACATTGAAAATCTTAATTTCATAGAACTTCATCAAGAAACATATTACGAACCAAAAAAAGAACTTGATAGATTTTTCTTCCTAAGAGATTAATCAATACGCACAATCCTGTTAAAGGTTGAATCCACAGAGTTCATAGGTTCGGTTTATTACCTTTAAATTACTGATCCAGCACCCAATGCTTCGCATTTTAAATGTCGATCAATTCACGATCTATAGATTGTGAACCATAGTCGACTTCTTTTTATCATATCTATCATTTTAACACAACACCAGTCACAGCTATGCACCTCACTTAATTACAGTCTACAATGCACAAATTATTCGTCCTCTTCCCTACAAAAGCAAAAGTTACCCAGCAATTAACTTACATGTAATTTTGCCTGCAATTCAGTCGATGAAGCATTCATTAACACGGGTGAATTACCAATAATCAATTGAATAGATGTTTCATCCAAGACGGAATTCATCATGAAATTTACGGCTTGACATGAGTAAATGCCAGTATCTTCAAGTTGTGCATTAGTTATCAAAAGGCTAGCACTTCCAATTATACGAAAACGGCTAGAATCAATGAGGGAAATAGATGAATTTATAAATTTTTGAAAAAACTGAGACAACTAATAAGAAGGTTAGATTCATTAAATGGGAAAATAACGATTTTATACAATAATCAAAATTGAAGAAACAACCAAAATACATCTGAAGTCTTCTTTTCTATGAATTATGAAGGATTCCGATGGTCTCGTTGTAGATATTGAAAACTGCATGTTAATCAATCAGTCTTTGTTGGCATAAGTACACAACCCTGCACAGATTGTTTTGACAGCCATTTTGCATAAAATAGATGGATTGTATCTAACAGTACGATTTAGAATGAGCGTTCCACCCTACTTGGTACCCATCAGCCGAACAAAAATAGATTGGATTTTGGATGATCACCGCACTAGAACTCGGACGTAGTATCTATTGCGCAAACGCCTAATGCGCTATTTATTGAGCTATTGAGTTCAGGTAGCAACAGGCAGACCAATTATATCATTATAAAGTTTGAAATTATCCCGTTTTTGATATTCAGGGCTGAATTTCGATTGACTTTTGTTAATATTTATAGATCCATTACGGATTACCTTGATATATACTGGGGTTGAGTCCTAATGTGAACATCTTAGTACTAAGGATACATGATACATTCAGCTAATAGGTCACAAATAGTAAGAAATGCGAAACACTTGATTTCACTACTGGCAACGATCTATTTATTCTAAAAGTGAGCACTAAATATTAGTAAACAGTAAGTTCCTCGTCACATGGTTACACATATATAGCCACCGCCAGAAAAGTCTCGCTTACTACCTTCTCACATCAGGGATGTTGTTTACGAACTTGACAGGACAGGAAGCAACTATCTGGAGGAAGCTTAAACCCAGTTGGTGGGTACGGCGCATCCACCTAGAGAAGTTGGAGATCCCTAATTCAGGACTAGTGTTGCACATGGACTCTACAATCCTGAGGAAACAAATAATGTATGAAACTATTGTTGATCACCGGCTATCATGAGACCTCATCTTCTAACGTTACTACACTGTCTTGCGTTAGGGGCGGCCAAACCAAAACGTGGCATCAGTGCTTGAAAACACTAACTTCTAGTCTGAGCCATATTGGTAGATGTAGACTATTTGGTTGGGGTCCGCGTGACTATCGTAACCAATGGTTGGACACTGGGTGACATGGCTCAGAATCGATCACAATGGCGTAGGTGTATACACTAACTGTCTTCCCTTAAACTAAGAGATTAAAATCACTTCATATCTCTCTTTCTACGAAGTAATTCTTTCTTCCTGTACTATACTTTTATATGCAATCTTTCTTCTATATATTACCACCATTAAAGTAACTACGTCTATGAACCCAGTGTTCATCTTGCTATGCTAATGCGGTATGGCAACTTGGACGGATGCATATATGTGCCTGGTCCTACGTTGTAGCTGACTGACTGACACTGTCTTGTGGATTAGATCATATAATCAAGGGCTCGGAGAGTTCTTCCTCTACGTGAAGTACTTACTTCGGTTTTGGCACACGAACAGTATCCCAGACCTATCACAAACTCAATGATTTGTATTATGAGCATATATATTTTGGTGATTCTTTGAATAAGTGTTAATGTGCTTAAATAAATAATAATAATATACGGAAGGACACACACAGTATTTGAATGATTTGCTATTATGTATAGAATTTGCTTTCGTTTCAGCTGAATTTCAGCTTAAAGCACTCTTTAATACCAAACACCTTATATATATTTATTCACGTTAACCAAATATGTTACACCATACACCATGACAACTTACATCTTAAAAAAACAACAATCCTTCAACTAACACTATCGAGAATTTTATTGTCATTACGAATAAAATAAATGAAAATAACAGCAGTTACAATTCTCACAATCAGCATACATAGGAAATAACACCAACTACTTTGAAGAGATAAGTGAAATAAAGAGGTTAACACCCACCCTGACCTCAACAAAAATGTCTATAGCTAGTTGCTTCATAAACCTTTCGAATGGAAAGAAAATCACCAAGTTCTATATTTCGGTAGGTAAGTGTATGCAACAATTATTACTACCGAAATCTTGTTGAAAACCTAATTCAAATGTAACACATTGAAAACAACGTAATGTACAAAATGTCGTGTGTGTATGTGTTGGAGTACAAGATAGACAAATAGTAGTTGGAAAACATGAACATCACTAATAGTGACAATAATAGTAATTAAAAAAAAAACTTTTTAGTCATTAACAGATACTTAAAGGAGAGACAAAAAAAATATCGAACCACTATACACAAAAATAAAAGTTTCCACTTAAGTATGCTTTACGCATTCATTAACTGTGTTTAATGTTTATAACACTTAAAAATTTGATATAAAATAACTTTAAGGAGTATGAACTACATATCCTTGGGTTAGATAACATTAGCTATAACCTAATATGATGGAGAATAAATCAGCTTTCTGATAAAGAGGAAATTAAGAAACGATACTAGATATGTATAGGTCAGACTGTATGGAAATCATTATAGTACAACATAAATCAAGTTCTAACTTGAAATACTCAAGTTAAAAAGAAAAAAAAAGTAAGCCGAAGAAAAATATATATTGTGCAGGGAATAGGATAAATTACATACACACATACTTATTATGATTTTTATTCAACATTAATTCCGTTTTAATTTAATGTGAACACGAATGCGTACAAAAGAAGTACGTCTTATTGTTATCGTTACTTTGGCCTCAAAGGTGATGATGTCACACATATAATCAACAGGAGACTGAATACTAAAATAGACAGAAATTATCCGGCGGCTAAACTTTTAATTCTCTATAAAACAACATGTTCAATAACTCAATCAAAGGTCGACAAGCAACCCTTTCATGTTACCACTAACTGTATTTATAAATCTACGTGTATCTGCCAAAGCAGCTATATTGGCCGAACAAAAAGGAGGGCATATCTTAGATTTTTTGAACATGTTCCAAAAATTCTTAGAACAAGGAAAAGAAAGACTAAACAGTGCAATTACCAAACATCTCCCTGATACAGGACATCAGGTAGATACTTTATAATCCTTTAAGGTGATTAGTAAGCAGCCAAACTCCAGTCTTCTGAAGTTTGCATGATATTTTATTATTATTACTGTATTCTCCCTTACTTATGTCTTATATTCTCATTATTTTATTCATAAATACTCATCATATCACCATATTTATTTTTACACTTCTATGGCCTTTAATTATTGTAACAAAAAAATTTCATTATCTTATTATATTCATTAAATCTAATGTTATTATTCGTATTACGTAATCTAGTATTGTAATCTTTCTGTTACGTCATCTTGGCTATTCGTGTCCACATTTCCTCACGGAATTAAAACTTTAACAAAAAGCATTCAGCTTTCAACTAAAGGTTCTAAGCACCTGATCTAAATCAATTCATTTAAGCTGTCAGGCAAAGACATCATTATTTCTTAAATAAAAAGTGTAGCTACTTTACTCCCTATCAATAGTTTAGCAGATGTTGATCAAACATGTTAGGATTGGTGTTTATGGCGATCAAAAGATTCTGTATTTTGTCACCGTTTCCACCGAAATAAGACTAAGCAATCTATATATTCGAAATCGATAAGTGAACATTGTGGAAGGAGACCAATTTCTGAAAAGTTAGATGAAGAAAGTGTACAGCCTTGATGAACAACACCTGAGGTTGACAGTTTTAATGATCGTTCGCTACATGCTCTACACTAAAAAGTAGTAAAGAGCCTTCAAACGGTTACTGAACCTCTCTTCTAAGCCTTTCAATGACGAACAGTGTGAAAAGATTTTTCTGTCAATAGAGTTCTAATACCAGATAAATAGTTAATATCCACGTCTGGGTCTGAAACCAGCCTAGTTTAGCCGAATTTCCTGTTCAACCTAATTCTCTGTGATTGTCATAAGAGAATTCTAACCGTTTTTTGTAAACTAAGATATCTAGCGATCGAAACCAGTATTATGGAATTATATCTAGCTTTGATATTTTAGCTAACACATCTGTCAAATTAACCATTAAAACTGGGGAACTATTCTTAGGGATCCCCAAAGTGGATCAGTGAAATACCAGTGCTTTTTTTAGAATAGAAACGGAATTTATTGCTTCATTGGGCGTCAGAGTAGGTTCATTTCAATCTCTTGTTCTAGGGTTGTTTTTAAAAAATCAATAGACATAGAACAGATAAGTTATTTTCTTTGAAGTATTTCGCTCATCATTTCAGTCATTTTGACTGAGAGTATATCACATTGTCTCGACTTTGTGAAGAGAGTCTCAATAAATTGTAAGTAGTCACCAAGTCAGAGTGACTTGTTATTGCGATTCTTCATAATAACCCACAGGCTATAATACCAAATGAGAACAAGAAATATAAGTCATGGGACTAGTCCTACTTAAGTTAATTTGTAACATAGCCACAATGATTCTCAGAATAACTTAATAAATGATTTACAACAAGATTTGATCCATAAACTCAACGTCTTGTTGACAGTAAAACACGGTAGTTTCTAGAACGGAGGAGAAAATTATTACGAAAAAGTCAAATGATTTTGAATTACAAAAATAATTTTAGCAATGAAACTTCGCCTAGTTTTACAATCGATATTGAAAATGACGTAATGGAAGCTTTACAGCTGCAAACATGCATTAAAAAACGTGAAAGAACCCCTAATTGAATTGATGAAAATTTGCAGTTCAGCTGGATGCTTTAAGTGCTGTTGAGTTCTATAAGTTTGTTAGTTGAACCATGGAGATTTCATTGTTGCTTCGTGTGTAAGACATCTCAAAAATCACTATCAGAATCTTTAAACCTTTCGAAATCAATCTCGTTCATAAATCAAACACAATCACTTCACATCATTTTAGGCAGATCAAAAGATACAACAACGAAAGATAAATCCAGTATCATTCACAAAATAATTTGTGCCAGATTTAACAAACACGTCACTGAACAAAAACTGAACATCCCTCATTTACGCATACACGAATACAATCTTCCATTGGAACGACAGGATATGTTATCGCTGATATCAATGCATGTGTACAACTACGAACATGAATTCGTCTGACAGATGGTCGAAATTCAACATTATGAAAAAACTGAGAATGCAAGATAAATGTATGAAAACATGGAATTCAGGTCAGTCAGTCAGTAACAACGTGGAACTTCGTACGTACGTACATCAGTTTGAGTTGCCATACCACATTAGCACAGAGATTCAGTTATCGATTCAAATCCCGTGGTGGAAGAGGTAGTGATAGGAACATTAGGGTTTGATGATGTTATTTAAGCAGTATAGTCCAGTGGAATAGATTTGGAAAGAAAATAAAGGACATGAAGAATACAGAAGATTAGAGTTTGGGAGAACACAGAGAGTGGATGCACCTGCACCATTGAAAAATCTCTATTCTGCATGAAGCAAGTGGTAATGATGCTCTCCAGAACGAGTGACAGCTCAATCAAACCATATATATATATATATATATATATATATATATATATATTACCTGGGATTCATTCGAAATAGTTTTTCCGATAAAATTTCACCATTTTTCTTCCATTGAATACCATAACCATCAGTTAATCGACTTGAATTAAACCAAAGTATGCCAGATCGATCGAGAACATCGTTATTATCATTGCTGAATCGACGAATATTGCTTGCACATAGAAGTGTAATTGAAGAATTCACCTTACGCCATAATTCATTATGCCGCTCCTGAAGTTGATGCCGATTATTTGAATTAAGCTGTTGATTTTTTACATCATGATTGGATGATGATGACGATACTGCTGAAAGAATCTCGATAGAATGCATGAATATGGATGGAAATTCAACTTGTACTAACTCATACACCTGAACAGACCAGACAATTTTACCTAGAAAGAAATTTTTACGGAAGATAAAAAAGAATCGTAGTTTATAATAGTGTAAGATAACTAATCACTTGCACTAGAAAACACTTAAGTACATTCAGTAAGGAAAATTTAGAATAGGGATGAGCTTGAGCTATTCGGGAAACCGAAAGTGTACATCTGAACGACCTTGAGATTTGAACTGTTTCGCCCGGTCAGAAGTAGGAGAAGATGAATGATTTATTATGCTAGAAATAAGGGTAAGAATACGATTTTATAACTAACGCTGATATCAGTTCACAATTAACACTTAATCCTAACACTAATTCTTAACCCTATTTCTATGTTTGCGCTATTAATTTTCTCGTACCTCATCGGTTCGACTGCATACAACAGGTTAACCAAATACACTTAAAATTCCACTAAAATCATGAACCGATCGATGTTAGACAACACCATCAAAACTAGCGGAGCATTGAATGGCCCTATCGTCCTAGTATAAGACTCTTGAGCAGTGCACATGCAGGAATCAAACTCAGGACCTTCAGTCTTGCGGGCGAACGCTTAAAATGACTGTATGGTTTTAAAGCTACTTTTTTTGCAACAGAAATGAAAAAAGCCTGTCAGAGTTCAGTGATTTTTGAGAGTTTGTTGATTTTTCAAAACGTACTACTAAATTTCTAATCTTAATATTATAGAAATATCGCCAACATTATTATCTCATTAATCCAAGTGTGAATTTATCCTAGCTAAAAGTTTCTTTCTACATCCTCTCAATAGTTACAAACAGTTCTACTGAAAACTTATCATCGTCTACAAAATCTTTGTTGGTAAATTTACTGAAGTGTTATCGAGATAAAATTATAAACAAGCCATCATTGTTGCTATATCGATAAAAGTGTGTCATACGTAAAAGTTATCATTTATGTAAGTAATCTCTACTTTATCAGCTCACCTATTAATCTGTGAACTACGAACAAACTGTTTTGGGTGGAATTGTGGTAAACCGACAATATTAAAACAAACGCGACTAATTTTCTGCAAATATATTTTGTACTGAATAACGTGACGTAATGTCCAATTCTATTTGACAACTAAACGACAATTTCAAAATAACATTTGAAAAAAGAAACTGTTGAACATCAGAGCTCAAAGAATAAGTATTTTAAACCAGTTACAGATAGCCTTTGTGTGAGAAGTCCATTATGTGTTAGCTTCGTGCCTAAAACAGCCTTAAAGCAGGAGACGGAAATTCATGGTATAGGGTGGTGACATGATTAGGGTCGACTTTTCCTAACCCCTTCCTTATGTTATGAGAAGACAGAATCGTTGTAGATGCTGATTGTTTGAGGAATATATCTTACTGCCATTGCATCACTGTACAGTTGTGGATAAAACTTTACTCTTGAACCATGAGTTCAGTGCTTTTACTGTTACAGTTTCATAAAAGATCTGCCTGGCATGGTATCATATAAAAGAACAATCGTTACGACCAAAATAGCTCGACTAGTTCAGTATGATAGCCAAATCTAATCACGATATCAAGGTAGCAGCTCAAACTGTAAAGTCGATTGATCCGAGGCCGAATTCCACAGTTGGTATTAGTTTCCTAAAGATAGAGAGTACACATTGCTGATATATAGGTCGGGAAGAGTTTTCTGCCGACAGTTCCCAACTAGCTAACACAATTTATCATCACGTATTTTCCAAATAGTCCATCGGTAGCATTAAGTCAAGTTAAATACTGTTTTTACCATTAAAAAAGGGTAGAAATAAATAATCACATTATTTCAAATGAATATTATACTACGACTCTGCAACGACGTATTGATGGGATGCCAGCACAAGTCTAGGTAAGTGTTTGTATATGCGTCAGATAGATACGCATATCATATTATTATGATCATTACCATTACGCTTTTGTCTTCATGGATGCGATAGAAAAAATCTATTCAATAGTCGTTGCAACTCCTACCAGCCCACATACTGACGACCAAATGTGTTTGCGTGTATGTATATATGTCCGCATTCATATCACTAATATTTCTACAGAAATATTTTCAAGTGAAAAAAAGATAGCGACAGTAACGTGTCGAATAGAATGCAGTACAAACCTACGTTTTCATTTGGGAAACAGTACTGCTATTTGTTTCCCACAGTTCATCTAACATATCGCTTTCACCTGAATTCAAAACTTTGATCTTTGAATACAAATATTTGTCAAAACAATCACAAGGTAAGAGAAAAATAGAGTTATAGTCAAAATAAGAGCAGTAAATTGGGTGATTAATGTGAACTCAAAAACGACCAAAATAAGAAAATAGATGGAGCCATATTTAAGTTTTTTTCGGTGAATATGTGCTTCGAATTGAAAGTATGATTTTTTCACTCTTTTCAAAACAAACATTTGACAGTTTCATGCATCGGTTGTCAAACCTGCAGTATATATAATAAAACTAACAACCGATTCTCCACAAACACAGACAAGCACATTAGACAGACTGCCACTATTATACAATAGACGTGTATCGACTCTTCGTTCTGTAATTATTTCCCTTGTTTGTCGATTGGTTTCAATTCACTACTTTATTGTGTCCGTACAGTTCTTTAATTTATCACTATGCTTTGATAAACTGAACGGCTACCATATATACATATGTGTGTCTCTTTGTGGGTGAGTGAGCGAGTACCAGATCTCACATTGTATTTTGCCTTCAATAATATAATACTAACCGAATATACTACTTAAAAACCAAATAAGTATAGTTATTTCCATATCAATGTTTTTTTCACTTAAAGGATAATAGGAAAATGAGTTAATATCGATAATAACATAACAAGCAAGAAAATAGGAAATAAATAGGATCATTTTATCAAAAGTGGAATAGGCAGGTAAGTCCAATGACCAGTAAGTGAGAGTCACATTGTGTATCATAAATAACATCAAATATATTAGAAGTATGCATCATAGAGAGGCGGAGACAAAAAGACTAGAAGAGAGGAAGAGAAAGGGGCAGATAAGAGTAACAAACAATCTATGACAACAACGGAAGAATATAATTAGGGTTCATATATTGAAAAAAAGATCAACTGGGTATTACATTAAAATGCATACTAAAAAATTTCATCACTCTTACACTGTAGAGTAATTTTATGAATGTCGGCATCCGTTTTGACAGTAGAAAAAACAACGACAATTTATAAAAATAACTTCAAAAGTAAGTAGTTAACTGTTTACCATTCCTTTTTACCCCTTCAATAGGTATTATTTTCTAACAGTGGAAAATAAATGAGTGAATTGTAACTTAGTTGTACGTGGTGTGTGTGTGTATCTATGTGAGTTTTCTTGACTCCATTATAATAACATGATATACGTATTCATTAACCAAATAAATGAAGATGTTTTTAATAATTGATTAGCTACTAAGGTTGTATGAATTTCAAACTACTAGTAGTCAGCTACAACAATTACACGCATATGATCGAAAAATCTTCCTGAAATGTACACCTTTTGAGGAAAATTCCATGTTGGTGTTTAATTCAACTAAAATATTTTAAGAACTAGGAATAAGATACGTATTCGTGAATCTGTTCCCACTCAACATTTGATTGATATGGAATATTAAGCATTTTCTCATTCGTTTAGTTAGCAATGAATATTACATGTAACAACACAATTTCCACCGAAGATATCATTTCAAGCTCTAATCTTCACCTATTTTGTTTTGCATTTTCCGTTCGACAAGTTGAGATGCACTGCAGTGGTTTGTTCATAACAGACATATGTATAGATTACTCTAAGATGATGAAAGGAATGTCCCCAGTGAAATTTACACTCTAATATGCCAACACTCACTCAGTAAATGTACGGGAAGACGCTCGAAACTGCTAAATAGTGTACTCTTATTGAGCGATGAAGAACGGTGGTTATCATTATCATAGAATTAATGCATTTCTCAACGTGGTAAATAGATAAAATGGTCAATTATTTGGCAATATTATCAGTCTACAGATTCAACGTTTTTCGTTCTTGAAATAATTCGTTTCTACTCAGCTATCAGTCTAAATGATTGTTGTTTCTTTGTTTTGTCTCTGTCTAGTTCAATAATCAGTCGAATACACTTAAATAAACATGTTTTTTCGCCACAAGTTGTTTTCTTTTAATAATAAATGTTTGTATTACACATGCACCTCGTTTATAGTATATGAATAATCTCAACATTGTGTGTGTGTGTGTGTGTGTGTGTGGAAGGTGTGTTCTAGTTCGGTTTAATTTAGTCTCGTTTTACCCCACAATGATATTCCACGAATTAAATTATAGGTGAACTGTATAATGTGACAAATACTTCGTGGGAAACGTCTCGCTGATTTATGGATGAAGAAGTAAGATAAACGTAAATAACTATTATAATCACAATATTGTCAAGTACATGATAACTAATAATAACCTTGAGAAAAGATTTTTCAATATTTAATCTAATGCATAACTACCGTTGTTTGCAATTATTCCGTACAAAAAACATCACTTAGTGTTCTGTGTAGTTTTGGTTTCAAAAAGTAAAATGGTGCCCTTATTACGTGATTACGACAGTTTCTCTCCCTCCTTTCTTTTGTCTCTCACACGAATCAAATATCATTATGGTAGAATTTAAGGGGTTTTTAAGATAAATTGATTGCAAACTTTTAAAGTGTGTTATTTTATCAGCTTGACTTTTAGAGACTCCAACACTGCAAAGCGACAGACTGAAGTTATAAATTAAAACCGTTGGATGCCAGCTCGGTGGTCTGAAGTCTAAGCGTTCGCGCGCAAGACTGAAGGTCCTGAGTTTGATTCTTGCATCCAGGTTTGTGGATGCGCATTGCTATTGAGTTCAACACTAGGACGAAACGGTTGATCAATACTTCGATACTTTTAATGGTGATCTAACATCGATAGGTTCACTATCCCAATGATACCCAATAATCTTCATAACCTACTACTGAAATTTATTTGTCATCTTTAGTCGGTTTCAGACAATACTCGTGATACTACTCAATTTTACTTTAGTAGCATTAACTCTCTGTGGATAAAATTTAGAATTGGCTGCGCTCAAAAATCAAATCATCATATCAACACACATTGATTGTTTTCTATTTCCCTTTATAATATTTCAATAACACCTGTAGTTTTCATCATGAAATGACATCAATATCATCTGGAAAGCGTTGAAAATGAAGTAAGGCTTTATAGATACTCAAGCAAAATGTAGTCGTCTTATTAGTACCGCTGATAATTCGTTACATTACAAAATTGTATAATTTGCTTTCTTTTTGTAGCTACATTAAAGATTATTATATTCTTGAACTTCATGGTAAATTACGAAAAAGTGTATATGTGGAGAGAAAGAATGAAGCATTCCATTATGCTAATCAAAACACAGAGAAAATTTGTGGAAATAATAGTAATAGTAATTATAATAATATCAACGGTACAATGAAAGCGAGAAAACATTCATGAACATTTAATCAACTTTAAAAATCCAACTAATATGATAGTCCCAAAAAATATTCCTCGTTGAAGTCACTAGAGGCTTTTAAGTGACAGGAAACATTTTAATCAATCAGAGCTAAATAAAATTTTCACAGAACCATTTAGAAAGTGTAGAAACACATGTAGTACGCCCAGGTGATGAGTTCAAAATAGGATGGATTCTATTGTTAACCATCATCCATTTCTGTTAATATGAAAATTCTAGTCTCCAGAATCATTCCCGATATAAATGTGATTGAAATGGTGGGGGAGGGGAAATGAAAAGAACAAGTTTGTAATAACATAATGCTGTTATGTTCCAGATATTCGTTGAGAAAGAATGATTATACTTTCTCTGAATTTTTTTATATTAATTTCATGTCTTAGAGATTGTATATCACCATCATTAACTAACAACAGAAACGGAAGAAATTCCAAAATAAAACTTTTTTTTCTAATTGAGGAATAATTATTGTAACAATAATGAGTCAGAGAACATAAACAGTTTGAATATAGAGAAACGCCCCAAGGGAATAAACTAATAGATCAGTGTATACGTAGATGTATAAATAGGTGTGAATAGCACGTGTATGTAAAGAGAATTTAGAGAGGAGAATGATAGACAGACACAATTATATTGATGATAGACAGATGAATTGATAGGTAGACAAACAGGGAATCAGAGCCAAGAGTAAGATAAATATCAGGAGGCTTGAATCACCAAATAGACAGATACACATATAGATAAACAGACAGATAGGATAGTGGAGGATAAACACGTAGACAATGAATAGATGAGTATAGATAGGAAAAGATAATGAGAAGATAATAAATCATTCATTATATACCTTTACAAACTCAGAAATTCTATAAATTTATTATTCTACTAAGCTTACATATGTCCATCAAAATATTGAATTGGATAGATGTTTTATTCTAGCATTGACTATGATATCACAGATCGAACTCAGGATCTTAAGAATTCGTAGTGAACGTTTAACTTTTAGACAGACTACTAGGCTGATGACCAATCACTTACATCTTTAGTAACTTCACTAAATAAGTATATTTCCAGTGGACGATCATCTTATAGATTCTCTGATCATAAGGTTCTAGTTGGAACTCATCAGCAAGGGATGACAGTAATCTTAGGGGGAACTGATGCTACTTGACGGATTCGAACCTGTCATAGTCAGAAACATTACCACAGAGCTATTCGGTTCGTGACTGACCTTCTTTGTGACGAATAGCGAAGTTCAGGGTATCTTGTCAACTAATTCCCGAAACCTTACATTACAACATGAGAGAAGACAATTTGAAAACGAATAATTTCGAGGAATAAAAAGTATGAAACAAAATTGCAGCTCAAGGCATAGGTATTCTCCAATCCATTGTTGCACATCATCACTAATACTATTATCTCTCCTACCATATAGCATCAATAGTAGAGATTGCTCAATTCTGTAGTTTTGTGTCAAGAACTAACCATAATTATGAAATCAATCGGGAGCCCGAAGCGCTTGAAGTTAGAAGTGCAAACTATTGAAAAGATTTATTTAATGTGTGATTTTGTATGTTACTAAACTATTGTGTAATTTCGCATTAAACAATAAAGTGGTTTAACCTTACCCAACTAAGTTCTCCTTCACGACAAATAGTTCCACATTATTTTTATCAAGCTCAGTAACAAACTAATACACGTGAAATCTACCATACCTTATCGCCTTCAAAGACACATTACGAAATCACACATTTCGACTAACAATTCATACATGGAAATTGACAAATGTTAATACACATGTAAAACTAATAAAACTCATTTGCACTGCCGAAAAGTCCCATTCTAGGATGGAGTTGAAATCATGAAAACTTTCCTAATAAATTTTGTTTCATTAGAAATAACAATTAACGAATTCGTACAAAAATCAATAAGGTTATGTGTATGAAATATGGACAGAATAGAAAATATCACAAAAACATTCGCACATACACAAACAAAATACATAAAAATATTGTAAACAGTAACCGGGGGTTGTATTATATGTTGTCTAAATTAATATCATTGTCAATGTATAACAACATAACGAATAATAATCACAACAACTAGGACAGTATGAGATGAACTGGTCTCTAATCTCATTTGTATCTAACTAACTAATTAACAAATCAATGTATGAGTGAAGAATGTCTTGTTGGAATTTGATCAGTGGCCCCACCGGGAAAATTCACTTAGTAAGGATAAGTTAAATGAATAGCAAAAAAATTGTTTATAGGTAATGTTTGTCACAGATTGATACCAGTTGTGATGATAATGAAAACTAAACAGTAATGGATTGCTGTTTGATTTTAAGTATGGAAACTCTATAACACTGTGAACAATCAATCCTGATTCAAGACTTTCGGGTGAACTAGTGTGATGATTATAAAATGACCACAGATGGTAATTGTTTCACTTCCGACAGGTCTGAATTGTACTTATAAATTTTTTGTAACTTCCAGGTATTAATGTTTAAGAATTGAAATTGATCCACCCCTAAAGAAATATGTGTATGATGAGTGATTTTGTTTGACAGCATTAGTTAAGCAAAAAGTTTCAGGAGGATTTTGAGATTGTGTTTACCAGTCGAATTCATCCTCTGAATAATATACCCACCTATATCCCATTGTTGATGTTCGACAATGGGAAATACATTTTGATGATGTACTACAAAGTATGGAACTTATATGTAATTCATGTGTAATGTAATTGACAATATTGTAATAATAGTTATTTACGTTTATCTTACTTCTTCATCCATAAATCAGCGAGACGTTTCCCACGAAGTATTTGTCACATTATACAGTTCACCTATAATTTAATTCGTGGAATATCATTGTGGGGTAAAACGAGACTAAATTAAACCGAACTAGAACACACCTTCCACACACACACACACACACACACACAATGTTGAGATTATTCATATACTATAAACGAGGTGCATGTGTAATACAAACATTTATTATTAAAAGAAAACAACTTGTGGCGAAAAAACATGTTTATTTAAGTGTATTCGACTGATTATTGAACTAGACAGAGACAAAACAAAGAAACAACAATCATTTAGACTGATAGCTGAGTAGAAACGAATTATTTCAAGAACGAAAAACGTTGAATCTGTAGACTGATAATATTGCCAAATAATTGACCATTTTATCTATTTACCACGTTGAGAAATGCATTAATTCTATGATAATGATAACCACCGTTCTTCATCGCTCAATAAGAGTACACTATTTAGCAGTTTCGAGCGTCTTCCCGTACATTTACTGAGTGAGTGTTGGCATATTAGAGTGTAAATTTCACTGGGGACATTCCTTTCATCATCTTAGAGTAATCTATACATATGTCTGTTATGAACAAACCACTGCAGTGCATCTCAACTTGTCGAACGGAAAATGCAAAACAAAATAGGTGAAGATTAGAGCTTGAAATGATATCTTCGGTGGAAATTGTGTTGTTACATGCAGTATTCATTGCTAACTAAACGAATGAGAAAATGCTTAATATTCCATATCAATCAAATGTTGAGTGGGAACAAATTCACGAATACGTATCTTATTCCTAGTTCCTAAAATATTTTAGTTGAATTAAACACCAACATGGAATTTTCTTCAAAAGGTGTACATTTCAGAAAGATTTTTCGATCATATGCGTGTAATTGTTGTAGCTGACTACTAGTAGTTTGAAATTCATACAACATTAGTAGCTAATCAATCATTAAAAACATCTTCATTTATTTTGTCAATAAATATTTACGTATATCATATTGTCAATTTAGTGGGACGGCTTTTGAGAAGTACGACAGACTCTAGAGGCCCTAAAAGAGCGGAATGGTTTCAATCCAGTCAGAGCCTTTTGGAGGTTTCTGGAATATTGACATGACTTGCTACGATTGGACGGTAGCACAGCTTTTCCTTTTGCGGATTGGCTGAATTATAATGAAATTATAGCTAACTCTAATATCTATAAATACCAATGATTTTCCGTAAATTTTGACTCTTACTCAACAATCACTCTTCTTGCATCTTCTGTCTTCTGATTTGCGACTCTGTGGGTTCTATACGCTTGAGTATCGTTAGTTGTATATTGTATTATGCGTTAATCAAGTAGATTACTTAACACATAGTGGAAGTTAAGCTTTATTTAATTGTTTTTTTTCACCTATCAACGTATTTGGAGTCGACAGTTTTATTGAAAAGTATAATTTACCCTTCCATTGTGGATGTTTTATGCAATAGTGTTCGAATTTCGAAAAGTCAAGCTGATAAAATAACACGTTTTAAAAGTTTGCAATCAATTTACTTTAAAAATTCCTTAAATTTTACTAACCATTAACCATAATGATATTTGATTCGTGTGAAAGATAAAAGAATGGAGGGAGAGAGACTGTCATAATCATGGAATAAGGACACTATTTTACTTTTTGAAACCAAAACTAAACAGAACATTACGTGTCATTGTTTTTTGTACGGAAACATTGCAAACAATAGTAGTTATGCCATAGATTAAATATTGAAAAAAAAAACAGATTTCCCAAGATTATTAATTATCATTACTTCATTTAAATACGATGACACAATATTTGGAAGGAAACTAGAAGACAAGAATTCATCAGTAGTATCATTTATTGTAGAATAGTAGTACGGAAAAATAAAGGAGAAAAAGTAACACAGAATAGCTTGATGAATGATGTTAGCGGTAGTATTAGAAATAAAGTTGGAGAAAAACAAGGGAATGATAGATTAAACCGTACCATAATGTAAATGAAACCAATTACAATCAGGTTTAAACTACATTGTTGGAATCAGTACGATTATTATGTCAATTATTTGAGAAAAATTATGTACTATAACTGAACAGTCAATAGCGAATCAAGTTGATCTTCAAGAAATCCATTTAAATGAACCTTATCAATTGTTAGGACGAGTAACACGAAAAGGAAATACAACTAATATTTTCGAAGCAAGAGTTTGATGCAGATGATTTTAGTCTGTAAAGGGTATTTGTTGCAAACTAGCGTCATTTGGAGTACCGCCGAACAACTGTGTTTCGTTCTTTTATACGACTTCGTAACAGTATAGGCGCACAAACTACACCCTCAAATTAATCTCCAATTAACTCCTACATCAAAACTATAATTGCACGCTCACCAATAACTTACTTTACGATGAGTTCGAAAGACCGATAGGAAAGTCGAGACCAAAGGAGTTCACTTAAATCTAGATTGAAAGAGTTATGATCAATAAGTCAGTCGCAACGTGAAACCTAGTATGTACACCGGTAAGTAAGTACACCGGTTTAGGTCACCATACCATATTAGCACAAAGAAATGAAATAGTCAGGCCAAATCACAGAATAGTAAAAATAGTAACAGTATTAATGGTAATATATAAAATTAGGCATCGAATATACAACTAGAGAAGAAAATATAGATTAGTGCGATAAAAACAAAAAAGTTATGAGGAATTCAGAATTTGCACGAAAACAATGAATGTACCTACGTCATTGCAAACGATTTTGAGTCATGTCATTTAAAGTATCTAAGCACCAGTTACGATAATAATATCGAACCTAACTAAATGGTATTATTTATTTATAGATGTGAAAACAAATATTGGTAGAAAGGGTACTGAATACATATGCGCCATACAAGTCACGTGATTGTGTATGGACTGTGATACTACCTAGATGCCCAGACCGAAGCAAGTGGTTTTCCCAGGGGACCACACCCGGAGCCTTCGGCCTAAGGTTTGATCAGTGTTAGTAGATGCAGTCCCATGGTAGCCAATGGCCAGCAATTGGTTCATACGACATTTGTTCCTTCACGTTACTAGAGCCCATGTGCACCAATAGTTTGGAATTAAGATTTTCCAACTCCCCTAGATGGACCTTCCGTATTCACCAACCCGGTTAAAGCGCCGGACATTCGCTTCTCGACCTCTTGACTTAGTAAACACTCCCGCGCGAGAAGTAATTCCCTGACAGCAGCTGTATGCGCGTAGTCATGTGAGAGCAATTTGAGAGAGAGTCGACAATATAATTGAAATTATGAATCAATGTCAGACCACCATTGAGAACTTGGAAGCACTGGATAACCATTTCGTCCTGGTATGGGACTCCTTAGAAGTGCGCGTCCACAATCTCACGGGAGAGATTCAAACCCAGGACCTTCAGGCTCAGAACTGTATCATCTCAGTATTTTAAGCTAACAAGGAAACCTGATAAAAGACTGATTTTTGTTATATATATATATATATATAAACAGCTGATTTCTATTATCACAACCGAATAAATTATGTTCTAAAGTTCATACTATCAAACTGTCATGCTACAACACACACATCACACTGTAGGATTAAAAGTCAAATGTCATTTTTCTTATTATAGATAGATAAAACAAAATTAAACTGATAAACACGAGAAAATGTAATCCGACTGCTTATCTGCTTGACTAGCCTGGTATATTTAGAACACAATCGGGCACAGTCAACCACCAAATAACATCGACATCATTGTCAAAGGTAATGAGTCACGTGACTGGCACAAACATAAAAATCGGACAGCAGAAGGATGTACAATGACTAATTATGCCAAGGGGTCATACACGCACATATCCTTAGCCACGTAAGTATAAACAGACACACGGTGATCTTATTAATGTGTTATTTCTCTACTGCTGTGGGTATGCCAGAGCAAACGATACCTTTTCTCTGAAATCAACTTGAGAATAAACAACAATTCGGTCCTTTGATAAAAAAAACAATACCAGTTATGATGGGGAAATGGTGAGGAAACTAAAGATAAACAAACACAATAGCATACACAAACAAAAGTAATAGACATATTCACAACTTTAATGTGAATGAATCACTAATCTATTAGCGATTAAAATGCTAATTAAGGGTGGGCTGATGGGCGAGTGGACGGGTAAGTTGGTGGTAGACAAAGCGATAACTATACTAGTTCACTTTTATAGTTGAAGCGTGTTTCGAAGACAAAAAATGACAATATTGAAAACGCCAACTCTTTGAATTAATATATTAAATATTCATACTTTAAATCATGGACTGATATTTTAGCCAGACCATCATTAAAACACAAGAAACCAATGAAAAACTGTTTCATCCTAAAAAATTTCTCCCTCAAGATGTACTAATTATAGTTACGTGCTTACTAGTAATTAGCTTCAAGATACACTTCCTGAAGTCTTAGTCAGAAGCTGGGATAAGTGAGACAATGATCCATAATAGACAATCGAAAATAGTAGCGCAATTCATATTAGTTAAACATGTACACCATCAGGTGCCGAATCAGCGGACAAGAGGATATGTTCTCACAGCGAAATCTCAAGATTCCGTGTTAGATCATCTACGATGGGATCGTGAATGTATTATGCTGAGGAGTCAGATACTACGACGAAACGTAAGGAGGAGATTTTAACTATGAAATGTGATGATCACTGAACTGAAATACAGATCATTATCTCTTTTGTGCAAAATTAAGCCGATTTAAATAAATACGTTGTCATCAAATGACGATCAAGTTGTCCCTAACATTTTCAGTAAGTCGTACTTAGTATAGTTGGCAATCTTCCCGTTCTTTTACAAGGGCCCCCAAATGCCCTGGTACGGCCGAGAGTGGAGGGAGTCAGCTCTCCCTCTCGAAATGCTCTCACATGGCCATGCGTATATAGCCTCTGCCAGGGAAGTCCTACTCACTGCCTTCTCGCACCACGGGTGTTCTTTACGAAAATGAGAGGACGAAAAGCGAATGTCCGGCGCCTTAACCGGATCCCAAACCAACGGTGCACATGGGCTCCAGTATCCTGCGGGAACGAATCGCGTATGAACCAATCGTTGGTCACCGGCTACCATGGGACTGCATCTCCTTACGATGCTCCACTGCCTTATGGGTCAGACGTTCAGGTCGAAGGCTCGGGGTGTGGCCCCTTCGGTAAACCACCTGCTTCGATTTGGGCACCCGGGCAGTATCACAGCCCTCACACAAATCAATTGAGATTCGTGTGGCGCATATATATTTGGTGCCTCCTTGTACCAATACCTATGTGTTAAAATAAATAATAAATAAAGAAATAATCTTTTACAAGATGAGTAAACCCAATTACGGTGTGAATTGCATTTTAAACTGTAACTTTTACTAAATTTGTATTTATCATTCAGCATTTTGGGATGAATATGTTCATATTAGACGATTGTGAATAACTCCAAACACTTGAAAATTACAATCCGATGTACAGCACTCATCCAGTCAATGAACGAAAAATTGTCCAAAAGCATTAGACACGAGGCATTTGGTGAATATGGAGGACAAAAATAGAGCCCTAAGTATTGCGCTTTATTCGTGAGATAATCTTTCAAGGTGTATGAGAAGGATGATATAATGAAAAGAGGGAAATGGAAGTTTTAGTGGAGGATTTGTACCTATCATTTTCACTTACATAAACGATAACTTTAATTTCTTAATAAACTATTCAGTCATATTTACGGAGTATTAATTGGATATGCGTTCTAAAAGGAGTAACACGAGATACCTAACGATAATTTATTCTCAAAAGGATAATTAGATTAATTCATATACATTAAAGCGGTCGCAAAACGACCGTTGACCTATAACATATCATCATGTTCAATACCTACAAGGGAAGTTAATTGGTAGCTTAGCTGGATAGGTTTTTCGAAGGGATTTCTTTGAGAATGCTGTTATATTCCACTCTCAATCCAATGTTGATCTCATGAGCAATAAATTTTTCGGCATTTTAAAGGTTTTTCCGTTGAATATTTAGGGTTTTATGTTGTTCTCAATATAAATATTCAGTGATTCCATACTACATATGATAAACACGATCAGAACATCCATACCTATAAACTTGGCTTAGACTAACAACAGCCAATGGCAAAACACTTGGTCTACTCATCCCTGGTTTCCAATCAATCTATTCTTATGTCAATCAGAATTCCACAAAGACGCAGGTGATGGTTGGAATTAAATAACAGATATCTTAACTGCTAATAATCAAATCAATTGTCTCTGAGGTTGTGCTTAATACCCTACTTCACAGCATTAATCATTCAGTAGTTCTGATGTATGCTATCTATCAATACTTGAAAAATATTTATAATCAAATACATTGTAGTTTAAGTATGTTATTCATTTTCAAGTACCACGTTCACCATCTGTGGATCAATAGAGAGAGTGTACTGTTAAGTAATGTATTTACTCTTTGACTGGTAGACAAATATCTTTAATATCATAATCAATGATGGTTACCGAATGGGCAGAATGAAGTGATTGAAACTTGAAACTTTGATGGCAGTTTGTTCGTAAGTGATATCCTAAACCATACAACTTTTAATTTAAATCAAATATATATATATATATATATATATATATATATATATATATATATATATATATATATAATTTCAGACAACATTATGGTATACTACTACTATCAGTAATAATAATAATCATAATTAATGACATTACTTCTAGAATTTGACGTCTTTAATTTACTGACAACACTTGTTGATTCTGACGGCGATGAAGAGGTGGCAGTAGTAGCAGAGAATAAAGTAACAGGTATATATGGTCCTGTATTATTTAATCCCATTTTATCTGGTTGATTAATCACATTATCTACTTGTTGTATTGATGGTATATGTACTTCACAAAAATATTCACCAAAACCAGCACGAAAATAATATTCATTTGGTTGGGATTTTTTATCTGGATACCAATGTGTACACGTGTGTACATATATATTTTTTGAGATGATTACAGAATGAAAGAGAATGGAATAAAAAACATATTAAATTATTTATGACTGAGCATTTAATAACAATTAATTAAGTATTGGCTTGTTCTTACAACTTCACGAGCATAAGAAGTTCTGATCTTATTTGACAACCGAACTTAAAACTTTTAGATATCCTGAATGACATCAGTAATTGGTCAAATAATAAGCACATGCTAATGACCATGATCTGGCTTCCTTTGTAAAAGAACGAAACACAGGCCATCGATCGAATATATGGTTTTACTTTCTAAGGGATATATATATATATATATATATATATATATATATATATTATTCGATTCAATTTAGTCATCAAAAAGCTTCCTCCTTACTTTCACACCAATGTAACCTACAATTGAAGACATGAGGCAAAATGGGTTACAGTGGCCCAAATACACTTCCCTTAAATCATTGTTATACTCTCAGTTTCACTAAGTTATTCCTTCTTGAATCATATATCGAATTTCTACTTGGGCTAATGAAATTTGAGTTAGAGTTTTACACAATATCTAATTAACTAAATGACTTGAGGATAACTGCCTCAGGTATCAGCAAGAATTAACATTTTTCACAATTTCGACTAGAAAAAACAGCAAAAAAATAAATACCTGGATCATTATTACTATTATGAAGAGACTCAAAATTTTCATTCCATTCTGAGTGATCGTGTTCGTGACGGCGACTTGTCGGGGAAGTATTTAAATGACCCAAGTGAATTTCAAGCCAACGACCACCATCCAATGGGATGGCTTCATAACTATTTGGCCAAGTGGAATGACTGAAGTCTGTATCGAAACCGACAGGTTGCATAACCATTACATCCGATGTGACATGAAACCATCTAGTGAGAGAAAAAACGAGACAACAAAGATGTTGCTTTTTTAAACCAAATGCGTCAATTTTAAAAGAAATGGTAATATGTAAAGTGGTTGAAGATAGCCTAAGTTAAGCGTTAAACCTTGATTTCATGCTGACACTCACCAGCAAGGTGTATCTGTACTCACGAGGGAATTGATGTTCCTCATGGCATTCTGATTTGTGTTATCTAGTGTCATTTGTAGTTAAAAACGTGAACTATTTGAGTCGTGATTTTGATAGGACTAGACGACATAACAATGATTATTACTAAGTGATTGTACTAACTGAAATTTGTTTTCTATAGGAAACAGAAACCATTTTTCTTGAAAAAAAAACAAATAAGAAACAATAAGGAGTTTTGGATAATTCGACAGTTTGAATGTTCAACATTATCCGATATTAAATTTGAAACATTCAAGTTTCGTTATGAATATATAAGTTTCTAGTTACTGATTGAATTTCCCCATACTGCGATGAAACGGCCACCCAAGATTCCGGGTTTCCAATGATATGGTTTAGTTAGTGATTTAAACTGAAAATAACGATTTACTAGGCTTCAGTGAATAAAACATTAAAAACTATGGAGTACTGGACAGCTGTTTCCTGCTGGTATGAGACTCCTCTGTAATGCGCATCCTCGACCTCACAAGAGATCTAACCCATGACTATCAGTAATCGAGAAGTATGTTTAATCCCCATTGAGCTAGAAACCAATGGTTTACATCTGAAACTCTGGTGAAATTAAGATATTTTCCTCCCCCCAAAAAATACGAAATGACCTAAATATCAAGGTCAATTAGTCTTCCTAACAAACAGAGTTACTCACAATTAACAATAATATTCAAGCATAAACACAAACACATACCTACAAAAATCAGACTGAATACGACGTACTTATTTTAGAGTCAATAATGCAAAAGAACAAGGTTTACAAAAATTAAAAAAAAAAAAGATATACAGCTACGAAAAAGATCAACAACAATTTATTTAAGAGAAAAACAAAACACAGACTGACAGCAAACGGACATATATCTGTCATTCATGCTGTATGACGATGACGGATAAATTATAGATTGATTGAGTTTTATAGAGTAGGAAAGGAATTTTGATAATGTCATCGTGATATATATATATATATATATATATATATATATATATATATATATATATATATATATATATATATATATATATATAAGGTTAGAAGGATACACGCTGTGAAAGTAATGATGAAACTTAGGCTATGAGTAATTTTGATAATAAAGTGATTTTATGAAATAGAAAAGAGTTAAAGAATAAAGTAGGAAAGAATGAAGGTAAAGAAATGAAAATAAAATATATAATACTCATTTATTGACTGACCAATCAATCATAATTATTCTTCCCCTCTTGCTTTATTTTTGATTACAAATTCAATAGAGATGTAGAGTTGTAGAATAAACTAGAATAATAACCATTTACGATCGATAAAATTCAGTGTTTTAATTGAGTTTAGCTTAAAAAGGTTGGTTTTTAATAATAAAATGATTTTTATTCAAAATTAACTATGGTTTAATGTGATCAGTTTCGAACAGTTACCGTTTTGAAAAAGATTGTCAAAGATTAATAAAATTCAAACAAAACTCAAGTTGACGCATCACATTAACATGACGAGATGAAAAGAATGAAATACATACTAACAGAATTGAAATAGTCATTAAGGGGTTGTAGAGATTGTTGAATTTCATTTAAATCATGAACCGATCAATGTCAGATCACCATTGGAAGCATTGAACGGTTGCTTTTTCCTGGTATGGGACGCCTGAGAAGTGCACATCCATAACCCCACAGACGGGAATTGAACCCAGGACTAACGGTCTTGCGCTAGGAAGCTTAATTTCTAAACCATTGAGTCAGTATACAAAAGCGTTGATGTCTAATGAATATCCAACGAAGTTCAACAATCTCCACAACCCCTTTTTGATAATTATATTACATGCTTATTAGTGACTAACTTCATGATGAAATTTCCAGAGTTCTAGTGAGAAGCCGTGACTAGTGGAGCTAGTCCATGTCGGGTGTAAGGCAATTACCCACCGAAGACAATGGGAGATGATCGCGCGATGTTGGAGATCGATTGAAGTTAGACATTGACACCGTTGGATGATGGCTCAGTAGTCTAGAGGGTAAGTGTTCACATTCAAGACCGAAGGTCCTGGGTTCGTAGATGCTCACTCCTCAGAAGTCTCGTACTAGGACGAAACGACCGTCCAGTACTCCCAGGTTTTTAGTGGTGGTCTAATTTAGATCGGTTTATGATTTCAGTAAAACTGAAACAATCGTGGTGACAAAATGAAAAGGCATGTATGAAGGAATACTGCGACTTAAGATATAAAGGAAAACAAAAAGAGACTGAATATAATTGCACTAATGCAGCTTATTTGCAATACATTATCACTTATAAAGCTTGTGTGTCAGCATCTTTCGTGCTATATCTATCAAACTATGAGTCCTAAATGTTTATCAAAAAAAGTTGAAATGTGATATGACTAAAATGAATTAACAACAGAAACGGTGATATACAACACTTTCAATCCAGTTTTCTGTTATTAGCTGATAAAAAAATGAAAAGATAAATTTATTATCTATTTCATACACAAAATTCATAATACAATAGATTGCATACTGACCTAACCCTACACATAACTGGATGTTTCAATGAGACATCAACTAAATTATTTGCAGTTATGTGCATGTTTATGTCCGTGAAATAAACACCGGAAATCTATGCAAAATGAATGACCATATAAAATATACGTTGATCGAAAATTAGTTTTCTTTTGATTGTAAAAAAAACATAATTGATAACCACAGGCTAGAATTAGGTCAGTCTTAAAAACTAGACAACTTGATAATACGATATATCATGTTTTCTATGTTGTTTTAGAAAGAATACATGTCGGAAGTAAAACAGTTTTCATCAATCATATAAGATGATCATTGGGCTATACTGTAAACTGATTGAAGTTGCAATTACACTATTGGACGTAGATCCAGTGGTTATAAACATTTGTCGACAGACACATAGGTCTTGGTATCGACGACACCTGATAGAATCGTGATGCCGCTAAAAAGATCTAATCAGTTAGTTATACGCAACGTAGAATCTAACACATATATTTCGGTTCAAGTTAAAACACCACATTAACGCAATGAGATAAAATCATTTCAAGACAAATTCCAGAGTAGTGAGAATAGTAACAATATCAGTAGTAAATAATATTCCGCATATAAGGAAAAAAGTTACATAAAGAATTCAAGACTCAGACTCTAAAGGGAACGATTATTAGTCATGTTATTCAAAGTCCACAACCACTGATTACGATAACTGCGTAGATATCAACCACATAGTTTATACCTACTTACGTGATTCTGCTCAATTGTCAGTGACTTCATGGACTGATGTCACGTTTTGATTCGGGCCACCTTAGCTTTCTTTCAGACTACTCATACGTCAGACAACATCGCCTGTCGAGGAAGTCAGTGGTTGAGCATACGTAAGACACATCCCAACCACCTCAGTTGATAAAGATTCGTGACCTCCTTAACCGACATGCCATCTTTACCTAATATTCATTTATTTTTTATTTTATTTTAACACATAGATATCGGTACAAGAAGGCACTAAATACATATGCGCCACACATATCTCATTTGATATGTGTGAGGGCTGTGATACTGTCCGGGTGCCCAATCCGAAGCAGGTGGTTTTCTTAAGGGGCCACACCCCGAGCCTTCGACCTGAACGTCCGACCCACAAGGCAGTGGAGCATCGTGAGGAGATGCAGTCCCATGGTAACTGGTGACCAACGATTGGTTCATACGCCATTTGTTTCACCAGGATACTGGAGCCCATGTGCACCGTTGGTTTGGGATCCGGTTAAAGCGCTGGAAATTCGATTTTTGTCCTCTCATTTTCGTAAACAACACCCCCGCCACGAGAAGGCGGCAGTGAGTAGGACTTCCCTGGCAGGGGCTATATACGCGTGTCCATGTGAGAGCATTTCGAGAGGGAGAGCTGACTCCCCCCACTCTCGGCCATACCAGGGCATTTGGGAGCACCTAATATTCATACTAGGACATAACATCTATTTAGAGCACCTTTGTTTCGCATGGTGCCCTAAATGAAATCAGTCTGTGATGAAGACGACCTTAAGATGAAATCCATTTCGATAAAATCCCTTCAACAGAAAGAACTTTAAAATTCAGTACAGTAGAACATTCAAAAGGTTTGACACTGAATATGGCGAAACTCAAAAACTGAAATGTCATATTCAATAATAAGGAGAAAAAATGCATGAGGGCCGACTAAGGTGCATTTCAGATTAGTATATTATGATGATAGTCTATGTACATAACTGAATACTTTACCCCTTCCTTGAACTTTCAGTTTCAACTTACCACGTACATATATTCGCCTACTCTGCTTTTAGGCACACTCGAACTACGTGGGCTAATGGTTCTATATGGTTCCCCAAACTGAGTGGTGGAATGGAGATCAAGCTTACCAACCAGTAGCTGAGAGTTAAACACCCTAACCAGTGAGCCAGCGCTCAACTTTCAGTTAAAAATTGGTGTGTCAGCGAAAAATAAACACATCTTCCTGTTTAGTTTATTTGGGACTTGTAGGATCGGATCATAAAACAGGCGGGTAATTATATTGCTCTAGTACAAGTATTGATCAGCTCGCTTAGACTTTTTATCTAGTACTAATGGCCTTCAAATGACCGACAACACGCTAAATGTGAGACAACAGCCGACAGTAATCTTAAGTGACTATTGGTCCAGAATACAGTTTCCCACGCTTGCTCACTCGTCCGGTAGTCAGAATAAAGAACATCTCAAACCAACAAACAACCTATAGTGATACGATTCGAATTTATGAATCACCCATACAATAATATAGAGCAAAATCCTGACTACACATCAATAGAACTAAATTACGATGTGGAATAACTGAGCCATAGGTGGTAGAGAACTGAATCATAGGTTCGTAATAAATTAACAATAACGTGGGAAAGGTAAAAGACATAACAATAGCTTATGGGTCAAAGCTTACAATTAGGGGAATATAAAAGTATGATTGTTTAAGTGTTTCACAATAATAATAATAATAATAATAATAATAATAATAATAATAATAATAATAATAATACAAAAATATGAACAATAACTTCAGACAGGATCGTTCCGAAAGTTCAACTTGGATTAATTTTTATGTTGATGTAGCATAAATATCCTAAACTAAATGGAAATTTATCGTGACACAGTTAGTTAGTAGGCCTTCAAGGTGTCTAACAGTACATTTAGAGATATCGTTGTTAGGGTAGCTAGCCCGAATGTATCGCTTTTACGTAACGCAGTAAATAAAATAAAGCACCCGATTCATTTGTACTCCCTTACCATTCGGTACTCTGTTGCGCTGTCATTGCATCGGAGCACACTGTCAACTGAAACATGTTATTGAAATGTATTATGGAACTCAGGCATGAATAATAAATTAGTTCCTTTTATTTTCGAAGATTACATGCTTACACACACAAACAAACACATCTTCACAGACCACCCGCTTAGACATCTTTTGACTTCGCTTGAATTATTTGCTTCTTGACATGTCATTCGCATACTAGCGGTCGGTAACAATAACAGCTAGTAACAGAAAACGCGTTCTCATTTTCTCTCTCTCACACACAGTTCATTTATGTTTCTTCAAAAAAGAATTTCCTACGTAGACAGATAATCTAAGAAGAATGAGAGGGAGTGAGGTCTGGGATCTTGAGATAACAGAAACCATAAATGAATCTCGTTACGAGAAAACAAATAATATAAAAAAGGATGCATAGTTCTAATAATGGTAAAGAATAACAAAATGATGAGAGTGGGAAACAAAACAAATTAAAATACATTAGTAACAGAACTAACGAGGAAAACTGTCAGACAGATAAGTAATGCTGTCTAATGGATATATATATATATATATATATATATATATATATATATATATATATGCTAATTGTTTTTAACCACGTCTGAAAGCGAATTCATTATCGTTTATAACATTCGTGAATTTGTTCCACTTTCTCTCTTCCTCAATTTACCTATATAAGTAAACGTACACACATGCACACATATACACACAGAGTGGAAAAAAAGAAATGGAAACACATATCACAGTAGTTTAGAATTAATAACGTATCATGGAGAATTTCTGCTACTTCCTGATTAAATATTTGCACATGTATGTATGCGTGTATGCATACTGTTGAATAATTTTTTCATTATCGCTTTAAAAAAATAATAAAATGTTCCCATTGTTATCGTTTTTAAATGGCATTCTCACAAGTAATTATTGTTTTCAAACCCAATTCTAAATTAAGACATTCATTCACATGGATAAAACTAACATGACCAAAATATTAATGCTATGAATAATAATATATGTTAGTATGGGGAAGGGATGCAGGGTTTTTATAGTGTAAATCACGAATTGATCTCAACTAGACCATTATTAAAAAAAATTTGGGAGCATTGAACAGCTGTTTCATCTTAGTACGGGACTCATCAAATGTGTAAGTCTGCGATCTCGATATTTTCGGGCGCAAACACTCAATCTATAGACGACTGAGTCTTAATTTAAAGACATACATGTCGAATTACAATTAATACGTGACATTGCGGTATATTATGTTCCAATTCTAAGTACTGGGAATTAATAAGCACTATAGATTATTAGGACTTTAATAAAGTAACACACCGATTAGTAAACGGAAATCTGATTTGTGTCCAAATAAAAATTATGTGGTACATAAAATATGAACAGAAATAGGATTAAATGTGTTCTATTGTAACCCCGCCATTGTATAAAAAAAAAAAAAACACTAGTCTAGAAAATCCATTTCCAAATGACAGAGAATATTTATCCTGAAAAATTTGTCATTAAATTAATCCAACTCATTTCTCATAAACTGGTGTTTATGCACACCTCTTTCAATCACTGATTGTGTGAGAAAATAGTGTGATACTACCCATAGCTGCTTAAATCAAACTAGATATGGTGAGTATTTGAACTTGCTTGGAAAGTGAATACTTTTAACGCGAAGATGACGTCACGCTTTCCAATTAAACCACATCTTCGAATTCCTCTTGATGATCAATTATGGTTATAAGTTGTCATATATACGTTGTTCAATAGTGCAAACGCAAGATTACACACGAAAGCAAAACCGGAACCTCTTTGCCACGTGGTGATCGTAATGTTTGCAGACTATCAATTTCTAATTCGATAGTTCCAACTTTTTGATTGAGATCATGAACCGATCTAAGTTAGATAACCACTGGACACCTAGAAGCACTAGACGGCCGTCCGGTCATATTATGGAACTCTTCAGCAGTCCCCATACGCGATACCCTACATCCAAGATCGAAACTAGGATCTGCGATCTTGCTGTAGGCAATTAACCCCTAGACAACTGAGCCGCAATTCAATAGTGCATAAATCTAACTTCAACCAACTGACTGTCTCCGATGGGTGACTTCCTCACACCCAACACGATTGAACTCCACTAGTCACGGCTTCTCACTAGAACTCTGGAATTTTCCTCTGGAAACTCACCAACTTTAGTTACCTTGCGGTACAATGTGATTCTTATTCTATATAGAGTTGTGAGTGATTGTTGCTGGGATGTCACAAACTATAACGAAACACCTGTTCAACGTTTCTTGGTTTTTGTCCGAGTGACGTCAGTCCAATATGCAACTTACATTTAAACTATACATAATCTCAACAAAAGCATATCAAACTTAAAAATACAAATTTATCATTTAAAAAAAAACATAACACAAAATGTTAGTATCATTTGTCCCCCTGAAAATTGCTCAACTACTAACAAACCACGTGAAAATGTTATGCGATGTAAGAACAGACAGTTACAACTAACAAACTACATAATTTGTAGGTGATGAATCTCATACTACGACGAAAAAACTGTTTAATGCATTCTGACTCTCAATGGTATTTCAAATAAGATCAAGTTGAGATGAGTACTACCTTTCTCTACGAAATTATCCTTCACAGTGAACCATCAAAACTGCATAACAGTTGACAACTAACCGTATAATTGGTTTAACCGAACTTATTGCTACCAATGGACAGCGAAGAACAACTACTTCTCCTGGATAGAAACTACCTCCACCAAGGCTAGGATGTTTATTAGTGTCTGTCTCCGATATCATAACTGGAGCGGTTGAATACTGTTGAAATTCAGTAATTACCGACTGATGTGAATTAGAAAGAAGACCATGAGTTGTTGGTAGATTAGGTTCAAGAAAGAGATCTAAAAATGAAAAAAACAGTTTAACAGGAACTTATTAATGTGAGGGTACAAACTAAGACAAAAAAACAAATACGCGAAATAATACATTTCGTTGAAGAAATATAGATAGAAAAAAGTAGATAGAATAGAACTAGGACTATTTAACCAAATAGTTGAAAATCCCAAGTGCTTTTCGATGATACTCTAGACTATAGAACGTGACGATAAAAACATAAACATGTGGGAAAACTATGTAATACACTGCTATAGTTGTACATAATTCATCAGTAATAGTTGCGTTTACATTACTTACAAGTTAATGACCCAAAAGTCTAAGTATTACTTGTGTATGTTTGGACCATGGAGCAAGCAGTTTCGAGGTTAGATTTAGAATACTAGGTAAAGATAACAAATTAGTTGGTTGGATTGTGAATAATTATCAACTGTGTTTGGGACAGGTATTACATATGTCCAATCACCGGCTGCCCCCAAATACCCTGGTATAGCCGAGAGTGGGGTGGGCCCGCCCTTCCTCTCGAAATGCTCTCACACGGCCACGCGTATACAGCCCCTGCCAGGGAAGTCCTACTCACTGCCGCCTTCTCGTGGCGGGGGTGTTGTTTACGAAAATGAGAGGACGAAAAGCGAATGTCCGGCGCCTTAACTGGATCCCAAACCAATGGTGCACATGGACTCCAGTATCCTGAAGGAACAAATGGCGTATGAACCAAATGTTGGTCACCGGCTACCATGGGACTGCATCTCCTCACGATGCTCCACTGCCTTGTGGGTTAGACCTTTAGGTCAAAGGCTCTGGCTGTGGCCCCCTAAGAAAACCACCTGCTTCGGATTGGGCACCCGGACAGTATCACAGCCCACACACAAATAAAATGAAAATTTGTGTGGCGCATTTATATTTGGTACCAATATTTATGTGTTCAAATAAATAATAAATAATCACCGACTAGAACGATACGCGATATTGGCTGGTGTAGGAAGTTCGAAGAGAAGTAGGGATGGTCAAACCAAAACGCAACAATAGTTCATGAAGTCACTGATTGTTTAACTGATATGTGTAGTCAAATGCAAACTATCTGGATGCGATTTGCGCGATAACTGTAACAAATGATTGGAGACATTAGATGAAATGGCTCATAGTTTATCACAATAGCACAGATGTATTTGCCCTTTGTCCTTTCTTAGATTTTCAGTTATAAAGTTGCCTTGTGCTTTTTGTTCCACAATTCATTCTTCCTCAAATCATATTGCCTTGACCAGATATTAAACACCTACAGAAAGACCGAAAGTCATGAATTGGTTCCCAGTCGAAGAGTTGTGGATGGGGACTCCTGAGGAGTCCCTAAAGTTTTTATTACCATGGATACCGTTACTACTTCTATTGGTGTTAGTCTTCATAAATGTTATCTTGCTATGCTAATATAGTGCAGCAACCTGAACCGATAAATGTATGTGCTAAGACTGACTGATTGAGAAATACAAAAGTAAAATGGGTCGAGTTATCCATTAATCCCAATCAATCAAGAATGAAAACTGCTCTCAAATCGCTTTATCTTCGTAAATCACCAAAATAATAGAAAGAAATGTGTGCGAATCAAACGAAAACCTTCAAACACACGGAGAATAACGAGACGAGTAGGTTTTAAGTTACTGTCTTGCATATGTATGTGTGTGTTGAATGCTGATCATACCATCAAAGTATTAATACAACTAATGTTATTAAAGAGCTATGACATTTTGTTCAATAATGTACAAAAAATTATGTTTGCCAATTTCACAAAGGTATGGCTTTCGATGTAACAATGTGTCAAAAAAGCATGAGTACAGACATAGCAATAAAACATTTAAACTTACCAGAAAGACGAATATTTACAGCATGACTAACCAAACTACCTTGACCGGGAACAGAAGCTTTACATCGATAAGAACCTTCAAGCCATGACTTGTAGTGAAGAATTAAAGATTTCGATCGATTAATTTTATCAACTGATGTGGGATGTTTGAGAAGTAGGCGACCATCGAGAGTATTAACATTTCTAAATGCAAAAATTATCTACACATAAATTTAGAATTAAGTATGCCCAGGTAAACAAATGTATAATGACTATAAGATGATGTGTACGACATATCAACACTTAAAATGTGGTGCTAGCGAGTTCCATACCTTGGACAAAGGGAACTGATGTCATAGAGCATTTACCTTTAAAAATTATGGTACATTTATCTTTTTCCGGCAAAATACTCCCTATTTGTGACAAGACAAGTGTTCCATCTCTGTTTGCACTATTCAAAATGTAATCTAAGCGGTCCTCGTAATTCAAATTTGAAAGACAACAGGTCTAGCAACAAGCACTAAAGTATGTATGCATCATTCATGGGTGTTTTTATCAACGCTTAAATCAGCCGAGTGTTACTGTGATTAAGAGTTGATGGAGAAAGGTAGCTCATTGCTTAAAGCGTCCTACTTCTAACTTTTGAACGACACGCTGGAAGCTCCCGCCACTTTATTTCGGGTATCTGGTGATTGTTACGGTTACATTAGTAATAAACTAAAATTCATCGAAGCAAAGATGCCTCAACCTCTGGTTGGAATTCAACCTAAGGTTTATTCCATAAACACAAATCATTCTATCAACTTGAAAAGAATAGTTGGTAAGGTGGAATATTACTTATCGTAGATTAAGAGAAATACAGCATATGTTTAATTTTCTAAAGTAAAAATGTATCGAGACGAAGGACTTTTAAAATAGTAACAAACAGAAAACAAATAAATCTTACACAAATGAAGAATTTTCAACAATAGCTTCAGATTTTTCAAACAACACATTAGATTCTTTTAAAAAATGAAGACGTCCATTAAAAAAAATCAAATCCAAAGGTGCATGACGTATTGCTAGCCAGGAATAAGTTGCTTTAGGGTGATCGACTTTGCAAATGAGTTGACTGTGACCACGCCAAGGTATGCAGGAGTCCTTAGGTTCATGTATAAATTTAACTTTTGAAGAAATGCCTGTTAACACTGTTGATAAAAAAACAATAATAGTAATAAGGAAGATAACACTCAACTAATTGATAGTGTAATAATTAGTAATTTCAACTTACATTAAAACACCATACACTGCTGATAACGATTCGATTGTACCTAGTGAATACTTACTAATAGGTCGCTTACAAGTTTAGGACTTTTGAGTGGCATTAGAGGTATAACATAGGACAGACCTAACTTCAGTGGCTCAGATTTATTGTCTACCTGTCCTTTTTACATCTTTTGTTATACACTGATTACTTTTTTTTCTCAACTCAAATATCGCACTGAACAAGGTATTCCATACTTTGAGAAAATATCGACAAATCTAACTTGTAACGGATTTTTAAAGCTACTATCCAATACTCTACAGACACTATAAATATACTATATATGTAATGATTTTTAACTAGTTACAAAGCACCTCCACCTTGGTAGTCTTTATTTGATAGTCAGTGGTATGAAAACATGGAGATTCGAAAACCCTTGAGACGCCAAATTATTTAATTTTTCAATCAGCCATATTCAACATAAATCATGACAGTTTTTTAGTCAGACTGAATTGTCATACTATATCAACATGACAAGGTGAATATATACTAAGATGAATGGCAAAGCAGTTGGAAATGATAATGACCAAGGCTAAATATTGAAAATGTGGTTGGAGGAAAAATAAGAAAGTACACATGAAATTGAAAGTTAAGACAGAGGAAAATAGAATGAATGTATTTGAATTGGTGTATCTGATTCTTAGCCGTTACCTAACGTTTACAGTCGTTGACCATGGGCACTCCAAACAGAAAGTTTCCAACTAACGTGAGCCATACAGGTTAGGGAAAAAATAAACTTAACAATAAATTGGGGAATGACGTTTATCTCAAAGGAAGTACACTATTGTTACCAGTTTTGTCCCACAACACCTAGAGCTTTTAACTCTGAATTACGACTCAACCAGGAAGTATGTGCAACGTTAATCGGTTGACATCAATGATCACGTCTCGAACTGATGGTATGTACTAGCCCATCCACCTACAACGCTATTTAAATTTATTCGAATGCTAACCATTGTAGATACTTAGCTTAGCAACGTGACGAGTCAAACTCACCGAGAGGTAAGGTCATCTTGTGAATGACAATACTGAAGTTTGGTGATTGACTTCTCAACTGTGAATTACTAGAAAACTATCAGTTAACTTTTAAGTCATCCAGTGACATCAGAATATCGCCAATTTATTCTACTGAATAGAAAGTGAAATCATTCATCTAAAAAGAGAATCTGGTAATATCCTAGGTTTAATTTACATCCATAGATATGAATATCAGTGTCACAAATATAACTAAAGGGATGAAGAAGTGACTTGAGAGAATCTAACTAAATTCACAATTGATATGATAAACAACTGTCGCTCAACCCACAAATATGAGTTGATTATAATACTACAATAAGAAAAAAACTGTCTATGAAGCCACTACTTAAGACACTTTTCAGGAAGACTGAATGAGTCACCAAAAAAACGTCCGCCTGATGCACTCTTGAGAAACCTTGATAACGAAAGCATTTATTACCATAGAACTGATACAACTGGAGATTAGTTAAGTGCGCTAAGTATTTATTGCAAGAGAGAGTTGTGCATTGTCAGAAAAAACTACGTAAAACAAGGCCTTTGTGGGCAGTTTGACCAGATAAAGGAATATTCAGTTTACAACCAAAGATTATCAATGAGCATAAGTTGGTGAATGTTTCACAAATCAACAGAATAAAATCATTATTTTAGTAAAGCCAGTTGGTGACATGTGGATCTAACATCAGGAAAAACTGGTATAAAAAAAGTATTGAAGCCAATACAAAGCCCGATGTTTATATAATAAGCTTCACAATCACCACACAGATTAGGAACATGATAACAATAACCATGTAGAACAGCTCAGCAAAGCAGATAATTGTAAGCTTTGAATACCGTAACAGACAGAATGGCCATAGTGAACCCAGGTAGAAACCACAAATGCTTCAGATTGACATAATTCAAAACAAGCCAAAAAACAACTACAAAACAGCAAGTTTACACGTAACTGATTTGATTTCAATGGACAGCGCATAAAATGCATCCTGGAATGACTACTTTTACGGAGCAGGTGTGCAATACAATGGCATCAGTTCACTAGAAATCCGTTTCAAAAATGTGTAGACTTAGCAAAAGATTCGGCTGATTCCTTTATATATAAACGAATAAAATGTGAAAAAATATAATTTTTAAGAGCTTGCACTATTGAAGGCAACACTGAGCACAACAGTAGTAGACAAAAACGTCAAATAAAACAACTAACTCCAGGGATAAAAATTCACAATTTTCAACAGTAGACTGTAATACACATTACCAATTTCAGTGCATAGAGATCAAACTTGTATGACACAAAATATTTATAAGAAGTTTACAAAACAGTATTTTCGCACTTATTTACCGGACAAACAATACATGAAAATAAGGACACCACGCATATCTCATGAAAATAAATTTTCAAGAGAGCACATGAAAACTACGAGCAGTATAAATTACATTTAGACATTTAAACAAATAAAAGTGCTACAATGCACATTAAGAAACTTGTACGTCTTTTCATCCCTGTTCTTCGTCGAATTGATCACTTTCTAGAATTAAAAGTGTACGTATCGGTAATCACCCTTAATAAGCACTCAGTTTCAAAAGAAAGGAATGTAGGAATGGATGAGATAAACCTAATTTATCAACACTTTTTGTCGTCATTCATTTTTCTCCATAACTCCATACAGTGTATATGAGCACTATTTTGTTTACAAATCTCTGTCTAAGTTGAATTTCATTATTGTTGTGCACTATTCACATATCGTACTGATTGTCGTTAGCTAATTACACGTGTTTGTATGCACACTTTGTTTTGACTTTATTGGCTGTAGTCCTCCAACTAATTACTAATATTTCCGTTGGAAATGTTTTAGCTCACATATGAAGCATACTCCATATCAAATACACACGAACAAACTAGTTATATATCTAGCATTCCTTGGAATTATTTTTCCCACATTATCGTTAGTGGGGATATATGTTTGGAGCTATGAATAAATAATTCTCCTGATCACAACAAGAAAATAATATACATTTGGCATATACTTATCTTTGTTTTTGATTCAATTATTATTTCTGTGTGTTTTGACGTAATTACTTTCACATATTTATTGGTCCGCCATAAGATGGGAAGTAAATTGTCCTGTGTTCATTTTCGCGATCCGGAGGCATTTGAAGATTGCCCTGAATGTGTTAACTAACGTCACTATAACTATGTGTCCCGCTTAAAAACCTCCCTAAATTCATCAATTTCTGGAATAAAAACCAGTGATTACGAAACCTTGATTTTTCACCTAAAAATACCAATTTAGAAAAAGCGATTGATCTTAAGTCTTCATCATAGTCACTTTTTAAAGTTTACTTTCACCAACGGACGTAAGCGAATCTCTTTTGATTCACTGCCTATTTCTGTTCTTAATCTTCGTCATTCCAGATAATTAAATATGTTGCTCCACATATTCTCCCATCACTTAACAAACCTCAAATTGACTACCGGCTAAACTCCACACAAATGATAATGAGCTAAGTCGACTAAAAAACAAAACATGTGGTGAAGTTTGCGCAGACTTATCATCTAAAACTAATCCTCGTATTTGATTTCTTTGTGATGAGTCATTGTAAACATGGTTATTTTAACCCTTACTTTTCGGTCCACGACGTGGCACTAGGTTCTTGGAATTTTCAAACTTTGATAATCTTGACACTCGGTTGCACTTACCTCGGTAAACATTACGGTTATTTGAAAGTATTTTCGTCTTACGTATTCATAACATAGTTTGTTCAAAGTAAGTGTGGTCACTAGAATGAGGATTAACTACATTTCCAGGCAGTCTACTCTTTCGTCTTAATCCGGAAGATTTTAAAATAAAATTAATAAAGAGTAAAGGTACATGGCTGCAAAGCGAACAACATGAATGGATGTAATAATAGAAATGACGGACAAATAAGTATAAAACTAGTAAAAATGGCAGCTTGGTGGAGATGGGTTTCTGTCTGTTCTTTGTTTATGTTGACTCATGTAGCAGAACAATGCACTACATCAATAGGATATTAAGTGCCTTTATGTGGTGTTTGAATAAACTAATGATTGCTTTGTACTTCTTGAATGTTTGATTTCGAATTCTAAATACAGTACATTCGTTAGTGCTTGTGTGGTACTTCTTAATTCAATTGCGTTATCCCTGGGATTCTTAGTTCATACTATAATTCAAATACTTCTAATTATCATATTGGCGTCGCGATGGAGCCTGCGATGGAACAGTTAGATATTCATTCAACTTCTGAAGCTTTTGAGGATTATTTAGAAAGGTTTGAAATCTGGAGCATGACCAAGAAAGATGTTAAAAATGATAAGATTGTGGCACATTTCCTGACATTCATCAGAAGAGAAGCGTACAGCTTATTGAAAACTTTGGCATATCCAGAAAAACCTATCTCACTTCCTTATTCAACTCTTAAGGAGCTATTATTAAATCACGTAAAGTGCACTAGTTTTGAATGCCGTGAAAGGGCGAAATTTCATAAGATGATTCGTCAAAATGACCAAAAGGTTAGGGAATTCATCCTTGAATTGCAGAAACAAGCTGCCAAATGTAATTTTGGTGATCAACTTCATGTGCAACTGAGAGATCGATTAATTGTAGGAATTAACATACCGGGTTTGGAAAGAGAGCTGTTAAGAATGCCGAACTGTTCCTTTCAAGATGCTAGAACTGCGTGTATTAACTACGAGGCAGTGAATGAACTTGATATCCAGCCGATGAAGATTTCTAATACTTTGATTAGTCGTCATGATGAAATACAATCTCAGGGTCAATCAAACTTGCGTTCGTTTAACAATGATTCCTATTCTCGTGTAAATATGAAGGCTGTTTCAACAAGGAATTACAAAGCAAATCACAAAGGTGAGACCAAGTTTGGCAAATGTTTATCATGTGGAAAAATTCATTCTCGTAATTCATGTGCATTTCGTAATGCTAAACGTTTTAGATGTGGTAAGATAGGACACATTCAATCAGTATGCAAAGCTTTTATTCATTTTGCCTCAAGTAGTACTAAATCTTGTAATTTAGATCCCAGTGATTCAGCTGTTCCTAATGATCATTTATCTTTGTCTACTGTTTCGAAAGGTAATGCTCATATTCAAAAGCGATTATATACATTGCTTGGTTCATGTCATGACTTTATTGTTGACACAGGCAGTATAGAGTCCATTATTTCATTCAAGAAATTGAAATCTTTAGATCATAATGTTGTGGTACGACCCACTGAGGTATCAATATTGGAGATTACTGGACACAGACTGCCTATACGAGGATGTTGTGAGTTGCTAATAAGAGATGATAATTCTTCGTACATACCTTGTGAATTTTTAGTTAGCGAAACAGGACTGTCAATACTGGGCTTAAGGAATTTGAAAAGGCTTAAAGTGGAGCTGTCTTTCCTAGTTTCCAAAGAAAATTCTGATGCTTTACTTAAAGATTTGATAGCCACGTGTGCTAAGTGCAGTGGAGGTATGAAGATTCGGCCTATAAAACTTCAAGTACAGGGTGAACCAGTCTTTCTTAAAAGACGAATCATTTCTTATAGTCTTCGAGATGCAATACATAAGACATTAAACGATTTGTGTGCAAAAAGCATAATTGAATCGGTTCAGTCTTCAGCATGGGGTACTCCTATTGTTACGCCATTAAAATCGGACGGCAAGACTCCCAGAATATGTGGTGACCATAGATTAACATTGAACTCCCGTTTGTTGAAGCAAACGTGCACGACGGTAGAGGCTGAAGATATTCTAAATCGACTTCATGGTTCTGAAGTGTTCTAGAAAGTCGACCTAAAAGATGCTTATCTGCAAATCCCTTTAGATCAATCCTCATCTCTTTTGACGACAATTAACACTCCTTTTGGTCTGTTCAAATACAATTTCCTTCCATTTGGTCTAAGCTGTTCTCCAGCCATATTTCAGGAAGTCATGAATAAGGTGGTTAGTGGTCTTGAAGGTGTTGAAGTTTATCAAGATGATCTCATTGTCCATGGTTCTGATAAGGTAGTTCATAACCAGAGACTTATTGCCTTATCGCGTCATTTAATTGAGAAGAATATTACAGTGAATCCAAATAAGTGTTCATTTTGTGTATCTAATTTCGAATGTCTTGGATACCTAGTTGATGGCAATGGTTTTAGACCAGATATGAGACGACTAGCTCCACTGACAAATGCACCGTCTCCAAAAAATCTTACGGAACTACATTCGCTAGTGGGTGCTCTTCAATACTATTCCCGTTTTATTCCTAATTTTTCTTGTCGTGCAAATTGTTTATTTAATATTTTGACATCCAATTCATTTAAATGGGGTGAGGAACAAGAGTCATGCTTACGTAGTCTACTAAAGTTTCTTCAAAGTGATGCCGTTCTTCGAACTTACTCCCCTAGTGTACAGTCTGTACTTATCACTGATGCATCACCTGTGGGTATTGGCGCAGTTTTGGAACAGGAAGGTAGACCAGTTATTTGTGTTTCACGCAAACTTACTGTTACTGAACAAGGTTATTCACAGACTCAGCGAGAAGCATTAGCTGTGTATTGGGCTGTTAAAAGACTCCATAAATATTTATTCGGAAAGAAATTCACTATTGTTACCGATCATGAGGCTTTAAAGTTTATTTATCATCCTGAAAAATCTTTGGCACGTTCCTCAGCTGCTATGGTTGAACGATGGAGTATTGCTTTGAGTGCCTATGACTATACGGTTCAGCATAGGAGTGCCAAACAAATTCAACATGTTGACTACATTTCTCGACAGTCATTACAAGATAAACCTGTAAATACTTCAGACTGTTTGTTAGTGCAACCTTTACCAGTGAAACGTCCAGATCTCATTAGAGAAACTCGTAAATACTTTGGATGTATAATTAATGCTATACGGAAAGGTTGGAGTGCTAATTTGAAACGTAGATTTCCTATCTATTTTTCAAAGCGGGATGAGCTATCTACTACTCCTGATGGTATTTTGTGTTTAAATGATCGTGTTGTTATTCCTCCTTCATTGCGTAAATCTGTCCTAGAAGATCTTCATAGTGGACATTTAGGTGTTGAAAAAATGAAGTCATTGGCGAGGCTTACATGTTGGTGGCCAGAGATAAATGCAGATATTTGTCGTACAGCAAACAATTGTGAAAAGTGTCATAAGCTGAAAAATCAGCATGCGAAATGGACTCTATGGCCAGTATCGTCTGAGGCCTGGCATAGAATTCATGCAGACTATTGTGGTCCGTTTCTTGGCGAATACTATGCGCTTGTAGTTATTGATTCTTTTTCAAAGTGGCCTGAAGTTTTCTTCACAACTTCACCAAATTCTGACTTCACAATTCAAGCATTAAGAAAGGTGTTTAGTTGAGAAGGGGTTCCAATGGTGTTAGTAACTGATAACGGCTCTCATTTTGCTGCAGATGCAGTAACTACCTGGTTAAATGGTATAGGGTGCAAACATCTGTTTACTGCTCCCAGACATCCTTGTCCCAATGGTCAGGCAGAAAATTTTGTCAAGACGTTAAAAACTGCCATTGATTCTATTGCTGCCTCAACATTTAATGAGCTGGAGAGGGGAGTAGATACCTTTATACTGCAATATAGAAATGCCAGACATTCGGGGACGAAAGAGACTCCATCAAAACTATTAAAAGGAAGAACTCTTCGGTCGAATATGAGATATTTGGAGTTTGCAGAAGTTACGTATTATCGTGGCAATGATCTTCGACCATCCACAGGGATTGTTCTGAAGAATGTCGGCAAATCTATGGTGCGACTTCTAGATATCAATGACTTAAGTACACACAATCGACATGTTGATCAAATACAATTCCAGCAACCAGGTGAGTCTGTTCCGATTTCAGTTGTTAATTCTAATACTAATGAGTGCATTCTAGATAATACAGAGTCTTTATCCAATACATTGTCGGACAGACACAGCATGAACTTGAGGAGAAGACGTACAATTGATTACAGACACTTAGACTCTAATTTAAGCTGTGGCGGATGTGGTGTTTGAATAAACTAATGATTGCTTTGTACTTCTTGAATGTTTGATTTCGAATTCTAAATACAGTACATTCGTTAGTGCTTGTATGGTACTTCTTAATTCAATTGCGTTATCCCTGGGATTCTTAGTTCATACTATAATTCAAATACTTCTAATTATCTCACTTTATCACCTAAATAGCACTGACTGAAATCCCTGACAGTCGTTGTAAGATTATTTGTGCAGCGGGCTTTACGCGAAAGCCTACAGTCACAGTGGAGCGTCGGGTTACCTGTTCAGAAAAACAAAGCTTTTCAACAAACAATATAAGATAAAATGAAATGTAATGCCTATGCAAATTAAGCAGGTGGATGAATACTTGGACTCTATTGTGATGACATATACTTTGTTGTTTGAGGTCAACTCTAAACCAATCAAATTAATCTGCTACATTAGCTCCCCTCTAGAATCGACTTCCATAGGAACGTCGGTTTGATTAACCTATTTATCAGAAACACCTATCTTCCGTTTCCACAGCCCAAGGTAGAATTGCCGATTCACTCACTGTTAGACTTCCAATGAATTACGACTAGCTCCGTCAGGAATAGACTATAGTCCATAGACGTTTCTTCATTTACTAGTGCATTATCTTATTTTGTGGCATGTAATTTCTTCCACAACTATCGCTGACGGTTTGATACATGCCCTCTGGATGGTGATCAGAGCTTGCAAGAGAAAAACGGTGAGGAAATGAAACAAAAATATCTGAGGAATTGCAGCAAGCGGGCAACCTAACACCATGTTGATGAGGTACGATTTTTCCATGCTCTGTCTGGCTACTCAACTGCCTCACGAGTTGCCCTCAAATAAAAAAGTATAGAAGAATCTACTTCGAAAGCAATTATGAAAATCAATCAAAACTAAAGAACTGCATCACTGCCTGGGTAAAATAATAAGGTACAAAAAAGCAATGTAATGTCTATACAAAATTAGGACGTGAATGAATACTTGAACTCATTTATTTACATATGCGTAGTTGTTTCACATCAACTTTTAGCCAATCAATTAATTCTGCTACAAGTTTCCTAGCATCTACTCTTTGACAAACCGAGGTTGCGGTCTGCACTTACTTTCGTAGTTATATTTCTGATGGTTCCCGAGGGGTTAAGAAATGATGCAGCTTTAAGTTGTTATATGAATCTAGGCCTTTCTCTATGCGAACGTATCGCAACAGTGAACAATTCACACTGAACTATTATTATTTTGATGCCCTAGGGTCACAGTGACAATTGTGTCGATTTCGTCAGAAGTTGCATCCGACTGTTCAGTCATATGTTCTAACATGTGAAGTGCATTAGAAGCGACCGCAGTTTTTTGTCGTTTTGGCAAAGCTTATGGTGTTTTTAAAGATTTTGGTTGGGGATGTGAATGTTTGATCTTTCGTTTATTTTTAGTAGGACAAAGATTTTTTTAAGCTGTGTGATTGATACTGCGAAACTATGATAATTAGAAGTATTTGAATTATAGTATGAACTAAGAATCCCAGGGATAACGCAATTGAATCAAGAAGTACTACACAAGCACTAACGAATGTACTGTATTTAGAATTCGAAATCAGGCATTCAACAAAAACAAAGCAATCATTAGTTCATTCAAACACCACATCCGCCACAGCTTAAATTAGAGTCCAGGTGTCTGTAGTGAATTGTACGTCTTCTTCTCAAGTTCATACTGTGTCTGTCCGACAATGTATTGGATAAAGACTCTGTATTATCTAGAATGCACTCATTAGTATTAGAATTAACAACTGAAATCGGAACAGATTCACCTGATTTCTGGGATTGTGAACGATCACTATGCCTGTCGAATACTGAAATTACTACCTAGAATATGAACCATAGACTATCCTCCCCCACGAAATAATGTAGGATCTTCATATCCCCAGGTTATGAATAATGTGGCTTTATTTAAAACATCTTTCTCAATATGACTAGAGTAAACGTTGGAAGTGAATTCATGATAAGGACAAACAACAGTTGATATGGAATTATCTGAATTGTAATCAAACTCTAACTCATTTAATACTCGTGCTTCGCATCGAACGAGTTTCTCACAAGAAACAAATGCATCATGAGGACAAATAATATTTGATATGACACTAAGATTTGGTTCTTCTGAAATAGTTTCCTCAAATTTATTAAGAATGTCATTGCAGAGTAAAGGATCGTTAGAAAAATCAGCATCAATCAAAACTACATCAGTTTTTTATCATCATTAGGTTCATTCGAAATATTTTCACCAGATTTGCAAGAAATTTCACCAGAAATATGTGAATCATTAGGAAAAACCATATCTGGTACAATAACATGGGAAATCTGATAGGTTGATTCATTAGAAATTGTTGTCTCGCAAGAATCTTGAGTTTCATTTAACTCTGAACTGCTATATGACTCTAAACTGTCTTTTGAAATCGTCGATAAAGATAAATGATCATTATAAATATTTAAATTAATAGAATCAGAATCACAAGACTTAATATTAGTTGCAGCAAGATGAACAGTAGTATTACAAACTGACTGAATATGTCCGACATCACCACATTTAAAGCACTTACAATTACGAAATTTACATGAATTAAAAGGGTGGAACTTGCCACAAGAAAAACATTGACTAAACTTGTGCCCATCTTCGTGAACTGCACAACCTTGAGTATGCACTGGGATGTGTTGACGTAATATAGTGGAATTTTTTATACCCTCATAAATTATTTTACGAAATCTCCCTTTATCACTTTTGAAATTTGTATACTTTGCATAGTCTAGAAGTAGTTCCTTGAGAGTTGTATAAGGAAGAGGAATGGGCTTTTTCGGTGAAGCCAAAATTTTTAATAAACCATATGCTTCTTTTCCAATGAATGTGAAAAATGTGCCACAATATTAATATCCTCATCATCTTTCTTGGTCATGCTCCAGATTTCAAACCTTTCCAAATAGTCCTCAAAAGCTTCAGAAGTTGAATGAATATCTAACTGTTCCATCGCAGGCTCCATCGCGACGCCAATATGATAATTAGAAGTATTTGAATTATAGTATGAACTAATAATCCCAGGGATAACGCAATTGAATCAAGAAGTACTACACAAGCACTAACGAATGTACTGTATTTAGATTTCGAAATCAGGCATTCAAGAAGTACAAAGCAATCATTAGTTTATTCAAACACCACAGAAACCCAGATATATCCTCCAGATTTGTTCGGGTTGTCAAAGAAACATTTTGACTTAAGATTGAGGTTCTTCAATCATTATTAATTTATATGGTAGCTACTCTGCTGACCTTATTAGGTGTGGTGTAAGAAGTTGTGGTAACAACTATACCATACATCATATTCGAAAATACATTCAGCAAGTATTCAACATTTTCATATCGAACAAAAATCTAAACGACTCCAGAGACGAATACCTTAGGATTGATGCCTTGTTAGTTTATTTCAATGAGTTTTGATTTATGGTGTCAATTCAAAGTAGCGCTTTTTCAAGTTCTGTTTTTGTTTTCGAATATCATTTAACCTGTATATAGTTAGAGAGGCAAACAGAAAGTGTGGTGTTTCTAGACATTAGCAAATGAATTGTTTGTGGAAGAAAAGTATATTAATGTTATTAAACAGCTCCTTATCTGAAGAGTAAACTTTATCTGTATGACCATATATGAAGATGAATGCATTAGTTTAGAGTTGATAAAGATTTTTTAACCGAATAAAAAGTAGTTTTGTATGCATTTTTATCTTGTTTGCGAGCTGTTATCATCATTAGTGCAAAACTGAGTTTCGCAAAACGGCCTATCTAATCTTCCTATTATGGGGATAATTTTGTCCGTTTTGTGTAAATTTGAGGGAAGCCGCAATAGACGACCTCGGGGAAACAGAACAAAAGCTACAAATTTTTTCAGGTTTGTAGAACACACCTTGAGGAAAACTATCAAACTCCCTACAACTTTGGGGAAAATTTCTCCGCTTGATCAGTCAACACATTAATTAATACATTTTCAAACGCTCATATTTGATTTATCCAAGAAAAAGTATATCCTTTGGCTTGTATATAGGTTTTGTCATAATTTTAAACTATCGGTAAACGGTTTTGTGAACACCCTTCAATACTTAACAAAACGTTTTAATGTAATTTTAAAATCAAATTTACAGTTGATATCAGTTGTAAAAGTTATATTTGAAATCCTCTCAGTGATTGAAATTTAAATGCTTTGACTAGCATTCTAGACACAGAGTGTTTAGAAAAATTGTCAAAATTATCAAAGATAGATTAAGTTTGAAGCAAGTTTGCACCAAAATGTGCCGTTTTGTGCATAATATAAATTTTGTTCATTTGATATGAATTTTGTTCAGAATGCAACATTTTTAGGCGTATGTATATATGCGTGCTGTTTTGCTGAAGAGTTAGTGAGTTCCTTGGCTCATGCTAATGACTTTCATAATTGCTTTGCTTGTTAAAAAACTAACATTATACATAAACAAACCGAGCTTATTGAGTAAAATTTTAATGGAAACAGTAAGTTTTGATGTCAACTTTATAACAAACCGGAATAAGTTTGAGAATAGAATGAAAAAAACAGTCAATTAAGCTTTTTTACTTGTGTAAGCTAAGTGACAGGCTCTACGGATACGAGGAGATGCTTAGTATCATGGTTTATCTGTAAATCAGCAGTCACCATAGTTCAGCTAAGTGTTTTTTATCGCTTTTATCCTAACTGTTTTGACTCACTTATATTTACAGAGCTTCGTCTGTTAATCTTTATTGTCGAGCATTAAAACCGAGTGTTTATTTAAAGCATCCCAACTCAGTTTATTTTTCACGTAAATTATGTGTACGTGTTAAACAAATTTTCGAGCATCCTTAAAAGTAGTTTGAATACGTTAAGTGAAATTATCATCTCATATTGTTGTAATATTATAACTTTTCGTTGTTATGTATGTTTTTAGGTTCCTTTTACATTGCTTATCTGTTGATATTCAGGAATATACTTACTTTTAATATAAACATATACTTCATAAAATTAATAAATGTTGTTATCACGACTAGAGCAACTTTACCTTAGGCGTTCTAATAATCCAAGATTTAGAAAAGGACTTGCATCTTTGCGATGCGCAAGAACATATTCCGTCGCAATGGATCCCGAATGGATGGAACTGGCCAAGAAGGAATTGAAAGGCAAGGATCCAGAAACTCTTGTGTATAAAAACTATGAGGTGAAACAGCTTTTACATTTTAAATCTATAATCTTCTAGGGTATTAACTATAAACCACTTTATTCAAATGAAGATATAGCTGGACTAGTGAAAGAGGTTCCGGGAAAATTCCCATTTACTCGAGGTCCCTATGCTACTATGTATACTCAAAAACCGTGGACTATCAGACAAGTAACATTTTTTTGTTTTTTTATATCATCGTTTATACAAGTATGCGGGCTTTTCAACTGTGGAAGAAAGCAATAAATTTTATAAAGATAACATTAAGGCTGGGGTTCAAGGTCTTAGTGTTGCCTTTGATTTAGCTACACATAGAGGTATGTAGGCTCACATTGTGTGATGGGTTTTCCCCGAAGGTTATGATTCAGATAATCCTCGTGTGCATGGTGATGTTGGCATGGCAGGTGTGGCTATTGATACCGTCAATGATATGGTTAGATTATTCGATGGTATACCTTTAAACAAGATTAGTACATCAATGACTATGAATGGTGCTGTGCTTCCTGTATTGGCTTTTTTCATTGTTGCAGCAGAAGAACAGGTAATTTATGTTGTTTTGTTTTATGTCTACCCTTTAAACTATCTTGTATTATATTGCATTTATTGACGCTTGTATAAATAAAGTAAAACTGCGACAAATCCTAACCCTTAGTTTATCAATACTTTCGGCGGCCTAATATAGAGCAATCACTTATGTACACATCAACTATATTGGTGTAGCATTGCTGACTTTAATGATCTTAGCCGTGATTTCAGTTGATTTTTACAGGAAAGTTTAAGTAGATGTAATGTTGCACCTAGAACACTTAGTTTTGATGAAGATTCTTGATAAAACAGTAGTTTTAATAAATCGAATCCAACAAACAAGCGTAGACTCATATCAAATCTGATCAACACGTTATTTGTGAAGGATATGGATTTTACTGATTGTCCAAACCGAAGTTAGTGACCTGGTTTGTAACCAGCAGTCCAGTGAATGAAAGTCATTTATCTTAACCACTGACCAATCAATCCTAACTCCAGGTGGTTACGAGACTAAGTCAATGCAATTTGTTTAAGCACAATAAGGAAACAAGAAAAGCTATTTTACAATGATCATAACGTTGCTAACAGTGGTGGGAGACTGAAAATTTCAAAAATTATTGGGAAAATTTAATAGACCGGCGATTGTATTGCAAAATTATACTGTGGTCAAAACTTAAATTAGGCTAAATAATATTTTAATCGATTTCATAATTACATCACTGTTATGACCTGGTATTCGCTACACGATTCAAAAATATCAACGCAGTACTAAATAAGAACCTAATGCAGTTAGTTAAAGTACGCAATTACCCTTCTGTACTGTGTCCCTAATATTATTGATGCGATTTTTGACTATGAAGAAGAAAAAAGGAAGATAAGCCTGGTTTGTGACTACAAAAACATATTTTGATAAAAATACTGCCCTTTATGAACTGATTTCCCACCCAACTATTATTGATTACAATTAAACACATAACTTTAACGAATCTCTTACTAAAAAATGTCAAAACTGAGTGAGAACAATGGAGCTTACCAGAGTACAATATAACGACATATTGAAATAATGAATTACTGGAGTCGTTAAGATATAGTCTAACTTAAAACTAAACGATTATGGTGTTTAATCGGTCAATAATCGTTTTCCTGATCACTCCTTATCAATCATCTAACTTTGAACTCATCCACACTTATATCAAGTCTTATATTGATTATGCTTAACTGATTGACATATAACTTAAAACTTCTGATAAATTGTGATTATTGCAACCTTTCCATACAACACAGACATACGATCAATGTCATCACAGACTGATGCTACTTCTTGAACTGATCACTCATAATCTTATTTCAACTTGCTTGTGGGGAGTCTGCTGAGTATAATTAATCTATATTCCGACCTCCTGAGTCGATGAAAGTTTACAATCTTATCGGCTTTTTACATGGATGTAGTACTCCATGCTTAACACAGGGCGAACTTCTGCTAGTTATACTCAGTTTTTTAGAGGCAGATGGATATCCCGCTTTTGTTATCAGTGACTGAAGTCAATAAAATATAAATAACGATCTACCTTCTATTCAAACAGCCCGTCAGTCATCAGCCTACCAGGACGAACAGCATCCCACAGACAAGTGGTATAATATGCGGGTCTAGTTACTTAATTTTCTATTGTAAAGCCATAGAAAAATGTAAATTTATGGGGTGCATTTCAAAGGTTCGTACAGTCTCGGCGTATTCGAAAGACTCCATTTCGCAAGCTTTTTGGCTAAACGAGTTCATGTTTTTCAAATATTATTTATCAACAAGATATTTCCTGCGTAAGAGATCAATTTCTGAGAAGTCAGACAAAAAAATCATACTTAATTCGTATCCTTAAAAGAATTGAATAGTGATGTGGAAAGTTGACAAACTGAACAAATACTACCTTAGACAATCATTCACTGTGATATCTAATCACGTAACACAACTAATTCAGATGATTTTACACCCAGCTTCCAAACTCTGGTTGATATATCAATTGTCCCAATTTATAATTTCTTAACCACCTTAATGGTTGGTCCACGTAAACTTTCTGCTGTATGTCACTTTAAGTTTAGCTTAACCTTCTTTAACATGCTTAGAGTTGATATTTTATTATCCAGAAATATAAGTAATCAGTAAACAGATACAAAATAATGTGAGATTATGTATATAAGTGGTACAACATCCAGTAATAAGTAAATTTACATCCATCCCACAAATACATTGTTTTCAGATAAGCTTATGTAGGTTTCAAGATTTCAGTCCATTCAAATATCATGATAATTTAGAAAGGAGAAAGATAATCAAAGACACAAAATGATGACCTCATACTCAGAATCCGCTTACTTCTAGTAGAAAAAGGGACTTGACAATAGTTGACAGTCATTAAAAATTTTTTAATGGAGACTAAAAACAGAATAAACAAAAATCTAAAGGAGTTGTAAAGTAACGTAAATGAATTTATGTGTATTATGTCGACTGATCCCTACTTCTCAAACTTAGGGTCAACAACCATCAAGTCCCAACTACTAACATCATTTCAGCTGGGTGGTCTGAATTATTAAAATTGACACATCTTCACTCTACATCACTGTAAGAGTAGATGGACTAAGGCTAACAGTGGAATAGAGGACCCATATTTTGTCCCATTTGGGACAAGTCAGCTAGATGTACTCTTGACCCAGTGCTGATATTTACATTTTAACCTGTACCCAGTAGCTTTCACTTTAAACGCGAAAGCATCATTAATGGTGGTATAAACTTATCCATTGAACAATTCAGTGGCTATTTGACCTTAATAACCCAGTGGATAAGAGGTTGAAGTTTGAAAAGAAAGGTACTTGGGTTTGGACCGCAACATAAAAATCAATAGTGGGATCCACGAATATTCATCTGGAAAGTAGCAAATAGGGAGAAATATGCTTTCTGTTAGTCACAATCCATCAATTCCAAAAACTTTACAACAAAATGGCCATATTGTGGCAATTTGCACGAGATGCACTTATCTAGACGAAGATTGATAATATTTCAGTATCAACAACGGGCTAATTCAATCACTCATTATTAGTGATATTTACCGTAAAACTTCTTTTCTACGTATTGTAATAATCAAGCGTATAAAACCTAAACGCTTTTAGACTAAATAACAATATACTAATCATAAACATTCATTCTACCTTTTGATTATATTAGAGGGGAACTAGTTGGATTAACAACAGTTCTTAATAGTAATTTAACGTGACAAAAAGGTGCTTTTATTGATTTGGATGTCCCCATTAAGGCTTTTAGATTTGTATCAGTAATTTTTAGTAATTATGAATTACTGTTAGTAGCGCAATCTAGGAGGCGCTTTTCGTCATATCTGAGACTCATTAGTTGAATACATCTGCCCCATTCCGGCATTGATATTCACACCGGGACTCAAACTTAATATCTTTTGATTCAAATATCAACTGGTAATTAATAATAACATAAAAGTGATCTGCTTAGAATGCTCATATAACAACAACAACTAAGCATATATATATATATATATATATATATATATATATATATATATATATCAGTAAACTATTTTTATTTGTGGTAAAACCATTATTCTTCCGTTCAATGAATCTTTATAGGGTGCAAAACAATCGGAATTAGCGGGAACTATTCAAAATGATATATTAAAAGAATTTATGGTCAGAAATACATATATTTTCCCACCAAAACCATCAATGAGAATTATTAGTGATATATTTGCTTATACAGCCAAAGTAAGCATGCACTTATTCTCTATTTTAATCTATTTTATCTCTTATTTTCTTATGATATATTGTGAAAAGTTTACATTGATCTTTCTTACGATTTCTTAAAAATTATATATATATATATATATATATATATATATATATATATATATATATCTTATGGGTCATATATGCAATCGACCTATATATTTAGGACATTATTATTCTAGAAAGTTTTAAAAATTGGTTTCTTAAGTATTTAAAGAAAATAGTAGGTTTATTTGATGCTCAGCATCATTTATGGCACCAATGGAATGCCTAAATGTCAATCAATTATGATAGATAATGTAGCTGATTTGAAAGTATTCTCACAATATGTTTCTTGTTTATGAAGATAACAGCTGAATAGGAGATGATCTGAAGGTTAAATTGTACATGTAATGATTTGAAATGACTAATTAGCTATTCGTAGCTGATTCTTGTAAATGTCGGTGATAAATCTTCTGACTGGACGCTTAAGTCGGTTTCCTTAGCTCTTTTAATGACCCCTGGCTAACTCTACACAACAACGTGAACACAAGAGCGAAGGTGCGTAATATGAAAAGAATTCCTCATACCAAGGTTAGTTAATGTACAGAAGACCTAGGGTATTCATAGTATATCAGATGGCCTTGGGTTTCTGGAAAGTTCTGAAACCCTACTAAACATTGTATCAGGATAAGTAATCGTCCAATCAAAAATGTGGCATGTGACTTCACTTTCTAGATGTTTCTGAGAAGCTTCTATTCAGTGCCGATAGGATAATATGTTTCTCAGCGTTTTCAGGGCCTCTTTGATCTTTTTTCGAAGAATTTTTCCGGTCTCCTCAACAGCTGGTAAGTACATATCAGAGTCAATAAATTTTGAAGTGATTCTTACAAATCATGAAGTTAGGAATTCCAAATCAAATGAATGTATGTCTTTCTTTAACCATCTTCACTAAAACCAATATATCAAGTTTTGACCAATATATTTTAAGAAGGGTAGGGGTTCAAATTGAGGTTATATATTCATAAAATAACTGACTAACTAATCAATCTCATGAAATAACACGTTTATCAATTATCTCTTGTGTTTCATTGCTTTTCTTTTTACTCTTAATCAACTCTCATATCATCCATAGAATATGCCCAAATTTAATTCAATCTCTATTTCTGGCTATCATATGCAAGAAGCTGGTGCAAGCGCTGTCTTAGAAATGGCTTATACTATTGCTGATGGTATTGACTATTGCCGATTAGGTGTTAATCATGCTGGTTTAAATATCGATGCTTTTGCTCCACGTCTGTCATTCTTCTGGGGTATTGGAATGAATTTTCATATGGTTAGTTATTAGTTATATATATAACTAAATAATGGATAAACCTTTGTTTGTTTTCTCCCACTATTGGCCGAATCAGTGTCTTTTTTTTCAATCGATCCATTTTTTTCTACATATTTCATGTAGTTTGAACATTGTCCTAAAAGTAAATGTTGAAATGTTAATCTGAGGAGTCTGAAACTGGAACGTGAATTCGAATTCAATTTATTCTTACTTTTAACTTGTGTTTTTAGCATAGATAATTAAAAGCAAACAGAAATTACGGTTCTTGTAAGCTTATGCATGTTGCATTTATTGATTAAGACATATACTCATCTGTTGAGATCACTAACAGATTAAAGTTAGGGATTAATTGAAATCTAGAAAGCACTGAATAACTGCTGGTTTATCATATGCTCATTAGTGACTAATTTCGAGACGTAATTGCCAGAAATTTGATATACTCATCTAACTGATCAAACCTCACTAAGAGTGTGAAACTGTGTTTGAAACACTGACTTATTACTAAAAGTTTGATCTAAATAGAAAACACGCATTTTTTTATACTTGAACAAACATATTTAACATAATCTATATTACTTTTCAAAGTGTACAACGACCGTACTTCTGTAAATAATCCTGCTAACTAGGCCAACTTGATTGCGGAATGTGTTAAGATTGTGTTGACTTTGAATGCTCTACGTATTTACAGTTATACATCTAAATAGAAAAAACATCTGAGAATTTATACAGCTTTAATGATTTGTTTTACTTCACTGGAAAGTCATAATTGTCTCTTTATTGATCAAAGTCATTTTTTACTTATCAACTCACATATCGAAAATTCTTAGATGGAACTTTTGCATCATCTTAAATTGAAGTGTAACTAATCGTTCCGTGTCCGTTCATTACGTTATCGTTTATAATTGTTGTTGACTTAGTTACAAATAAAAATATCTCATCACTGATAGTAAATATGTAAAAATGGGTGCATCCATAAACGTGACACCAGTTTGAGCGTCATCATTCAAAGTTTCAAATCAATAGTTTCAGTTGTTTTGTAGATATCATCTACATAATCTATCATTTCTGTATATACTACTCATATCAACTCTTCGAAATTTTCTGAATTAAGATAAATCAGTCAAAAATGAATTTTGTTTTCATGTAATTACATTTTTTTAGCCAATGTCAAATAGACAAATATACATCGAAAAAAAACGTTTGAAAATGTTTCCAAGCGTTGAAAGACCCAAGTCATAACTCAAAGGGTAATAAAAAATAACCAGCTGAAAATAGATTATAGATGAGAAATAATTATTTACTTGATTAATGTTAAGAAAAAGTGAATCAAACTAGGCTGTAGCAACTTTTAAAATCAGAAAAAAAATTATTTTTTTGTTTAGAAAAAAATTGCATAAATCAAGATAAAACAAGGATCTGGATATTCTTACCAATATAGCCTCTAAAACACCAACCAGAATTCGTTCAGCACTAATATCCTTGAGTTAATGCCAAGCTCTTATCGGTTCACAATTCTCTAGCTGAAATTATAATATATGAGTGACCTGTTGAGCGATGTTTTAGTATCCTTGACAATGTTCACCTACTTCCTAGGGTTAAATGACGATTATAAATTAGTGTTAGGAATTTATTAGGGTTTTCATGACGAAAATGGTATTTAGTCGTATGGTCAAATAAATTACTCAGCGTAATTCAAGACCTGATATCTTAAATCTGATTGGCTCAACCATAAATTAGTTTCGCCGACGTAGTTTACATACATGCAGATCAGACCGTATCACACCATAAAAAGGGAAACAATTGTACATGATCCAGCCAAAAAGTTTCTGTGAGTATGGAGAGACTATGAATTATAAACTAATAACATATTAAGAATAGTGAATCATACAACAGTAGTAAGTGAGTTATTCAAAAACATGGCAAAGGGAATATTATATATATATATATATATATATATATATATATATATATATATTAATAGTTCAGATCATGAGTCAATTGAAGCTAGACCACCATGGAAAACCTGGAAGCACCGGACGACTGTTTCGTCTTATTTTGCGCATCCACAGCATTGCTGAGGAGTCCCACAATCGGACGAAACGGCCGTACAGTGCTCTCAGGTTTTCAATGGTGGTCTAACATTCATCGATTCATGATCTCAACCAAAAACTTAACAATCTCCACAACCTCCTACTGATAATTTGTTTTTAAACAAAAATTTACAAGATCAATCATCAGAAGTTCAAAATGGTAATTTTATTACACTTTAATGGTCTTAGCAATTTACCATATGTTTTGTCCATATAACTATTCCTGTAATGAATTCACCTTCTTTCTTTTCCTAACTACCTACCTTTCTGATATATTTTATTGGCTAAAAAATATCATACGTAATTTTTCAGGAGATTGCTAAAATGAGAGCAGCACGACGAGTTTGGGCGAAATTAATAAAGGAGAAATTTCAAGCGAAATCACCTAAATCTTTGCTACTTCGTGCTCATTGTCAAACCTCTGGATGGTCATTAACAGAACAGGTCAGTTGTTTTTTATTGTTGTCGCTGTTTTCGTTTGGAGGTTTAGGTGGAGGTGTCGTATTCATCAGTATGATATGTAAATTATGTTACAGGAACAATACCATATTATTGGAATTAACGGATAGGGGCTACGTTTAAGTAGAAAGAACAAGCACAAGTGATTATACATTCGACATCGTCTTGATATTGATCAACAGCTAGACTGATTTTGCCTACTGTTTCAATGATGATAGTTTTTAGGATTTATCTTGTCCACCAGCCTTAAAACTAACTATTAAAACTTGGGGATTTATGTAAATGTTTCTAAAATTTAGTAATGTGGCCTCTGAATCAAGACAAAGCGTCATCCCATGAAAACCTTGAGTGTTAGATTGACCCATGTACGTAGATACAGACTATCTGGTTGTGGAATGCACGATAAAATGAATCGATGGCTAGATACTTTAAATGACATGACTCAGAATTAGTCACAACGTGTCAGATGTATTCATTTTTATTTTAACTTAGATCTGTAGTTCCAGAATTTCCCCATACATACATTATCATTCTGTGTCCTTGAACCCCATTCTCATTGTTTGATCTATCCTATTATCATTGATATTATATTATACTGACTCCTTTGCTAATTATTGTGTTAATTTCATCTCGCCATCCCTATGCGATATATGATCTTGACCTAATCTATATATATTACAGGATATACGTTGATTATGACCGTCAAATTGAGTGTGGTGTTTTAACATGAATATTTTCTTTCTTTTCCATGTTTTTTTCATTATTTCTTTTATATTTTTAGGATCCATACAATAATATTATTCGTACTACTATCGAAGCAATGGCTGCTGTATTCGGTGGATGTCAATCATTGCATACAAATTCATTTGATGAAGCACTTGGACTGCCAACAAAATTTTCTGCACGTATTGCTCGTAATACACAAATTATTATTCAAGAGGAAACAATGATTACTAAAGTTGCTGATCCATGGGCTGGCTCATTTATGATGGAAAAGTTGACAGCAGAATTAGAAGCAGCTGCTTTAAAAGAAATCGAAGAAGTGATTTTTCTAATTAATTTTCGTAGAGAAGTTTTTTAATACTAACCTTTTTGCCATTTACATCATGAGCTTACTCTAGTTAGGCATCCATTGGAAACCAGGAAATACCAGACAGTTATTCTGTCCTAGTGTGGGTTTCCTCAACACGATCCCACTGGCGATCAAATCCAAAACTTTGAGATTTAGACTTGAGTTCTTCATCTTCTGATCACTGATACACTATCAGTGACATATCACAACCATCTTCTAATTTCACTGGTGGATTAGTGTTTCACATTCGACGTGGCTAAAATCCACTGGTCATGGCGTTTCGTGGAGAATTACCACTGAAAACTCATCTCTATTAATATTATAATTATTGTCATTTACTATTCTAAGGATTTGTGGAGATTGTTGAATCCCATAGTTTACATCACGAACTGAGTGTAATTAGACGATTACATGTTCTCAACAATTATACTATTATTATTATTATCTTAGTCATTACCTAAGGTTAATTTTACATTTTACTTTTTCATAGATTGAACACATGGGTGGAATGGCTAAAGCTATTGAGTCCGGTATTCCAAAATTACGTATTGAAGAGTGTGCAGCTAAACGACAAGCGGCTATCGATTCCTGTCAAGGTTATTACTTGTTTTTTACTTATTATTTCTATAATGACTAATGTAATCCTGACTGATCCGTTTTTCATACAAGATCATTTCCTTTAAATCTCAAATTAATGTATTAGAAGAGAGAACTTCTGAACAACTGTTTATATATGCTTATGTATCATTAACGAACCTATAAGTGTTATATACAAGTTATTTAGTCTATCATAAGTAGCATAGAACCTCGGATTTATTTATATCGGTTCAAGCTGCCACATTATATCAGCACAGTATCAAAAAAGTCCAACAGTATTAGAACTAATAACAAAATCAGTAGTAGTAGAAACTAATCAACAATAGTCAATATCAATTATTAAGATCATGAGTCAATTGAAGCTAGACCATCATGGAAAACCTGGAAGCACTGGACGGCCGTTTCGTCCTATCATGGGACTCCTCAGCAGTGCGCATCCACGACCTCACCCCCTGCGAGATTTGAACCCAGGACCGGCCGTCCAGTGCTTCCAGGTTTTCCATGGTGGTCTAGCTTCAAATGACTCATGATCTTAATCATTGAAATTACTACAACCTCCACAAAACCCCTTCTGACAATAGTCAATATCATTTGAGAAAAGAGAATAAGTTCATGGAGTAAAAACTATAAGAGTATTTTCAAACCCAAGGTCTAAAGGAAAATGAATCGCGGTTTAAAAATCCCCATAGAATTTTCAAAAATGAAGAATATTTGAGTGAACAATTGTTTTCAATAACTTCATCATCAGGCTCTACAGTTATAAGTCCATAATTATGATATTTTACAAAGGCCAAAACAAGGCATGCATTAATACTAACCTTGTATCTGACTACTTGATATCACGTTATGATTAGTAATCGATATAAAAGTGGGCTTAGTTCAAGAATGTATAGGAATTTATTCAACATCTCATATACAATTGAAGTCAGTTTGTTTTCAGAAAAGTAATTGATACCTTCTTTCTCTGCATTTCTTTTTTAAATCTTTTCTGCTCTTTGCTCTTTTAACCTCAGAACATAGTCTGGACAAAGATCTTATATGGAGGAATATTTTGACAACTGACATACGAATGAAAAGATGAGGTAGAATTATGCAGACTAGCGCATATACTTCACACTTTAATAACCTTACATCATAATTCAAATTACTTGTGAAGTACGAATTTTTGTACTTGTCTTTGAATCATTCGGTTTATTTGTAGTATAGCTGTAACATAGCCATTTAAATTATAGTAGCTGGGGCTAGTTGGAAGTTAGGATGTATGACCTAATGGATGAAGATCACCAATCTGTTAGATTGAAGTAGAAGTTTTAAAACTAGTCCATGGAGGATTATTATGAATATTTTTACTACACATTTATTCAGTACTTGGTTTATTACATTTTTATGTTGTTATAATTGTAAGCCTTCGTTTCGCTTACTAACTGTTGATATATATATATATATATATATATATATATATATATATATATATATATATATATATATATATATAAAAGCGGTTTCAATTAATTATACTCCTACTGCTCAGTTTTATATCACATATGACCTAGTTATGTATAAATTATTGTTGTTTTTTTTTTTTTTTTGATGATGCGTTATAGTCATGTAATCGTTGTGTAATCTTATGAGTATTCGAGTCGGGGTGACAATACAGTGGTAGGAAAGTAAATCTTCTTGGTGTTTCGCTGTTCTGACTCACTGATGGGTATAAAAGGAGCTGTATGGACTAATAGGAATTAATATTTCTAGTGGTTGTCACGAATAATTTATAAAGCAAATTTTATACAATTAAATTGATTCTACAGGGTTCTAATAAACTGTTTCATTCAAATGTATATAATTTTAGGATGATTTATTGGACATTATCAAAATCAAACTATTTTTAAAATATACAATAATGAACTTTAGTTATATATTATTTGATGTTAATTCATATGAACAAATAAATTCCAAATTATAGTTGGTTTAGTGAACAAAAACAAAAACAGTCTTTCAAACAGTAATCAATAATAGAGACAGTTACATTGATATCGGTTCAATCTATCGATCTACATAAGTAATAAAAGGATAAACAACTACAAGGTTAAATTTTGTTTTTGGAAAAACAATTGGTTCACTTATATGTTTTACTGTATATTTAGTGATTAACTCTACAGAAAAATTGTTGATTATATCAGAAGTTATTATTAAAAATAGTCTTATCGAATTTGTTACAGCTCATTTCTTTATAGCGATGTTCTCTAATAGTCGTGTGGAGTAGTAGCTCTGGGATTAGAAAATTCAGTTTTCAGCTATTACATCCCAGGTTTGAGTCTCGTATCAGTGGCCTAGAGGTTAAGTACTCATTGTGAGACCATAGGTTGCGAGTTTAATTATCGATTGAGTCGTGGTTGGATAATACTGTGGAGTTTAAAACAGCTTTCCAATGCTTTCTAGTTTTCAATGGTTGTTTAACTTAAATCGATTCGCAATATCGATAGCATTCCACAATCTCTACAAACCTCTATACTGATAAAATTTATTAATTCAATAATCCCTTCATCTTGTTTTATCTCATATTTCAGTATTGCGAATAGTAACTATATTTTGCATATTTTCGACTTTTCTTTCTTTTAATCACAGAGGTTATTGTTGGTGTAAATAAATATAGATTGGAGAAAGAAGAACGCGTAGATGTACTCGTAGTAGACAATACTAAAGTTCGTGAATCTCAAATTGCAAAGCTTAAAAAAGTTCGCGCTGAACGTGACCAATCGAAAGTAAGTTGAACAGTTGTTTAAGATTTCAAACCCTTTTACCATTAACTGTCTGTCATTAACCACATTTAACTTCATCTCCTGTTAAAAGTTTGTAAATAGTTTCCACTTCCTAGTTTCAACGCTATAGATCGATCCTTCTTAGGGAATCTGAAACAGAAAACTGAGTTAGGGATGGTCTTGACGATCTGGGAGCGTGATTTTTTAGCTTATAGGACAACTACTTGATACTGGTCATACGAGTAGTTTTAGATTTGCTAGCTATGTACTTTTTGGACCTTACTGCTGGTGAAAGAAATCCATGGACCAAGGTGAAATGTGATATTTTCAGGGTTGACATTTTTTAACCTCTTTCTTCCCTTTTAAGGTAGCAGCATCTCAACATACGCTAGTTTTTTTTAAGTAAACTGCATATTGGCATTTCAACTCTGAACAGTTCATAGTACGACTTCTCCTTCGAACACTCTTTCAAACCGACCTGAGTGTCATGTTAGGACCTAAAGAAATGAGTATTCCAGTCAATATATTTCGATTGAGTCATAACGATATCCAAGCCCAACCATTACGTCAAGATTACAGCTATGGTCGATGTGTGGTGTAGTTATTTCAAAAGGTGCACTTATGTGTCAGGTTCTGACTGACCGGTTAAACCTCAACTCAGTATTTCCATACATATGGCCAGAACCCTTTAGGGAACACTTTGACTTGTCTTCAATAACAATTAAGTTACCCACTATCTTCAAGCAACCTGGATGCAAATTGATGTAAGTCTCCCACCTCTTTGTGAAGCTGAGAAAGCTATCGACAATCTAAAGCGAGGGAGAGCAGCAGGACCTAATGGATTAATCTCATTTTAATGGCTTTGATAGCTGATTGTTCCAGTTTATAAGAGAGCACAAAAATCTTCATATGATAATCATAGAGGAATCAGTTTGACGAATGTAATATCTAAAATATTACCTTCAATAATACTTTAACGTCCAACTAGAGCTCGTGAAGAAAAAACATCTGAATACCAGTCTGTTTTTACACCTGGACGTGTATTCACATATCAGATATTTGATTTGGTGAGCCAATCAAAAGAACCCAGATGGGGTCAATCAACGGCAATTCGAAGTGACTCGAAGGACAAGTACATATCATTGGCAAAGCAATAGATTCATTTATAAGGAGTAAAGATGTCTGTATAAAAATGAGAATTTGTGCGTTTACTTCGGTAGCCCAAGATACTTTCTCGTCCATTCTTGTGTTCTCACTGAAGTAGACCTTTGGGGCGTTAGTGCGTAACATGTCATGTATCAGTATCAGATTCCAGACACTGCCCATCATAACAATAATCACACTGCGATAGTTCATATAACACAGACATACTTTTCGAAGTCCAACAATAATTGTTTTCCTTGACCTTAAGGCGACGCTCGGCTGTGTTGATCGCAAGGTTCTGTGACAATGTTTGTCACTGAAAAACGTACCACATAAGTACATTAACCTTGTACACGTTCTCTAATCGAATACTATTGGTCAATTTAGAACGTATGTTGAACATTCACCGGAAGTGGTTACTTTAAGTTTGTCCGTTTTCCTTATCTTTAGTTAACGTTGTCGCATACATCCTTTAATAGGTAACGCTCTCATAAAAAAAATTTTCAGTGAGTGATCCACCAGGAGATTCACTTATTCACTTAGAATATGTTGTTGATATAGTTCTGTTTGGTGACAACACTGACAGAATACAGTCTTTTAACTATCTTAAGCAACAATACAAGCATGTTTGGGATGTGATTCTCTCACTCAAAATGCAAATTGAAGCTTCAACATTTACCTGTATCAGCGCCAGCTTTAATGATAAAATGTGAAGTAGTTGTGTGTATCAAACACTTCACCTACATTCAGAGTCTCATCACTCATGATGGTCTGCTGTCTGATGAAATCTAGACACGGATTCACAATGATCGATTCACTTTTGTCTACTTGAATCACTTGTTGCATGGGGCGAGAGATCCATCTTCCGATCAAACAACCAGTTTACCATGCAGCGTTTCACTCCATCCTACTTCATGTATGTGAAACATGTTCGTTAAGAATAGAGGATATTCGTAGTTTATTGGTATTCGACCACAAGTGTTTTCGAAGCATGTCTCGTGTATTTTGAGATCACTGGGTAAGGGATGATTGAGTTGACGATAGGATACTATGTAAGTATGGTAATACGATTGATGAGGTAGTAAATCTTTATCAAATGGTATTGCTTGGACATGTCTTGCCCATGCCCAACCACCGATAACCTCCGACGTACGATGTTGTTTAGTGTAGGAGTAAGTTTAAAGGAAACTAGGAACAAGCCGTAACCAGTGATTAAAGAATTTGAATGATATGATTCAAAATCATTTGGAATGATATTGGTCAATCAACTCTGAATTTTTCCCAGATTCTAGGCTTCTCAATTCCTCAACTTGAACCGGTATACATACATATGTGGTTTTACCTTAAATTTGACTGACTCACTAAAGAGAGTGCTAATTTTGTAACTGCCTGGAAATCTTTTTAACAGAAGTAGTTTTGATAACTTTTTTGCGTTTGAAGAACGAGATGTTATTCATTTGTTTTTTTTTCTAATATTCTAAATTTAATAACCTTGTACCTGGTGTTCATAAATAACCTAATAACTTTAGCAAAGTGTTTAGTGATTTACTTACATTAAATTTTATTCATAATACTTCTTTATATTTCTTCGGGATTTAATATTTTATCTTCCTGTTTATACTCATTTTTCGTACTGTCATTTGACTTAACTAACCGAACAACTAGTTATACAACACATCTAATATCATGTTTGTCTAGTCGTTAAAGTTAAATGAATTCTGACGGTTAAGTTACAATGAGGTCACTAGTCTAAGTGACTTAACATGGCATGCACTGTGTTGTGATGATAGATGGTTGAAGACAGTCAGCAGAAAACCCTGAATCTAAGTTTAGTACTAATTGTCACTCATCAACAAAGGATACTTGTAATCTTAAGGCGTCTAATACTCCCTATGTTTTATACTATACGATTGTTGTATTTAAGCCGCGATTGACCTCCTTTAGGATATCAATATTTATACTGATGGATCAACCCATAAAGTTATGACTAATCCCTTGTAAGGTTACATTTAAAGAGAAAATTCTAGTCAAAAGTCAAACATGTCTCAATGCCAATTACAGGAATACAATGTGTCCTTCTATTTCGTTGTTAGTTGTTATATTTCTTTGTACATATGTATATCGTCTCATCAATCTCTTATTTTGTAACTTGTGCACAAATTTATTCTGCAAGTCATTTATTTTATTTATTATTTTAATTCATAGAGTTTTATCTTGTTCTCAGGTAAGTTTGAAATGATTTTGATTTTACCGCCCCCCCTTCTAAACCTCTTAATATTTAGTTTTTTCTAAGTTGTTTTGAATTCTCAAATTACACTAATTTCTTCATTTCATTTTTTTCAATTAATTTTTTAACTTGATTAAATAAATCCAACCAACTATGTTATTCAAAGACAATGGAAGATGGTTGGACAATGTCGTAATGTGAATTAAGTTAAAAATTTATACACCAATGGATGTCGGCTCAGTGGTTTAGAAGTTAAGTGTCCGCGCGGGGTCGAAGGTCCTGGGTTCGACTCACGTGTGTGGAATTGTGGACGTTCACTTCTAAAGAGTACCATGGCAGAGTGAAACGGCCATCCAGTGCTTTGAGGTTTTAATAGGGGTCTCATATTGATCGCTTCATAATTTCAATGAAATTCAACAATCTGCACATCCTCATGCTGAAGATTACCTTTGATAGTGTTGAAGCGTAATAAAAAATCTAACCGTATGAAACTCAATAATGATCATAACCAAGTTCTGAGTCTCACCTGTTTCTTTTTAAATCAAGGCTAATAGTTCAACCTGCTTGAGCAAACTGTAATAGCCGGAGCATTGTAATGTATTACTAATGATTGTTTTTCATGGGGTCTTGGTCGAAGGCTAGACTAATTCATAGTACCGAACTTCTCTCAATCTATTTTGATTTGAGTCGCCAGGTAGTATTTCCTACCAGCCGTCATATTTTCAGTATGGCTCACAGCCAACTGCACGACTATATGCCAGCTTAATTAGTCAATAAAATAAAATTTATTTTTGTTTTTGACAGTGATATTTTTAACGTTATTTTTATGTTTTCTTTAATCCACACATTCACACACATGCGTACCTACTCTATTAGGCTGATTTATGCTTAGAAGCAATCAGTGATGCCTGTTCGAGTGATGATCGTAGTCAAAATCTGTTAGCATTATGTATTGAAGCTGCTCGAGCACGTTGTACCATTGGTGAGATAACCGATGCAATGGTTAAAGTATTTGGTCGTCATCAAGCTACTGATCATATTGTTTCAGGTGCATACAAAAGTCAATTCAGTGCAGATGAAGAATGGAAGCAAGTTATCAATGCTGTCGATGTAAGAGACAGTTACATTTTTGCTTTGTTTTGTTTATATTACTTTTTAGGTCATTAAGTGTGCTTTTGTTTTTTTTCTCGGTTTTTAATTATTGAAAAGCTGTAACTTATGCGAGTAGTATTCTATTTGTTTATCAAAAAATATTCTATTAAAATTAAATAAACCTATAAAGGATAGTCAATTCTTCGATGACACCATTTCTTGACGTTGTAATCATCCAAACCTGTGGATATTATTGAAGGATTACGTGGTTCCTAGTTTCTAGAAACTATTTTCCCCACAATCTAATTGTGATCAGTAATAGGTTGGTGTTTTTTAGTTCACATCACGGACTCATATTGATTAGACAACCACTGAACCATGAATAGTTGTTTCACCCCAGGATGACACTTATCAGCAGTGCGTATCCATGATCTCACCTGAAGTCTAACCCGAGGCTTTCAGACCTCATAGTTAGTGCTCAGCACACATGCTGTGTATTGATGAAGGGATATAATAAGAAAGTGATTATAACAGGACAGTTGTTTTAATTCCACTTGACTGATTTTATTATCTAGCGTGGATTTTACAAAATTGGATTTTCAACAGTTTAGAAGTTAAATCACTCAGTACATTGATCCACCTTAAGTTTCATTGTTGTAATATGGTATTGATTTTGCATATTCTCAATTAATCCAGACACTTCAACGTTGATTTGTCCTAATTCTGATTTATTTGAGGAATTTCAAATGTTTTGAACGGAGTGTGATGATTTATAACTTGTTATAAGATGTGAATAACTTATTGTGAAAATAAATTTTTATGAACTGTGAACTAAGTCAAAACTCTTAAGTAATCATGGAAGGTGGTTAGGATATGTATTACTTACAGCGATCTCAGCAGGTGATGTTTACTGATGTAAGAGTGAGTTGAAAGATAAGGTTTATCAAACCAAAACTTGACATCAGTCCATACAGCTATTTACTCTTAAACTGAGCCGCGTTGGTAGGTGTAGACTATTTAATTGGGATTTTTCTCAGTTATCGTAACCAATGGTTAAAGACATTAGATGATATATCTCAGAATTGACCACACTGACTTAGATGTATGCACTCCATATTTTCCTCTAGATTTCGGATTACAGTATTACTACTTACTTAGATTTCCATTATGTTTTATAAAACCATATTGTCACTGTTTAGTCTGTCTCATTATCACTGCTTCTACAACTATGCTGACTCGTTTAACTTTTATCCTGTTAATTTTACGTGATCAAGCCAATGTTATACGGTAATTTATGCTAGTGCATATTTGCGTGATACTCAACATTGATGATGTCTGACAAGCAAAAGACTTGACTCAAAGTACTTAGTTCATAAATTTGTACTTAACAAATAAGATTACTTGCCTATTAACCAACACTTGTTACCCTTCGTGGAGGAGCATAGGCCAACCACCAGCATTCTCCACACAACTCTGTCCAGGGCAGTCCTTTCCAGTTGCTATTCATCATTTTCATGTCTGCTTCCGATTCCTAACGCGATCTGTCCCTTGGTCTTCCTTCCCAAGTTAAAACTTGTCTCGTGATGCAGTCCTGTTCAGCTCTAGTGTCTTTTCCTAGTTTCCCTTTCAGTTGGAAGCCTATTTGTTCTCTCCCACAATAGGCTGTTTCTGATGGTATCTGGTCAACTGGCATTGAGTATCATTTGAAGACAATGATTTATAATTACTTATACATTTTTGACGGTGGTTGTGGTGTAGTGAACAAGAACACCAATGGGGACAATTGAATGTATCCAACAATAAACTACAGAACTAGTTAGTAAAACCTAACAACCATATATTAAATGCTCAATTTGCAAAATGTCCATCAGTTGTTCCAAATGACTCAAAATTCCTTTGTTCTTACATTTTCACACAAATTGCATGCTGTCTTCATTCTTTACTGTTCGGTCTTCTTGTCTCTCTGCTGCCAGACATTCTGTTCACGACAAACATCATTTACTACTTTTGTCTACATAAGTAGCACACACCACACTCGTTCTCGAAGTTTCAGCTTCGTACAGTGGAACTGTCTTGATGTTCGTATTAAAGATTCTGACTTTAATGTTGGCTGACAGTTTTTGTCAGTTCCATATGCTTTGCGATTGTAAAAATGCGGTCCCTTGATAAATAAGATACCTCCAAATGCCCTGGTACGGCCGAGGGTAGGGGGACTCATCTCTCCCTCTCGAAGTGCTCTCACATGACCACGAGTATGCAGCCAATGCCAGGAAATTTCTACTTACTGCTTTTTCATGGCGTTGGGGGGTTACGAAATTGAGAGGACGAAAGGCTAATGTCCGGCACTGTAACCAGGTTGATGGATATGTAGGATCCACCTGGACGAATTGGAAAACCCTGATTCCAAACCAATGCTGCACATAGACTCCAGGATACTTTGGAAAGAAATGGCGTATGAACTTATGGTTGGTCACCGTCTACGATGGGACTGCATCTCCTTACGTTGCTTCACTGCCTTATGGATTAGACCTCTAGGTTAAAGGCTCTGGGTGTGTCCCCCTAAGAAAACCACCTGCTTCGGTTTGAGCGTCCGGGAAGTATTCCAGCCCCTACACAAATCATTCGATTTATTTAACGCATATGTATTTGTTACCTCTTTGTACCAATGTTTGTTTGCTTAAATAAATAAGATACACTTTAAAAAAATCATACACAGAACGATCTATAAATACTACACAAATATTTTTTTTACATTGTAAAGTATTAAGTTATTTGAAATAGTGGCTTACTCATTATATATATGATTACTATATTTTCTTGCCTACTACAATTCATAAAATATGCTCATATTTCATCTTACACAATAAATATGCTTCATATAAGTTGCAAGCAAAGAATCATGAGAAGTTAAAGCTCTCAATACACTGTTAATACACTTAATAGTTCAATAATTTGATGAATACTTCGTTCAAACTGCATTAATGAAAAACTAGTCAATGCTTTTGATACTAAAATAATATATGTAGTATGTAAATGAGCGGTGTACGTCTCTTCTTTAGAGAATAATCAAGTTAGATTAGTAAAACAAAATATTTAGTACAATCAAATACAAAAGATCTGATCTCATATCCATGACATGTTACTTTTATCAAGATCACTCTTTATATGATATGATCGTGTGTATTCATTTTAGTTTTAAGAAAAAGTGTAATCTATGTAGTATGGAAGAAGTAATTTGAATATTTATATCTTTATTAGTGATGTGGATGAAATTAAACATGTGGTTATCCGGGTAAATAGTTAAAGTTTAATGGATAGTTATGCTTTCTTTTCTATTGAGCACAATAGAATTTAACATGATATGAAAAGTTTCAGGAATTATCCTTTTGTTAGTTTGATAGTTGTTGAATATAGCATGTACTGATATAATGTGGGTTTAATTTAAGGATTCTCGAGTTTTATAAGATTATTAGGTCTTTTTGAGCAGATTAGATGTTCCTTGGCACCAACTGAGATTTCACGAGAAGATACTTCAATATTAGGAAAAAACATCACAGTCGACATAACCTAATCCATAGACATAATTCTTATCTTTAGTTCTAACTAAAGCATTTCGTAGAGTGTTGGTTGTTGTTTTATAAAGTGCTTTAATTCTGCACAGTTTTTGGATACTTAGAGGTTCTTGTATTCTACCATGGCGATCAGATGACACTATGTTGCCAAAACATAATATATTATTCTAATTGTTTATCTTTTGAAGACAGGCCTTTCTGTTTTAATGTCTGTTTAATGATATTCTTAGAAAAGTTATTAAACCGGAACATGTTTTGTTCTTCTTTTGATTAATACTAACCTATTTGATTTCTTTTCTGATTGTTATTTCAAATTAATTCTCTTTTTTAATGTAGACATTTGCACATACTGAAGGACGTCGACCACGCATCCTTATAGCCAAACTTGGTCAAGATGGACATGATCGTGGTGGCAAAGTAATTGCTACTGGATTCTCTGATTTAGGCTTTGATGTTGATGTCGGTTCATTATTCTCGGTAAGTAGATTTTCTAATAAAAAATATATGACAAATATATTTCTATATTATCAGATTCTGTGAAGATTCTTGAATTTCAAAGTTTACATCATTCAAGTTTAAAGGAAATCTTATTACATTTATCGCTTAATTCATTTTATTTACTAATTGATTAATTTATATTCCATATAGACTCCAATAGAAGCTGCTCAACAAGCCATTGATGCTGATGTACACGTTGTTGGTGTTAGTTCATTAGCAGCTGGTCATAAAACATTAATTCCAGAATTAATTAAAGAATTACGAAAACTTGGAGGACAGTAAGTTGAAGAAATTAGATGTCTTTTCTTTTTGTCTTCATTCAATTAGTATAACTGTTGTATCTTGTGATTTAAATTCGACTCAGTCTATAATCATTGGCATTATAAGTGGTCGAAGCTATTCTCATATAATAAAACAACAAATGACATACGTTGAGCAATTGATAAGCTTAAAATCTGGAAGAAAACAAAAAATAGATCTATCATTTCGAAAGATTTTAAGTCACGTCATTCAAAGACTCTATTCATTGGTTGTGATAACCACGCGGACCTCAACTAGATGATGATCTACACCTGTTAAAACGGCTCAGTTCTATTGTCAATTACTTCATGGAGTGGTGTCATGTCTCGATCTGAATATTTCCTGCTTTATTCAAATATACTCTTACACCAGACACCAACTCCCGTCAAAGTAGTCAGTAGTTGTGGATACCTAACGCTACCATTTGATAAAGATTTACTACCTCATCAATCGTATTACCATACTTACATAGTATCCTATCCTCAACTCAATCATCCCTTACCCAGTGATCTCAAAATACACGAGACATGCTTCGAAAACACTTGTGGTCGAATACCAATAAACTACGAATATCCTCTATTCTTAACGAACATGTTTCACATACATGAAGTAGGATGGAGTGAAATGCTGCATGGTAAACTGGTTGTTTGATCGGAAGATGGATCTCTCGCCCCATGCAACAAGTGATTCAAGTAGACAAAAGTGAATCGATCATTGTGAATCCGTGTCTAGATTTCATCAGACAGCAGACCATCATGAGTGATGAGACTCTGAATGTAGGTGAAGTGTTTGATACACACAACTACTTCACATTTTATCATTAAAGCTGGCGCTGATACAGGTAAATGTTGAAGCTTCAATTTGCATTTTGAGTGAGAGAATTGCATTCTAAACATGGCTATTTAATCTCTATATATCTGACTGAAAGCTTACTTGATTATATAAACGCACCATAATTTAAGAAAACACAACATATACCCACCCAGTACATTTGCGCCTCAAAGTACCCTTAAAACATAGCTTCTAAAATCCATCATTTCCACGTATTCATCTTGTCTTAACAACAATATTTGTTTTCTTAACTAAAATCAATTTTCCCGTTAATGCCATAGTGATAGGCTATATATATATGAATTCTGTCTTATAACTGAACTGATAAGATGACATTATGCGAACAAGATTAAAACAACCTACACAGATTCTGAGCCAATCTTCAGCCAATCAGAAAATAGCCTTTGTTAATGTATAGGTTATTGGAAAAAAACAGTAACATTACAAAGTATGAACAGATTTCTACACGTTATGTTTTATTTGTAAATTAAAAGCTCAATAAAAACATACATTTGTTCAGATGGAAAGATCTGTCTTCTAAAATCCTTGTCATAACTCAAAGAGAGATTTAAAAGTTACTATATTGTCTTTGATTAAAATTAGATATTAACGGTAAGTTTTGGGAGGCTCAGGATTTGAGCTTCCCACCACCAATCAGCATCAAACCTAATTCAAAAAAGTACTCTGTAGCCATATACATGAGTGGATTTTAGACAAAAGTTTAAAAGGCCTTGTCCGATTAGTATATAAGTAAAATATTTTGCTATCAGATTACTGTTCGTTTCGGAACTAAGTCTTTAGGTTCCGATTTATAGATAGTGTTGATTTACCTGTGATATATAGGAAGAATTGAGTATTTACCTTCGCGAAAAAAATTAATTCTCCATTATCGTTTAAAACGTTTTGAACACTGTAGAAAGATATCTCTAATGCTTGCTGTCCGTAGGACAAATTTTAGGAATGTTAATATACGTCAGAACTAAGCAGAGTTTTGATAGTATGAAACATTTTCACATGCAGCTACCAATTTGTCGATCTCAGTTATTAAACAAGTGAACTACGATATCTAAATTTCAGTCGAATATTTGTTTCATTTTGCTTACTGAATGTGTTATACCAGACCATTTCGTGAATAAGAGATACTTCTTCAGTAGGTTAAATGACTGAATCACAATAAAGTATCATAAACATCAGTTACTCATAAACAAGATGAGACCTGACACAATTATACAAATAACTCGAATTACCACAATCAACAGTAGCACGGAGGAAATTGACTAGATGTCGCTCATATGAATTGAACTGATAGTATTAATAGTGATAAAAAACTAAACACAGAATATAACTTCTACGGACTGAGTTAGATAGCGGCTAACAGTAAAATACAGGACATGCGTTTCGTCCTATTTAGGACTCATTAGTTTGACATACCTGCATCCTAGTGTTGATTCTCACTTCAACAAGAGAACTCAATGTCTTTTGTTTCAAAAGCCAAAACTTTATCTACTTAATCAGTGTTTCCAGATAGCCACTAAATTGTGAGACGGAGACAAATTACAATTAAGTCATAAAGATTTGAATCTCCCCGTAGTTAGTTCTAAGGACTTCAATTTAATCACCCATATTGATCTTTTGAACTGATTGCCAATTATACCTTGTCCCAGCGCGGAACTCCGCACTAGTAAACAGATAACTATCTCACCAATAGAACTGTGGATTTGTTTTAACATTTTTGGCTTTTCACTATGATCATGAAGCGATCAGTGCAAGACCACCATTAAAAACCTGAAAGCACTAGACGACCGTTTCGTCCTAGTATGGAACTCAGGAGTGCATACACACGGCTCCGTATGCAGGACCTTTGTTTTTGTGAGCAAACGCTTAACCTCTTTTCTGTTTATTTATCTATTTATTTACTTGTCTATTCTGTCATATAGAAATGTTGTTGTTGTTGCTGGCGGAGTTATTCCACCTCAAGATTATGATTTTCTTTATGAAAATGGTGTTTCTTGTATATTCGGTCCTGGGACACGTATTACGGATGCTGCTATGAAAGTGTTGAATGCAATCAAATCAAAATGTCATGATAATCATAATAATAATACTGAACAGAAAAAATCATCCGGTCAATAAGTTCATGCAATTCATCAATTGATTAGTTTTCTGTAGTTATCTATTACATTCTTATTTGTTCAAGTAAAGGTATATTTGTCCCCGTTATTTTTTACTTAATGCATCATTCGTACAGGTATTTATGTCAAAATATTATTATTATTATTACTATGATCATGTGATTATCAAATATAATTACATGATACAAGCTGTTCTAAACAATTAACATTACATACGATCTTATTTAATAAAAACAATCTAACCAACGAATAACTCATGTGAATTAACATACTACTTAAAGGTATACAATAATTATCAGTAACATTTTTATTATTATCTTTTCTGCTCCAGTTCATTTTATACTATTTATTGTTTATTAAACATTATCTATACAAAATGCTTTTTTTTTTATTTTCGTTGTTAACAACCTGGATTAATCTTTATTAAACAGCCTTTGAAGACCCAGAAGTCCTAGATAGTTGTTTCGTCGAATATATGATGACTCAGAATTCCACAACCACCATCAAATCACAAACAATCAGAACAAACACCTTCGATCTCATGCACAAATGCTTACTGCTAAACCACTCAGTTGGAATTCAATGATATATTTGTCAAACTGCAATCAATTCGTAATATTACACAACAATCTTCCAATGTATTTGATGGGTAACTGATTTACACTCAACATGTTTGAACGTCATTGGCCACGACCTTACTCTTGACCTCCGGAATTACCTCTTGAAGTTAGTCACTAACAAGCACATGATTGCTAATTATGTTATGGTTGTTTTTGAGATCTTTGTCAAGCAATGATTAAAATTCAAAAGGCATTACACAACTGTTTCATTGCACGATATTACGAGTTGATTCATGGTAAAAATGTTAACCATTAATACCGGCTCAGTGGTGTAGAGGTTAAGCGCTTACGCACGAGACAGAAGGTCCTGGGTCCAATCCACTGTGGTGCGGTGGTGGATGCACACTACTGAAAATCCCCATATTCGGACGAAACAACTGTTGGTGCATCCTGGTTTTTAGTGACTATTTAACAAGGATCAGTACAGTATGTTAAGATTAAAAATTCAAGAATCTTCATAATCCCCTCATAGTAATTAGTCAACCGATAGCTGCGAGTAGCCATTAAATCACGTATACACTAACATTGTCTAGGACTGGAAAGATTTGATGTGTTATCAATTGTGTCAATGCACACAGACACCTACGAACAGAAATTCGATTGAGAAAATGTCGAGATGAGAAAATATTAGGTAAATCAGACTATTTCTAGAAGCATGAAACTTAATTTTTAATCAACAGATACAATGACATATATCCAATTCATCAGTTCATTCGGTAAAGATCAAAAGTCGAGTGAACAAAATAGCTGACGGGATCACAAGGACACATAAAGAAAATAAAACTCGCACAGACGCTCAGCTGAAAACAAGCTGACTTACTTGATTTTATGTGAAGTAATTAAAATTTTTACTTCCATTTAAAGCAAGTGCTGTTTGTAACCTTTAGAGCAACGTCGAAAATTTTAATGTTAGAGCATCCAGTACAGAGCACGCAACACTACCAAAATCACAAATGTGCACATTGAGATTTAGGGAAAGTACGTACACACAATTAATAAAATTAAACGAAAATCAATTTATGAATGAATACAGGACATATACATATCAGTTCAAGTTTTCACAACATATCACCACGGCAACATAACATCAAAACAAATGCCGGAGTGGTAGAAATAATAGAAGTTTCAATTATAGTAATATAAACATTAGGTATAAAGGGCATAAGTTTATTATGAGGAAATTATGTAGCGAATCGAAAGGTATAAAATAATGTCGAAACTCAGAGTCTACGAGAAGACAAAAATAGACCGGATTTACTCCATTTTGACTTATTCTAATTCATGTAACTCAACATGTACAGCGATTCGCCATAACGATCATGTGGACCTTAACGATGAAATCTGCACTTACCAATATGACTCAGACTACCTAATCATTTTATACATTTTAATACTTATCATGAGATATATGTCACTATTAACACAAATCAACAAAATTGAAAGCTATTACCACCGTTGTACACTAGCTCAATGGTCTTGAGGTCAAACATTCGTATGCGAATGCGAATCGTTGATGCCCACTCCTGAAGAGTCCCATACTAGGACGAAAAGGTCGTCCAGTGCTTTCAGGTTATCAATGATGGTCTAACACTGGTAGGTTCCTGATCTCAACTAAATACTATATTGTGGTTCTATGAGAAGAAATGAGTGTTGTGAATTCATCACTAAGCCAAGGTCACCGATAAAGTTTATATGTCTGGGTCATTTGAATAACCTTTATATATATATATATATATATATATATATATATATATATATATATATATATATATATATATATATATATAGAGAGAGAGAGAGAGAGAGAGAGAGAGAGGCATTTTACTAAAATCAATCCGTATTGTTAACTGTGAAATTTGGAAAATCTCAAAAACATTCATAACATAATTAGCAATCATGTGCTTGTTAGTGACTAACTTCAAGAGGTAATTCCGGAGGTCAAGAGTAAGGTCGTGGCCAATGACGTTCAAACATGTTGAGTGTAAATCAGTTACCCATCAAGTACATTGGAAGATTGTTGTGTAATATTACGAATTGATTGCAGATTGACAAATACATCATTGAATTCCAACTGAGTGGTTTAGCAGTAAGCATTTGAGCATGAGATCGAAGGTGTTTGTTCTGATTGTTCGTGATTTGATGGTGGTTGTGGAATTCTGAGTCATCATATATTCAACGAAATAACTATCTAGTGCTTCTAGGTTTTCAGCTAATGTTTGATGCAGATCATTCAGTGGCGTTAATCATTAAATATATCAATATGGCTGGATGACCATCATGATAAGCATAATAGCCTTCCTTATTTTAAACTTTTCTAGCTCCTTTGAAATCTGTTTTGTCTGTTTTGTTACTTGCTAGTTTTCTTTAACCTAGATAGTTGAACCAATTAGATGCGTCTTTTTGTCTGGTCAATGAAATTTTACAAAACGCACAAAGCTCAAAGACTCTGCTACAGCGCAGATCTAATAAATGTGTTATTTTAAAGAATCGTAACTTAAACACTTCAAAATTATGGATTTGGTAATTGTGGAAAAATCTATGGCCATATGAATGAATTTCGATCACTTTGTCTATTGGTGAATATTCTATGAAAATAACCATAGAATATGGAAAGATTAAATGTAAATAACTGCTATATAAAATCATATGATGATAGAAAAGAAGTAAAAAAAGAAAACTCATCAAAACATGCTGAAACTCCTAATATGTGAACCTAATCTTTTTCCTTCAGCACAATGAATAACTTAATAATTAGGGCATAATTGATCACATGAAAACCGTTATTCCATTGTTTTTTTTTTGTTGCATTTTATCGTTTAATAACTATGCACTGTATTTCCTGATTCTCTGATAAGCCGCTCAAGATCGTCAGCGTAGTATACTTTTACGAATATTTTTTTCTTATTCTGTGTAGATAACCTCTGAACTGCCAGAACAATTAAAGTTTACTTTTAATAAGGAAACTGAACATCTAAGTTTATTTGCCGGTTCACTAGTTTATGCATAATATGTAGAGAGAGGGAGAGTTGCTAGATTGATGTGCTAGATTACTCAGTACAACCTTGAAATTTGTAACGCATGGTTTCGACTTGTGATTGAATGGCCTTAAGGGTAGAAATAAAATTATCCTACAATGGAAAGTAATTTAATATCAGAAATATTTGATATACACAGTGATAACATCTGAAGACTTCAATAAACAACATTGAAGACTATCTTCTTAATATGCTAACAAAGAACTGACTAACATTATAGTTGAAGAGATGATCACAATACAACATTTAGTTTGATAGATTGACTTAATTCTATCACTCACACTACATGCTACTCACGTTTCTAGACAAGTTAAATGGTTTTATCATAAGTGTGAGTTGAAAATTTCTATCAAATTTGTCAACGTTATATCCCGACGAGAATTATGAATGGTAACTATTCGGATCTATTTATGGAGCAATACTATACACATATTTTTATTGTATATTTGTCAATTAGCTAAACTATGCATATTCATGCTCCTCTTATTATAAGCTTCATTTTGATCTATAGACTACTATTATACGATTTACCGTTCTTGAGTTATGCTCAGTCTGTTAATTACTATCTCCCTCATTCATAACCACATTTGGCTAGATCATGTACAAATGTTGTTTCCTATTTTTTGTGTTGCGATGTGGTCTGTTTGGTTTGTACACTAACCCAGTATGTTTGAAATAGAATATTCATATCACAGAGGCTGAGATTGGTGTTCTGAACTCGAACAGGTAGAGTCATGTAGGAAGAAGGACTCAATAATGACTTTAGACTGCTCGTATGGGTTTACTTGTCATTGGTCCAGTTGATATATCACTGTTCTCTAATTGGCCGTATCATTACATTTTATAAAATTAGGGCACAAGGCCACAAGTTATAACTCTCTGGGACTACATGTAATAAAGAATGTCTTCTATGATCTAAACTTTGGCAATGACTCATGTTTTTAAAATTTAAAACTAAATCAACGTGAAATTCATTAAGTACTTGTTAAGGTCTAGCTGGATTACAGTGATATGTTTGCCAACTTACTTAGTTCATCAAAGTTTTTAAAACTTCTAAACCTCAGTGATCTAATCACATTTTCGATGGACCTCTTACACGAAAGCTACATTTTGGTTAGATATTTTTAAATGGTTAGTCTCATGCCTATCTTTAAAATCACTTAAGGTTTTCTGTATGGTATAGTTTTACTTTTTGAGTAAATATGACTGGCATTAGCCAATAGAATTCTATTATCTGAGTTACATATTTGTAAATTTATCAATATGTCATGCAATTTGTTTCGAGTTCAGACCAACTTTAAGTATTTTATTTCAACATATCTTCAAATTATTATGATCTGATAAAGTAAGCACTATATGAGAATATAATAATCCAGAACCAACTTGTTCAAGAAGATAAAAGTTAGTCTTTTGAAAAAGTGCAAATCAAAGCTTGTGACTTAAGGTTATGTCGAGGCAATCCGCACAGGATGAACATATGCTAACAAGAGACTGATCAATTGCAGTCCTAAATAACAATGGGAAGATACAAATAAGACAACAAATGAAGTGAAAATCAAGTTATTAACTCGGTAAAATTCATAAGATTATTTTCTCAGTGTAACTTAAAATCTGAACTTGGTAGCTGATCTGTTTTCAAACGATCAGCGTTACTAGATCAACAAAGAAAATACTGGATGTCTTTTCATATGAATTCTATGTATACTCGAGTATTTCTACCATTATTATTATGTAAGCAATGATGGATAGTAGCTGGCAGTGGAATCCAGGACGTGCGTTTCGTCTTATTTGGGACTCATCAGCTTCATGTTCCTGCATCTCAGAGTTGATGTTCACTTTGGGACTCGAACCCAGTACCATTCACTTCAAACGCCATCGCGTTATCTACTATTCATCATTGCTTACAAAAGCTTGTGAATTAAGGCAATATCGAGGCATACGCACAGTATGCACATATGCCAATGACAGACTGAACAATTGCAGTCTTAAACCTCAATGGGAAGATACAAGCCAAACAATACCAAGTGGCATTATTATGACTTGTTAATTATCATATATATACATATATACTAACAGTAAATTAAGTAGTTAAAAGAATATAATAAAAATAACCATCCTAAAGCATCAGTTTGTGAATTAAATTTTCATGAACCAAGAAGATATAAGAAATTTTTTGCTAGAATTTTTCTTATAAGAAATTTGAAGCAATTAGTCCCTCTGATAAATTTCGATAGTGCAATAAGATAATCTTCGTCTTCTTATTACACCATCTAATTTTTTTGCGAGAAGTTAGAATTTCCCTGCTGCTGATACTTCTAAGCTGATTAACTCATATTAGCATTAAGACATATTAAACAGGTGTCTTGTTATCACATCAACCAAATGTAGGTTAAATGATAGTTACATCTTTAGTGTGAGGTGCAGTAAAGTAAACCAAATGAGTAAATTGACATAGAGGGAGACGACTTTGAACCGGCATCATGATAGCGGAGAGCTAAATATCTAACTACCAGTTCACGATCTAAGTTTGAATGGATTTATGGAACAGTTGAATTCTGTTTGGTGTCTGACAGAAGAGTTTAAGATGCACAAATTTATTATATTTAAAATTGATTAAGATGCAAGTACATATATCTGAAAACTAAAGCGTATTATGATTCACTGGCATCATGAAAAACATCTAAGATTTTTGGACTGAGACACTAATATTAAGATCTAAATACACCCAATTCACAAATTTAAAGTGAGACAAAACAACTGTTGTTTACTCCACCCATAACCCTTTTTCAGTGTTGAAAATATTTATAGGTTAATCTTCCCATTAATTTGTCATACGTCGATCCCTCAATTCAACTGTATGGAGATGTTTAATGCAGTTATTATTGGTACAATTGTATGTTGTGTAGTCTATTGAATAAAACGTTTTCCATTAAGGAATGACTTAGGTTAGACGATCAATAAAAACCAAAAAGCAATGGACAGCCGTTTTGTTTCAGTATAATACTCCTCAGTCGTATACATCCACGATCATACCTAGGATCAAACCCAAGACTTTCAGGTTTTTCTAAATCTGAACTTCAGACCCTTAGGTCGACATACTCTCTCATGATATACTATATTATGTGTTAGATAGCTGAAGACAATAAATTAAAATCTGAGCTTCACTTTGTTTTTCATTTATCTGTACTCACTAGTGATACATAGAAAGACATAATATTCTTATTGTTTCGTTGTACTATTTAAACTTGAATTAATGTTGACTTGGTTATTTATTCTCTGAAGAAATGGCTTACGCTAAGTCACGAAACGTCAGAAAATCTAGTTTTTTTATTCATTGGGCTATTACAAATATATTAATTAATTTATAACAATCCACCCAATGATCAATTTATTTGAAATTATCAGGTCGAACCTTGGTAATGATACCTATAAGCTTTAAGAATTCAGTTATATAATCGGGTTGAAATCGTAAAATCCTACTGAGCTTGTTTAACTAAATCAGCAGTCTTATTTCCTTACCCTGATAAGTCTTGTGATTGAACATTTAAACTTTGACTGTTTAGCACCGTTCTAGTGCCACCACCTAGATATATATTTTTAAATCCTGGGCAGAAAGTTTCGAGGATGTTCTACTTCGAAGGTTAGAATGTGTTCAAAATACGAGGATATTGACAGGATTGTATGTAAATCCTTAAACTCCAGCAGTATACAGAAAACATGGTGAAATCGATGGGAAAGCCGATAATTCTGCAATCAACATGAGACGAACATACAACTAATCTTTTTCTAGATTTAGCCTAGAATCTTCTGAAGAGTGATGATCGCTCAACAATATTCATGACTTCTAGGGTCTTTTTTGAAAAATTGTGATGGGCTTCTAATATGCATATTGATCACGCCCATCCTTATTCTAGGATCCTTGCAAGTTGTCTCTAGTTGTTAATGTCCATCTCCATTCATCGGTATAGAAGATTTTTGTGAATTATTGATTGCTGTTAATATTACGTACCGACCAGAGTTAGAAATGCATAATACGTCTAAATAACAGTGTACTATGTTTTTTTGTGTCAGATGGTTGAGAGCAGTCGGAAAAAAACCGTAGACCTAAAGTTTATGCTACTTAACACTCGTCAACCTGGAATGTATAAAATCTTGAAAGAACTGATCTACAATCACTTGGTGTTGTTTTACTTGTATCTTCTCTTTGTTGTTTAGGACTGCAGTTGGTCAGTATCTTGTTGGCATATGTGCATCCTGTGCGGACTGCCTCGATGTTGCCTTAAGTGACAATCTTTATAAGTAAAGATGGATAGTGGCTATAAGTGAAATTCAGGACGTGCGTTTCATTCTATTTGGGACTCTACAGCTGGATGTACCTGCATCCCAGAGTTGATTTCACTTCAGCACTCAAACCCAGTACTTTTTTATCTAAAATCAATTTACATATGTATCTCAATCCTATAGGATGTTAGTCGCTGCCCAAGGACAGAAACCCCAATTGTTCAATGGTTATATTTCAAACTATAAATCTGGGTGTTGTGGCTACGTGTCCCCTCAAGAATGCCGGTAAGTTCAGCTAACAAGTTCCACCAACTAGCATGAAACTATACCCGTTAGATAAATTATCGTTTGTCTGGACTTAATAACCATGTGGATAGTTCTCTTTCACTTGAATCAATGAATACTAAGTTTGAGTTTCACTATAAATATAGAAACTGACGAATACAGATGACAAATTCTAATCATGATAAAATACACATTCTGGATTTAAATTTTATCAAAAATCTAAAAGTATAGGGTTTTGAAGATTATTAAGTTTTTAATCGGCCCATAAATGTCGTGGAACGGCCGAGAGTGAGGAGAGTCAGCTCTCCCTCTCGAAATGCTCTCACACGGCAACGCGTATATAGCCTCTGCCAGGGAAATCCTACTCACTGCCTTCTCGTGGCATTACTGTTGTTTACGAAAATGAGAGTACGAAAAGCTAATGTCCGGCGCTTTAACCGGATCCAAAACCAATGGTTCACATGGGCTCCAGTATCTTACGGGAACAAATGGCGTATGAACCAATCGTTGGTCACCGGCTACCATGGGACTGAATCTCCTTACGATGCTCCACTGTCTTGTGGATCAGACGTTCAGATCAAAGGCTCGGGGTGCGGCCCCCTTGACAAACCACTTGCTTCGGTTTGGGCACCCGGGCAGTATCACAGCTCTCACACACATCAAATGAGATTTGTGTGGCCCATATGTATTTGGTGCTTTCTTGTACCAATATTTATATAATAAGTAAATAAATAATAAATAAGTTTTTAATTGAGACCATGAACTGATTGATGTTAGACCATCATTGAAAACCTGGAAGTAGTAGACGGTCGTTTCGTCCTATTGTGGGACTCCTCGGCAAGCCCTGGGTTTAAATTCCGCAGGCTGGATTAAGCAAAATTTTAAGACAGAAAATAATCTCGATAGTTGAAAATAAACCATACACCACTACATACACTATTTCAATAATTTTTTGTCCAATACTTTCACACATCCCTTTACAAAATGAATATGACTCATTTAATGCAATAAAACGAAATCATTGAAAATTGTCTTTAATGTTCACTTATAATGTGTATTTAAACAAGTGCAGTTTTTTGTAAAGAGAAATAATGAAAGAAATTATAAACACATTTGATCGAACTCATAATTATCACAATCACTTTAAATGTATTTCCATTTAACTACTAAATTTAATTTATAGTTTAGTGTCATGAGTTGACAACCATGCACCTTCCATACGCCATACTGAAAATGCATAACTTAGACCTTGATTTGGATAAATGGATGTTGCTGTTGTTGTGGTGGTGGTTGTTGCTGTTGTTGTTATTGTCGTGATCATCGTCGATGTCTTCATTATTGTCGATGTTGTTATCTCGGATGTTATAAATGGTTGTGAAGTTGTAGATGATGGTGATGATGAAAATTTATTCAAATAATCTAAATCATTCACTAAAAATCTGTATTTATTATTCATATTAGTATTAGTACTTGTATTATTTTCATTACAAAATACTGTTATCTCTGATGTAGAGTTTGAAGATGTTGACGATAATGGGGAACACGATGACGATGAGGATGATGACGATGATGATGATGATGAAGGGGATATTGATGACGGGGATGATGATGATGATTTTGATGAAGATGACAATTGACTATAATCATTAAAATCAAATTTACACTGGCACGGATTAATTTTGTACAAATTATATTCATTATGTGGTGTTAAACATTTCAACTTTTCAATAGGATTATAATCAGTTGATAAGAATGAAGGATCAGTCAATTGGGTGCTATTATTATTATTATTAGTTAAACAAGAAATAGGATATTTACTTGTCATTGGATAGATATCATCTACAAATTCACTCGATTGGTCATTGTTAGATGGTGATGATGATGATACAACTGTTCCTGTTGTTCGTAATGACGATGATTTTGATGATGGTGGTGTTGATGTCTCAAGTACTTGAGATAAAAAATCAATATAGCTAAATAGAAGAAGAAAAAGAAAAATATTTTTTACCTGTTACAAAAATCTATTATTATATTATGTATGTATCACATGACTTATTCTATTAGTTTAGATCACGAAAAAAAAACATCACAAACCTGAAAGTACTGGATAGCTGTTCAGTTTTAGTATGAGACTCCTCAGTGGTACGAATCTACAACCCCGCATCCGAGAATCCAAACTCAGGATCTTCGGTCTCCCATGCGAACGCCTTACCTATGTACCACTGAGCCAGCGTTCAACAGTGCTATCTAAATTCAATCAGTTCGCAATATTGCTATATATATATATATATATCCTATTTGCGTTGCAATTCTGAAAACTGAAAAAAAGCACTAACGATTTAAAAAGTGTATTTTATAGATCCATTTGAAGTACACTCCTTCCCTATAACCGTGCCTTCGAGTGCTTGACTAACGTTTGAATATCTCATAATTAAAAAAGTAACTGAATACATAAGTTTGTGTTGTACTAAGCTGCTTTGGGATGGTTATCGGTAACTCAACCGCTGAGTTAGGATTACTAAACTTATTCTATAATTACTGTCAATTTTTTAATATTAAACACTTTCTGTTTCCAAAATCCCTGCCAAGAGAATCTTAAGTCTAAATTTGAGCATATGGCAAACAGTGTGGCATAACATCATAGTCAAAACAAATCATCATGATCTTGAGTTTCATGATTCTCAGTATCAGATATCGACCGTTGTTTAAAACTACTCTCAAATCACTGAAATCTTGGTAGCCAACCTCTTTAGATGACAATCTAGTTATCTGTTTCGTTAATATATATATATATATCCCAAAGTCCCGGTAAAATATTATAACCCATGTAATCGACCAGTACAGACATGAAAACGAATAACCACAGATCAGTTTTTACACTTAATACTTCCTTTTTAAACTTATTACTTATCAATGCACGTTCACCCCTAAATAAAATTTCGGCCTAAAGAAACTTGGCTTTACTAGCCAAACCTTTTTTCATACTTGTCACTGAAACATGGTGCTCACCCGCAGTGTCTGATTCAGAATTGAATATCCGGTACTACCGACTCTAACGTTGTAACAGAGGAACCAAACATGAAGGTGACTGTCTTATCTATACCTTGAATTCCCTAACAAATAATAAAGTTGAAAAAAATGTCCTGAGTAGTTTACCTGAATCAATCTGGATATCAATCAACACTGAATCATAGTCTACTCCTAGGATGTATGAAAAGAGCCCCTAAAATTTTAGATGATGTGAATGATCTTATTATTAATGCATTTATACATGCATCTGCTCAAAACTTCAATGAAAAGGTTATTATTAGGAGAATTTAATTACCCTGAGATAAACTGGTATAGAGTTAGTTCTCAGTCATCTAATGATAACTTTTCACTGACGTTTAACATGTACTGCTGACCAAAATGGGTTCGTATCTCAACAAGGCGTGATAATATGCTTTATCTAATATTTTGTGGAGATATCATCCCACTGTCTATACAAGTATACAATGAATTTGAAAGCAGGGACCATATAATAGTGCTTGTTTCTCTCTCAATCTGTCCCTCTTGCTACCAACCCATACAAAAACTCACCAACATAGAGATTACAGATATGCTGACTGGGACCTACTACACTTCCTGGTAGGATTCTCAGATTGGGATACCTTTTTCTCAAGCAGTCGTCTCGTGCATGCCATTGACACATTTTATCTGATGACTAACTCTTGTTTAGATTCCTGCGCATCTCTTAAAACATACATGTTTAGTAAACTTAACGAATTATTCATACCACCTAAATATTGTAATAAATTAAGACACTTGTAGAAACGTTATTTTAAGTCAAATGATTTCACAGTAGTTGCACAAATAACTATAATTGTTAACCAAATTAAAGAAAAGTACAGGTTAACAGCCATTAATCAGGAGTTGTTAGCACTTAATTCTCCTTTCCAATAAAGGTGTCACTCAACTTGGATCTTATCATTAATAGTAAGGTGTTATCTAGTTTACATAGGGCAGTGGATTTAAGACTTGAATACTCGTACAATTTGTTCCTCACAAAATAGGTCTCGAAACAGACCATCAAGTTCCAACGTCTCATAGGTTGCATAATTCGTAACCTCTGTGATAAAGAGTCACATATTTTAATGTATAAAGTATATGTTCGACCACTCCTAGAATACTGCTTGTTTATTCTTAGTAGTATTCGCATACAGGATAAATTAAAGTTTGGATCCGTTCAGAGACGATTTACACTTCGCATATTTTGGTTTGATTGCACCTTAAATTATAAGTCCAGATGTAATAAACTTGAACTCGATCCTTTATGGAAGAGAAAGCTCTGACTAAATCTAATTTTTCTCTTCAAAATACTTAATAAACTATCCTTTACATCCAATTAATTAATCAAATATGCGGAAACTTCTAGTTACAGCATGCATAACTTCTTTTTATTAGTGAAACAACTATGTTCTAAATCTTCCCTTCATATGAATTACTTTACCAAGTAAAATTTCCAGGCTCAGCAATAATTTACCACAATCTATCCGTCGAATGAAATCACTCCCATCCTTTGTTTATTGCATCGATACTTACTTCTCCTCTTAAAATACCTTCAATGTACTTACACCTGTAAGTGTATCGTATTCCACAAGTGAGATTATAGGAACTTCAAGTATTTAATCGTTTTTATTACTGAACCCACTAAATTAACATTCCTACTAGCTGTTACTTTACACAAACATCGTCCCTGGAAATCTTAACTAATTTGAATAATATCTAACATGAAAAGTAGATCATATAATAATCTTTCACATATATTTCAGTAGACTTAACTGATTTATCGTTATAATTATTGCCTACTTTGTTCTATGTTCTCAGCTTTCGTTTTTATTTTCTCTAATTATAGATGATTATAATTAACTCGTTATAGATCAGGTAATGGCCTTAAAATACACCGTTCATTGTATTTCAACAGGACGTTCAATTAAAAGAAGTTAAAAATTCCCGTTTGACGACTTTCATTATTGTAATGTACTACTTAAACAATTATTGAACTACAAAATTTACAACAGTTTTACATTACATATCTGTTCTTTACATTTAATGTTACTATTGATATCAAGCTGATTATGCCTATAAACTGGTATAAATTATGTAATCATTATTCCCAGAATATGTTATATTATGATATCATTATTATTACGATTATTATTATTATGCTTGTTTAGGATTTCATTAAAGTTTAATTTTACCTTACAACCTAATCTCGAATTTCTTTGTAACAAATATATTTGTTTACAGAAATAATAGTTCCGAATTTGACAGATTCAAAAATGAAACCATTTCACATCCATACTGAGTATAAAACAGTTAATTTCCAAAGTTATTAGATGATAGTTACGCGGTGTAATAAATAGACTGATGTTCGAAATATCCACATTAGATTAAGTACTCACAGTGAGACCTGCGGGCTCTGTATCCTACCTTTGATATGGTTATCTATGTGTTTTTGCTGAAATGTCTCATACTGACATGAAACAGTTGTCTAGTGCTTCCTGGTTGTTAATGGTTTTCTATTTAAGATTAATTCATTATATAAACTTTAAAAAATTTGTTCATCAATCAATTTTCTTATGAAGACTATCATCAATTTGCAAAAAGATTACTTAATTCCAATATAATATTACTTCATATAGAATAGGTGAAATAGATGGCAAGCAGTAAAATACAGCACTTATGTTTCTTTCGACTTGGAACTCGTCGATTAGATGTACCTGTGAATCTTAGAGTTGATGTTTACTTCGAAATTTGAACCTGACACCTTTCACTTCAAATGCTCAATGAGTTATCCACCTAGCGACTGAGTAGAGACAGTTACTCACTTTTTTATGAACAACTAGAATGAATTTTAATTTGGATTAATGAAACTGATCGGAATTCAGTCAACTCATCAACAAAGTGACAATTCAAACCACTAAAAATTAATTCAAAATCCCTACCCATCAATTGAATAAATGGTTAGCAGTACTCAGTAGTTAAATGGATGGTACGTTGGAGATTTAAAGCGTGAAGTATTAGGTTTGAATCCCAAGCTAAACATCAATTCGCATGCACATTTATTCAACTGAAAAGTCTTAAATGGTACAAAACGTGTGTCCTGGATTCCACTATTACCTTTGTACAAAATACTGCATACAAACCAATGTCATAATAACTACATCGAGGCAATCGACTCAGGATGCACATATGCTAAGTCAGATCAAAATGTTCAGTCAAGAATATCAAAAATCAGGTAATCAAAGACCATTACAAATTAAATTAATATTACTTAATTTAATAGTTGAATTCATGAGTCAATTAAAGCTAGACCATCATGGAAAACCTGGAAAATACTAGACAGCCGTTTCGTCCTAGCGTTCGCTTGCGAGACCAATAATCCTGGAATCATGGATGAGCATTACTGAGGAGTCTTATGGTGATCTAGCTTTGATTGACTCATGAATTCAACTACGGAACCATTAAGATCTCCACAACCCACCCCCACTCCTTTTGATCATATGACTTAATCTTAAAATTTCAAACAGGTATGAAATGAATTTTTTTCTCGTTAAAAACCAAAAAGAAAAAGGCAATACATGTTATTTATAGAGAATGAATTGACTTACCGTGTAGCTAATTTAAGTGTTTGTATTTTACTTAATTTATCCGATGGTAATGTTGGTATAATACGACGTAATTCAGAAAATGCTTGATTCAATGATTGTGTACGTTGTCTTTCACGAACATTAGCTAGAAAACGTTGAGTTTGTAATTCTTCTGATGTAGTAGATTTTAATAAATTTACATGAGCTATGTTATTGATATTTAATGTATTCTGATAAATATCATAATCAGTTTTATAGAAACTTTTAAAATGACCATTATGATTTGGAAGTTTAAATGATTCATTTGATTGAATAGTGGATTTAATGTTTGTTTTAATATTTCTTGAACATTGAACTAAATTCAATTCTGATTGAGTATGATCTAATAATTGTTTAATGAATATGAGAAGAAAAAAAAAAAACAAACAAAGAATAAAATGACTTAAGTCGATTTCTTAGGAAATATCTAGAAAAACATATAAGAGCAACTTATTACATAACTAATGATCAAATTTTATTTGTTTTTGTTAGTTGTAGGTAGAAAGAATCTGGTATACAATTCGTCAATGTGATGTATGAACGTCTATACTAGTTGCTTATATTGTTGACAGAGATAGATAAATTCTGTTAGAACTCCGGTGGTCGCCAATGTTATATCTGCCTCATCTATTACTTATACACGAAAACAAGGAACTAGTACAATTACTACAACTGAAGATTCAGAAAACAAAATATTGATGCAAGTGAAGATTTAATGTCACAAAAATGAGATGATTCTTGTCGTAATTACATTGATTTACAAATTTGTGATGTCCTTGATCTGTCTATCCAATAATATACGGGAAAGATATTAACACCGTTGGATTACAGCTCAGTGGTGTAGAAGTTAGGCGTTCGCGCGTGAAACCGAAGGTCCTGGATTCGAGTCCTGCGAGCGAGATCGTGGATGCGCAATTTTGAGGAGTTCCGTACTAAGAAGGAACGACCATCCTGTACTTCCATGTTTTCCATGGTGGTCTAGGTTTAATCTACTTATGAATTAAACTATTAAATTAAAAAAAATTTAAATACATTTAAACTGAACATTAGAGTAGAAAACCCGAGTACAAAAAGGTTACGTTAAAATTACAATAACTTTGGAACAGATAAAGGTATGTCAGTGAATCATACATCAATCGAAAGCTTACAGTTTATAGAATAACCTAGGCATCAAAATAAATATCATTATTTTACAAACTATGAATTAAATGATATAGAGTTCCTAAAAATAGATCCCATTTTTCATTATGGCTTATTTCTCTTTTGGTTCACATCAAAATTGATTTATATACCCATTTGATTATTAATTAGAAAAATGCCTAGAATAATGGTAAAATTGTATTCTACCTGTCATGATGAACATAGTTCACCTCAATTGAATACAAACAACATTACACTGAAGTAAGCCAATATTAAACTTAATAAGATATTACACTGAATTAAAAAAATCGGAAGTAATGTTGGGCAAAAATTACAACGAGACAATAATGTAATTATGCCTTTTTTTTAAATCCCATCATAACAAGTTCAGTTACATACTCCATAAATCTTAAAAAAACTTAGTTAAAACAGTGTATATAATACTGAATAGTGAGCATTTATTGATTTGATGTTCAATGCCTCTAAATGCTCTGATGCAATCGAGGGTGTGAAGAGTCTGATCTCCCTCTCCAAATGCTTTCATGTGCATACAGCCACTGCCAGGGAAGTCCTATTCAATGCCTTATCAAGATGGGGGTGTTGTTTACGAAATCGAGAGGACGGCGGGAGAATTTCCGGCACATTGACGGAGTTGGCGGATATGAAGGATCCACTCAGTGGAGTTGGAAAACCCTGACCACAAACCAATGGGGCATATGGGATTCAGGATTCTGAGGGAACAAATGGCATGTGAACCTATTGTTGGCCACCGTCTACCATGGGACTGCATCTACTTACGTTGATCCACTGCCTTGTGTATTAAACCTTTAAGTCAAAGGCTCCGAGTGTGGTCCTCTAAAAAAATCATCTGCTTCGGTTCGAGCACCCATAAAGTATTCCATATTTATTTGGTGCCTCCTAGTACCAATGTTTATGTGTTTAAATAAATAGACCATTTAGTGTAATTATACTGAAGTGTTAATTGGTTTTTATATCCTTTTCTTTCATAGACAAGCTGAACGTTGCTTCAGGAAATGTAGGTGGATCGACTGAACGTATTTTTATAAGAGTAATCCAGTTTATAAATCCACATATAAGTGGTTGTATTTGGAAGCCTATAATTTACCTGTATCGGTTGTTAAAACAAAACGTGAACTGCTTTTAAAAAGTGTTTTGTTTATAAACTTTCTCAGTTTAATTATTATTGATAAATTATTACATTACCATAGTAGATTAGTGAATACCGCTTGTGACTCTATAAGGACTGAGTTACTAAAGGCAACATCAACTTGAGAGGCCAATTTATCCATTCTTCTTGAGTCACATTTTGATCTTGTTAATTATTCACTTATAAACCTTGACTATTTTTATTTGAGCTTGTTTGTATGTACACTTCTTATCCTACTCATCACATGTCTGTAGCTTATTTTTGTATGGCTATAAATATTGATTAACTCTTGATTAAGTGGAGTTGGTTCATCCGTCATCCCTGCTGCGCGTCATTTTGCTTCTCTCTCTTCTCTTCAATTCATCCCTCTGATTATCTGTCCAGATTAATGAGTGTACAAAATATGCGTATTCAAATATCCATTCTCGTATTTGACTTATTTAATTCTGTTATACATCAAAGCATATAAAGCCGATAATAATATACAAGAACGTGAGACTAATTTATGGACGACCTTTGAGCGACGCTAAAGTGACCTTGAGAGTGTTCACCTTATAACTAGGACCGAATAAGGGTTATAAACCAGCGTGAGCAATTAGAATTATGATCTAAAGTTGATGGTTAGGGTTAGCAATTAGATTTAGAGTTTTCATCAGCTATAATGCCAAAACTCAATTTAGCCAAACGGATAGGTGAATTTCGCGCCAAAATCCGAGATTTATTATCTTACACTTGATTGGTTCGTCCACAAATAGTAGTCTAGCCTACGAGAATAATCAGGATGTATATTTCGATAGCAATCATTCAGTCAGATAAGGGGCCACTAAAAAACACTTGTTTTGTATTGGAAATAATTTACCCTATCTAGAAAGATATTTGAATTCTATCATTCATAAATCTGTTATCATATTATATTGTATATAAATACATTTATTATAAACTTATGAAATAATAATGATAAGGTAAATCTTATCAATTCAAATCAGAAACCTGTCCACCATTATCATCATCAGCATCAGCATCATCATCATCATCATCATCATCATCATCATGTACACATATGGAGCAGAAAAAAGCAAACAACAACCAGCAACATACAATTCCATGATAACTGAAATCTAATCATTCGTTTGAAACAAAATAATAATTATTTAACATATGGTTTTGTTTTTAATCAAACTTTTCATTAACAGATGTAATTTAACCAATCCACAAAATTGCGCCACCGTACACCATTGTCTTCAGTGAGCTGACATCTCATAACGGATCTGGTTGAACTCCACTAGTCACGGCCTCTCACTAGAACTCCAGGAAATGCCTCTTGAAGTCAGTCACTAGTGAGCAGATGATTATTATCAGAAGGGGGGTGGGATCGTGGATGCGCACTGCTGAGGAGTTCCATACTAGGACAAAACTGGCCATCCACTGCTTCCAGGTTTTCCATGGTGGTCTAGCTTCAATTGACTCATGATTTCAACTATTGAAATTACTAAAATCTCCACAAAACCCCTTCAGATGTAATTTAGTTAAAAAGTTAATTGGTAATTAAGTAGTAGAAATAGATATGTTAAAAGTTGATTATCAATTCTCATTCATCTTATAGGGAATCGAACTTGAAACTTTCAAATCTTGTAATAATGTGATGTTTACTACTTTTATCGAGAGATATAAATAGGTATGTGACATCAATTAGATGTGGAATGAATGCCAGCTGAAGATTGAGAAGATCGAATTAAAGAGAACAGGAATGTAAACTGAAAGCAATTGTAATAACAACAGAAATGAAATGACGATGAAGTATGCAAGAGACAATTGGTGAAAGATGTACATATGTAGTATTTAATGTATGATTTTCATGTTTTATGATAGCACTTTATAATTTTGCGATAATTAGTAAATTGATGTTCCCCATCTGAGTGTTCGTTCACTAAGGTAAGCATAAGAAATTACAAGCCAGTTAATTGAAGGCCTATGGTCTATGGTTTTAATTTCGGTCAATCCACGATTTTTGACTGGCAAATATATAACATCCTCAACGATATCTGTGGAATTTTCTAACATGTTCAAACATAATCGGTCATGATTTCTCACTGTAACTGTGGGAATTATTCTTGTAATCAGCCACTAGTTTGTTATCACGGAGATTATTTGTGTTAACCGCGAAACTCTGATCAATAGAGTCATAGTAGTTCAGTGTTAAAGATTCTCAAACTAGTGATTCAGTAGATTTTCATACCTCTTTAGAAATTTCTACTTCAATAGAACCAGTCTTAGCATATAAGGGATTTGAAGGGAATGTAGAATTTTTATAGTTTAAGTTACAATTTATTATAAGTTGGATCACCATTAAAATCATGTTCATCCATTCTGTTGACAGAAAAACAGTCGCTGAACTATCAAGACAGTTTTAATTAATTGTTGTATTAGTTGTGGCTATCTGGACTCAGTAGCTAAGTGGATAATGTAACGGCGTTTGAAGCGAACGGTATTGGGTAAGAGTCCTAGAATGAACATCAACACTGAGATACAGGTATGTTCGATTGACGAGTTCCAAATAGGACGAAACGCGCCTCCTGGATTACGCGGCCAGCCACCATCCATACCAAGACAGTTATTGATTTACATTCAGTGTGATCTAAGTAGTACACAAATTAATCATTCGTTAGTGTATATTTATTTACAGTCATTTGGACTATCTTTATTCAATTTACAACTTCATCACCAAGATAATTAGTGCATTGACAGCTAGAAACATTTTTTATTATGGATATATTCTCGACATTGACACGTCTTAAATCGATTCAACATAAGCAAATTTTTATTAGAATGGGGGTTTGTGGATATTGTGGTAATTTTAATAGTTGAATTTACGAGACTATCTAAGCTAGACCATCAATGAAAACCTGGAATCGCTGGAGATCGTTTCGTGATAATATGGGACTTCTCAGCGGTGGGCATCCACGATCCCGTATGTGGGACTCGAACCCAAGACATTCGGTCTCGCGCACTAATATTATGATATTCACAAAGCAAACAGAATGAAAACCAATTCATCAACTTTTCTTACTAAACCAATAAATCAGCATGTTATTTTGAATTTCATTTTTAATAATTATTAAAAACCATTAGCTTTTATTTATTTATTTGAACAAATAAATATTGGTACAAAGGGGCATCGAATACATATGCGCCACACAAGTCACTTGATTTGTGTGTGAGCTGTGATACTGACCTGATTCTCAGACCGGAGCAGTTGGTTTTCTTAGGTGACCACACCCGGAGCGTTCTATCTGAAGGTCTGATCCACAAGGCAGTGAAGCAACGTTAGGAGATGCAGTCCCATGTTAACTGGTGACCAACAATGGATTCATACGCCATTTGTTCCGTCAGCATTTTGAAGCCCATGTGCACCCTTGGTTTGTTGTCAGGGTTTTCCAACTTCTCTAGGTGGGCCGTTCGTGTCCACCGACCCGGGTAAAGTGCCGGACATTCACTTTTCGTCCTCTCAATTTCGTAAACAACAGTAATACCGCGGGAAGACAGTGAGTAGGAGCTCCCTGGTAGTGGCTGTATACGCGTGGCTATGTGAGAGCATTTCGAGAGGGAGAGCTGGCTCCCCCCCACTCTCGGCCATACCATGACATTTGGGGGGCATAACCATTAGTAGTCTATGATAAACAACCTATCCAACGAAAGATACTGATAAATATGTTTACGTTAATTCTCTACGAGTTGTTCTTCTCAAGAAAATCTTAAATAATCAATTATGTATACGTTGTATTCATTAACTAATTCCTGTTCACAATGAATAGTTATTTTATTTGTATGGGTTTGTATTGTTCATGATTTTTTGAGAATGGTTTAACTGATATTCCAGTTCTATAGGTAGTCATTTGCAGCCGAAATACCTCAATAGCAATGTTTAATACTTTGAAACCAGGGAGATACGAATTCGAATCCGATTGATATCATCAATTCCCTTAAGGTTGTAAGTACGTTTTGCTTACGAATGCCATTTTGAATAAAATTTAGTTCCAAGCCTCTTGATGATTTCTTCTAGTCACCTGACAGATAAACAAAGTAGTAATACAAAAGGACAATGTTGCTGATAAGACTAAGTTATATGTTCATGGTTTAGGATATCATGTCAATTACACCTACAATCAACGAATATTCAATAAAGCAACACTAAGATCTCTAATCACTTGAACGAATCAAAATTTTTCGAGTTAATGATCCGAATTTAATCAATAACATTTCATACCAATAGAATTTACAATCATAAACATACCCAAATACACAATTCAAACTCACTTTTATTTGAATCCATCAAATTTTCAATGACCTTAATTTTATCCAAATTTAAATAAGCCAATAACGCTGATGATGATGATGATGATGATGATGATGTAGTTGTTGTTGTTGAAGATGACATTATTTTAACATTTGATAATGATGATGAGGATAACATAGATGTATTAATTTCATTTTCCATATCAGTAGTTTGATTATTATAAGTAGTAATTGTATTAGGTTTATTAGTAGTATTAGTAGTATTCATTTGTAAACTATCAAATTGTTCAAAATGACTAGATGAATATTTTGTATCAGTTAAAGTTGATAAATAATTTTTACTATTCTGAAATTCATTTTCTACAATCTCATCTTCTATTGATAAATTATGATAATTGATTTCATGATGATTATCTAACCAGAATGTTTGCTGCTGCTGCTGCTGGTGATGTTGTTGTTGTTGCTGTTGTTGTTGTTGTGATAAAGTCAATTGTTCATTATTCCATGGATAAAATGATGTCATTGATGATGAATCTGACCATACAAATGAATTGTCAGGTAATGTATCAATGGTAGTTATAGGGAAATATGTAGTTCTTGGTAAATTATATGAATAATCCCAAATATTATCAATATGTGATGTTAATTGATTTCTAATAACAGTATCATTCATTATATCATATGGATATTTAATATGATAATCAATAATTGGGATTTCATTATTCCATAATAATTTATTATTATTATTATCATTATTAATAATAGGTCTATCATAAACTTGTGACATTTTATTCTATTCTTTCTTTTTAGCAATAACACTATTAAACTAATCGGTAATAATTCCCGTTAAGAACAGTTAGTTAAATAATAAAACACTGAATATAAGACGCCCACCTACCCTACCCTACCCCCCCTCACTCACTTTCTTCATTTCTATATTATGAAGAGATAAAGTTAAGGGAGTATGAATTATAATTGTATAGAATATTCACTCTTTACATTCCTAATGAAGAAGAGTAGAAAGTCAATAAGAGAAATGTGCAAATTTACCAACGAAAATATGTGCTTGTCTACATTTTTTTTTATTAACCAATAGAAAATTTAGAAACAATAAAAATTTATACGGCACAAAGTTGAAGGGGGCAGATAGAATTGTGTACATTACATTGTGTAGAATGTATATATATATATATATATTCAAATGTGCTTTAGTGTAAAACACAATATTAAACAATAGCTGTAATTGGTATGATCAATGAAGAATTAACAAATAACCAAAACAAAATAGTAAGAAACAATAATGATTTATCCAATCACAAATTCATATCAATCTTATGAATATACTGATTTAAGATAGGATTAATTGTGTAATCATATTGTGATCAGAATGAGGATTTGTGAAGATTATGATAATTTTAATAGTTGAATTCATGAGTCTATCTAAGCTAGGTCATCATGGAAAACTTAGAAGCACTGGAAGGCCGTTTCGTCCTAGTATGGGATTCCTCAGCAATATACATCCACAATCCCACACATGAGACTCGAATCCAGGGCCTTCGGTCTCGTGCGTAAACGCTTAACCTCTAGAACACTGAGCTGTGATCTAATGGTGTTAATGTTTTACTTTAATCGATTCATGATCTTTCATCGTTCAAGGCTTCCGAGTTTTCAATGATGGTATAGCTCAAATCGACTCATGAATTCAACTATTGAAACTACATTACTTGTAAGCACCTGGTTGGATTTTACCAATCAAAACTGTTTAAATTCATTCGGTTATGTGCGTTTTTTAAAACTAATTTTCATCCCTAAACAAATTTGACAGTTGTTCCACCTCAAAATGAAACTGTAGAATGGTGCCCATCCGTTGATGTTATATTGAATCTTATGATCTTGGTGATAACTTTTAACTACTGAGTGATAAATAATTCAGCCTTTAAGATATTCTGTTTATGATGAAACCTGGATAACACAGGTTCGAGTTTATATGACAGCACATATGTGTATTTTTTAATCTGCCACGCAATATCAGCATAGTGAAATGAAATTATCAATACAAATTTCACTGTAGAAGAAGTAGTAACATAATCAGTTCTAATAGAAAAGATTTGGCATAAACAATATGATAAAATAAGAATGAATGACTTCATAGAATATACAAGTGTCTAAAGATTGGTAGTGGATGTATATATGTGGTGTATGTTACTTATGATGACATAAGTAGTATATAACACCAATGAGAATTGGAATGCCTGGCAGCAGAAGGTTGGGAAGATCGAAGAGAAGAGATCCGGAACAGAGAATACTTGTCATGACAATGAAGGAACGATGAAGTTTGAGACAATTGATGGGGGATTTGCAAATAAAGTACTGAATCTATGGTTTTCGCACTTGATGAAACAACTTTGTAATTTTACATTAGAATACAATTGGTTGTCCCCACCGGTGTTCTCGTTCACTACATATATGTTTCTGCAGTCGATTCTAGGCTATGTCATCTAGTCTCTAACATACAGTTACAATAATCACTCAGAAGACTAACCAACTAATCTGGATCTACTAACACGGCTAATTCCAATAGTCGATAACTTTAGAGACTGATGTTGAGTCTTGGTTTGACCATACCTATCTTTGCTACGACTTACTCCTAAACCAAAAAACATTGCCCATGGCGGCAGGAAATGGTTGAGCATGCCTAATACAGAAATTTTATAGGAATATTCAAGTGTTCTTGTTTAATTAGAAAGTAGTTTAATGTCAGAAATGTTTGATATACACAGTGATAACATCTGAAGACGTCAATAAACAACATTGAAGACTATCTTCTTAATATGCTAACAAAGAACTGACTAACATTATAGTTGAATAGATGATCACAATACGACATTTAGTTTGATAGATTGACTTAATTCTATCACTCACACTACATGCCACTCACGTTTCGAGACAAGTTAAATGGTTTTATCATAAGTGTGAGTTGAAAATCTCTATCAAATTTGTCAATGTTATATCCCGACGAGAATTATGAATGGTAACTATTCGGATCTATTTATGGAGCAATACTATACACATATTTTTATTGTATATTTGTCAATTAGCTAAACTATGCATATTCATGCTCCTCTTATTATAAGCTTCATTTTGATCTATAGACTACTATTATACGATTTACCGTTCTCGAGTTATGCTCAGTCTGTTAATTACTATCTCCCTCATTCATAACCACATTTGGCTAAATCTTGTACAAATGTTGTTTCCTATTTTTTGTGTTGCGATGTGGTCTGTTTGGTTTGTATACAAAACCAGTTTGTTTGAATTAGACGATTCATATCACAGAGGCTGAGATTGGCGTTCTGAACTCGAACAGGTAGAGTCATGCAGGAAGAAGGACGTAATAATGACTTTAGACTGCTCGTATGGGTTTACTTGTCATTGGTCCAGTCGATAAATCACTGTTCTCTAATTGGCGGTATTATTACGTGATAAATTAATAGGATAAAGAATACAAGTTATAATAGTCAGTTGAGAAAGTATCTTATGCATTAATAAACTCATCGTAGATTCAATACAGTGAGACTTGACGTAGATGGTCAGTTGTTGCATAAATACTTCAGTAAAAATGGGCCTACTTTTTCTTTGAAGTATAAATTTTCTGTATAAATTTATAAAATCTATTTTGTCAACTACGGTTATCTACAACTGTCTATTATGAATGTGTTCAGTACAGCTCAACGCCACATATTGAATGCAGTACGCAGATCTAGTAAAATTAATGGTTTAGAATGAAATCTTTAAGTGAAATTTACAGTTTAATATCCTGTGCTCATTCATCAAATAAGCGCTAACATTATCAAAATTCCTGGGTTTGACAGGTTTAAGAAAACCGCAGATAGTTTTTGTGCATAAAATGTTCGTAGACAACAAGCATTACCTAACCAAAGCATTCTATTTCTAATTTTTAATTCTCTCTTCTACATGGAATATTAAAAAAAGGTATCCGCCGAAAACAATGAAAGATTTTCGCGCAAGTTTATCTTGTACACCATCAGATTGCAACTCAGTGATCTGAAAATTAATCATTCGAACCGAAGATCTTTGGTCTTGCGTTCAATTCCCGATTGCATGATCATGGATACACACTACTATGGGATCCCAACTAGAATAAAACGGCCGTTTAATGTTTCTAAGTTTTCAATGATTTACTAACTGAAACCAGTTTTGGAATTCCAATAAAAATTCAACAATCTTCGCAAAGCCATAATGAAAAAAATATTAAGTGACTGGCTTCAAGAAGTATTTTCTGGAGTTCTAGTGAGAAGATGTGACCAATCGAGTACAACCACATCTGTTGTGATATAGTAACTCACTGAAGATAATGGTGGACGGTGGCGCAATTTTATGAATTGGTTGAAGTTATACATTAACACTATTGGATGTCAACTCAATGGTCTAGAAGTTAAGCGTTCGCACACGAGACCGACAGGTTCTGAGTTCAAATCCTGCGGGGTAGGATCATGGATGCGCACCGCTGAGGAGTCCCACACAAGGACGAAACAGCCGTCCAGTAATTCCAGGTTTTCCATGGTAGTCTAGCTTTAATTAATTCATGAATTCAACTATTGAATTACTAAAATCTCTATAAACCCCCCTTCTAAAAATAATCTCAATTAAAAATATAGTTTGATTCTCCTTTATTTTTTCACAAATTTTATTTCTTGACATAATTTTTCATTTGATCAATAATTAAATGTTAAAAACAAAATTCATTTAATTTGTTTATTCATTTTAAAATGTAAACTATAATTTAATTAACATTGAAATTCTTACTGTATGTTTACTTATAACATATTCTCCAGTAATTCATCACCGGCCACCGACGCGCGCCCCCCACCCACTCATCGCTATACACTTGAATTTTTGTCAACAATAGTAATATTGTATGAAATTTTTGATTTTTTTTTTCTTATAGAATTTTTCAATTTTTCTTTTTAATGACAGTTAAGGGGTGGCTAAGGGGTGGTAATAATTAAGCAGATTTGTACTATGACACGTATATATTAGTTGTAATATTAATAATACATATCTAATTGTAATGATGGGTATAATGATAAGAGATACATTGAAGCATCAAAAATAAACGAGATGACATTAGTTGATGATTCTATGTGTAAGTGTGTGAAGTTTTTCATGAGCGATGATATAAGGTGAGAGTAAAAGGTGAAATGATGAATCGAATAGTACTAGTCATTTATTGATATGAAAATCAACATGTACAAAATAGTGATAATTAGATTAGATGAAGAAATAAAAATAGGATACAACATAATCTTGTAGTGAGACATCAACATTATCCTTATCTGTAGCTGATCAATAGCATGTTATATAATTTGGTAATAATAATAATAATAATAATAATAATAATAGTCAGTACTATACATCTCTACTATTTACAGAAGTATGAATTCTATAAAATAAGACCCTGAAAATTAATAATGGGAAAATACCAACCTGTTTGAATGTGTATAATAATATACACATGTTACTTGTCGAATAAGTTGGTGACTATCTTGACTCGGTATTAGTTCATTAAATAACTTCAAGGCTTCTGAATTGATGGTTATTGGATTCGAGTCACAGTATGAACATCAGCGCTAGGGGAACTGACTTACGTCTGTTACCCCTCATGTGGTTGGGTTGATGTACTCCGCATTGCTTTTGAGGACCATGCTTTTTCCTTTTGTGTATGTTGAGGCCTACTGCTGAAGAGGTGGAGACTGCTGCTACAGTGTTTGTCTTGACCTGCATTTGTTGACGTGTATGGAACAGAAAAGCCAAGTCACCTGTGAAGTCCAAATCATTTAATTGTATACAACCTGCCCATTTTATTCCGTGCTTCCCGTCAAATTTGAAGGTTTTCACAATTCAGTCAACCACCAGAAGAAAAACAAATGGAAAGAATAAGCAGACTTGTCTGACTCCGGTCCTCACTTCGAGTGCATCTGTCAGCTTTCCTCCATGCACGACTTTGCATTTTAGTCCGTCGTATGAATTCCGTATGAGGTTGACGATTTTCTCATGTACTCCATAGTGTCGAAGATATTTCCATAAGGTTCTCCCGTCCACACTGTCAAATGCTTTCCCATAATCAATGAAGTTGATGTATGGTGACGAGTTCCATTTAATTGATTTCTCAACGATGATCCGTAGTGTCACAATTTGGTCTGCGCACGGCTGATCCTTACGAAGTCCAGTCTGTTGATCTTGAAGTTGGACGTCTACTAAGTTTTTCATCCTGTTCAGAAACACTCCGATGAAAACTTTTCCTTGTACTGACAGTAGTGTGATGTCTCTGTAGTTTTCACACTTGCTCAGATCTCCTTTCTTTGGAGTCTTGATTAGGTGTTCTTCTTTCCAGTCCATCGGCACTTGTTCCTCCTCCCAAATCTTCTTGAATAAAAGGTGATGCATGTTTGTAGTTGCTTCCATGTCTGACTTCAGTGCCTCAGCTGGTACTTTATCAGGTCGTTCGGCTCTCCCACTGTTGATTTGCCTGGTGACCATCCTGATTTCTTCAACTGTTGGTGGAGTGACATCCATTGGATGGTCTGTGTGTGCTGCTTCGATGTCAGTTTGTTCCTCTGTTCTTGAATCTCAGTGATTGATTTGCCTTCTTTTTTCTTGGCTGATAACTCTGGTTTACCATATGTTCCTGCTAGTTTTTTCGTTATATCATATAGTTGTCCCATATTTCCGCTTTTGGCGTTTAGATCTCTCATCGGGATGGTTAGTTCTTTTCCTGGACATTTCTCTATGGTCGATTGCAGCCTCCCATAAAACATGTTTATCAGATGCGTCGCCATCATTAAAGGGTGCATAACGTTTGATAACATTCATCATGATTCCCTTCTTCTTTGATGATCCTGGGTCCATGAGATTCCCACATAATCAGTGCTTTACCCGATTCTTTGAACAGCATTAAAGCAACTCCATGAGTGTGTGGAGCATTTTCCTCTTTGTGACCGGAGTACAACAGCATCTCTTCCGAATCTATCCTTTTCTGTACAGTTTAGATTCAATGAGTTTCACTACTTCCAGTCTCCTACATTGTCCGAACATTCTACGTACTTATATTAATGGTTGTTCTGGCTGTTAGAAGATGCATCGGCCTCGTGACTTCCGAAGAATATTGGCTTTCACCATGAGCCGTCATAATTCTTCTGAATGAAGGATACTCCAACTCGGGGGACAGAGTTTAAATGGTTTAATTTGTTTATTTTGGTTAGCGTTTTTTAGAAAGGGATTGCTGACTCCACGTTCAAATATCCTCCTTTACCCGAAATCGGGGTCGACAGTAACCCTAGTAAAGCTACAAATGGCGTTCAGTACAGTCTTATAACAGTATTATTTTGGTAGTGGCAGGACTCTAATTTATGGACGACCTTCGAACGAATCTTGATTGACCTTGAGAATATAAGCCAATCAGCGAACAGTAAGTATAGAGTAAAACATATTATACAAAACCAAGGAAATAAAGTGGATACACTTCTTATACGTGGTTCAAAAACTTGTCAAAGTTAGAAAGAGGTTCAGATATTCTAAAATCGTGATGTATGCAGCAGAGGAAACCATCCATATGGCTACAGAATAGTCGGCATCTGGAGCCATGATCAAGTCTCAAAAACTTCTTCAGCCTCAACCACATAGTTTCAATATTGTTTATGTGCACTTCGATTGTTGAGTACACAAAATGCTACTTGTGGATAACGACACGATGCACATAATCAAGCCTATGTAAGAGTCTGTACGCTCTCCAAACATCCGTATATATTGTAGTACCAGGCTGTAGCCAGTGTTACTGGTGTTTTTATTATCCAGTTCGTAATAATTGTCGTAATTTGCCTTAGTTAAGAATTAAATATGGGGTTTTCATCACGAACTGACATCAGCTATGATGCCAGAAATTTATTTAGCCAAATGGATAAAAGACTTTCTCACCAAAATCCGAGATCTATTATCTTATACCTGATTAGTTCGTCCACAAATTATAGTCTCGCCGTTTTATTTGTTATAGCCGCTCGATTATCACGTTTTGTACAAAACTCCTTATGACCCCATCGTATGTTAGCATTAAGCACTGAAGTTGGCGTCGTAACCTTGAAGTCTATAAAACGCTTCTGATTGGCTCGTCCATAAATTAGAGTCTCACCGCATTATTATTTAGATAAACATAACATTGGTTACTACTAATCAATGAGTAACAGGTAAACTTTCTAATACTAAACAATCAAAAGTCAACTTTAATTTCAATAAATGTGATCAAATCTATAATCATAGTAATGAAATATAAGATAAATGTTAGAAAATGATTTCCTTTGATCGGAATTACTTTCCCACATTTCATTTACATACATTATATTATGTATAATACATATACGCCACATAAAAGAAAAAATAGTTAATTTGTTGAACGTGATCAAATGCATGTCTTATGGACATAGACAATAGTTTGTCGCATTTCAGTTAAATAGAATCTGTAGAATAAAAACCAGATGTCGTCTCAATGGTTATAAAGTTATTCTCCCTTCTTGTTGTTGTTGTTGCTGTTTCTGTTGTTGTTGTTGTTGGTGGTGGTGGTGTTCATTCAAAGAATACAATATAAATGGATATCACATCATTATGAGACATTTAAGAAGTACGTGATTCTATGATGGATTTGTGAGTGTAATTTTTTTTAAATGGAACTTTAATCCGATAGATCTAATGAACAAACATTTTTCTTTTCAACCTTATTTAATACTGTTTGATTTATTTATCGGGAAGAAAAAAAGAAATAACATAAAATAAATGGAATGTATTTGTTTAAGAATGAGTTTGGTAGAGGATGAATGTTTGTAGGGTGTATTACCTCTAATACTACTCCTATGGTGCGTGTGCTACTTATGTCGACGTAAGTAGTATATGACGTGAGTCAGGAATAGAATGTCTGGTGGCAGAAGATAAAGAAGGGAAAAACGGGGACACAAAGCAATCGGTATGAAAATGTAGGAACAACCAAGTCTGAGACGATTGACTGATATTTACAAACGGAGCGGTCAAGTTTGAGATAATTGATTGATATTTTATTTACTACACTCCTACTGTAGTGAACGAGAAAAGAGGCGGGGGCAACCAAACGTATTTGAATACAAAGTTACAGAACCTCTTACTAAAATCCGAAAACCATACAGTGAATAATTCATTTGCAAAAAAATATCAATCAATTGTGTCAAACTTGATTGTTCTTTCGTTTTCATATCAATCATTATCTGCTATCGTTCATTTCTCTTCGATCATTTTAACATTCTGCCGACAGGCATTTCACTTTCAATTGCTAATACATACTACTTATATCTGTTGACATCAGTGGCATACATCACAACCATTTTACTAAGTAGTTCAACAAAATTTTAAATATCGTAAAGAATACAATAGAATTTGAAAGCATAGGGCTATTGTTTTATGCCAGATTGACACTAGTGAATTTCAACCGTTGTGGTCAGGATATATCAACAATTTTCCATTGGATAGCGGGCTCAGTTGTCTGACGCTTAAGCGCTCATCGTTTGATTTGAAGGTCCTGTGTCTGTTCTATAGTGGGGTTATCATTGCTTTGAAATATGTACTCTTTAAAAGGAATAACTTAAGTTTCCATAAAGGTATATAATTACATGCTCACAATTAGTTGATCAGTATATGTTCTATCAGTTAATATTTATTCCATTTGGATTTAGAGATTAGTTCCCTTAAGTTACGTCAGTTATATTCAGAATTTTACCAAACTAAGTGATCTATCACAATTTTGTCACCTGTTATAATATAGATTACACATTACGATACAATGAGAACGAAAATACGTTTAAAAACTAACACCCCACATATGTAATGTGAGAGGAAAACTATTCAAACTGACGGATAAAAGAAGAAAGTGATGTTAGAAACAATCCAAGTGTGCAATTAAAATTAAGCAGTGCTATTGAAATTAAGATACAAAGGAATATAAATAATGGCTAAACACTACTACTGCTACTACTACTACTACTACTGCAGTATATGCTACTTATGTTGACAGGTATAAGTAGTAAATGACGCCGATCAGAAGTAGAATACCTATCAAAAGATTGAACTGAAGAAAACAGAAGAGGAAACATAAAAGATTTGAGAATTGAAAGAATCATGAATGATGTGAAGGACAACGTATGGAAGATGTGTATGTATGAATCCACTCGGTATTGTTTACTTAAAACTCCTCATTGATATTTAGGACTGAAATTGATCAGATTACCTCGATATTGCCTTAATTCACAAGCATTCTAAGCAAAGATGAATTATAGCTAACAGCGCAACTCAGGACGCGTGTTTCGTCACAAAGTGAACATCAACAAGTTTGAGATGCAGGTACATCCAGCTGACAAGTCTCAAATAGGACTAGCCACTATCCATTTTTGCTTAGAATATTTTATTTATAGTTTACCTCATTATTACCATTTATTCATAAATATCTAATCTTAATATAAACTTTACTACTTGAACGTAGGTATATTCAACTTGATGTGTTCAGAATTCAATGAATCATTCATCCTGCATTCTACTACTAACTACTATCCAACTTTAATAATAAGTCCATATTAATGAAGGTAATTACACGTACAATTTTTTTTTAAAAAATATTTTATTTGAATCCTAATTAGCCCACATGGGAAATATATTTTTTTTAAAAATAATTTCAATGGATAATTTATAATATAAGTAGTATATGAAATGTTATCAAATTAATTCAATAAAGGGATGAATAAGTAACTATACAAGATGCTATGTATTATTTTAGACTATACAATAGATTCATTTCTCTGGTCAGTTTTATATTCATGTATACATTAAATAAAGGACTGGCTAATTAATCGAAACGTTATGTGTCTCTCTGTGTGTGTATGTGTGTGTGTGCGTACGTAAGTCTGTGTTTGAATTATGTAATAAGAGAATTAGGAAAAAAAGAGATTTAATCTATCACTTTCAATTTCCATCTTGGGAATTTCAATATTTATGATATATATATATTTTTTCTAAATAGTCAACTAATGAATAATTTAATATAAACCAACTGAGAATTCAATTGTAAGAGCAGCCACTGCATCGATAGGCCTCAACATACACAAGGGAAATTGCAAGATCCTCAAATACAACACAAAGAACACTAATCCAATCACACTTGATGGAGAAACTTTCAAAGTGGTGGAAACATTCATGTATCTGAGTAGCATCATCGATGAACGAGGAGGATCCGATGCAGACATAAATGCAAACATTGGCAAAGCAAGAGTAGTATTCTTACAATTGAAGAACATATGGAACTCAAAACAACTGTCTGTTAACCAATATTACAGTCAGAATCTTTAATACAATAGTCAAGACATTTCTACTGTAGAGAGCTGAATCGTGGAGAACTCCCACAATTATCATCAGAATAGTACAAGTATTTATAAATAGTTATCTACGCAAGATACTCAATATCCGTTGGCTGGATGCTATCGGAAATAGCCTTCTGTGGGAGAGAACAAATCGGTTTTGAAGTGAGGAGGAAATCAGGGAAAAACGGTACATCTCCACTAATTCACCTTAATAGGTAATAGAGTAAGCAATAGAAATGAAATGACTTAAAATGAGGTTTAGAAATATTTCTTTCTTAATTGAATAATCTTGAAGATATTAGGCGGTTAATTTTTAAGTGATAATTTTAATGAAAAAGAAAATCTATTTAAAAATTAAAATTCATTTTGAATTGTTTGCTTGAATCTTCCAATTGATGTTTAATAGTGAAATTGATCAATCTCTTATTGCCATATGTACATCCTGTACAAATTGACCCGATATTATCTTAGATCATAAGCATTCCAAGTAACGATGGATAGTGGCTAGTAGTGGAATCCAGGATACGCATTTCGTCCTATTTGAGACTCTTCAGCTGGATATAGCTGCAACCAATTGTTGATGTTCACTCCAACCCAGTACTATTCACTTAAAACGTTATCGTGTTACCCACTTAGCTACTAAACCGAGATAGTTACCGACTTGTGGCCCAAAATTTTTATAACGTAATGGTAACATCGATGCTATCCGCATAGAATGTAGGTGTGCCAAATAGAGGCTGATCAATTTCAGTCCTTAATACCAAAAGGAACAATCAACCAATAAAAATAAATATGATTCCCACTGAAAAGTATTCAGTGGTGTTATGATTAGAGCACTAGAAGGTTCCATCTCCTGAAACGAACTCTCCTGAAATATTACAGTCTACATGAAAATAGCAATCTATCCATATATCACTTATGTAAGTAAGATGTTTTTAACTACTAATGTAACAACAGTTCAGTATCATAGAATACACGTACATAAAATAAAGATTGTAAATCAAACAATAAAAAAAACAAATCATAAATATGGAAGATTGGGGGGGGGAAGGGTGAAAACAATGAAGGGGAATAATCCTTTACACTTATTAATTAAACAAAATATTATAGTAAATCATTGTAAAAATAAAAGATAAACAAAAGTTTATTAGCCTTGTAACATTTCCATATGTTCAAGATCCATCCCATAAACAAAACAACATATGATAGGATATTTTAAAGAAGACCAATTGAATTGAAATATAAACTTTTAGAAGTTGATGTAATATGTTTACTCTTAAATGGATAAGTTGTTACATTATTGAAAGCAATTGTACACGTACACAAATACAGATATAGAGAAGAAAAAAAAAGGAATAACTATACATACATATGTATAATGTAAATAAGCTTTGAAATCATTCTCCAATTAAAGTCTTTTTAACAGGTCATTATGATTTCAACTTGAATTAAGAGAATGATATCAGTTCACATCTTCCATTTGACAGTAAACGATGTATATATATTTGTACATATAAGTAGTATATTATTTTATGTAACAAATAAAGTAGCAGATTTATAATGAACAATAATAACAAAATCTCATTGTAGTTAGAGTTGTAACAATGATGAAACAATTAGTATAGGGTTATGGAGATTATTAAGTTTAAATTGATATCATGAATCGATCAGTGTTAGATTACCATTGAAAATCTGGAAGCACTGGACGAGATCAATGGTCCTGGGTTTGAGTCCTGCGTGCGAGATCGTAAATATGCATTGTTGAGAAGTTCCAGGCTTTCGACTGTGGTCTAACATTGATTCATTCATGATATCAATCTAAGTTATGAAATAAATTGAAACCACAAACCAATCTAAGTTGGACAACCATTGCAAACCTTAAATCACTAGATGACTATTTCATCCCAGTAATGGACCCTTTACGTGTGTAAAAATTATTATGTAATCACTAGTGAATGGTTTCGAGGGAGAAAATCTCTTGAATTCTAGTGAAGAGTCATCACCAATGGAGTTTAACCGCATTGGGTATAATCAAATTACTTACCGAAGACAATGAAAGGTAGTCGTGCAATATCGTAGACTGATTAAAGTCAAACTTTTACAACATTAAATGCCTGCTCAGTGGCCTAAAGGCTAAGTATTCGGACACAAAATTAAATGTCCTTAGTTTCACTCTCTTTTGTGTGATCATGGATCCATACCACCAAAGAGTTCCATACCAGGACAAAACAAATTTTCAACTCTTCCTCTTTTTCAATGATGCTCTAGCTAAAATCATTTTGTAATTTAAGCAATCAGACAACACAATGAATAACATACTGATAACTGAAATCAAGTTCTAACCATCTCTCTCTCTCTCTCTAAATTACACACACACACACAAACAAACAACTATTTATAAAGATAACACATTTGTATTTTCCTAAACAAAAAATTTTGTCATCCAACCCAATAGTTATCCTTATTTCCTATGCTTTCAACATTATAATTGTATCAAATTTTAAGATAGATATATTTTTATATTTTCAGTCTAGTTGCTAAGCTTCCCATACTGGTTAAGAAGTAATAGTATATGGATTAAAGCGTACCATTTTACATCTGGCGCCAAGAATGCTTTTTGTCAATAACCCTATTAACAGAAGATTTCTCTTTAATCACAAAAAAAAATAATAAAAAAAATAAAATAATTGAATTCTTGGACCACCCAAAATTTAATTTAATTGTTAATAACTGTATGGTAATTTAAACGAATAAAAACACAATGACGTCAATAATTAAGGTAGTTGGATATAGTCAACAGAAAACTCTGCTTGACCTAGACTTTGTAGTATTTCTCATACCTATCAACAAGATATGCTTATTATGATAGAACATTGGTCATTATTCAATGATCAATCCATTGTAAATGTATCTCAAGCCTAGAAGAGGTCAGTTGCTGCTCGAATAGTGTACATGCAATCTTCCTGATTGTGATGTTGAGTGATATAGAATTAAATCCGTCCAGGGAGCATAAATTCCTTCAAGTTTACAGATACACTCTGGTGACGAATATTATCAGCTAGTACGAAGCCTCGATCAAGTAGGGTTTGTTGTTGACTTCTAACCACAACCATACATTTCAACATATTGTAAGTGACGTTTAATCAATTAGACTAGTGACCACATTGTAATTTGATTGATATGGTTCAGTCAGAATTAAGAAGCGCTTGATATACATGACATTGGTCACGTCATAGAGATCAATCAATTGTGAAGATAACAACAACTGTAATTGATCTTACTACCGTTGTATAGATAATTCATTATAAGTTAATGATCGGAGACAATTGGTAGGAAGCACTGGTTCATATGAATTTCATGTTAGTTGGAATTCACCAGTGAAGAGAATTTGTAATCTTGTGGGATCGTTGCTTAGTGCAAGATTCGAACTAGAGTTATTTTGTGTTAAGCAGTTGTCTATGTCTGAAACTGACGTAAATGCTTCATATATGTATAAATGAAGTAGATAATTTTGTGAAAAATTAAGAGCACGTAAGAACGTTTCAGTGCCAAGCCGAATCCAATAGCATGCATCTGTTTGCATTTCTCAGTTACCATTCCCCTTTTGACTGATTACTCTTATTAACCTAGTCAATCAAGTTATTCAAAATCATAGTGAAAAATTATACAACAAAGCAATTGGACTCCTCAGAACTGAGAAACTTTGCAGCAAGTGATTACATAGTAGTAATAAGAAAATAGGCTAAAATTCAGCCTGATAATTAGGATTTTAGTCATCAGGTAGTGAGTGATCTACAAAATTGATTTCGACCAATTGTTTGTGATGTCGGATCAAGCTTTTTTCCTGTTAACAGTTTGTAAATAAACATGTTATTTAGTTGTAAAAAGAAAGCCATTCTTCTAGCTTGGTTACTGTCACCGTCATTGCTCATACATATCGTTCCATTGCATATCTCCTATGTACCAGTATTCTTTTCATTCCTCTTAATAATTGACAATTCATTCATCAATATGCGAAATTTTACTCCTTCTGAAGTAAACAATATCATCACTATTCAGTTGTTAACATCCATTAAATTCTACTGACTTCAATGCTTAAATAGTAATATCGTGAACTATAATACTCACTGACGCTTCTTAAAAATTTATGAGAATCCATAGTTTCCTGAACATTAAGCATTCATCTTTTGACGAGTGTCAAGTAGTATGAAACTCACTTCCAAGAACTTCCACTGATTGACTTCAAACACCAAATTTCATCAAAGTAAGGTCAATATGAAAGTGAATCCCTTAAATGAGATGCTACAATGAAACTTGATTGATCAACACTAAGGATTAGACAAACATGACATTGGCCACTATTCAGCAGTAAGTCAGTGTAAATTACTTCACTGCTATTGCAAATAACATTCTTTAGAATCTACTGCTAAGTTTTTAAGCCTAATAGATCTCCTGAATACTGAATAGTTTATTAAAGAAATTTTTATTGTTTTTCATGTTTAAATGACATTAACAATATAGTGTAAATTATAAGATGGCATAAGATCTTAGAATCTTTCCACAGATGGTTAACAATTTATTATGTTGACACTGGACTCAGTCGATTGTTACTAGTTAGGCAACAATGCGACGCTCTTCTCAGATTCCTTCTTCTCTAGCTGAACTACAAACACGCTTATATTATCTACTATTAAACTTGTATTCTCCCCAAAACTAATTGTCTCATGTATCTAGTTAGATTCAAACTTACCATTTATCATTTTAGAAATCATAGTGTTATACCTTAGACTATCGCGTATTCACTAGTGACTAATTTCGAAAGGTAATTCCCAAAGTTCTGTCGAAAAGCTGTGACCAGTAGAGTTTTATCATGTAAGGTGTATAGTAGTTGTATACCGACGGCATCGGAAGATAACTGCCCATAACCAACGAACTAATCGAAGCCAAACATGCAACCCATTAAATCCCAGCTTAATGGTCTGAATGTTAGGCGGTTGACATGAAAGCTGAAATTCGTGTGTTTAGCCCCATGTGGGGCCTTGAGTATATATATATATATGAGGAGTCTCATATTAGAACGAATCAGTTATTTAATGCTTACAGATTCTCAGTATTTATGTAGCCAAGATCAGTTCGTGATACCAACCATAAAATTGAACCATAATAGCTGGCTTCCAATCATTATGCAAGTGTGAATTCCAACACTGTTGGCATACACACAAACATACATATGTGTATAAATATTGATTTTTATGGATTTTATTCATTGATTATTGTCCAATTTCTAAATAACTATCACTACATAGAAGCTCAGTGATTGTATACTGATGGAAAATCTAAAAACAATTCATGTCGTTTTAATCTACTACTTGTACATTTGCAAGTAGTATTAATACAATTATCTAGTAGTTTTAGCAGATATGGAATCAGTTGGTCAATCATATTTGAAATTAAACAGGAAAATGATTGAAAATCATTCCGTATTACGTTTGTTGAAACCGTATTTAGCATAATAAACAACATACTACTGAAATGTCTTCAACTGAAAAATCTCTGCTTGAAAGATTATTTTATCCGCGATTTGTTTGGACTTACAGTACTTGTTAATTATAAGACAGTTTGACCTCATTCTACAATGAACTTGTTCTGTGACAAACTTAACAGAATGACAAATAATACACAATATCTCAACAGTTGTCTACAATTGAAAGGGCACATAAGATGAAAGTGAGAATTCATGGAAACTTAATATTCTAGCAGACAAACTGAAATATATATAACTGAAACATCCTACCATTAAGTCGACATAGAAAAGATGGGATGTGGCTGGTGATGGAATCTAACGCACACGTTTTTTCTCCTTTACTGTTCGTCATTTGGATGTACCTACATCTTATCAGTAGTTAAATACGTTGTATAAAAATGGTAGAATCCATTTTCTCAGATTCACTCGGACAGTTAATGATTATGTAACATTCTAAATGTTATGCTAGTTGGTTCATACAAATCATTTTTCTGTCAATCTTTCAGTTTACCATTGTTTTAACCTTTGTACTACTGTAATATTTGAAGTTGGAAATCAATGAGATTTCCATGGTGCAAATAGGAACATAAAAGTCGATAAACGAAGATTTATATTATCCTCCGAAATATGTCAATCATCGTCGACAATGCACTCACCCATACATCGGTTTTATGCACACTTAACGATTAGTGAATAAGTATCATACACATGCAAAGGAAATATATATAATTATTACAAGAATGCAAGCTACATGTAATAATGAATTAGATACACGCTAAATTGATATGGACAAAATATTAAATGCACTTTGTATTGTTAGTTGGAATTGTCCCATTGATGTTTAGGACTGCATTCGATCAGTCTCTTGTTAACATGTTTGCATACTGTATAGATCGAATCAATATTGTCTTACATCATAAACATTCTAAGTAATGATGGATAGTGGATAGTAGTGGAATCCAGTTTGATGTGCGTTTCCTCCTATTCAGGACTCATCAGCTGGATGTATCTGCATCTCTGATTTGTTGATGTTCACTGTGTGCCTCGAACCCAGTACCGTTCACTTCAGACACCATCTCTTGATTTATTTAGCTACTGAGTCTTGATAGCTACTTGGTTGTGCAATGGGGTGAAAATATTATACTGAATGAATGTTACACTGAAAATGAAACAAATTATAATGGGGAGTAATGTTGAAAAAAAATCATCATGAATTTGAAAATGTAATTTTGCCCATTTATCCTGTTTTAATAATTTAATAGGCGATTACTGCATATTTAAACATTCATGTTTTCAATCAATTGTATTATCCACAGCTGTCTGTCATGAACAAACTCAGCTGAGAACATCGCTGGTAGAAAAAGCATAAATAAAGAAAAGTTTTCGTTCTTAAAGTGAAAAGTTTTCTAAAAATTACATTCTCTAATATGAAATACTCATTAAATTAAATAAACCCCAAGAATGATTCAAAATGCTAAATACATCACTCTTAGTGAAAATCGAAAATATTGTGTAGAACCTCAGACGCCTATTCGATTAATTTTTTTCACAATTAGATTCTTAAATTTTTTTTCATTGAGATCATGAAACGATTAATGTTAGACCACCATTGAAAAACTGGGATCACTGGACGGCTGTTTCTTCCTATTGTGAGACTCCTCAGCAGTGCGCATCTACGTTCTCACTCACGGAAATCAAATCCAGGGCCTTCAGTCTTACGTGCGAATGCTTAATCTTTAGACCGACGAGCCAGCACCGAACTGTGCTAGTGTCTAACCTCAACCAATCCATGAAATTACGTGACCACCTTCCATTGTACGGAGGTAGATACTTGTCTCTACCCGACACTTAAATGAAATTATCATGTCATTATGATTTAACATTCTAACAGTTTTACTAAACCATTTTTTCAGTCATACACTAGACTTTGACTGAATAAGTACTTAATATGATAAGAAATGAATATAAATCTGTTGGGGACAATAGATCCCCAAAAACTCATAGTTTGTAATTTATCTTGTGGAGCTTGTATGCAGATGTATACGTGGGCATTTCTTACCGCCCACGCACATAGTTGATTGACGAAATTATCCATTAAATGTTTAAATATTTCGATGGCAGTCAATCGACGAACTATCGATTAAATGTTTCAAAGCTCCATGACAATATCGATGTATATATAATTGTATATATACGTTTTGAAATTGTCTTGTAAAAACGTTTGCTGGTTTCGGGTTGTTGCAGAATATATTTCATTCCAAGCTTGGTCTTCTCTCTCTAGATAGCGGGCTGGGACGCGTCAATAGATAGCTTACTGGTCGTTGGTCACTGAATCTCGTTCTCGTTCGCAAACTACATGAACCCGTGATCTCTCTCTCTTTCAAAACCTAACAAAATCTTTTACTGAAGTTTTACAAAATGTAATGTATGTTATGTATGAGTCGCCTACTATTTATAGCTTAAAAACAAGGAATCATTGACAATCCCAATAATATAAAGTAAGAACATATAAGACTAGTACAAGTGAGGATTTTATTCATTCAAAAACACAACAACCTTAATCGAAAATATACTCCTCTATACATTGTTCTCATTTTTTTTATTTTCTTCCAATCTAATCAGAATAATCTTTATATGATAAATGATATTATTGATTTTGAGTAGTAACAATTCAATATTTGATACCATTGTATAGTGTGCTGATAAGTTGGCATAAGTCGATAGAATTCATTCAATTCAATAATGATCTTCTACGGAGACGTTTTATTTAGAAAAAAAAAAGAAAAAGAAAACCAATATTTGGTTGACACTGAATTAGCTACAGAATCGCTTTAATTCTACACACACACACACACACACACACAAACGAACACATATACACATAGGGAAACAAAAACTATACAACTACTATTATTATAAATCTATACATATGTTTTCGATCAGAAAATGAATAACTTAAAAAAAGGAAACAAATAAACTTCAGAAACATTACTTTTCTTCTATACACACCACAAATACATAATTACAATATATGTATATAGGTTGATTACAGTAAACAGGATAAAATTTAACAAGGCAACAAGAAACATCACGAGATAGGGAGTTAGTAGATAAGTGACTGAGAGAATTAGTGAGGGAGGGAAGTAGAGAGAGAGAGAGAGAGGGAGAGGTTGAACCACATGTGTTTCCCTGACGGCAATTTTCTACAGTGAATTTTATTTCCACTTTTAATTCAATTTCTTGTTGGTTTAATTTTTTATTTTTTTAAAAATATTTTTTATATAAAACTCGTGAAATCTTTATTATTTTTTAAGAAGAGAATAAAGACATTAAATGGGTATAAATACAGACATCTGGTTACCATATGTGTTTATGGTGGTGAATATGATGAACTGGAGTTGTTTTGTTTTCGAGGTTCCCGTGTTGATATTGATGATGTGTATAATTGCACGTGTGTTTGTGTACGTGTGCATATATATATACATATTACATGTTTGTTATCCCCTCATGTTGTCTTGTTTGCCTGTTGAAGGATTCTGAAGTACATAATATGACATATTTAAGATACAATAAACAGTGACGAAGATAAACATAATCAATGTAGAATGCTTGAAGAAATATTATGTATATGTGCCTGTTAGCAACCACAAAACTTACGATACTCTCAGTAGGCCGACGAGCCCACCTGTATTGCAGATATATACATATAATTGTAATTCATATCAGTTTACTGGATATAAGTAGATGTGACAAATTTGTCTAAAACCGAATAAAATAGTGATTAGATATTTCAGCTAGAATTGTTAATATCTATAATTTTATGGAGAGAATAATAATTATGAAACTATATTAATCCATATTCAAAGATAGATAGTGGCTTGTAGTGGAAATTAGGACGAGCGTTTGGTCCTATTTGGGGCTCATCAGCTGGATATACCAGTATTTCAGAGTTGATGTTCATTCTGAGGCTTGAACTAAGCATCGTTCGATTTAAACGCCATCGCGTTATCCACCTAGCTACTGAGTAGACATTACTCCCGATTACAATTTGTTTCATTTTCAGTGTAACATTCATTCAGTATAATATTTTCACCCCATTACACAACCAAGTAGCTATCAAGACTCAGTAGCTAAATAAATCAAGAGATGGTGTCTGAAGTGAACGGTACTGGGTTCGAGGCACACAGTGAACATCAACAAATCAGAGATGCAGATACATCCAGCTGATGAGTCCTGAATAGGAGGAAACGCACATCAAACTGGATTCCACTACTATCCACTATCCATCATTACTTAGAATGTTTATGATGTAAGACAATATTGATTCGATCTATACAGTATGCACACATGCCAACAAGAGACTGATCGAATGCAGTCCTAAACATCAATGGGACAATTCCAACTAACAATACCAAGTGAATTTATATTGATCCATGCTGTTGAAAAATCATACCTACATATTTAGAGATTTCCTCTTAACCTTTACGTCATCAAGACAGAAGTCAGTAGTTTGAATTTTTAATTTTAATCAAGTCGTAATAATTCGTAACTGTTTTTTAATGTCATTGACCAGTAACTGATTTACATCTAACATTGTTAAACTTAGTTGATAACAGCTTCTTACTAGAACTTCAGGGAGCATAAAAATATCAACTATTAGATGTCGACTCAGTGGTCAAAGGGTTAAACGCTCTTTGTATGATTTGATTGTTCTATATTAGAGCCCAGGTTAGGTCGTCAATAGGCACTGTCAAGATGTTTCAAGATAAGACGAAACAACTGTCTATTGCCCCCTAGTTTTCAACAGGTGTTTAAGGTTAGTCTGTGATGTAAACTTTAAAATTCAACAAGCTAAACAGATTCTACATATTAATATAATAATCTCATGAAATTTGGATAGTTCTTCTATCCTTAACTCAGTTGATCAGTCAGTCAGTCAGTCATTGTCAACCTAAAGCTTCGTACAGAGGTATGTTAATCTGAGTTAACATTCCATATTTGCACAACGAGATGAAAATGACAATATAAGTGACTGCAACGATCGTAATAATGCAGTAATAATGATAATACAAAAAAAAGATTCGGAATCGAAAATGATCTTCAAGAGACAAGTTAGAGAGGTATGTTATGAAGGAATAGTGAAATTGAAGATAATAAAAAATGTAAACAACCTGTTTACTTTCAAAGGGTATTTATTAAACAATCATTTATTATGTAATTATAACCGCAAACTTTCTATTTTAACGCAATAATGATGGATAATGTTCTTTTACCAGTCGAAAATAACAGCTTGTTGACTATAATAGATGTATTATTTAGTTCTGCATGAAAAAAAGGCCTACATTGTATGGACTGATAAGCATTTACAAATCGTTATAGGTAGGTTATTGAAGATACATGGGGTTGATAAGTTCGAAAAAGGACGAAACATACATTACACTACATCATCTAATCACCTTTTAGCTACAGAAAATATCAAGGCAGGCGTCGGTTCAAATAGCTTATTTACCAAGAGAAATTGATTAACAGAGGGAAAATTACAAACATTTAAAAAAAGTAGTCGATTATTGTATCAATTTAATAGTTAAATTCATGAGTCACTATGGAGAGCCTGGAAGCACTGGGTGGCCGTTTCGTCCTAGTATGGGACTCCTTCGCAGTGCGCATTCGCGTTCATGCTCTCGGGATTCGAACCCAAGACCTATCAGTCCCGCGTTCGAACGCTTAACCTCTGGACCACTGAGTTGTGATCCAGTGATGATAATGTCTAACTTCAACTAATCTACGAAATTATGCCACCATCCACCATTGTCTTCAGTGAGTTACTATCTCTGACTTTGATGTAGAGTGATTGGTGTTTGGGGTTCTGGGTTTTCTTCAATGGTATCCAATCTTTCCATTGTATCTAGTGATTACAGTGAGATGTGTAGATTTTGATAATTCAATCAATCACCAGAAGAAAGAGAATGGAGAAGGGTGAGAAGCTCTTCTGACACCGGTCTTCACTTGGGAATTTATATTTATATGTTTATATATCTTGAACAGAATTAAGCCATCAATGCTGTACGTCTTAACCCTTAAAAGTAAAATTCATTTCTTGACCAGTTATGTACACTTATTATTAGTCTGATGTATCGTAAAGTTTGAGTCAAAACTTTCCATTTTAACCGTAAAATCTACATTAAATAAAATTGCTTTAACTGAGAAGTAACAATTAGATTTTTGTTATCACAATTCTAGCATCAAATAATTAACATTTTAACTTCACAATTATTTTAAATCACAAAATGATATTGAATACAGAATCACTAAGGAATCTGTAAGATCTGAAAAGGTATTCATTCCAGTTTAAATATCACTAACAATTCATACCCATGATTTAACACTTGATTCAACCTAGTATCACAATGGGTGTTGTGGATATTATACTGATTTTAATAGTTGAGATCACAAGTCAACTGAAGCTAGATCATCATGGAAACCTGGTATCACTGGGCGGCCATTTCGTCCTACTGTGGGACTCCTCGGCAGTGCGCATCCACGGTCCTGACTCGCGAAATTCGAACCCAGGATCTATCCCCAGTCACTATTGAAGACTGTCTGTAATTTTAAGAAATTTACACAACTCACCAGACTAATATTCTGACTCAGAATGACCAGAGATTATAATGATAATCTTCTTGCGATTCTTCAAATTCCTTGGAAGTCATTCGTAAAATAGAACAAGCTCATTGATCCTATTTGGTATCAGTTCTTGTAAAATACTTTATGACTTGATCCATTCATATCAGGACAACTTAATTCTGATTTGCTTGACAAAATTTGATCAGAACTAGAGCGAAACCAACTCAATATTATTAACTGCTATTTAGTTACTGGCTTGAAAAATTCTATATTTTAGTAAGACTGAAGTTATCGTCAGTTATAACACTGTCACATTGCTAGACGCATTACATTCTGTCGAAAGCACAAACCAATCAAAGTTAAACAACCATCGAAAACCTAGGTGCATTAAAAGGCTGTGGGTGAACGCTTCATCTCTAAACCATTGAATCTCCATCCGATTGTGTACAAGTCTAACTTCAAAATATTCACGTTATTGCACAACCATCTTCGATCGTGCTTCAGTGGGTTCCTTCTTCACACTCAACATGGCGTTGAAACTTCATAAAGATGATGATTTTGTGAGGTGAAGATAGCTTGATAATATGTTAAGTATTTTTAAATCAAGAATTTTCATTAAGAATTGGAGAATTTGAGATGAACTACTGTGGTTTTTTCATAGAAAACATACACAATGAGCTTTAAGTGACTGAACTGATATTTTCAGTAAATATTATGCTTTTATATGCAATACTCAATCAAAAAATTGACGTAAAATAATCGAATGTATCATATATTGAACATGATAAAGAAATTATTATCCTCACAGCTTGAATACCGTACAAATATTTGACAGATAAAAACAAACTATTTATTAGTAGTATAAGTGTTTTAGAAAAATTATTGGTTGCAAAAATATAATGTAAATATTTTTATTAGTAAGTTTTGCATAGCCACTAATTATTTTATCCACTAAATATACTAATGCTGTCTAGTGAACACTTTAAAATCAATTTATTTAGGTATAGGGTTGACGAGCGGTGCAAAGGCTAAAACCTAAGTTTCATTTATTTTGTTCAAGTGCTTCCAGGTTTTCCATGATGGTCTAGCTTCAATTGACTCATGAATTCAATTATTAAATACGTTATATTTATCAAGTGGGTTTTGTGGATATTATAGTAGTTTCAATGAATGAAATCATGAGTCAGTTGAAGCTAGACCACCATGTAAAACCTGGAAGCACTGGACGGCCGTCTAGTGCTCACTAGTGACTGGCTTCAAGAGGTATATCCTGGAGTTCTAGTGAGAAGTAGTGACCAGTGGAGTTCAACCAGGTCTGTTGTGAGATAGTAACTCACTGAAGATAATGGTGGTTGTGTCGCTCAATTTCGTGTATTAGTTGAAGTTAGATATTAACACCACTGGATGTAGGTCAGCACAGTGGTCTAGTGGTTAAGTGCTCGCGCGCGAGATTGATTGATCCTGGGTTCGAATCTCGTGAGGTGTGGTCGTTGGTGCTCACTGCTGAGGAGTCCCATAATAGGTTTTCCATGGTGGTCTAGCTTCAACTGATACATGATCTTAACTACTTCATATTTGTTGACAAACCTTCAAATGACAATTAAAAGATACGACTGTTAAATACAATTATATCCAAAGGTATTTAGTTTGATTTATGACAGTGTCGTCTATAGAAATTACTGAGAACTCTCACACAAGGATAAAATTGTCATATAGTGTTAGTAATTACGATCAAATGGAACTTTATTACAGTTCATTGTTAAAGAATATGAAAAAAATAGTTGAAAAACGTTATATCTGATTCTGTTCATCAATTTCGAATTAGAATTTAATTTAATTTCAAAATTGTTAAATAGATTTGGGTTGTTATCAATATTTATATTGAGGCAGTTCGCACAGAACGCACATATGCCAACACGAGACTGATCAATCGCAGTCTTAAATAACAATAGGAAGATATGAGTAAACTACATCAAGTGAATTTAAAACTTCACCCCACTGCACAAGCAAAAAGCTATCAAGAATAAATAGCTAAGTAGATCAAGCGATGGCATTTGAAGTGAATGGTATTGGGTTCGAGTCGCGCTGTGAACATCAACAAGTTTGAGATGCAGGTACATCCAAATGACGAGTACTGAATAGGACGAAACGCGCGTCAAACTGGATTCCACTACTATCCACTATCCATCTTTACTTATAAAGCTTGTGACTTAAGATAATATCGAAGCCTTCCGCACAGGATGAATATATGCCAATTTGAGACTGATCAATTACAGTCCTAAATAACAATGGGAAGATAGAAGTAAAACAACACCATGTGAATTTATTCATTTATTCATCTGAGTTGAATAACTTTAAATATGAACAGGATCTAGTCTATCAGAAAATGCGATCGTTATAAGAATTAATAAGAAAAACCTGTTGAATTTTGTATTTATTCATTTACATGATTATCAATATATCAAAATGTAAATTAATAATACAAATCAAAATTGTTTTGTGTGTAAACAAAGTTTTTGATACTCCTATGCACAATCTATGAGCTAATGTATTTATAAGAACAAATAAGTAAATCAACCTGAAAGCCTATGCAAAATCATTGAATACTAGAAAGTATTCGATAGTTAGTTCATCACAAATTGCATCACAACAATATTCCACTAAAATAAAACAAACATTCGACGAGTGATTTCCAATTTAGTGATCTACTGATATTATATAAGTCACTTAATATCATAACACTTCGGTGAGAACAAAGATAGATAATTGATAGATAATTGATAGATAGATAGATAGATAGATAGATAGATAGATAGATAGATAGATAGATAGATAGATAGATAGATAGATAGATAGATAGATAGATAGATAGATAGATAGATAGATAGATAGATAGATAGATAGATAGATAGATAGATAGATAGATAGATAGATAGATAGATAGATAGATAGATAGATAGATAGATAGATAGATAGATAGATAGATAGATAGATAGATAGATAGATAGATAGATAGATAGATAGATAGATAGATAGATAGATAGATAGATAGATAGATAGATAGATAGATAGATAGATAGATAGATAGATAGATAGATAGATAGATAGATAGATAGATAGATAGATAGATAGATAGATAGATAGATAGATAGATAGATAGATAGATAGATAGATAGATAGATAGATAGATAGATAGATAGATAGATAGATAGATAGATAGATAGATAGATAGATAGATAGATAGATAGATAGATAGATAGATAGATAGATAGATAGATAGATAGATAGATAGATAGATAGATAGATAGATAGATAGATAGATAGATAGATAGATAGATAGATAGATAGATAGATAGATAGATAGATAGATAGATAGATAGATAGATAGATAGATAGATAGATAGATAGATAGATAGATAGATAGATAGATAGATAGATAGATAGATAGATAGATAGATAGATAGATAGATAGATAGATAGATAGATAGATAGATAGATAGATAGATAGATAGATAGATAGATAGATAGATAGATAGATAGATAGATAGATAGATAGATAGATAGATAGATAGATAGATAGATAGATAGATAGATAGATAGATAGATAGATAGATGAACAGTCGGTGTATGTAACAGGTATATTATCTCATGTTCTTTGTGTGATACCGTATCAATTTTAAACTAAGAAAAATAATCAGCTGAGGTTTTTAGTCCAAAAGTACTTCCGTATTTGTAAACAAAGAAAGAATTAAGAAAATAAAAAGACAATCAAGAGAATTTCTGATTTTTCTACTCTAATTCCAACATTCATAAGTACTTTACTTTAAGGTTAAAATAGAATTTAATCATTCTTTACATTTATTAAATGATAGACAGATTACATACAATTGAAATTTATCAAGGTGTTCAAATCAATCAATTCTATTATCAGTTTGCTAATTGAAATTGATAAAAGTTGATAAAAGAAAAGAAATATGACTTCTGAATGAAACTATAATTCCAGCAATTGAGATCATAAGTTGATTGAAGCTAGACGATCATGGAAAACCTGGAAACATTGGACGGCCGTCTGGTCCTATTGTAGGACTCTTCAGCAGTGAGCATCCACGATTTTATCTCGTGAGATTCGAATCCAAGAACTATCGGTCTTGTGAGCGAACATTTAACCTCTATACCACTGAGCTGGTCGGCATCAAACGGTGTTAATGTCTAACTTCAATCAATCAACGAAATTGTGAGTTACTATCTCACAACAGACCTGGTTGAACTCCACTGGTCACTACTTCTCACTAGAACTCCAGGAAATACCTCTTGAAGCTAATCCCTAGTAAGCATATGTTGATTCATATCAGAAGGACTTTTGTGGATATTATAGTAATTTCAATTGACTCATGATCTCAACTATTGAAATTACTAAAATGTCCACAAAAACCCTTCTGATATGAAAACTATAATTATAGATTTTGAGATTATGTTGATTGTCCAATAAAAACTAATGAACATTTGAACAGGTATGATTATCATCACAGTAGTTATAGAAGGTTGTATTCAACTGGTGAATATTCACTGTTTAATTTTCTACGGGATTAAACTATGTTTTCTACCTTCAGTACAACTAACAAATAAATGATTACAACGGGAGTTTGTGGAGATTGTAGTAGTTAGGCGTTCGCGCACGAGACTGAAAGCTCTGAGTTCGAATCCCATGACCGGGACCGTGGATCCTCACTGCTGAGAAGTTCCACAATAGGACGAAACGGCCGTCCAATGCTCCCAAATTTTCAATGGTGGTCTAACATCAATCGGTTCGTGATTTCATTCAGAAACTTAATAATCTCCACAACCCTATACTGATATTTAGCACGTGCCCACTAGTGACTAGCTTTGTGAGGGAATTGTCGGAGTTCTAGTGAGAAGCAGTGACTAGTGGAGATAATTCGTGTACGGTAGCGACAGGTATTCACCTCAGTACAATGGAAGATGGTCGCGCGATTTTGTGGATTAGTTGAACCTAGACATTAACACAGTTCGATGACGGCTCAGTAGTCTAGAGACTAAGCGTTCGCGTGCAAGACTGAAGGCCCTGAGTTTGAATACAGTGAGCGGGATCGTGGATACACACTGCTGGGGAATCCCACGATAGGACGAGACGGCCGTCCAATACTTCCAGGATTTCAATGGTGATCTAATATCAATCGGTTCATAATCTCAATCAAAAAGTAATTTTAATAGTTGAATTCATGAGTTAGTTAAATTCTAGACCACCTTTGAAAACCTGGAAGCATTGGATGACCGTATCGTCCTAGTACAGGACACCTCAGCAACATACATACACGTTCATACACTCGGGACTCGAGCTCAGAATCTTCAGTCTCAAACGAAACGGTCATCCAGTGTTTCTAAGTATTCAATGGTGGTCTAATATTGACTCATTTATGATATCAATTTCCACTCAACGACCTCCACAACTTTATATTGATTAACAAATTGTTTAGAACCATAAGTTGAGTTAATACATGACTCATTTATATATATATGTAAACAAAGAAGGGTGTGGTTTATTTTATTAGCCAATAGGGTCACACATGAATGACTAATTATTCAACTAAAGAATTTTCCATTCTTTAACTAAAAAAAATGTAGACAACCACAACATGGATACAGTCAAACACACTACACATACACACCCACACACCCACACATACACACACACAAGCTAATTGAATGAAATAAACTAGTCTATAACTATGATAATTGATATTCACACTTTATTTAATTATGTAAATGGAAATGATCTTAATAGTAGACATTATTCACATCAAAACTATGTGATATATTAGCGCAATACATTTCGAACAATCTGATCACACATATACTTGTTAAGAGCATTTATATATAAAAATAAAAGGTCAACTAGACTGGAAATGGGGTAAGAGGATATAAGGATAATAATAAGAGTAATAATAATAATATTAATAATAATCTGAACACAATTCAAAACTTAATCACTCTGGATAATAAGTCAATATTACCAGGGTAGGTTTAAGGTAAGAACAAACTGTTTTTGAATACACAAAGGGGGTTTGAATTTTCGTATGGCTAAGGCTTCAATAAACCTTAGTATACGCCCTTTTACACTTTTATATAATACCACAAAAGCCGAGTTTAGATCAATCTTGTGCCCTGTTTCAATTATATGTTTAGCAATAGAGGATGATGGATGTTTATCCTCTGCTCTTATTGGGTCACTTGATTGTATTTGTTTTTGCAGCCATTTGGGTACATGTTCACTCACCCTAATGTTAAGATTACGATTGCTCCTCCCTATGTATGTGTGACCACACACACATTTAAATTGGTAAACACAGTGGGATGTGACACAATCGTTTTCATGTCTTTGAGGTTTTGAATGAAACATGCACCTTGTTCTTTCTTTGACACATCCCACTGTGTTTACCAATTTAAATGTGTGTGTGGTCACACATACATAGGGAGGAGCAATCGTAATCTTAACATTAGGGTGAGTGAACATGTACCCAAATGGCTGCAAAAACAAATACAATCAAGTGACCCAATAAGAGCAGAGGATAAACATCCATCATCCTCTATTGCTAAACATATAATTGAAACAGGGCACAAGATTGATCTAAACTCGGCTTTTGTGGTATTATATAAAAGTGTAAAAGGGCGTATACTAAGGTTTATTGAAGCCTTAGCCATACGAAAATTCAAACCCCCTTTGTGTATTCAAAAACAGTTTGTTCTTACCTTAAACCTACCCTGGTAATATTGACTTATTATCCAGAGTGATTAGGTTTTGAATTGTGTTCAGATTATTATTAATATTATTATTATTACTCTTATTATTATCCTTATATCCTCTTACCCCATTTCCAGTCTAGTTGACCTTTTATTTTTATATATAAATGCTCTTAACAAGTATATGTGTGATCAGATTGTTCGAAATGTATTGCGCTAATATATCACATAGTTTTGATAATCTCCGTCTTCTTATTACATTATCGAAATTTATAAAAGGGACTAATTGTTTTAAATTTCTTAAAAGAAGACTCCCTGCACATACAATTAAAAGGTTAGATGAACTTGTTAACCTTAAATGTAAAATTGTATCGGAACGCGTGAAACTGAACTTCTATAAATCTTGTTTGTCGAGTCACATATTCCCAAATCAACTATATAAGAATTTACGTTCAAGTAAATTACAACCGAATATTTCAAATCTCATTCGACTGTCGAAATCGTATATAGATAATTGCCAAGATAAACTGATCAATTTAATTGAATTACACACTCAAGCATTGCCAATATTAAATGAAATATCTATAATCTGCCATATTAAATTCGTCAACTTTTGCAGTAATGTCATTTTGAAAACAAAGGAAAGCATCGGTAAAAAGCTCGAAAAATCTTGTATTATTACTAATCATGTTAATTTATTCCCAGTTAATCCTGATAAGTATGTCACTAATTTATCTTCCATTGTATTATCTGCTAATGAGAAGGAAGCACTTTCTCTTGGTTTTAATTTCTCGGTTCCCATAACGCAAATGTCTGAATTGGAAATAAATGCCCAATTTGAAAATCTATACGATCAATTGAGTACTCTAACCCCTACGTCTTTAAATAATCAAAGCTGGTGTAAGGCTAAACTGGTGGATATAGCACACCAATTCCATAATGTTGGACCAAAGCAGAGAACCATATTAACTTCTCAGCATTTTAAATCATTAAAAGAACTACGAACAAACCCTGATATTGTCTTGTTAAAACCTGATAAAGGATCAGGCGTAGTTATCATGAATAAATGTGAATATAAAAGTAAGATGTTATCCATCCTCTGTGATGAAAGTAAATTTATGCCTGATGTTGAATGTGGAGGTATTGGCAAACTAGAGAGAAAAGTAAATTCAAACCTGGAAAAATTACTACACATGAATATTATTAATAAAGAGGAATTTAATTTTCTAAAACCTATGGGTTCCGAGTACCCTCATTTATATGGACTACCTAAAATTCATAAACCAAACATACCTTTACGTCCAATTCTATCAATGTGCAGATCACCTACACATAACCTGGCTAAATGGTTAACAAAGTTATTGGACCCTATCCGAAGACATCTATGTAAGTATTCTCTAAAGGACTCTTTTGAACTGGTCGATCATTTAGGTGATATTAATATCAAGGAAAAGACAATGTGTTCATTTGATGTGAATTCCTTGTTTACAAATGTACCTTTGAGAAAAACTATTGATATATTATGTGATTACATATCTGTAAACAAACTTCAATCACGTGTTCCTGTAAAATTTCTTAAAGATTTACTGTTATTATGTACTGACAAAGTTCAGTTCACTTTTGAAGGTGAATACTTTCGTCAGATTGATGGGGTTGCTATGGGTAGTCCGCTAGGACCATTATTAGCAGACGTGTTCATGGCAAATGTTGAAAATCAGGCTGATGACATAATTGAAAACATGTCACTTTATAAGAGATATGTGGATGATATCCTAGTTGTTTGTGAAAGTAAAGAGGAGATGTACCGTTTATTAAATAAATTCAACACTCTTCAAAACCATATCAATCTCTCATGTGAAGAGGAGAAAAACGATCAGCTCCCTTTCCTAGATATACTTCTGAGTAGACGAGAAGATGGCTCAATCAAGCGATCCATTTTTAGAAAACCAACGTGGACAGGTCAATACCTTAGTTATTATAGTTATTGCCCTGTGCAATACAAACGTGGTTTGATAAGGTGTCTTTTCAACAGGCTTGATCGCATTTGTACAAATGACGCCATTGATGATGATGTTAAGTTGTTAAACAAAACATTAGTAGAAAATGGTTACCCCCTGAAATTCATAAATAGATGGAAAGTCCACGGTACAGTGAGACCTACTGTAGCCTCGGTGGAAAAAAAAAAAGCCTGTCTACATCACCTTACCATTCAGAGGTGATTCAAATAGTCTCTTATTGAAACAAAGACTTAAATCAGTCATCAGCAAAACGTACTGCGCAGCAAAGGTCATTGTCAAAGAAAGAACAAGGTGCATGTTTCATTCAAAACCTCAAAGACATGAAAACGATTGTGTCACATCCCACTGTGTTTACCAATTTAAATGTGTGTGTGGTCACACATACATAGGGAGGAGCAATCGTAATCTTAACATTAGGGTGAGTGAACATGTACCCAAATGGCTGCAAAAACAAATACAATCAAGTGACCCAATAAGAGCAGAGGATAAACATCCATCATCCTCTATTGCTAAACATATAATTGAAACAGGGCACAAGATTGATCTAAACTCGGCTTTTGTGGTATTATATAAAAGTGTAAAAGGGCGTATACTAAGGTTTATTGAAGCCTTAGCCATACGAAAATTCAAACCCCCTTTGTGTATTCAAAAACAGTTTGTTCTTACCTTAAACCTACCCTGGTAATATTGACTTATTATCCAGAGTGATTAGGTTTTGAATTGTGTTCAGATTATTATTAATATTATTATTATTACTCTTATTATTATCCTTATATCCTCTTACCCCATTTCCAGTCTAGTTGACCTTTTATTTTTATATATAAATGCTCTTAACAAGTATATGTGTGATCAGATTGTTCGAAATGTATTGCGCTAATATATCACATAGTTTTGATAATCTCCGTCTTCTTATTACATTATCGAAATTTATAAAAGGGACTAATTGTTTTAAATTATTCACATCATAAAAGATGGTAGATATGACAACGGCATGTTTGTTTACAACTGGTTTACAACAATGTAAGATGAAAAATTTAGAAAAAAAACAAACAAACATTTTAAACAAAACTTCTAGTAATTATAATTTTATAATTAATTAAGCTTAGAATAACATTTAAGGTGTATATAAATATATTTAACAGTCAGTTAGTCAGTTAGCAACAATATAGACCTTCATACTTATGTTCATAAGATCAAGTTGCCATATTATATTAGCACAGAGATACAAATATCGATTCAAATCCCATAATAGTAGAATTAGTAAAAGTATAAGCATTAATCGATAAGATTAGGAATTGAAGATGTTATTCAAGGAGTATAATCCAGTGTAATAAATTTGGAAAGAGGAAAAAAAAGGGACATAAAGAATTCAGAAGATTAGAATTTAGGAGAACAAAAACTGGATGCACCTGCACTATTGCAAACGATTTCGAGTCATGTCATTCGAGGTCTCTAACTATCGGTTACTATCGTCTCGCGGATCCCAATCAGACAGTCCTAGACCTACCAACATGGCTCAGTTCATCTGTCAGTGACATCATGGATTTGTGCCATGTTTTGGTCTGACCGCCCCTAGCTTTCTTCCATCCTACTCCTACATTGTTCGTCGGGGCAGTCAGTGGTTGGGCAAACGTAACACATGTCACAGTCATCTCAACTGATGAAGTTTCACTATTTTATCAATTGATTTTCCATCTTTACCTAATACCCGTTTCCTAACAACTGCATTACTTACTCGGTGGTCCCAGGATATACGAGCAATGCATCGAAGACACCTATGATCAAATACTAGTAACCTACGAGTATCTTCTACTCTTACCGGCCATGTTTCACTGCCATAAAGTAGAACGGAACGAACTGCTGCTGAGTAATCTTGTCCTTTGCTTAGTAGACGGACATCTCGCCTACGCCATAAATGACACGTTGGCAAAGGCTAGTCGAGCCTTCTGTATGCGTGCTGATATTTCGTCACATCAGACCACAAAGGCTTATGAAACTCCCGAGATAAGTGAAGTGGTCGACACGCTCGACTACTTCACTCCCTATGCAACCCAATCCTGAAGTAACATTTTGCATTTAGATGAGGAGAATCGCATCCCGAACATGCTTGCATTGTTCCTTACGGTGGTCAGAAGACTGCGTTTTGTCAACAAGTGAACCTCCCAGTAAAAGTTAAACTCCTAGAAATTTAGATGAGGAAAGTGTTATATCTAAAAGGACGTCAACAACAAAGTTAAACAAGGATGGAGAGAGTGGACAGCCGTGACGAACACCATTCAAGGTAATCAAATCTGATGACAGTTCGCCATAAGCTCTCACTCGACCAGTTGTGTTTGAGTAGAGAGCCTGTATAAGGTTAATGTAATTTCTTTGGTACTCCTTTCAGTGACAAACACTGCTACAGAACCTCACGATCAACAGAGTCAAATGCCGCCTTAAGGTCGAAAAATACTATCATTATGGGGCGTCTGAATGTTCTAGGACCTGACGTAGTTTGAATATCTGTTCTATACAGCTACGTCCAGGTCGAAAACCAGCCTGGTTTTCTTTAGTCTGCTCTTCACGCGATTTAGTTAGGCGTCGAAGTATTATTGAAGCTAATATTTTAGACACCATATTAGTTAAACTGATCCATCTGTGGTTGTCACACCAGGACTTTTGTCCTTTCTTACAGACTGGCACAATCAGCGATTGGGATTACGTCCAGTTTCCAGGTTCTACCTAAGACCTCAGTCAATCTCACTGCTAATACTGTACAGCCTTCCTTAAAAATCTCAATGATGAACCTGTCAGGGCCTGCTCGCCGTCGATTCAGATTTCCTATGGCATTCTCAACCTCGTAAAGAGTTGGAGGACTTATATCAATTTGTCATTCAGACCGATTGTAGATCGTCTGAACAGTTGTCTGTTGTTATCTATTGCCTCTGCCTTTTCCATCTCTCTTGCTTTCGCTACCCGCCACTGTTCGCGATCACTTCGTAGGCTTCTTATCAGCATGTGCTTAAGCTCACTCCACACTTCGTCACGTTCAGAGCCAGATGGGATGAGTATTCGAGCGTCCATCAGTGCGGTAGACGCTGCTGAGATTTAGTGTTTCTCCCTAACCTTATGGTTTACCTTACTAGTAGATATCACTGCAGTTTCCACGGCTTTTCGGATATCATTCCTAGCTGCCTCGGGGTGAGCATCACCTACATAGCTGCCTAACTGTTGTTTTAGTTGTTCCTGAAATGTATTCTTAGCCTGGCTATCATTAAGTAGAACCCTAAGAGGTTATCTTGCAGTGTCTTTCCTACATCCAATAAGACGCAGACAAATACGCGCTCGCACTAGAGCACGATCTGAATCTAAACATGTGCTCCGTAACGAGTAACAGTCTTCTATCGAGCCCCTCCATCTGTGGCTGACAGCAATGTGATCTAGTTGGGACGAAGTCGGGGATCGACATGTCAAAAGATGCCTTTCCTTATGCTTAAAGTTAGTACTTGCTAGAAACAGGCGGTTATCTGAGCACAGCTGCAACAGACGATCGCCATTATTTGTTCTTTGAGCCACGACACTATAAGATCCACCCAGGTGTCTTTCCTTTTCACTTAGTTTACCTACTTGAGCATTAAAATCACCAGCCACTATTACCACATCAGAAAGCCTAACTTTGTGGAGGAAGTCAGAAAGCATACTGTAAAACTTATCCCTTACCTCATCCGAGCTGCAGTTAGAAGGGGAGTAAGTACAGAAGAGGAGTGGTTTCAGAAAACAGGGAATTACGTTCCGCGTACTCATCTTTTGCATTAGCGGCGCAAGGTGGTAAAGTAACGTGAGAAGTGTTAGTCATGGAGATAAGAGGGCTATTAGGAGGTGTAAGAAGGATTTGATTGTGTCCAAATTGGTCTCGTGTACTGTTACGGGTATGAGGGCTGATACCACTTCCCGGCTGCCCACACCGTGGAAGGTTATTCTTTGAGGAACCTGAAAACGAAGTTCAATTGATGTTGGTCTTAACGATCTGGGAGCGTGACTACAGAGTCCAAGAGACAACTACTTGAGGCCGGTCATACACGGCGTATTGTGGGAAGTTTTTAACATGTTAGCTCCGTTTTTCAAAAGGCCTTACCACCTGGGACGGAAATCCGTGAGGTAAGGTGAGGCGTGACAATTTTAGGGTCGACCTTTTCCAACCCCTTCCTTGCGAGAAGGCAGCGTCACTGCAGATGCTGATTGCCCGAGGGAAACACCTTACTGCTGTCACACCCCTCTACAGTCAGCAGTACGACTTCGCCCTCAGACCTTGAGTTGCTGCTTTTAGTCTTACCGTTCTCCAATCGACCTGCCTGGCATGTTAGAACCTGCAGGAACATGTATTCCAGCCAATATAGCTCGGTTGGGTCATCACGATCGGCAAGCCCGACCACCACGTCAAGGTAGCAGCCACGGTTGGGAAATATGTTTATAGGATTTGTTGGTGTAGTATGATCAAGAATTTCGAAAAAATCCTTTACGTTATTGAAAACAATGGGTTCTGAATCTAGGTTTTGTCGTGATTGATATTCATTAGTATAATTTAGCTGAAGAGAATATCAATGAGATTGGTTTTATGTATAAGTTGTATTCATCACGGATTGATTTGAGTCATGGTACCATTAGGAACTAAGGAATAATGAACCATTATTCTATCCTAGTGTGAATCCCTCATTAGTGCGTATCTGAGACTCCACCAGCAGTTGAACTCAGGATCTATACGTCTTGCAGCAAAGATCTAATCCAGTTTTCACTGGTACCTCAAGGGTAACCAATCTGTAACAAATACGAACATAAATGTTGTCATTTGTTTTTGGTAAAATGATGGGATTTACGATTGTAACTAGTTAGAAAGTCCAATAGATATTAAAAGCAAACAAACATATTTTATTCAAGTGAATGAATTACTTCTTATTCTAAAATGTACCTGTTTAAAAACTGTGTAAAGATATCAGCGATTGAAATTCAAATAATTCCAACGTTTCGTCCAGCTAACTTGTCTGGACTTCTTCAAGGTAATAATCGAAATCATCAAACAAATATATGGCTTTTAACAATCAAAACTATACTGTTTTAAACCAATCATATTTGGATGAGTCAATTACATGATCCATAAACAGATCCTAGTGGTTACTATTCATCTATTCTTCGTTCGGATTCAGTCTATCTATAAAGACGTATGATTTGTTAGCAATCCACTTTTGTCTAGTTAGACTGGTCAAGTATTAGGAGAGCATGAATAATAGTTAAATCTGATGGTAGACTGTAATAATATCTCCGTGTTACATCGAGTTATTTAAAGAAACGACTATTGATTCCCTTTACCTAGGGCTTTATATCGATTCCAAATAACAAATATTAATCAAAAAAATACTATCTTACACATACACGAATACAAAAAGCAGTGGAATGACACAATATATGTTCATTGATATCATGGCACGTAGGGAACTACGGAAAAGTATTCGTCAGGAAGAACCTTAATTCTGGATAGAAGGGATATTGGAAATACCAGAGAATTTCTAGGAACATGACTTTCAAGTCAATCGACAATCAATAAACACGTCAAGATAGAACTAATTTACCGACCCATCCAAAAAATGTCAATCAACAACAGAGTACGAGATATGTATTCTACTCCTAAGTCTGGTACTTGACCTCCTATCCGATTTCCATCTCCCCAGACTACTTCCATATTCAAATTGAAAAGCAAAGAATGGGAGTGTAGAACAGAAGCTTTACTTTAAGTAAGTACAGAAAGTAACCCTATGCCTAAGATTCAAATGGCCTTGACCTTCTAAGAGCCTCCAAAATATGCTATTAAATATGGTTAACATGAGGCGCTTTCAGATTGACCTTTCTAAACAAAAAGTGTGGGTAAAACTCGTCCCTGTGGTAAGATTCTCATATTATTTTAATGTTTGTTGTACTTTATAACTTAAAATCTAAAAAAATTTCCACTGATACTCACTCATGACATTATCTTGAATTTCATATCAACTAGGTGTTCTGATTATCGCTCATTGTCTCTTTACTATCATCTTAAAAATATAAAAAAGTACTGTTCAATTTTATCGATTGTGATCGAAATCTCGAACCGATCTAAGTTAGACCTGGAAGCACTGAACGGCCGTTTCATCCTAGTCTTGATGCCGGCTCAGTGGACTAGAGGTTAAGTGTTCTCACGAAAGATCAAGTCGTCGATGGATGATCATTACTAAGTAGTGCCATACTAGTAAGAAACGGACGCCCAGTGCTTTTAGATCTTCAATGGTGGTGTAACTTGGATCAGTTCATGACTTCAGAGAACTTCAACAATCTCCACAACCACATACTGAAAACTTAACGATTATGTTAAGCATGTTGTTTCCTTTTCTTGTTATTTATATCACCTCAAACTAAACTTCATAGATTACGGTATATGAAACTCTTTAAAATGATATTACCAACGCGAATTTAGGTTGTTCGTAGCTGATAAGAAAGAACACTTGAAATATAATGATGAATTCATTTTATTTTATATGTCTTGTTCTTAGCGTTTTATTTATATTTATTAAGGAATTAAGATGTATGGAAATAAACAAACAAATAAATAACACGAAAAATGAAAGATAAACTCAAAAACAAACAAGAAAACAGGAAAATAAAAATCACAAAACTGCCAGAAGAGCACACACACACACATACACTGAGTATGTATGTATAACACTGTTCGTTAAAAGCAAAATGATCGAAAATGATCATGATTGATTTGTAAAAAATACTAATTAATCAATAAATACAATACAGTTAAACAAAATATGTTGAAAGGTTTGCTATTTTTCAGATAATTAAAGAAAAAAACTTGAAGTCTATCACATCTTGTATGAATGAATGCTGAATGGGCATTAGAATAAATAAGAGGTAATAAGAAAACAATTATAATGTAGTACATATTTACAAAAACATCCACAAATAGACATAAACAGACAATGTAACTCACTGAACCAAATACTCAGGACTTTAACTGATAACCTATTCATAGGTAAATAGATTTAAAATGATGATAACAATGATACTATTATTCAGCTGATTTAATGGAAATGAATAAGGATGAACATGAATCTGAATGATGATACAATGATTGAACGTGGAATACCTTAACAAATAAGCCATTATTTCACAATCAATAAGATCAAATGAATAAATGAACGGATGAATATACACTATTATTATAATGTTATGAATGGGGAGTGAATATGATAAGTGGGGGAAAGAGGAAAACTGACGAGTAAGAGAGAGAGAAAGAGAGGGAGTGAAATGGATGACAATCAAAATAAACAAATCAACGACTATTGTACAAACAGTCGTGTTGCACAAAAAACGAGAGAATTAACAAAATTACATAAATACATACATACATACACACACACGCAAACATTTATATCATTTTGTACTTTTAAAATGTTCTATTTTTTCTTTCTATTATCAATAATCCGGATATCGTACTAATTCGAATAGATCACCTGTTTCTACTTGATATGAATATAAATTACGATTTGGATATTTTAATTCTTCTGGACCTTGAATTTGTGACATAACTTGATCAAAATAAAATAATTTAAAATGTTTAATTTCATGTTGATTAGTAATATTGAATAAATTACAGAAATGACGTTTAGCTTGTGATACTTTTAAATTGACATTTATATTATACCAAACCTGAAAAATAAGAAATAGAAAAGGAAATGAAATCATGAAGAATGATGTAATAATATATTAGATGATATTGTTATTAAGTTTTTGATTGAAAATCTGAAAGCATTAGACGACCGATTTGTCCTAGTATGGGACTCCTCAGTAGTGCACATTCTTGATCCCGTTCGCGAGATTCGAACTCAGAGCCTTCAGTCTCACGCGCGAATGCTTAACCTCTAGACCACTGAGCTGGCCGGCATCCAATGGTTAATGTTTAGACTCAACCAATCCACATAATTGCGCGACCAACTCCCATTGTACTGAGGTAGATATCTATCTCCACTGGTCACGGAATGATCTAACATCAATCAGTTCATGATCTTAATCAAAAACTTAATAATTTTCACAACCCTATACAGATAATATTTTTATTAACAAGGTCGAAAAGTATTTTAGAAATAAAATGGGTTTTGTCCTTTTTTTTTAGGTATACACCTTAATCTTCAGTGTTGATGATGTTTACAACACCCAGTAATTATTGCTTTAAATGTTAGGGTATTATTACATAAGAATACTATTGATCAAAGTGAGTATAAAACTTGTTCATTATTATTCATAAAAGTGGGTATTTTTCCCATTAATAATATTCAGGATGGAAATCAAGCAGTCACTGTTGGCTACCGGATATTGATATTGCTTGTATGTAAGCGGGAATCGATTAAATACAATTTTAAATCTCAATAACGGGAGATTGCGAACTCCAATAAATGTAAAATTTAATTTGTAAAATGTGATTTCATAGATGTTATCCCCATATTCTATTGTGATATTTATACGTTACAGGTTTTAGATCATAGATGTCTTTCCAGTATTACTCACGTTCTAAGGAATGACCGGAGTGAGCAAACTTAAGGTTAAGCATAGAGTTACTAGGGAAAGATACGAAATCGATTGATGGGATTATAAATTTTCGCCGAGTAAGGTTACAGTTAGGACATAAGTTACATATTCCTAATCATCCCTCGCCTTGATAATGGAAAGTTTCATGGTGTAGTCGTCGGTTGGAAAAAAAACTTCGAGTGGGTAAACCAATACATAGCGTTAATCCATGACGTTATTGACTGTTGGTTTGTTCTATGTTGGCATGTGAGGATCACCTGGTTGGGCTGTGAGTAATAATCTCGATCAGTGGTTGGAGAATGGATGACATGGCTCAGAATTATCTACAAAGACGTGGATGCACTTATTCTTTATCTTTGTCTCGATATTGAATTAATTTATATAATCCTTTTCAATCAGCCTTTTCAAATTCTATTCTCAATATTTAGTCCTTTCTACTGTCATTGCTACTAAATTATTTTGTTCTCTTTTAATATACATCTTTTTAACTTCATCATATCGAGCTAATATGCTATGGCAAATGAGTCCAACAGGCATCTGCCTTAGGCTCTACGTAAATGATAATTGACTACCATGACGTTCTTCAATATGAGTTAAATGATAGTGTTTATTATATTAACCCTACAATAGTTATGTATCCTGGTAAGGATCAAACGGTCGAATTTTAATGACAAATATTTACCAAAACAGTTAACGAGAAATATAATATGATTTCAAGTGTCGTACATTACAATAGAACACCAATTGACTGATTCTAAAAAAGTTTAGTTAATCGTTATAAAGAATTTGAAACCTGGCACATATTTGCATTACTACGACCCAGCTATTCCTATTGCTTAGTTTTCTTGGATGCTACTTCATTCGACAAGTCTCCAAAACAGAACACGGTTGAATAGGAGCATAATCATATTCCAAATACAAGGGTTGGATAGTAGTACGAATTACAATAAGAAAAATGTTAACATAATTATAATTTTTACATAAGAAGGTTCTAGAGTATTCTACAAGTCACCGCCAATGCTAATTGGTTAAAAGGATAGCCAAACAGTGTGATCTAATACAATTCTGTAAGGAATGTGCTTTAATCCAATCTAAATCATTCTAACACATACTAAAATAAAACAACTATCTAATACATTTTAATTTTTTTTTTATTGATAATTTTCTAGCTACAGTTAATTCATGATGTAAATGATGAAAATCACTGGGGCTTTTTTTTTCATTCTATTCGATCAAATTTCAAATGAAATAAAGAAGAAATGGGTTAAGGTCAAAATATTAGAAAAAAAAAAGTTTGATCATTATTCACTTTGTAGATTAAAAGTGTTTTAAGGGTTTTCACGTGATCTGATAGATAGGATAATAATAATATTAATAATAAACATATGATGAAGTTGACCTTCAAGTTGTAATCAACCAATCAAATGTTTTTTTTTGTTGTAGCACGAAAAAAAAGGACGTAGAGGTAGAAAAATAGGCAAATCATTCTAATTCTGCATATGATATTAAACACAATTGATAGATAATGAATAAATATTATCAGTTTTTATACATCTAGAATAGATGTATAATACAAAAAAAGTATCAGTATAGGGTTGTGAAAATTATTAAGTTTTTGCTTGAGATCATGAACTGATTGATGTTAGACCATGCCGTGACCAGTGGAGCTAATCCGTGTCGGGTAGAAACAAGTGTCTGCCTCAGTACAATGGAAGATGGTTGGTTGAGTTTAGAGAATAACACCATTAGATGCCGGCTCAGTGGTCCAGTAGGTTAAACGTTCGCGCGTGAGACCGAAGGCCCTGAGTTCGAATCCCGCGAGCGGGATTGTGGATGCGCACTACTGAGGAGTCCCACGATAGGATGAAACGGCCGTCCATTTCTTCCAGGTTTTCAATGATGGTCTAACATCAATCGGTTCATGATCTCAATCAAAACAAAAAAGGTATGTTTGTTTTTTTTCTAGATAAAAAGAAAGAAACAACCTTTATTATTATAAAGCGGAATATTATGAAGATTGTAGAATTTTTATAGTTCCAAATTATAAACTGATCTTAATTAGACAACTATTAAAAATGAGAAAGTATTCAATAACTATTTCGTTTTGAAAGGTACTACTCCTTAACAGTGTACATTTATAACACAAAAAATGTAGATGAATAGAGGAAGGAGAATAAATTCATAACATATGAATTTATGTCGCATCCGTTTTTCAATGTTCAATCTGTGTAAGGTATTAAACATTTCTCGATTTATTTAGTGCACGAGCACAACATATAAGATCATAATTTACACTGGAGATTTCATTCCAAGATATAACTTTTGTTGTTTTTTTTTGCAATTTTTATCCGGAAAGTTGAGATGAGCTACAGTGGTATGTTCATAGAAGACATATGCAAAGAACTTTAGATGACTGAAATTAAATTCACAGAGAAAACTATGTTTTTATATCTTGTATTCCCTCACTAAATGAACGGAAAAGTGCTAGATAATGCACTTTAACTGAACATTGGAAAAAGGATGGCTATCCACACACGAATCAATATAACATAATAACATGAATTTTCGTGGTTTCTCATCATCACCTGCTTACAAAAACTGAATAAAATCGTTCAAAAAATTGGTTTTATTGAAATCGTGAACCGATCAATGATCACCATTAAAAACCTGGAAACACCAGACGTCAACTTCTTTCTAGTAAAAATATCTCTAATACTGCGCATCCACGGCTCTTCATTCGTGAATCGAACTAAGAACCTTCGGTCTGAGGCGCGAAAAATAAATCTTTAGACCACTGAGCCGGTATCTAACGTTGTTAATGTCTAACTTAGATCGATTCATGATTTCAATGAAATTCAACGATCTCCACAAGCCCATACCGACAAGAAATTATTAATAAAATGAGGGCTTCGAACTTATTACATTTTTCCTTGAGGTTATTTAGAAGGGCACGGTCGTCAGTTTTGCTTTGCTCTGATTACATCTGCTTTCAACGTGTAGTTTCGTAAAAATTTGTTTGTTCGCAATTAAAGAAGTAATTCCCTTCATGCCTTCTAAAATTTGATCTTAGTTGTGCTAATTTTAATCTTATGGTCAGTCCTGTTTTGTACTTACCAACACATGACTTATAATATCAGTTTTTTTTCTTTATTAAAACCGTCTCTATATGTTTTATAAAGGATTTTTAGAATTTTTATATTATTCAATATATAAAAATTCTCATCATTTAAATCACGAACTGTTACTAACTGAACTACTACTGAAAACCAGGGTGCACTAAATAGCTATTTTGTCCTAGTATGCACCTAGTAGTAAGCCCCTCTTTGAATGTATTCTGTTAAGGTTTGACCAAAATTATGTTCTGTGCAATGGTCATGTGGTGTGGAACCGTCACATAGGAAACAGTGGTTCAGTGATTAATGCACTCAACTTTTGGATACTAGATCATAGGTTCAAACACCACTCTACCAAGTTGGGTTTGGCCGCCCCTATTATTCTTAAGACCTACTTCTACACCAGATAACATCGCCCGTCAAGGTAGGTGGTGGCTACACATGTCTCAACCACCTCAGTTGATAAGGGTTTACTACTTCATCAATTGATTCGCCATCCTTACCTAATACCTTATCTCTAACCCAGACATTGTTTACTGATTGGTTCAAAAATACACGAGAATGTTCTGAAGGCACCTATGATAGAATATTGGTAACCTACAAATATCCTTTATTTTTAAAAGCCACATTTTACAACATTAAGTACATAACTCCGTATCCGATAAAGGAAATAAATAGATAGACAAAATAATTGATCATGCACATCATTTATCAACAACAGGTTGGTGAACTCGGTTTTGAGCTGCACTTTTTATGTGAAGGGTGCTGATATAACACAAATGAACACGCTTCACTGTACAGTGTTAACACTGAATACTACAAAAACATTACACTGAGTACTACTCAGCGATCAATCAGTATAACTAACTTAGTCATAAAGGTGGTCCATCATAGGTCGGATAGCTGGCACAGTGGTAACATAACAAACTATGATGCATGCTCGAATCCCACAGGTAGGAAATCAATTGCTTCAAGAATGAATAGTAAACCTTGTTGAAACTTAAGTTCAGGGTTTCCTAACAACTTCTTTCAACTAATTAAGATCAAAACATAGTGCACACGATATCAAGTTACTTAATTACTAGTAGCCATATTGTAACTTTATCGATAGAATTTAATCAATACATCAAAAACGACTAGACAAACATGACATTAGTTAATACTCAGTGGATCAACTGATATCAACTGCTCTCAGTGTTTACTGGGTAATTTTAAATGCTTTTTCAATTAATTTTAATTTGTGATAATCATAAACAAATTATTCCTAAAAAAAATGTTAGTTCCTAATAATTTTGAAACTGTTCATGCCTTATCATTTTCTTCTACACCTGAAACCGATCATATGAGAGGAAATTGTCAGGAAGTTTGAAACTTGAGGTCAAACCGTTTACGTCTGTATTGCTATTTTAAGTGCTACATTGAGTCATAAATTATTGGAATTCGATACTTTCCTTCTGTTGATATATTTAAAGTAAGATTGGATATTTCACAGTACTATAAAATACAAAGATTAACATAGATCATCGCTTGGTGTCATTCGATGAAGACTTAAACTACCTGATAATAGTAAAAACATGAGACCCATTAGTGGATCTTATGATTTCTGACACAAAAACACTTGAGAAAAATTATCAATAAGTAGATAATAACCCAATCATACTTACTTCTTTCCCTGACATTGTGACACGTACACGAATATGCTGTTTTGGAGATAGATCAATATTAGCTAATGGTTGAAGTCGACCATGTCGACGCTCTAGAGCCCAATAACTAAAATTAAGTTATAGATTATAGAAAAATTAAATTAATCATTAAATAACTACCTATAACTTATTTGTAAAGGAGAAGGTTAGGAGAAGACAATAGAATGAAGGAAAACAGTAAGAAAAATATAACTTGGGTAGTTAAATAAATTCTTTAGCGTGAATGAAGTTATACATTTATTCATTAAATAACTTTTTTAAAGATATACTATAGACGATTTGTAGAAATTGATGAATTTTATCGCTTACATGATGGGTTGATTTTCATTGGACAACTACCTAAGGCCTTTTCGTCCTAACACGGGACTCCTCAGTAATGTGCATTCCCGACCCCTTAGGGGATCGAACCTAGGTCTTCCGAGTTACATGAAGAGCGTTTAAACTTAAGACCACTGAGTTGGGATCTTGCTGTTTAGATATCTAACTTCGATTAACCTGCGATATTGTGCGACCATCTCTCATCCTCTGCGGTGAGTAACTGCCTCAGGCACTCGATATGGTTGAACTCTACTAGTCACCGCTCTTTACTAGAACTCCTGGAATTCTTCTTGGAAAGTAGTCACTGGTAAACGCACATGATTATTATTATAGGAAGTATACGAAAAGTATAGGTTGTCGATATTCTACATAATAAGTCAATAATTGTCACTCGGTGAATTAGTTATCTAGAGGTGTATAGCGCATATATATTTGGTGCCCCCTTGTACCAATATTTATGTGTTCAAATAAATAAATAAGGTGTATTAGCCTAATTCGCCAAACCAAATTAGAACAGAAAAAAATAAACTGAAAAAAAGATTTATGTAGTAAATCATTAACAGTAATATTTATGATGGTACAAAATAAAAACAATGCTAGACGTAGGAAATATAGTTAGAAAAAAGGAAATAAATTATATGGAAGTTGTGTCACATTAATAATCAATTTTGAGTTATGTCACCAAGAGTTTAAGAACACAACCGACCACATTCATCAGATGGAGCCTAATCGAAAAGTTTGTACCTGGCAACATGACTGAAATCACTATTCAAAGATCTCATGGATTAATATCATGTCTTGAATGTGTTAAACCTTAGTTTATTTTTAATTTACTCCTAACACCAATGTGAGTAACTGTTGGGCATGTATAATACATGTCCTAACATTATTTTAATCAATGAAGATTTACACCATTAATTGATACGGTCTCATTAATCAGATGCAAGCTAACTGATAGATACACGCTATTAGCTAAGATTTTGTTTTCTTTTTTAAAGAGTGAGATATACGCCATTGGTTGAATGTGTGGCATAAATTTCTAACGGATATATATATATATATATATATATATATATATATCTGGTATCTATCTATCTGGTTTGCCCAATAAAGCTTCCTTTTCACTCGCAGTGTTCTCAACGACTACCTGGTATAAATTTATATATTGTACCTCAATTTTAGAATCATTATTACTCACCTAATAGCTCGATCATCCCTCGGAGAAATACTTTGAAGATATCTATCATCATATATATTGGTGACTTACACATGTCCACTACTTTCACAAAAATCTGTTTCGTTGTTATACCCCCAAAACAAAGGGGACTACTAAGTATTATTGTACACAACACCTTAAGATAGGTAAATAGATAGACAGAATGAAAAGTATTTGTGACAATGATACACTTGGCCAATCATATATATCAGTTCAAGGCTAAATGATAATTGAGAAATACTAATAAGTGTATGTTATTGGTTCCTTTTTAAAGGAACAGATTTATATTTACAAATAAGTTTATGCATATACCTGGATTCATAGTTAGTCAATAAAAGTTTTTCACTTTTTTTATACTCAAGAAGGTTGTTCAAGCACGTATATTGTAGGTATACATTATCAGTTAAAGATTTGAACTACGGTGGAATATAACAAACTACTACCACCGTTGATTTTTTTATTTTAATTAAGAGGATTTCTACAAAGTGAAAATTTCCACAACCAAATCAGTCATGTGAATACTCTACTAATGACATTCAAAACTATAACAGAACATAAATACATTTTTCATGTTAGTATACAATAAATATCTAAGCTTTTAAAAGCTTTCGTCACATTAAATAAAGCCATTAATAATAATAATAATAAATCAGATGGTAAGTTGTACTTGCTTTTTTTTCTTGACAAATAATCGAATAGGAATTATTTCCTAGGTTGAAATGATCATATATTAATCTGAATCGGAGTACCCTTGAAAACCAAGCAGGACTTAATAGTTGTTTCAATGCTAATATAAAACTTTCCAAAAGTGTGAACTCTGATAATTAATCTTATATCATGTAAAAATAGTTGTTTGAAGCGAATGGTATTGGGTTCGAGTCCCAGAGTGAACATCAACTCTGAGATGCAGGTACATCCAGCTGACGAGTCCCAAATAGGACGAAACGAGAGTTCTGGATTCCACTGCTAGCCACTATCCATTATTGCTTACAAATAGTTGTTCAGTGTTTTTAGATTCTTAATGTTACCCTAATTGTGACAAATACAATCTACAAATTAACCCTGATTCCTGTAAAATTTTATTGATTAACTTATAAGAGTTAATTTTCAATTTTTTATAACTAACCGATTTGGACGTTTATCTGGATCAATTTGACCATAATATCGAACAAATTCTCTTTCAGCACTTTCACGTTCCTCTGAATCAATGACACTTCGATTGTAAGTAGTAAGTTTTGGTAATCTGGCAATTACATGAGCTCGACAATCAGGTTCTACCCAAGACTGAAAATATATAGATATATACACATATGCATATATTTTGTAAAGAAAAGAAAACTTCAAACAAAAAGGATTTTACGGTAAATTCTTACATCTAAAAAATGTTGATGAAAATATTTCTTATACAATTAGTTAGTTATAATTAATGTACGATCTAACACAAAATGTATGTTGGCCAAACTTCTTGTTATGTTTTATGACCCGTCAAATATCAGGTGACAAAATCGTTGTTCAGAACACCGACTTCTAGGACCTTGTCCATGTGCTAAACTAATGATGCGTTAACCAGCACGAGCGGCCTTGAGTCAACTCTCAGTCCCTATTGGTCCTTTGTATAGCAGCTTCTGGCCTAATCTAACCCGTTCGGTCCAGAACGCAATCTCAGCCTCTACTGTTTAATTTGTCTATTCCAGACATACTTGACTTATATACAAGCAAACCAGACCGCATCCAACCATAAAATGAAAAATAATTATTAGACAAAATAAAGCCCAAAGTGCGTGTGAGTATAGGAGACTGTGACTAATAAATATGGAATAAGTTAAGAATAGTAAATCGTATAATAGTAGTCAATAGGTCAAATGAAAGCTTATAATAAATGGAATAGGAACATATGTATATTCTAGATGTTTAATGATTATCTCATAATAATATATGTAATAATAGTCCCTGAAGAATTCCTAGCAGTTATTATTCCTTTATTTTTCATTAGGATATAACACTTCCTATACCATGTTAGCACAATGAGTTGAAAACAACAAAGTGAATATTGGAAAAGAGAAATAATAATAAGATTAGACGTTGGATATACATGAAGGCATACTAGAGCTCAAAATCTAGGGCAAATGTATTTGTGCTATTTTGACCTATTCTAAGCCATTATTTCCTAACGTATTCAATCATTGGTTATGATAATCGAAAGAATTCCAGCTAGATAGTTTGCACCCACTTGCATGACTCAACTAGACAGTCAATGACTTTGTGAACTGATGTCACATTTTAGCTTGACTACAGTCAAATTTCATTCAACCTACTCCTACACTTGTAAACATTAACAAGGAACATAGTATACATGAGATATCACAATTGATTGAGCACTGGGTGGTGATCAATGTCATGTGTGCCAAGTCCTTATTAGTGCAGATTGAATGCTATCGATCATATTGCAATGTGGCCACCAGTCTAGGTGACTCGACACTGCATGCACTATGTTGAGATAGAATGGTGGTTGGAGGTAGTCAACAGGAAACCCTGGACTCGGGTTTCGTGACACAGGATCAAATCCGTCAGAAAGTAACAGTTCCCTTAAGATTACAGGTACACCTTGCTGACGAGTGCCAAGTAGCGTATATACCAACATGAGACTGACCAATTACAGTCCTAAATAACAATGGGAAGATACAAGTAAAACAACACCAAGTGAACTAAAACAGATGAATAAAGAAATTTTCGCACATTCTCATTTCTCTACTTAGATAATGATGGGTAATGAAATGACCTTGAATTGCATGTAACATTGTTGATGCCCATTTTAAACAAGGGAAAAAGATTGTTAATAATTAACAATAATATTAAAGCCTATTACACTAGTAACTAGAATACAAACAATAATACAATGAATTTATAAAATAGAATTAATTTGTACTTATGATTTAAAGTTCATATTGTAAGGGCTATTTGAAATACAATATACAAAATAATTGTTTCACATTGGTCGCAAGTTGTTTATTTTTCTTTCTTTTGGAAGCTAACAGAATTAGATTAACTCATTTAGCTACTTGGTACAGTTTAATTTACTCTATTTAGAAGTATAGTACTCATGTCGGTTAATCGGTTATAACACAATGTGGAACATGACAAATATCTGTATCGATTCAAGTTATTACATTACATTAGTATAGCAAAATGATAAAAAAATCAAGACAAATCCCACAGGAGTAGTGTAGTACATGCTATATATGTTGACAGATTTTAGTAGTACGTAGCAGTAATCAGAAGTGGAATGCCTGCCAGTAGAAGATTGGATTGAAGAGAACAGAAATGTAAACAGAGTAATTGTAATAACAACAGAATTGAAAGGATCATAAAGTATGTCAGGGACAACTGAAGGAAGATGCCCGAATAATGTATTTAATGCATAGTTTTCATATTTTACGAAAGCACTCTGTAATTTTGTATCAAACAGTAAGTTGGTGTTCCACACTAAATCTTGATTCACTACAGTAGTAGTGGTAATAGTATTAATAGGAGTAGATTAGATTAGCTATAGACAATATAGTTCGAGGAGAAGGAATGGATACGTGGAATAAACAGTATAAAAAAATTCCCAAACTTAAGATTTAAAAGAATAGGAAAAGTGAATACATCTGTGCACCATTGGGACTAATTCTGAATCATCTCACTCAACATCTCTTATGATTATCACAATACTAGGACAGATCCCAACCAGTCTTCATATACCAACAAGACTCATTTCAACAATCAATTACTTTATGAACTGATGTCACATCTTGATTTTACCACCTTTCAACCTACATCTACATCAGTAAATACCACCCGTCAAGGTAAGTTATGGTTAGGCATATGTGACATCTACTCAATACCTTTTAATGTTTGATAGTTATCCAGCTAGAATTAGTTCGTAATAGATATAATCATTAATGAAGTAATTTTCCAAAAAAGAGTAAAAGAACCGACAGATAATAACAACAAAAAAACATACCTGAAATACAGGTAAAGTATTGCCTAATCGTAAATTGGTTAAACTAGGCATCCATTCATTCAGAGCATCAATACTTTCCCATTGATTGATTAGTGTTTCTGATAAACCTAATGTATGTACATTTTGAAATAAGCATTGATGCTGATAACAATTATTTCGTGATGTATTGTTATCAGTATTATTATTATTAGTAGTAGTAGTATGCTGAGATATATGTAAATTCTCTTGTGGAAATGGTATATGTTCAATAGGATTACCTAATAAAATCAATTGTTCTAATCCAGGGAAATGTTTACACAAACGACATATTGTCCACCAATTCGATATGCCATTATCGCTATAATATAAACTGTGTAAATGGGGAAATACAGGTAATGGTGTGGCATCATTATCATCATTATGATCAGAAGATACTTCAGTCTGCTCTTCTGCTCCATAGTTATTACGTGCAACGTGTAAATCGGTTAGGCTGAAAATAGATTTAAAAATATGCGAATATTAAATATAAATATTTTTATTAGTGCACGAAGAGGAGGCGGTGTTCTGGAGATTATTGAATTTTGCAGTTTACAACACGGACCGAATATGGTTAAACAACTGTTGAAAACTAGGAAGCACTGAACAGCTGTCTCATCCTAGCATGGAACTCCTTAGCAGTACGCACCCAAGATTAATACTTAAGGTTGAACCCAGGAGCATCATATAAAGGATTTGTACTGCTGAGGAGCCCCATATTATGATGAGACAGTTATCCAGTCCTTCCTAGTTTCGAATGTTTGTCTAAGATCAGTCTGTGATGTAAGCTACACAAATTGTTAGAACGTTTTGTGTTTACGAAGTGAAAAATTTCAAGTATAAAGAGATGTTTTGTTTATCAACGCTGTGATTATATATATATATATATATATATATATATATATATATATATATATATATATATATGAGTATAACGTACGATACATCCTAGATATACACGGATGAGGTCAATTCACCCATCAATTAGATGGTGTATGTGAAATGTTGAATGATTTTACGCATCACTCACTAACTAGTTCTCTAAAATGATGCTAAACTATCTAAAAACTAGTTTTTGGAAAGATTATCTGCACAAATAAATTTTAAGAATATTCACTGTTAAGAAATTTATGTATACATAAAGAGAGTTAACTTAGGCGAAAACAGTTCTATGACTAGAAGCTTTCTCAAGTGATTATTAATGCATTATAGTGCCAGAAAAGTTGATCATATCAAACTTAATTGGTAAATAACGCTAAAACAGACAGATATTTCAATTGTGAATCATTTGAAAGTTATGCGTTGAGTCAAGTAAGAAACATTTTGCGAAAGTCCAATGCTTCCAGGTTTCCGATGGTGGTTTAACATTGATCAGTTCATGATCTCAATTAAAATGATATTTCATTTAAGCTACATTACTAATAGCAGTGATCAATAAATGATCCTTATAACACAGTTTTTAATTTCAGTGTCGCATAAAATCTGTATTTTACGCTCATTTGTAGTTTGAATGAAATTTAATCATTTTCTAAAGTATATGAATTGTAGCTAGCAGTCGAATTCAAGAGGCATACTTTACCTTATTTTTAACTTGTCATCTGAATATACCTGTTACATTTCAACATAGTTGATGTTCCCAATCATAGTTACAGATAAGTCCCAAATAAGATTAAACAAGCGCCCTGAATTCCTCTGTTAGCTACTATTCAACCTTACCGAAATTTATGATAAAATAGCTGTATCGATGCAATACATGGAGAATGCACATGTCTCAACAAACTTGATCGAAAATTCAGTGTTGAATATCAATAATGGAATAATTCAAATCATTACTATTTCTTGATTATATGAATTTTAACAACGTATATTTCCAAGTAAAGTGAGTGTATGAATTCGTCACATAGAAAACGACCCAGTTATTTTTTTAAAATTATATCTGTGTGGATTGTGGGCGCAGGAGTTGTTGAGTAAACATCAACATTACTCAGGCATAGGATCAATTCAAATGACAGATTGCATATCTCAACCTCTCCCCCCCCACACATACAAAATGAAATAATATTTCCATTATAACTATCACGAGATACTTCTGGCTGTATAGTTTAATAATAGTAACTTCGTTAAAAATAGATTACCTCATGACAAAAGCTTCCTTTGTTATAACTCACTTTGGTAGTCGATAAAGCAGATCAATCACCCAATCCCATGGTACATACGTCGAATTCAATGCTAGTACACTTAAACAAGGAAACACTGTGGTAGGAGATATAATACCGGAATTTAAAGCCAGTTCAGATGGAGCTGAAGGATGCTACAAATTTAATAGAAAAATGTTATATATAAAGAAAATTAAGTTGACGGTAACATGATAATACACATATGATAAATACATTATTACCAGATTATTATACAATAATCATGAAGCTTGGCCAATAGTGGATTAGTTCAAATTGTTGCTCATATAAACAGAAAGCAAATGCTTGAGTTATATTGGGGCCCGTGTGATCAGGCCGTAATTACAGGATAGCAGTTGTATGATCTCTCTCTAGTCCGATTATCGATTTGTTCACCCATGTTGCCTGGATGGTCAGTGACCAACGAACAACAGATAACAACTAAATACTTATTAATCCTCGAATTCCTTCTAACCTAGCGTCTAACCAGAGGACAAGGATAAAGAACAGATTAGAGTTAACATGAAGTATACAGCCGAACCAATGAGGAAAAAAAGCCTTTTAAATTCATAGCACAAATATCAAAATAGGGATAGAATTTGGTGTTGAGAATTGGGAGTTAGAGTTAGGCTTTCTATAACAATAATTCCAGGATCCTAATATCCGTATTTTAATCTGAATTCTTAGCATTAAAAACTATCCAATGATCTCTGTCGTCCCCCAACCAACTAAAACCGGTTAAAACTCTGAGGTCGTTCGGCTGTATACTTTATGTTTACCTAAATTAGTTATATATATATATATATATATATATATATATATATATATATATATATATATATATATATATATATATAATCTTGCAAAATACATTCATTTCATCTGTTAGACCAGTTTGAAATTATTTTAGCTAGGTTTTCTACCATCTGATTTACACCCTTCTTAAGTTTAACAAAACTTTCCTATACACATAGAAGTAAAACTAATGAGAGACTTTCCGAGTAAACAATAACTGTAGGACAGTTATAAACAATGTGAAGCCTGATAAAAATGTGGATAAGTTCAAGTTACCGCACTATATAAGGACGATGTGAAATTAAGATGGGTAATAATTCAGTCGCAATAATCATAATAAGGACTAAACATTGAGGATATGATTCGAGAAGGAATGTAATGGTATGTACAAACGAATACCAGAATAGCTTTTGAAGAAAAAATTGATGCAACCGCGTCAGTATGAACGATTACGTGTCATATCACTTAACTTTTCCAACTACCCATAGAGGTTACTGCATCGATCGTAACCGGATGTAGTCTGCGCCTACCAACATGACTCAGATCAACAGTCAATGACTCCATAGACCGATAATAAATCTTGATTCATCCACCCCTAACTTTCTCCCAACCTTTTATAACTACAAAAAAGCATTTAAAAATTGTGTAACATTCAAATGAAACCAATACTAATGCAAGAAAGAAATTCAGTGGTTCTTAGTTTGCTTCATTTATTCGTTGATGGATATTAGTTCTTAATGTTTAAACAAATCGAACTCGTAAAACAACTAGTTTCAATCTTACATTAAAAACATTGATCAGATCAAACAAGCAATGAATATTATTGTATAACTGATTTAAAGTATTTATACCAATCTTCAGAAAAGGAACAAATTAATAATAGCTCGACGACAAAGAAGTTATTTAAAATAAATAAATATTAGGTTCCGCCAATTGAAATTTCACTATTCAATATCAGTGATTTATTTATTTATATAAACAAAACAGGTGAGAATTGATTTAGTGAATAGAACTATATATATATATATATATATATATATATATATATATATATATATATATATATGCATACAAGTTGTTTGATCATATGATGGCATAATGGAATCTTTCGTTTGAGTAAATCATGCCAATCACCTGATTATACAATTAACTTCCTTGTATATGCATGTTGTTATTATTGTTGTAATATTTGCATTGGAAATTAATTGTAAATAAAGAGTAGAACGAAATATATACAAAAATTTGCACAAATTTAAAGCGAACGGAAGAAGGATAGTAATGAAAATAATAGTTTTGCGCAAAGAAACAATAAGAAATATTCGGGTAAGGAAGAAAATGTACTTTTTATTCACGAAAAATACATTGCGATAGAACTTAGCTATCATTAATTTCGTTTGTTTGTCGACTTGTACTTTTGAAAGATATTTAATTTCTGAGTCATTTTAAAGTGAAACAATATATGATGGGTATGATGGTGGTGAGGGGAATTAAATCCAAACCTACAGTTGTAAAATTACTAGTACCGTACAAATATCCTTTACTTTTAAAGCACAAACTCCACAACCGTAAAGTAGAACAGAGCGAACTACCGCATGGTATACTCGCCCTTTTGGTTGACAACCGAATATCTCACATACGCTACTAGTGACACAAGTTGACAACTCAGGCTTTATCAGACACCATTCGTCCAGGGTTGATGAGAGTTCCAAGTGAAGTGAACGACACGTTCAAATACTTCACTCGTTATCATCAGTTTAGGCATTACCGCAGAAGTAAAAACACTAACAGTAGCCACAATTAAAAAGACCAAATGAAAACATAAGAGATGAAAATATAGAACTGAGTACTGGAAACTCAACTTAAGACAGAAAATAAATAAAATCTACACCCCTACAATTGATTTTCAGCCATATAACATAGTTTACAAACCGTTGTTTACGGTTATCACGAAGACTCCAGAAAGGAATCCTACAACTTTCTATGCTGACCGTCACAGTATTTAGAAGTAGGTGGTTGAGCATAGGGACAACATATTCCGACCGTCCCAAGTTTAAGGTTTCAATAACTTAACTTAGTATCCTACAGCGAGTAGAACCACTTCTTAAGTGATATTCCCCTCATACTCTAGCAATGATTGGGAGAAACTTATGTTTACACAGTTATCTTATCTATACCTTGTGATGAAATACCAGGTTGTATTTCACACTTATGCGTTAACACAGAAATGAATTTCAAGCCTAATATAAAATATACTAATTCACAAGGAGGTTCCGATTCTGAAATGATCTTACTTTAAACGATATTAAAATGCAGAGAGAAACAATAAAATAGTTTCACCCAAGTTTTGCGATTTTTCATTCGTACTTAATACTTACAACTGTTTTCGGGAACCGGAATCAGACTATCCAGTTTTTTATTATAGACACTGTGCTTGAGTTGAATGACTGAAGCATTCATTTTAACAAGTTTTAGATTGAAATTAAGCAATTTTCTATTAATCTTTAATCCTCAATAATTAATTATTTTGATAAAGTGATGAGGGAAATAAGTTTGTCAGCGCTGTGTAATTTACTATTACAAAACATTTCGAGTAATGTGATCAAACAAAGTGACTTGTTAATATATATATATATATATATATATATATATATATATATATATATATATATATATATATATATATATACCAAAAAAATATGGAAATCATCTTCAGACGGATCAAGCCCATCGAATAAACATTATGATGGCTGAGTAAATAAATAAATGATTCCGAATTAATTTTCTTCACGGGTCAAACTCAACTGGGTAACTATCGAAAACCAAAAGACGCTGAACAAATGTTTTGTTCTAGTTTGAGAATAAATTTGGAAATTTAAAATACTTGGTCACGACTCAATTTCCTAAACGATATGATTCCTATCGGGATTGTAAATATACACTTCTGGAGAGTCCAAAAATTGAAGGGGGTGACTATCCAGAGCTATCTGGCTTCAAAAATTCCCCAATTGAGATTATTCGATGACGAAAGTCGTCTCAAAATTGGACTGAGCTCCATAACTAACCAATTCAGTATATAAATGAAAAAAAATCAGTCTAACGGTTTATAGTTGATAGAACACTTACCTTTGGTAATGTTTTCAAGTTAGATGGTTCATTTTCTCCTGTTTGTTTGAGATAACCATTACTAGAAACACTATCATCATTTGGATGATTAGTCGACTTAATTTTTTCTATTGAATCATTAATAGATTCATTGTGGAAAATTGGTGAAAAATCAATCTCATTATGTTTAGATTGAAGTATTTTATTCGACTTGGACGATGACGACAGTTTGTTAAAATAAAAATAATTTTGATCCTGCATAGATAATTCAGAGCTATTCATAGGTTGAATATTTTCTTCTCCTTCAGTAGATAATAAACCAATAGTATCTTCATCAAAAGATGAATTGGAAGACTGGTTATCAGAGATATGATAACCTAGTGGATTTTGACTTAAATTTAATGATTCAAGTTTTTCAAGCCAACATAGAATTTTAAATACCTAAAAAGACAGAACAAGCAACATATAAACATCACGAAATATTAATCAATAATAAATATTGTATGGATACTTTCATATTACAGTGCTGCCATATATTTGCTAATTAATAAGAAACTGAGTGAACTAATTAGTTAAATGATAATTATCTAAACGGCGAATAGTTGATTTGCAACTTTAAAGCTAGATTAAGTGAAACATCCGGCCATTCCCTTATTATTGAAAGACAAGCTCCATAGTATTTAGTAAAAATTTAGAAATAGCTGATTTTTGCGTTGAGTTAGATGTTTATTAGTGTAAACAGTATATCTGCCCACCAAAAACTTCAATGAAGCGATATTCAGCCCCAAACTTACAATACGTGCCTACCTTTGAGATCGATTTGCTGAGTTTTTGCAAGCTATATTTGAAACCAAATGCAACAAACATTAGCTTGTGATCTGTCAGTAATATTAACCTATGCTTCAAACGAACTTATAATACTACGTAGCATAAAAAGCCAAAATAAATGTTTACTACCTTATCTGATTACATTTTATGTTGAGGTCAAAGACCGGGATAGATACATACTGAGTTCCTCCATTAAGCCTAAAAATACATGAGATACATCTGTTTAGAGTACAGTATAATCGTTAATAATATTAGGTATAACAGACCATTATATATCGCGCTTACTGATTTTAAAATGTTCACAACCAATCGTAGTAATCACAATAGTTTCTTAGTTTTACCAATAGTTAGGTTTCCTTGTAACCACACTAACATTCTATAAGATGACTGATGCAACAAAGAAACCAAATAGTTTGTGCTGAATGAACTACTTTCGAACTGGACTAATAAGACTGATGCAGACTACATATTGCCTTAGTAGAAATCATTGACAGATAACGCAACCCGTGCATCCTAGTTTTTAAACACGGTACTGCTAAACAACATTATTGATGCCGACCATAATTAATGAGGCTTAGAATCTTTGGAATGAGCTCATAGAGAATTACTTTATACTGTAATACCAGTAAAGTATCTTATATCTTCTAAGTTAACTTTTCTAGCATTATTTAATAATAATAACCCCCTACTCCAGCTATAATTATTGTTTTGTTTTATTAAGGTGGTCGGTTCTACCTTTTTGTTACAACACACAAATTAAGTAAACTGTTACAACAGTCAACATACAGGTTTATGACTGATGAGCCCCATAACTGTTAGCCTAGTAATACATTTCAAGACAAAAAGCTCTCTAGAAAGCGGATGTGATTATATATGCACAACTAGCGCCTTGAGTATCAGGATAAAGCCACTATTGTTTTATTAAACTTAATGTCTTGAAATTTAGACTTATCAATGAAAAAACCGTCTAAACTTTGGCTGGATATCAAATTATAATTATTCAGAGCATAGAAACACACCTCTTCAAATGAAGACAACCGATTACAAGCCAGATCTAACTCCCTAACATGTTCAGCTGCTTTTAGCAATTCATCCTTGCAACCAATGCTCTTTATATCTTGAGAGTCCATTGTTAATGTCCGAGTAGGAAATAAAATATTCGATCCGTCACGATTACATGTCTTTTGAATGTGGCCAACTAAAATGTGGCTTTCTGTTAACTTTTCCTGTTTCCTCTGTATCGCATCGACAAGAGTTGCCATCTTAGAAATAAATGTATTAACAACAAAAACAGTTGAGTGAGCGCTGGACCATAAAGTTCATTGAAACAAAGCGATAAAAGAAAAAACCAGTTTTAAGGTTGCATATGATCGTTCACAGATATATGAAGAACATCACATAATTATGCAGATAATCATGGCGTCTATTGGTTTTTATTTGATGTTCTTGTCTGGACTGCAAACATTGAGATAACGATGGTCAACGAACTTCCGATACTTCTCTTCGTTGAAATAACGATTACGAAGTTAATTTATTAGCTTCAGTATTTATCGTTACTTTGCGTTCTGTGTTGCTATTTTGACGATTACTTTTCCTGGAAAAAGCTTTAACAAATTAAGACAAGCTTATCCTAGCGCCGAACTAAGAACTAAAAAGATCACGAAAAAGCTAACTAGCTTTATTGTGAATATACTTTTAAAAAATGTAGTGAGGACAAGAACATTAAGTTTGAAATCAATGTTCAAATGGTTCAAATGGTTGTGGACGGAATAGAAGAAGCTTTCGCTTAACAGGCTTCCGTGTCTAGTAGCAGGGGATCACCAATACCTAGGTATATTAACGATAAAACAGAAAAAAAAGAAATTAGTAAATCATTGTAAGATGCTATCCTTAGTCCTTAAGAATAGATCAAGTCGCCTCTTAAAGGACTCTTGGGAAGTTGCTTGGACTAGCTCAGCTGGCAGCGAATTCCAGCATTTGACAACTCTTAAGGAGTAGAAGTTGTGTCTGCACTCCATTCTACTATGTTGTATCTCTAATTTCTGGGTGTTACCCCTTAGGTTAGTGTTGGAATTAAGCTTAAGTAGGTGTTTGAGAGAATGTCCAGGTGTGTTAAGGATACTGTAAGCCATTAGAATGTCACCTCTAAGACGCCTATACTGTAATGGGTAAAGGTCGAGTGATTGAAGGCGCTCATAGTAAGGTTTAAATTTGAGTCCCCGGACTGAGTTCGTGGCTCGCCGTTGGATACGCTCCAGTGTGTCCTTATCCTTTTGGAGTGTAGGAGGGAATACTATGTTTCCGTACTCTAAGTGGGGACGTATGAAACTATTGAAGATTATGTGGAAAGTTCTCCCGTCAAACTGACCAAAAATGCGCTTCAATGTTACCAGTGCAAGGTTTGCTCGAAAGGCATTTTTGTCACGGTCGGCGTAAGACTTTAAGTCGTAGGGCACCAGAACTCGTAAATCTTTTTCGACTCGGGATACTACTAGAGAGGAGTTTCCTAAGTTGTAACTGTAATCTGCGACGTATCGCAGATGGACTACTTTACACTTTGAAGTGTTAAAGGTAAGTCCGTTATCATCTGCCCAACTTTGAAGTCGAGTCAGATCCTCCTGAAGTGCCTGTATGTCCTCTTGGTTGCGTATCTCTCTCCAAAGTTTCACGTCATCGGCAAAGAGCAATATGTCTGACGTTACCTGTTGAGGAAGATCATTTATATAAATCAGGAAGAGGAGAGGTCCTAGTACTGAGCCCTGGGGGACCCCACTAGGACATTCCATAGCCTGTGAGAAATTGAAGTTTACCCTGACCGTAAAATGTCGATTTGTCAAATATGAACTGAGCCAGTCAATTAAAGGAGGTTTGATACCCAATTTTCTGAGCTTATTGATAAGACATATGTGGCTAACCCTATCAAAAGCTTTAGAGAAATCAAGGTAAATGATGTTACCCTTCCCCTTGCGACCAACGATGCTTGTCCATCTGTCCACCGCGGTCAGCAGGTTAGTCATACAGGAGTAACCCTTCCTGAAACCATGCTGTTGGGGTGAGAAGAAATTTAAGGACAGCAGATAGTCATGTATATCATCGTATACCAGGGACTCCATGATCTTTGAAGGTATAGAGAGAAGGGCCACCGGTAGGTAACTTGAAGGTTCGCTGAGTCGACCTCCTTTGAAGATTGGTGTGATATGAGCCAGGTTCCAAATATCCGGTAGTTCGCCTCGACTTAGCGAGTGTGAGAACATCACGCTAAGCGGTGTTGCCAGGATTGAGGCTGCTTCCCTCAGTATAGCAGAGTGGACCATATCTGGACCAGGAGAAGTGTCTGTTCTTAGGTGTTGTAGTTTACGGAACACCAAGTCAGCGCTCAGTTTCACTACGGAAAGTCCTGTGCAGTTGCAGATAGAGCCGTCATCAGTATAGTTGATGTGGGACGATTGAAATGTCCGGGAGTATTGCTCAGCCAGGAGGTTAGCGGCGTCATCGTCATTATTGATCGGGCCGTTAGGACCTAGCAGTTGAGAAACTCCAGTTTTGGCCTGACGCAGAGAGGCTGCGTAACGGAATAAGCTTTTCGGATTGGAAATAAATTTATCCATAAGCTTTAACTGGTACTGAAGCCTGTCTTCTCTTATAGCCTTCGTACATATGTTCCTCATATGTTTGTATTGCCTGTACTCGCTGTTGTTGTTGGTTCGTTTGTATTCTGCCCAACAGTGCCTTTTACGGCTTAGCAAACGAAGAGTGCTGTTTTTGATGATTTTAGGTTGCATGTGGCTTTTGGGGACCGTTTTAGGGACTGACTGCTTTGTAGCACATAAGAGCGTGTGTAATAGGAAGTTCCAATGAGCATTCACATCAAGTTGAGGGTGAACATCCCAATGCACCTGTTGCAGATAGTCCTGTAGAGCTGACCCATTCAACTGTTTGAAATTCCAGTGCATGTTGTTGGGATATCTTAGCTCAGTTTTGCTGACGAAACTGAAGGCTATAACGGCGTGATCGCTTTTCCCCAGGGGAGGCAAAATTGAGAGGTTGTCGACTAGAGATTCTTCATTTGTAAAAACACAGTCAAAGTGAGACGGTGTCTGACTGTTCCTCCAAGGAGTAGCCAACTTCACATTTTCGTGTAGTCTCAGATCCTCAATGAGGTTGAAGAACCGAGCTTTAATTGAATTTTCACCTTCAGTATACGCATGTTACGCGAAGTTGATTTTAAGGAGATTGGAGTCCCCTAGAATCAGGATATGAGTGAAGCCGAGACGCGTAGAGCGGGATAGTTCTTCCAGCATGCGACTGTCATACTCGATGTCGGCAGTGGGCTTCCTATATATGACTCCGACCTCGAAGTAGTGGACAATCTCATAGAACACCATATGGGTTCCTCAAGATTGTCAAACTCATGGTTGTGAACTTGGTGTACCTCCAAGCCAGGTCGTATGTTCAGGGATACTCCACCGTCAATTCCGGTTTTTCTGTCATTGCGAAACAGAGACATCCCAGGTATTGCTAGCTCCTGGTCCGAAAAGTGAGAAGATATTCCTATCAGATGAACCTTATTAGTGTTGCTAAGTTCACTTAGTTCATCCATTTCATTTGGTAGACTCGCGGCGTTAATGTATAAACAGTTAATGCTTTCAATTTGAAACGCGTGAGCTTCTTCCTGTTTGTCTGTGAGAGCCTTACGTGAGTAAACAGGTAGCCCACCTATATAAGTTTTGTCGAATTAGTAGACCCTGTCCTTTACACTTTTTTTATCTTCAAGACAGTCCACAAGTGGAATGGTCAGCTCCAGCTTGCCTTTGTGCTTGATCCTGGCGTTATATGACCTGTCCGGGTGTATGTGGATCCCAGTTGGCAACCGACGTCTGTTGACACGAAAAGCTTCCAGAGCTGCAGCCGCCATATGGGAGGATGGAAAAGTTATCCTCATTAGTCGGGGTCTAGGATCCCCGTCCCTCTTGGCTAGTCTCATCACATGCTGAGTCAGTATGTTTTTAAGCCTCAAGGACTGTTTGACGAATTTCCATTCCCGAATTTCAGAGTTTGCTTGAGTAGGGTCCATGTTTTCCGGTACACCTTGCACGACGATATTTCTTTCGTGGGAAAAACTTCGCTCGAGAATCTTTAGGGACGTTTCGGATGAGATTGCGCTCAGAATACGGTATGTCGGGCAGTATTCTGACGTTCCCATCGGATTTCAGTAGATAACTAGCTAGCAAGGCGTCCTCTACTTCGGTAGCATTCTTGAGTGTTACACGGAGTAGTCTCAGGTGATTTTAATGTTTAGATTCCTTTCCCCGAGTGAGCCGTGTGACCGTCAAAGGCTCTATTCTAGGAAGTTCGAGATTTTTGTTCAATTCAACCCAGAGCATCCTGTCATTCTTGTCCTGCAAACTGAGAGGAAGGTCAGGGTTGTCTATGAAGTTCATGATTATGAGAGAGTCATCACGGACCGTTATTGTTTTCCCAAGTTTTCCGGTGAGTTCAGGTTCAGTACTTTGTGGTTTAGAGGTCAAAGCAGGTTTTTGAGTCGTTAGCTTTTTGATAATCGGGCGGACGTTTTCGGGGGTAGACTGAGCGATCAAAGCACCAGTTGGTGTCCGAACAACACTTGGGATGTCAACCTTAGACGGTCACGCCTGGTCCTTATCAGCTCTGTTGGCGTCGGTGCAGTCACCTGGAGAGTTTTTAGGAACCACTGTTGCGTTTAAGGATCCCAAACTGAAAGATCCAGGTTCAGTGAGGGATTCAATTACCGTCGACGTAATGATGGTGCTGAGTTTCAACATGTCATCATTAGTGCTAATGCGTGTTCCATCGATGGTAGGCTTATCGACGTCCCTATTCTTATTTTCGTTGCGCGCCCTTGTTTGTCTACCTACTTTATGGTTATCTGTTTCCAAGTTTACTGACAATTAGTTCCGCAGACCTGTCAGTAGAACAATGATGTTGCTCAGCAGTACTACAGCGTCCGTGTTGCACGTAACACACGCCCACTTACGATCCGATTTGCTGAGTCTCTTGTAAGCAGTTGCCGTAAGATCTGTGCATGTTTTGTGGAACCAACCTTTGCAGTTGTTGTACTGTATGCCAGATGTAACAGCGAAACGGCATCCAGGTCGTTTGCATGAATTTTTCATGGCTGTATTTGCGTAAACTGTGTTAGAGATAGTATCAAAGCTTAAGACCCTTAAAAATACACTAAAAACGGGAAAAATGTATAAAAACGGATGAGATAAAATGAACTAGCCTTTACGTGAAAAACTGAAAAAAAACGAATAGTAAGCTGAGGCAAAACCACAGTTAACTATTAAATTGGGCAAAACTCAAAAAAAGGAATCTACCGAACTTATAGCTCAGAATAGATTGTTTAGATCAGAAATGGTAATTTTGTTGCGTAAGAACACAGCATAAGTTTGAGAAATTGTGGTGTTTGAATGAACTAATGACTCCTTTGTATTTGTTGAATGTTTGATTTCGAATTCTAAATACAGTACATTCGTTAGTGCTTGTGTAGTGCTTCTTGATTCAATTGCGTTATCCCTGGGATTCTTAGTTCATACTATAATTCAAATACTTCTAATTATCATATTGGCGTCGCGATGGAGCCTGCGATGGAACAATTAGATATTCATTCAACTTCTGAAGCTTTTGAGGATTATTTGGAAAGGTTTGAAATTTGGAGCATGACCAAGAAGGATATTAAAGGTGATAAAATTGTGGCACATTTCCTGACATTCATCAGAAGAGAAGCGTACAGCTTATTAAAAACTTTGGCATATCCAGAAAAACCTATCTCACTTCCTTATTCAACTCTTAAGGAGCTATTATTAAATCACGTAAAGTGCACTAGTTTTGAATGCCGTGAAAGGGCGAAATTTCATAAGATGATTCGTCAAAATGACCAAAAGGTTAGGGAATTCATCCTTGAATTGCAGAAACAAGCTGCCAAATGTAATTTTGGTGATCAACTTCATGTGCATCTGAGAGACCGATTAATCGCAGGAATTAACATACCGGGTTTGGAAAGAGAGCTGTTAAGAATGCCGAACTGTTCCTTTCAAGATGCTAGAACTGCGTGTATTAACTACGAGGCAGTGAATGAACTTGATATCCAGCCGATGAAGATTTCTAATACTTTGATTGGTCGTCATGATGAAATACAATCTCAGGGTCAATCAAACTTGCGTTCGTTTAACAATGATCCCTATTCTCGTGTAAATATGAAAGCTGTTTCAACAAGGAATTACAAAGGAAATCACAAAGGTGAGACCAAGTTTGGCAAATGTTTATCATGTGGAAAAATTCATTCTCGTAATTCATGTGCATTTCGTAATTCTAAACGTTTTAGATGTGGTAAGATAGGACACATTCAATCAGTATGCAAAGCTACTATTCATTTTGCCTCAAGTAGTACTAAATCTTGTAATTTAGATCCCAGTGATTCAGCTGTTCCTAATGATCATTTCTCTTTGTCTACTGTTTCGAAAGGTAATGCTCATATTCAAAAGCGATTATATACATTGCTTGGTTCATGTCATGACTTTATTGTTGACACAGGCAGTATAGAGTCCATTATTTCATTCAAGAAATTGAAATCTTTAGATCATAATGTTGTGGTACGACCCACTGAGGTATCAATATTGGAGATTACTGGACACAGACTGCCTATACGAGGATGTTGTGAGTTGCTAATAAGAGATGATAATTCTTCGTACATACCTTGTGAATTTTTAGTTAGCGAAACAGGACTGTCAATACTGGGCTTAAGGAATTTGAAAAGGCTTAAAGTGGAGCTGTCTTTCCTAGTTTCCAAAGAAAATTCTGATGCTTTACTTAAAGATTTGATAGCCACGTGTGCTAAGTGCAGTGGAGGTATGAAAATTCAGCCTATAAAACTTCAAGTACAGGGTGAACCAGTCTTTCTTAAAAGACGAATCATTTCTTATAGTCTTCGAGATGCAATACATAAGACATTAAACGATTTGTGTGCAAAAAGCATAATTGAATCGGTTCAGTCTTCAGCATGGGGTACTCCTATTGTTACGCCATTAAAATCGGACGGCAAGACTCCTAGAATATGTGGTGACCATAGATTAACACTGAACTCCCGTTTGTTGAAGCAAACGTGCACAACGGTAGAGGCTGAAGATATTCTAAATCGACTTCATGGTTCTGAAGTGTTCTAGAAAGTCGACCTAAAAGATGCTTATCTGCAAATCCCTTTAGATCAATCCTCATCTCTTTTGACGACAATTAACACTCCTTTTGGTCTGTTCAAATACAATTTCCTTCCATTTGGTCTAAGCTGTTCTCCAGCCATATTTCAGGAAGTCATGAATAAGGTGGTTAGTGGTCTTGAAGGTGTTGAAGTTTATCAAGATGATCTCATTGTTCGTGGTTCTGATAAGGTAGTTCATAACCAGAGACTTATTGCCTTATCGCGTCATTTAATTGAGAAGAATATTACAGTGAATCCAAATAAGTGTTCATTTTGTGTATCTAATTTCGAATGTCTTGGATACCTAGTTGATGGCAATGGTTTTAGACCAGATATGAGACGACTAGCTCCACTGACAAATGCACCGTCTCCAAAAAATCTTACGGAACTACGTTCACTAGTGGGTGCTCTTTAATACTATTCCCGTTTTATTCCTAATTTTTCTTGTCGTGCAAATTGTTTATTTAATATTTTGACATCCAATTCATTTAAATGGGGTGAGGAACAAGAGTCATGCTTACGTAGTCTACTAAAGTTTCTTCAAAGTGATGCCGTTCTTCGAACTTACTCCCCTAGTGTACAGTCTGTACTTATCACTGATGCATCACCTGTGGGTATTGGCGCAGTTTTGGAACAGGAAGGTAGACCAGTTATTTGTGTTTCACGCAAACTTACTGTTACTGAACAAGGTTATTCACAGACTCAGCGAGAAGCATTAGCTGTGCATTGGGCTGTTAAAAGACTCCATAAATATTTATTCGGAAAGAAATTCACTATTGTTACCGATCATGAGGCTTTAAAGTTTATTTATCATCCTGAAAAATCCTTGGCACGTTCCTCAGCTGCTATGGTTCAACGATGGAGTATTGCTTTGAGTGCCTATGACTATACGGTTCAGCATAGGAGTGCCAAACAAATTCAACATGTTGACTACATTTCTCGACAGTCATTACAAGATAAACCTGTAAATACTTCAGACTGTTTGTTAGTGCAACCTTTACCAGTGAAACGTCCAGATCTCATTAGAGAAACTCGTAAATACTTTGGATGTATAATTAATGCTATACGGAAAGGTTGGAGTGCTAATTTGAAACGTAGATTTCCTATCTATTTTTCAAAGCGGGATGAGCTATCTACTACTCCTGATGGTATTTTGTGTTTAAATGATCGTGTTGTTATTCCTCCTTCATTGCGTAAATCTGTCCTAGAAGATCTTCATAGTGGACATTTAGGTGTTGAAAAAATGAAGTCATTGGCGAGGCTTACATGTTGGTGGCCAGAGATAAATGCAGATATTTGTCGTACAGCAAACAATTGTGAAAAGTGTCATAAGCTGAAAAATCAGCATGCGAAATGGACTCTATGGCCAGTATCGTCTGAGGCCTGGCATAGAATTCATGCAGACTATTGTGGTCCGTTTCTTGGCGAATACTATGCGCTTGTAGTTATTGATTCTTTTTCAAAGTGGCCTGAAGTTTTCTTCACAACTTCACCAAATTCTGACTTCACAATTCAAGCATTAAGAAAGGTGTTTAGTTGAGAAGGGGTTCCAATGGTGTTAGTAACTGATAACGGCTCTCATTTTGCTGCAGATGCAGTAACTACCTGGTTAAATGGTATAGGGTGCAAACATCTGTTTACTGCTCCCAGACATCCTTGTCCCAATGGTCAGGCAGAAAATTTTGTCAAGACGTTAAAAACTGCCATTGATTCTATTGCTGCCTCAACATTTAATGAGCTGGAGAGGGGAGTAGATACCTTTATACTGCAATATAGAAATGCCAGACATTCGGGGACGAAAGAGACTCCATCAAAACTATTAAAAGGAAGAACTCTTCGGTCGAATATGAGATATTTGGAGTTTGCAGAAGTTACGTATTATCGTGGCAATGATCTTCGACCATCCACAGGGATTGTTCTGAAGAATGTCGGCAAATCTATGGTGCGACTTCTAGATATCAATGACTTAAGTACACACAATCGACATGTTGATCAAATACAATTCCAGCAACCAGGTGAGTCTGTTCCGATTTCAGTTGTTAATTCTAATACTAATGAGTGCATTCTAGATAATACAGAGTCTTTATCCAATACATTGTCGGACAGACACAGCATGAACTTGGAAAAAAGACGTACAATTGATTACAGACACTTAGACTCTAATTTAAGCTGTGGCGGATGTGGTGTTTGAATGAACTAATGACTCCTTTGTATTTGTTGAATGTTTGATTTCGAATTTTAAATACAATATTTTCGTTAGTGCTTGTTTAATACTTCTTGATTGAATTGCATTATTTCTGGGATTCTTGGTTCGTACTATAATTCAAATACTTCTAATTATCACAGGTACATAATTGTCGTGAAGAAACCATATCGGGTTTCTTCAAAAATGCAATAATACACAAGTTTCAATAATATTAGCATTATATTTGCCATATTTGAAAAAGAGTAATAATATTAGAATAATAATAACAAATCAGGTTCTGTATAATTGAACAGAATATTGAATTGAGTTTAAAGAAGGAAAGAAAGAAGATGAGGAAATAGATATAAAGGAGACGTGAAATATGCAAATAGTTTAATAGGCGTGTTTATGAACACAGAGCAAGAGTAAACGACTGTATGTATCGTCAAATTAGTAAATAAAACAAAATAAAAAACAATTAAGAAAAAAAACTAATTATTGAAGTAAGATATGACGCTAGAATAAATGTTTGTGCAGTCATAGTTTGGAGTTATGCTATGAAAGCCTCAATTAAGTTCAAGGGACAATCAAGAATTAAATATGTTTAAAAGGACGAAAAGAGATAATAATAATATATTTCTTCATGAGCAGGTACACGCCATTTTTACAGGCATGATCTACAAATTACAACATTTGTTGGAGCATAGCATGCTTTCTAACTTATTAAGTTTATAGTTGTTATAAAGTAGTCTCGTAGAGCGCTTGTTATAAACCATGGCCTTGAGTTGACGCATACGTCAAGTTTGTTCCAGACGTTAGAAGTTCCATAGCTGTGCCCTCGGAGCAAGATTCTGAAGAAAATAAAAAAGAGAAACAGCAGAGCAGCAAAGCACTTGGATATGGACTCCAAACGTTGCTTAACATTACGTAGTAGTACAGACAGAGGTATAATAAATTAGATTAAATTCATGTTATCTCTTGTTAGAGTGAAACGAAGTCAGAGGCTCCATTTAAGAGAATGTATTAATAAAGAACAATGAATCGTGGTGTTTAACAAATTGGAGTAAGCTCATATGAAGGAAGGGAAGTTAAGGTTGGTACAGGGAAAGCTGTTTATTAGAAGGGAGTATGCATATGGAGGGTGACGTGTTGAAAATATTAATAACTATATCTGTTATTATCTGATTTTTTCTTTCTTTTTTCGTTTTTTCGTCCATCCGATGCCAGCCACACAATCCATGTGTAAAAGTCCGAGTTAGCATGTTATAGGTTGTCTTAGTAGAACAGCTTTGGTGAACCTTCTTTGAACACCTTAAATTCTAATCAGATCATTATGCCTGCAATTACTGTAAACTAAAATACCATGTTCAAGAATGGGTAAGATACATTTTCTGTATAATAATAATAATCTCGATTCGATATTATTAAAGTTTATCATTATGAATCCGATGAGTTTTATAGCTTTGGATACTTGAGATGCTCAGAAAAGTTCAGAATCTTAAACCCAAGTCACGAACAGTGTTGGGAGGTTTGAGTGTATGTTTATGTATAGTCGGCTGCAATTAAACAATCAACTATGAGATTAAACTCACTATGACTTGGGATATCACCCCAGCGTGCAATGAATATACAGTGTAACGCAGTCAGACGTGGCGAATAAAAATTATAACCAGAGCAAAATTAACAGCATAATCTAGTTATTTAATTAAAAATACATTATGAAATGACGAAATCTGTGGTTACTTGAATGCACAGATGACTCTGGGCGATACATTAAGTTTACATGGTTGCGTTGCGGATAAATTCACCCGTATAGTCAGATTAAGGTTAAGGCAGAGGCCATTGTGAATAAATCCACCTTTGTGAACATTGAGCGGCAAATTCCACGAAACAGTCCATTCGTATAGCTTCTTTATTTCTTCTTGGATTACGGCTGAAATATAGCTTTCTTTGGTGGGAGAAGAGAATGAATAGACTACTTTTAGGTCATCGGCAAAAAGGAAAGGCTTACCGTACTGAGAGAGGGAACACACGTCATTGATTAAAAGGAGAAAGAGTAATGGACCAATCATACTTCCTTGTATAAACCCACTGGTTACATTCACAGGTTGAGAGTAACAAGATCCAAAGCGAACGATTTGGCTACGTTCTTCGAATTGGATAGGTAATTTCGGAAATTAAATGAGTTATAGTATCCAAGTACAATTTAAATGACAGTTCATAAAATAGTGAGTACAGTGCTTTAACACACACGTATATATATATATTTCTTGATGTTAGGTAGAGGTCAGAATATATCAGACAAATTCAACAGTCAATTATTAAGCGGCAAGATGTATAAACCCAATAGATCATAGATGGGTTGAAGACTTTTACACGGAATGATGGGAATTCTCTACTATCGCATTTCATGAATGATGCAGAAATGTTATTAGGTCCACCGCCATAAGACTTTTCATGGTGGTTACGGCCTACTTGATGTTTACTAAATTTTCCTACCAGTTTCGTCGTTGTGTCATATAGTTGTCTAATATTTCTTTCCTTTACAGTTTTCAGCTGTCGTTGCAAGGTTTACCTTCTTTTATACTCCATTTGTATCCGTGTTGCAAAAAGAAAAACAATTCTTTGAACCGCCGCTTCCAAAAAACTCATGACAAATAATTCACTTACCTCTATTGTTTAGAATGTTCTCACTTGTCAGAGCATCACTAGATTCTGTTAGGTTTCTCCGAACAGTAACAATTTGGCCGGGTTTATCACCTTGAGATCATTTGTGTCGTCCGTAGAAGAAGATGGAGGTCGACTTTTTGACAGTACGCTCGGGTCCCATTACGAAAGTTCCAAAGCATCTCATCTGCTTAAGTCTATTCATCTATGAGGGCACTTGAGGCCTTACGAATAGAACGAATTGTGAGCCCACAGACTCCGGCCCCGTGACTAGAAGCCAGAGAATTGAATTCTCAGTAAACTGTCTTCCTGAGCTAGTCAGTATGCATATGATCATCTGCCTTATCCTGGAGACATGTCACTAATTTACATACAGCTACCACAAAATTTGATCCATGATCATCGTATGTTCCTTTTTGATAGCCTCTTCTAACGATAAACCTCACAGGTTGTAAGACAAACGAGTCGGTAGTGAAACTGTATGCTTCCTTCAGATTCAGGGCTCTCAGTTTTAGATAAGCAAGTACACAACTACAGCATTTATCGGTACACGTACCCTGCTGTACCATGACGGATACAAAGTAACCTACCCCAACTGATAATAACAGGTAGTCACCTATGGAAGGAGGACACGAATGAAAAGTAGTTGACCCTCAAACCTGGCCGTGCTTTCTTTTCCGCGACCTTGAACGCCTAAAATTAAAAAGGCTTTCTCACCGATATTGATAAAGGCTTTACAACATACATCACAATTTTGTTCACCGCTTACGTATAAGTGAATTGGTAGAAATTATGAAGCATTTATTGGCTGCTGAAAAGTTCTAGACTATTCACATAACTTTGGAGTGGTGTTATTTAGTCGTTTGCCCAAAACGTTGCACTGAATAAGACAACTTCTGGATTATATGCCTAGGTTTACAAAATTTATTCGACTTTCTGTGTGAAGAACCGTTAATTAACAAAAATCCTAAACTTCATTCTCAACAGTATTGAAAAACTGCGCCTTCAAAACATTTATCCCGGTTGCAAATGGCAAGTGTATTCAACTGCAACTGAAACCATACGAAATTCTCAAGCTTCTGCAGCGCTTATGAACTATGAATGTTTATTAATACTGTCTGCTATTATTAACTAAAATGTGATTCATAAGAGATTTTCTAGCTAGTTGTTTCCGTATGTACTAACCAGCTCCACTTGAGTTTGTTGATGTATTCAACAGACAACTTTATTTTCATACAGATGGAATTATTAAACCTTGGAACTGCAAATTTGTGGTGGTGTTAGTGTTAACAACATGTATTGAATGAATTATTGGGAACAATTCGTAAATATTAGTAGTTTTATTAAATCCTGGCATGGTCAAGTAATAATAAGTAGGATAAAATCTCTCCGCATCTAAATGAACTATATCAAACCTAACAGACCAATTGGAACACTAGTTGGAATTCTTCCTCTCCGTGTCTATACTTCCGTTCCTCCAGTTAGCCTTATAATACAAATTGAATTAAAAATCAACTCATTCGGACAGCATACCCATATAAACGTTAACTGGCTTTCTAGTTTAACCAAACATAGAGCCACTATCAACATTGATACATTATTGATCGTTTTTTACTTCCAAGCACAAAATACTTATACTACCCATAGGTTAATCTTTTGGCCAACTGTTATTATTATGCATGCTGATGTGACTTGCTAAAATATCTCTGTGCGTAATAATTGTTCATCATTATAATCCCACATTGTTTAACTGTTAAATGATAATTACGTCGATTTCCACTTTAAGCATGTTAAGGGTCTAACCAAACATTTTAAAATTATTATACGTATTTCCCGATCAGTTACTATCGCCTTTTTAATTTCTCTTTAAGTTTGCCGATACCCGGAGCATTTTTATTATTCTTTTGGTGACTTCCGGCGTTCAATTGTCTTAGTCAGTTTAATATTAAACCAACGCTACAATGATTTTGGTAGAAGAGTGATGTTGTCATATTGGTTACAACTAAACGGTCCTCGAAGCTGAACATAAAATAACTGAGAAAATTCATATTCAACATTTAACACAGAGGGGATGTCAACGATGGTGAACACGGGAAGAATTGATTAGCGTGGCGTGGCTTAGCCTTGCAGACATGGTCATCCTTATGTCAAGTTCCTATTCATATTGAAATATATTATTCTGTCTTCAGCCTGAATGTGTTCTTCGGAGGTGCTAAATATCGTATTGCTGATTGTCACAATGCGATGAGTCAGAACAGACAGTGTGACTTCCACGTAGGATCTTATAGGTTAGGTCATCATGTCATGACAAATCTGTAATTTTGGGGTTGTGTATATCATAATAGTATAAAAAATATATATACTGATACCAAACTAAAACATGATCCCACAAACTCACCCAAAATGTACTTTAATAAAAGTTTGTCACTTTATGAATGATTAGAAGATATCGATAATAATTCAGTTTATGTTCTAAAAATACGTCAGGATGAACCTGTTTAAAAACGAATTTATAATTGTATCATATTTGGTTGACATGAAAAACGAGATTAGAGTTACTGCGAACCTGATATCTAACCGGATTGCAACTGAGCCTTTATACGAGCTGCCAATAATGCTGCAGTAAAGTCCAAGCGTGGTAAGTGTGAGCCTTCAAGGGCACTACTTTTGCGTTCGCTTCAGTAGAACTCAAACAGGCATCGATACCAGAGATACAACACCGGGCATATGCTACGGCTGTATTACCAATCTCTGAGGCATCATTAAATATGTGAAGTTTCACAAAAGAACGTTTTGTGCGAGGAAAATACTTTGCAGAAGACTAGTGTTCTCAACCTACTGAAAGCCATCCACAAACTATGGCTAACGACTACTTCCTTCCTCTGGTACCTCTTTGTCCCAGTCTAGCCAAGAATTGCACAATTTTTGAAGTAACTGCTTTACATAGGGCAGGAGCAGTACTGAAAGTTTTAAAGGATCATAGGGTTAGATAAGGCTATGTAGTATACCTGGCCTGATGATGACCCGTTTTGGTATGTGGACCACAAATGTGGAAAAATCATCCATAGTATTCAGAAATAAGCCTAATGCACGTTTCATTTTAAGCCCTTCAAAGTTAATTTCTCCAAGCTCATCCAGTGAAATTGATTCAATAACTTGTAAGGAATCACTTATCCACTTGATAAATCCGAACCAGCTATTTCTGAGGACTAAATTGACGAGACTATAATTTAAGATGTCTTGACTTGGATTTTGGCCTGGAATTCGCTCACTCATTTGACTAAATACCATTTTTGCATTACAGTTGATGTCATTTCGTGATGAAAGTATTAAATCTAATTCTCGACCCTAACGTTCAACTACAAATCCTGATTCTAATTCTTCATAATAATTTGTAACACTCGTTCATCCACAGTAAGTGGATATTCAAATATTGTTTTGGCTTTTCTCAAATTTCATCCATGAATTATAGTCTCACCACTGGACCAGAGATTTCTGCACGTTATCGGTAGGAGCTGAGGAGTCGTTGCCGCCAAAAATTCTTTCTACAACGTCCTATACATCTTTCGTTAACCTCTTGGAAAATTTATTCGCAGTCTTGTTGAGAACGAAATTAACAGAAAAGGAAAGAGATACTGCTCCAAACGGATGAACTGTCAGACAATATTCCCTAGCTTCCCGTCTTATGTCACCCTCCTCCAGCCACAACAGACGAAACTCTGCTATATCTCGCTACGTGATCCTTAATGGAAGCAGCATCCCTTCGATATCAACCACTAATGCTATATCACCTTGTGTGAGTGATAGAGCAACACCAACCTAACTACTTAGAATATTCTATTCCCTCAAGACTTGATCATTGAGGGGGGGTCTTGATGAACAGAAGTGCAATTAAAAGGAATTTCCAAATTTCTTACCTTTTTAATGTTGATAACAGGATGATGAAGAATATGCCAACAAACTTCTCCCCAGCCAAATCCCACCTTACGAGCTTCGATGATATAACCCTTACTAAAATGTCTATCCACTAAAGCTGGATATTTTTCCAAGAGGCTATCATTCTTCATGAACCTCTTTTTTAAACATTTTATGTCATGTTTGGCAGTTTATTCGATGTCCTTGGATTGCCATATTTTCAGGGTAAACCCATTAGAAAATAACTATCCAATAGACTAAAGGAACTAATGACTATTTTTAAAGTTCTCTCATCTTAGGTAGAATGTCCCTTACGAAACATATCTAAATTCTCGAACTCATGATTATATAGTCTTACAAGATCTCGTACAATATGGTGATCCAGGGGAAAATGACGCAACCGAACTTAATGGACTGACCTACTTTCTCATTTGGAACCTATAAACATCCAACCGAGATGCGTATGCAAAGCAAATGGATATTTCCTACCTCCCATACGTTCTTCAAATGCAGAGTGTGTGTTTCAAGCATCACATCCAGTCAAGATGCCTATACGGTTGCCTAAAAACCTCGAAAAAATTATGTTTTTTAAATGTTTTAACAATTTCAGCCGTTTTATTCATTTGGTATTGTTTGTCCGAATCTTTTCATTGATGTCTGAGACTGCAATTGATCAGTCTCTTATTGACATCATTGCTTATAATGCTTGTGACCTGGGACAATATCAGGACAATCAGCGCCGGATGTACACACGTCCTAAACATCAAATGGAAGATTCAGACACGCACTACCGAATGAATTTAAACTTCACCCCATCTCACAGGCGAATGGTTATCGGGACTCAGTATCTAAGTGGATAACGTTATGGCATTTGAAGTGAATGGCACTGGGTTAGAGTCCTGGGGTGACCATAGACCCTGGAATGCTTGTAAATTCATCTGACGAGCCCCAAATAAGACGAAACGCGCGTCTTGGATTCCACTGCTAGCCATAATCCGCCTTTGTGTATAATCCCAACTGTTGTTTGGTTAAGTGTTCTTCTTGATTGTATAGGCTCTACTAATCTTTGTACACTCACTGTCATTTAAAAATATCTATAAAATTACTTTCAAACATTTACGAGCAACAATGCCATTCTCAGATATTATGTTTATCAAGGCTTCTCTGTTTTCGAGACCCAACTGAGCAGCCTAGAGTTCCGATTGGTCCGGCTTTCCGCCTAGCCCAGCCTATTAAGTCCGGAACGCCGATCTCAGCCTCTGCAATATGAATCATTATATTTCAAACATACTGAGTTTATATACCAATCAAACAGACCAAAACGTAGCATAAAATAGAAAATAACATTCGTACAAAATTTGGCTCAATGTGGCCGTGAATGTGGGAGGCAGTGACTAATAGACGGGGCATAATTCAAGGCTGGTAAAACGTGTAATAATAGTTCATAGGTCAAAATAAAGCTTGTAATAATAGGAACACGAATATGAATAGTTTAGTTATTTAACAATTATACGCTAAAAATATACGTATAGTATTGGTCGACAAATGAATCCCAAAATTACCATTCATTGTTCTTGCCGGGGCATAACAAATATACACTAACTGCGAAGATCCAGACGAGGGTGTGAATAGCGAAAGTCAACAAAGGTCAACGCTGGATTAATTTTTCAGATTCCTTGATAATATGGAGAAACATTCAGAAGTAGCCTAATGTAAAAGTTAATCGATGGAAATCAGAAGTGACCTAAAACGACAAGTGTATCTCACCGGAGTTGGTGGGTTATTGTCCTAAGGATAGAGTGGTATATATATGAATGAGCATTTGTGCAATTCATTTGGCAGTCCAATACATTATCTTGCCAACTTCTGTGTTCTCACTGAAGTAGTCAGTCGGGGGGTTAGCGCACAGCACACTGTGTATCAGTACCAGATTTTGGACACCATCCGTCACAACACTTGGCTTTGCAATGCAGGAGTGGTTACTGTGAAGCCATGCCTGTATTCAAAATGTTATTCTGTCAGTAGGCCAGAAACTGTTCTTCCGAGAATCTTACAAACAACAGCACTGACTGATACCACGGACAATGATGTAGCCTCGACGTAGGATTATACGGGTCCGACAGTCACATCATGGGAAATTCGCCAATGCAACTTAGGTTATTGTATACAGGAGCCACAGTAAATTCAGTAGCACTGTCCAAAAAATCTCCCAGTCATGTGTCCCTATTCAAGTATTTTGCAATCGCTGTTGTGCAATATTTTTGTATGATAACATGGAAAGCTATATAAAAATAGTATTGTATGTTGTACTAAACGATATTTTCACTGAAAAGCAAAACCACATAATGAAATAAATTTACACGTAGATTTGATAAGTCAAAAACAGGTTCCTTGATAGTCAAAAGTATGGTTCTACCTGAAAAAAGTTAAGATTGAAACGGTTCAAAGAATTTCAAGAACAAGCAGTCGTGTTGGCATTGGCCACATGGTCCGGCCGTGTGAGGGTGTCCACTTAGTGTCGGTGTATACTCCTCATTTTATCAATAGAGGAGACAAGATCAGTGGCTTAATAGGTATTTACCTAGATGGTGAAGCGAAACAGTTGGAGTGCTAGATTCTTTTCGTCAAACATAAAGATTTCACAGTGTGATAGGTTCACAATTTTAGATTAGGCCTACTATTCTAGTAACACAGATAAGTGGATTTTTATTGGCTAAGAACTTAGTCCTATTCAGTCACTGTTCGAAACAATACTTCTCACTTACAGTTAGGATAATACAGTTTCTTTCCTACTAGGACAGATTGAGCAGTATCAGTCAAGAGCACAGTTTTCTATGCGGCCACCGCTAAAGTTTTCGGAAATTTCAAGCCACATATTATTACAGGCACATAAAAATTCATTCTACTTAGGTCTAGTATTCGAGTAACAAATGAATCCTTCAAATCTATTGAATTTTGTCTTAAGTCATTCAATGGATGACCGAGAAAATCTGCTCATTTCGTTAGGAAAGTCAGACATATATTATCACAGCCGGAAAGCTTTCCAGGACCAACTGTCAATAATTACCGGATCTCCTTAACAAGTCTCTCCATCCATTCCCTGTACTTTGATTGAAGTAGGCGCTCGATATCGTTTATTCAGGGCGTTCACTTCACTGGTTTCAACGAAGTTGGGACACGAACGCTATTAGTTTTGTTTGTTTTCTTTGAAACTCCAACTCCTAGCTTTCATACATCCATTTTTACTGGATCCATTTTTATCAAACCGTTCGACTGATGCGTGTGTATTTCGTAGTAGAACCTAATAAAGGGAAACATTGTTGTCCACCACCATATTTTGGTGAGATTTCATTAGTCTTAAAAACTGCAATTCTTTGTGCATCAAAGGCTATAATATCATTTTTGTACATTGATTCATTACTATTAGGAGTTTGTTTTCCCATTGATCTTATTTAGTGCACTAACAAGGGATATTGTTTTCTTTAAACAGCAGGGATTCTTAATTAACTCTCGTCTGACTGCAAACGAATTTTCTAGGTGAAAGCTAACAGGGGTGTAGTTTTACAGCCCCAATCACTTTTTGAGGTGCTATGAAGTTAAATCCCTCTTTCATGCCCAAGTCTAAATGCAACTACTGGGGACCCCGAATTATTGATGTTCAATTAATACCGGGGTACATCAAAAACAGTTATATTACTTGAAAAATGCTTGCATGCGTTAATCTTCATATTTAACAAGTATGTGAAGCTGCATTACAAAGTATCAAACAATCTTTTGTTTGTACCACATCTTTGTTTGTCTGTGCAGAAAACTGCTTCCTGAGTCGGCCATTATTCCTCCCAGCGTTTGTTCATTGTTTCGAATTATGACGTACATGACTTTGTTGCAGCGCATTGAGTTGGAGCGAGGAAAACGAGAACCCGGAGAAGTAGGTTTGCATTCAGTTCTTCATGTGCATTAGATTACGGAGCTGAATTTGGACAACTCAAAGTCAGTGGATATCGAAGGGCTCACTGATGAATATTCGTCCTTAGAAGTCTTGAGCATGATGAATGTTGGTCTTCAAAGTTTGGCTGGTTTGCCTTGTCTTACCAGCTTAAAAAATGTAAGTTGAACTAGACTAAATTATGCTTTTTAAGCTTGAGTTATCGAATAATTTGATATCTGGTGGTCTTGACGCTCTACTCAAATGTCCCAACATTGAGCAACTTAATCTAAGTAGCAATAAGATTGAATCAATGGATGTATTGATTCCACTGGCTAAGCTATCCGAACTCAAGAGTTTGGATCTCGGGAACTGTCCTGTCACCGCTACGGAGAATTACCGTAAAAAGGCTTTTGCGATGATTCCCTCTTTAAAGTATTTGGATGGTCTTGATGAGTAAGTCCATATTTTAAGATTTAACTCACGTTACAGGAACAACGAGGAAGAAGTGTTTGGAAATGATTTTCTGAACGGAGGTCTGGATGAAGAGGGTAAGTCAAACCTTTTGTCTTGATATATCCGTATATTGCATTTTGTTGTAAAGTTTTGCCCGTAAGTACTCCATGCTGTTCAGTCAACCAATTGATTCAGGCTGTTCAGTGTTTAAGACGGTTCTGCGACTGTCTTGAATACCCACACTTATAACACTCGAGATTCGTTGCTCTATGTTCAGTTTCTCGATTTGTGTAGTTTATGTGCTCATTTAGGTCTTCGGGAGTAAAATGTCCCGTTTAAAACCCATGTGTTCAGTCTTGTAAATTGTCAGTCCCAGTGTGCATTCGGTCTATTATGTGTTTGAAAGACGTTTTTGGAACAAAGCTTCGGGAAAATCCTCGTTAATGGTCCTCGCTTCTCGGCCTTCTTCATTTCCGTTTCTGTTTTTGTCATTGTGATTTATAAATGGTCAACATAGAATCTACTTTTTGGATATGACTAGATGACTTATCTCACTAAGTTTAAAGATGTAGTTTATTGCGTTGCCGTAACATGAGCTCAGGAACTTGATATCTGTCCAAAATGTGTGTGAAAAGGGCGGTAATTCAAAGATGTTAATAAAGATATGGACTTGTAAAGAACCTGTTATTCTTTGGTGCGTCTGTGTCATGAGTTGATAGTCTCCTTCCCTTAAGGTTCTGACATTGAATTGGTGATCCTGTTGTCGTCTTTCCAAGACAACTCGCATTCTAAGTATTGTGGCAGCTGTTCAAAATGCATTTTTCAGTGTATTCGTATAAAAGAGATATTGGCATACTTTCGTTCCAATATTCACATCTTATCTCTGTTAATGTCGTTGATACATCAGGGGTAAATGAAGGTTGGTCCAATGGATGATCACACTTCATTCCTGTTCACGGCAAACACTGAAAGCTTCAACATGTAGTTTTAGACGTATGATAAGACTATAGATGGATTTCGTTAACAGGTTGTATGTGTAAAAAAAGTTTCTAAACTAGAAGTTGGTAACAGGAGTTAAAAAAAATTAGCGAATAAAGTAGTTTTTGGACACTCCTCACTTGTCTTCCATGAATTGCTTGCACTACTAGTGACATCCTATTAAGTACTTCTGGTTTTCATCTATTTCGCTCTTTTTGTTAATAGTTACTTGGGTTTTTTTAGATGACAGCACGTGAATGTCCAGTTCTTGTCTAACTAAGTAAATCAATAGATAAATGAAAATCTATTTCCTCAGCGAAAGAGCATTTTTGAAGTTAACTTTCCATCACATTTAATTATTTCGGTGTAGCAGACGGTGTCGATGAAGCTGATGAAGAGGATGATGAAGGATCTGATGAGGAGGACGAATGTGATGATGAAATTGGCATTGAAGCCCTTCAACAAAGTGGTGAACTTGAAGATGATGAGGATGACTATGCTCCAGGTAAGTATGATTCTCAATTGCTTCATTTTCTGCGATCCCCACTCATACTAACGCAACGTTCTTTTTTCCTCTCTTATAGGCGAAGATGAAGAAGCGGAATTAGATGACTACGACGATGTGGATGATGAGGATGAAGACGAGGTAGAGGAAGACAACGGAGCTAACCTTTCGGCTGCCAATGTGAGTGGACCTCGACGCCCCGGCTCCAAGCGGCGTCATGAGGACATTCAAGATGGAAAAAATGGGGATAATGCGGAGCACTGTGGAACTAAGCATAAGCACGTCGAAGATCGTGTGGAGACCCACGTTGAGAACGGATCAGCTGCTGATGATTAGACAGTTGATATAAACTTCATTGTTCTTATTTAGGCCAAATTCCTATTGTATATGTTATGTTCATGTTCATCTTTTATGTTTAACCACAAATTCACCCAAAATGAACTATGTATTTGTACAGTACATTTGCTGACATCTTTTTTCGACAACACATAATTCAGTGTTAGCTAATGCATTTACTCATTTGTAATACTTTATTACATCGTTAAATTTTCGAAACATCTTTTTAACTAAAATCTATCCATATTTGTTGGGTTTTAATCATTATAAATTGAATTGTCATCTTAATAATCAGTCTGTTACTTGTTTGTCTGACTTGCATAGTCCAGATAATTAACGTTTAAAAAGTGGGTATGAATTACTATGCACGACTCAATTGGTAATTCATTTTGGTAAATAGATGCAGTTTTGGCGTTTAGGGAAGTTAGAGAGGACTTGGCTCTATCGTCCATAGGGATGTATCGCTGCTAAACGTGCTGGGTTTTCTAACTGTGCCCAACTAGTATCTGTGCGATGTATCTAAACACGAAAAGTTAGTTTTTAATAGTCTCATGAAATGTCCTAGGTTCAGTCGAATACTTGGGCCTTAAGAGGCCCAAAGGTCCTGCTAAAGCTCTCTGGGGTCACGTGGGTTCTCTGCCTCAGCGTACAAACAGCAGTGAAACGGTTGCACAAGCTGGATGGGGTCTTGAAAGGCTACGCCCTTGATTTGCGTTTATGGTGCACGCTTATGGGTCTTACGTATAGGTTTCTGGACGTCGGTGATGGCATTCGTGTGCGTGAAGTTCGCGTGGCGTCACTTAGACTCAAGTCCACAGGCCGTGATGCCAAACCTTGATGGGCTTGGATGTCACCTCAGGTTAAGTTGCAATTAGAACACTACGAATTGGGTTTCATGGCTCCTTGGCCTATCGAATACAATGATCTAGACTAAAACCAAGTTCCAAAACAACGGGCGAAGTGTATTAGTCGAAAAGACAGTAAAACCAAATGAGTTATAAAATGCTGGGTCGGTTTTATAACTTCACAGTTGTATTTCTAAAAGTGGATACCAATAGATAAAGTAACATCTGGGTGTCCGTATATGATAATTCAGGCTGTCGGTCGTAACAATTTGCTTAGATACTTTGAAACCTAGCCTGAGGTCTCGGTCATTTGTGACCGACAAACTGCTTGATAATACTAGTTTTGTGCATAGGCTCCGTGGGACTTAACAAGAATGACACTTATTTCGAGATCAGATATATGTCCAATTATCCTAATGATTATATCACTAAGGATCGACTTGAAACAAGTCTCATAATATCAGGTTTAACACTTCAAACGCATTATAGGGGATAAAGGAAATAAGTATTCACTCAAGTGGACATTACGAGAGAGTAGGCACTATTCTGTCTAACTACTTAGACTAAGTAGTGTAAATTAACATAAGAAATATTTACAGATAAAAGTATCGTTGTAATGAGGCTTGAGGTTATACAAGGACTTTTAGAAATAACTCTGAAACCCCATGCCTGAAATAAAGCTGAGACATTACAGGTACGGATATTAAGCACCTGGTGGATAGTGTATACACCCAAAGCCTTCAGAATATCATACAAGAAACTAAGGTTAAGTTTATTACACTTTATAAAATCTCTGGTATTTGACGTTTCCAACCTGACGTATAGAAATAAGACGAAGCTGTTTAGCCTCTGTCATCCTGACTCTCATAAAGAAAATTTCACCATTTACTGGTGGTTGTATGTTTTACCCTATTTATATCATGTAATTCGACGATCACTTGTTTCAACCAATGATTATGACCCATAATGCTTTTATAAATTGGAATTCCCCTAATATATGTGAGCATCAAAGTTGAATGTATTATGTAATGTTGATCGATAAGTATTATATAGATTGTGTTGATTTGTAGTCATCCATGACAAATTAATCAATCTCTGCGAAAACCTTTGATCATAATACTATGACAGTCTGGTCTGTAGGGATTTACTTCTAGAATGCCTAGAATTTTAGTGGAAAATCGTAATCGGTTATGCTCAAATGTGACGCCAGTGAAATAATCATGATCAATGTTGTATGATCGTCGTATTATATACAGAATAGGTTTAAGGAGGAAATGTGTATCATTGGATACAAACCTTTTTGTTTTAATAACTAAACACTCGCATGTATTCCATCTCTAACAAGTTCGTCAGTGCGTACTGCTGAGATAAGCGATACTTGGACTAAACAGTTCTTAAATTCTTCCTGGTTTTCCACGATACTCATGATTTTTCAATGTTCAATGAATATGTCTTAGATCAGTCATTTTACTATTTATACAACAAAAGAAATCCATTGAAATAAAATAATGATTTCACTGTATTAAGTAAAACCTATAGTCTAAAAATTTAGGGTAGTATATGTCAGACTATTTATTAGTTTATATTTCAAGTTAGAAATTAATGCCATCGGATGCCGTCCAGCTCAGTGGTCTAGTGGTTAAGTGCTCGCGCGCGAGAATGACTGGTCCTGGGTTCTAATCTCGCGAGGTGGGATCGTGGATGAGAACTGTTGAGGAGTCCCACAATAGGACGTAACAGCCATCTAGTGCTTCCAGGTTTTCCATGGTGGTCTAGCTTCAATTGACTCATGATTTCAACTATTGATATTATGTAATAGCCTATAAGGATTTCCTGTATATTAATCTTTATTTTTAGATTGGTTAAGTTTTAATGAGTTTTGTTAAAGTATATTTAAGCCATTGATTACCCTCTATCTAAATAATTAAGTTATATTCAAACTTATATATTTCCATGATCTACAATACATTAGTTACAATATATTTATTTTATTCTCTAAGCACAATTATTATGTAAATGATAGTCCTTTCACGTTGATTTAACATTATTGGATGATTACGGAAATAGTTTAATTTTTTTTGATGACAGACAAAATATCACTCAAATATGTATATAGAGTGGTTGTGTTAAAGTAATCTTGAAATTCTTTTAGTTTTATAGAATCTTCACACGATTCTTTGAAATTTTCTAAGCCTACTCCAGTGAGTAAATATATTCACAACTATTTTCTATATTAATAATGAAATATATGAGACATCTAATTGAAAATGAATTACAATCACTTATTCAATTATATGTTACTAGTAAAATACATTTCATTGTAAATAAACAATTGGATTAAACTGATACTTAACGGATTTGCAATCATTTATAGCACAATGGTTTTTGTGAATATGATAATAATTTCAATGGTTGAGATCATGAGTTAATTGAAGCTAGACCACCATGGATAAACATGGAAGCATTGTAAGGATGTTTCTTTCCATTGTGGGACTCCTCAGTAGTACGCATTCACGACCCCACCTTGCGAGATTCGAACCCAGGACCTATCAGTTCACAAAAACCCTTCTGATATGAATCAACATATATTCACTAGTGACTGGCCTCAAGAGATATATCCTAGAGTTCTAGTGAAAAGCAGTGACCAGTGGAGTTCAACCGGGTCTGTTGTGAGATAATAACTCACTGAAGACAATTGTGAATATGTCACTCAATTTGGTGGATTGGTTGAAGTTAGACATTAACACCGTTGGATGCCGGTCAGCTCAGTGGACTAGAGATTAAGCTCTCTATAGCGAGACTGATAGGTTCGGGGTTCGAATAATAGGGTGAAACGGTGATCCAGTGCTTCCAGGTTTTCCATGATGGTCTAGCTTCAATTAACTCATGATCTCAATCATTGAAATCTTTTATAGATTAAAAATGATCATTCAATCCATAAAGTATAAATCTCTCTTTCCTAATATTTGTATTTTGTTATTTTATAAAGAAGAAACAACACACACAATACGAATGTTAGTTACTCCCCTATTTAGTGGAAATTTGATTTATTTTGTACCTTATAATGTTCAATTATATCTTGAAATTTATTTCATTGAATAATAACCTTGAAATAATAATCAACCAATCAAATCATAGTTTTCATTTTTATTCTATCGACTTATATTTCTGCTTTCAAGGTTATTTGATTCATTATTATTTTCTTCAAGGACCAATCAAATTGATTATTAATTTGTTTTAGATTAATTAAGTCCTAGAGATTTATTTAAATCTAAAAGGATAGAATGAATAGTAAAACAATTAAATATATATAAAAGGAAAATGATTTTGAAGACATGGACATATTTATAGTATAGATTTTCAAGGTAGTTTCTGAAAACTATTGATCTCTTTAAACCATTTATTGATTATGAACCGAAGTAAGACCTGATATACTTTAACGAGTTAGAGTACTTTAACCAATATGATATTAGATTGATTTATATTATTGTAATTTATATCTACATGTGAATGAAACGAAGTAGTTAGTACAACAATTTATGAATTTTCATGAGTCGATATAAGCTGAACCAATTTTGGAAACCTGAAAGCATTGAATGGCAGTTTCGTTCTAGTATAGGACTTCATCAGTAAGCATCTACAACTCCAACGCCAGTAATCGAATATAGGACCTTTGATCTCGCTCTCGAATGCACAACCTCTAGAATACTGAGCCGACATCCAGTGGCGTTATTGTCTGACTTCGATTGACCCATGATCTTGCTAAACCCTTTATCTATTGCTTGAGGTGGATATCTGTCTCACACCCAACACTGACTGAACTTTACTGATCACGAACTATTTAATTGTTTAATCAGACATCCACATTCTCCATCCAACTCAATCAGGGAAAATCCTTTCCAGTTGCTATTCATTCTTTTCATATCTGCATCCAGTTCCCCGTGAAATGTGTTCTTTGGCCTTCATCTTTTGCATTTCCCTTCAGGATTCCAAGTTAGCGTTTGCTTCGTGATGTAGTTTAATGATTTCTTATGTGTGTGTCCTATCAACTTCCGACGTCTTTTCCTAATTTCCTCTTCACCTGGAAACAGATTTGTTCTTTCCCACAATAGGCTGTTGTAGATGGTATCCGGTCAACGGATGCTGAGTATGTTGTGTAGACAGTTGTTCATAAAAACTTATACCTTAACATATGTATCATGAATTAGTGTATGTATGTAGATGATATCACTTACCTTATAAAAATTTGCAACTATACAACATGATAATGCATCTTATATCTGTTTATAGCTTTGCTAAATGATATGACCAGTAATAGATTAATCAAAAAATAATGCAAATAGCATAAGAAACTGACTTCAATCGTATATGAAATGTATTCATCATATCTTAAGAAGGATTATAGATGCTTAATTGTAAATATTTGTTCACACAATAACTTATTGAATTATTATTGTTAAATATAACTCAATATTCTGACTGTTATCAGTATGGGCTTGTGAAGATTATTAAGTTTTTGTTTGAGATCATAAACCGATTGATGTTAGACCAACATGGAAAACCTGGAAGCACTGAACGGCCGTTCTATCCTACTGTGGAACTCCTCAGAAGTGCGCAACCAAGATCCCATTCACAGAATCCGAAACCAGGGCCTTCGGTCTCGTGCACAAATGCTTAACCTTTAGACCACTGAGCCAGCATCCAACACTATTAATTTAACTGTAAATAAATCATATAAAATATGATGTGTTCTCAAACAGTTTCTGTTTAGTTTGAGAATCACATAAGTCCTTATTACAAGCCAGTGTGTCTTCTCTCTTGTATTAACATTGATGTGTAGATTCAGCCTGGAGTTACTAGAAGTGGACAGGAAATCGGATCGAGCGTTTATTCAGTAAAATGTATCATTCAAATACTTAAGATATAGTTTTTAAAAATAACAAACTTTAAAATTGGCATGTATTCAAAATTAAATAATAGTGATATGTTTGAAGGTTGTAAAAAGAAATCGCTGAAATTAGATTTTGTACATGATGGAAATTATCAGTAAGAAGTATTTACAATCCTGAAGGAAATTAACCATCTTTATTGGATTTGAATTCGTATTATTTAGTGTTAAAGACCGTTGTGATCAAGCTGTGAATGTGTTCCATGAAAGTGGTATATCTATACTTCCTAATAGAAAAAATGAATCGGTAAAAAAGTATATCAGAACGGTTTTTGTGGATATTATAGTAATTTCAATAGTTGGAATCACGAGTCAATTGAAGCTAGACCACTATGGAAAACCTGGAAGCACTGGATGGCGCATCCACGATCCCACCTCGTGAGATTCAAACCCAGGAAACAATCAGTCTCTCGCGCGAGCACTTAACCACTAGACCACTGAGCTGGCCGGCATCCAACAGTGTTAATGTTTAACTTCAACCAATCCACCAAACTGAGCAACACATCCACATCCAAAACATATATTTATAAATAGAAAGCCTACATGGAATAAACAAATTGGTAACAATTAGGTTTCAATAGCAAAAGAATAAAATATCATTGATTCCATATACTTGAAATATTATAAAACTTGCTCATTGAAGCACTTAGAGGATAAACTATCCACTTTGAAATTCATTCTTCTATAAAAATGGATATTGTTTGTGATTTAAGAAAAAAAAATAAGAAGAAATAACAGAATTCACAGACTGAACACAATGTTCCTTAGAAAAAGGGTATTTTTGATCTGATTTTTTGATTATTATTCAAAGATTTCTTTCATTTATAATTACCAATAATCATAGTTATTATGTTCATTTTATTGTTTCGTAAATTCCTTCTTTTAATAATTATATTTATGTAGTCAAATTTTTTACACAAACCAAATCGATACAATACGGATTATCGTTGAACAATCAATTGAATGGAATTCATCACTATACATCAAATTCCTTGATTATGAGGAATTCGACAGGGTGAATAGAACAAGGTGGAAACTTCTTTGACTTTGTGGAGTACATGAGAAAGTCGTCAACATCATTCAGAATTCATATGATGGATCCCACTGCAAAGTTGTGCATGGAGAACAGCTGACAGATGCATTCAAAGTAAGGACCGCAGTCAGACAAGGCTGTATACTCTCCCTCTTTTCTCTTTCTTCTGGTGGTTGACTGGATTATGTAGACGTCCACAAGCACGAAATAAAGTGGACAGGTTGGATACAACTAGACGATTTGGACTTCACAGATGACCTGACTCTTCTATCCTACACAAATCAACAAATCCAGGTCAAGACAAACAGTGTAGCAGAAGCCTCTGCCTCTTCAGCAGGAGGCCTCAACATACACAAAGTATTTATAAACAATTGTCTACGTAAGATATTCACTATTCTTTTTTTCGGATGCCATCAGCAACAGCCCATTGAGGGAAAGAACAAACCAGCTTCCAGTTGAAGAAGAAATCAGGAAAAGACGTCGAAATTGGATAGGACACACACATAAGAAATCATTAAACTGCATCACAAAGCAAACGCTAACTTGGAATCCTGAAGGGAAATGCAAAAGATGAAGGCCAAAGAACACATTTCACAGGGAACTGGATGCAGATATGAAAAGAATGAATAGCAACTGGAAAGTATTTTCCCTGATTGAGTTGGATGGAGAATTTTGGTGTTTGGCCTTTGCTCCTCCACGAGGGGTAAGATGCATAAGTAATTATTCAACTTGTCTATAATAACTCATTAAGTTCTAACACACGTACAATTATTTGTTGACCTATAATTTATACGATAATATAGTGTCGAAATGAATTACTTCACTGAATAAATTGTTTTCTGACTTGACAGGTATATTTAAATTGATTTCAACGTAACTGTAAATTAGAGGAAAGTATGTGCACGTTAATTAATAATATATTAAGACAAAGTTTTCAACATTCACTGATTAAAAGTCAAATTTTGCTTTAGGAGTGGTTTCAGTGACCGAAATAATGACACGGAGTGAAGTAGTTGAAGGTATGGACTACCTTACGTATTTTGGAAGTCTTCTCAGCCCTGGCGTTTGGCAAAATCTCGGATGGAGTCCAGAATTCTCAGTTAGTTTTTGTTAACTAGAGTTACTTGTGTTGTGGGTGGAATATCAATCTGCCAAACAAAGGATGATTGTGTTATGCAGCATTTCATTCTGTTCTACTTTACAACTGTGAAACGTGGCCTTTAAAAACAACGTATATTCGTAAGTTACTAGTATTCGATCATAGATGCCTTCAGACTATTGCTCACAAATTTTAATACCATCGAGTTAGCGATTCCGGAGTTAGATGCAGAGTATTAAGTGAGGATAACAAATTGATAGATAAGGTACTGAATATTTATCGATTGAGGTGATTAGGACATGCACTACGTATGTCCGTACACCAACTACCATGATGAGCGATGATAGCTGGTGTAGGAGTAGGTGAGAAGAGAGCTAGGGACGGCCAAATGAAGACACGGCATCTGTTCAGTACATGAAGTACTGACTGATGGATTGAGCCATGTAAGTTCAAACTAGTTGGGGTCTGGATGATTATCATATCCAATGGTTAGCGACTTTGAATGGTATGACTTTAACAATGACACAGGTACATTCACTCTTTGTCCTTCCTGAAATCTTAATTTTTTAAATTATTTTTTAAATTTCCCTTAACAATTTCATCTAACTATGCTGATAAGTTCTGGTAACATTTACCAGTGTACACATGTACCAGGTTCTTCATTGTGTAAAACTGACTAACTGATAAGACAATTATCATCTCAGAGACAATATTAGATTTAAATGTCTTTTATACATTCACAGTTGATTGATTGTGAACCTATTTGTTAAAAGTGTGGATGACAATTATCATTAGAGCAAAACTGAATATATTAAATTTGAAAGTATAGTTTTGCTGATAACAATGAACTGGATCATTAAAACCATCCAAAATGTAACATTCTCATCAATTCAATTTCCTTAAGATCTGAAAATCCTATAACAAATGAATAAATAATGTCATCTACAGAACCCTTGAGAATCAGACAGTATTGAACAACTGTAGGACATATAACCGATCATGTGATTGAATCCAGAAGTTCCAAATTTTTAGTGGGTAGGACACTTGGAAAATCAGTATCGTATTTATATACATATGTAATTTTTCATATATTTGTACCTGAGCTAAATATTTCAGCAAAATTGCTTAGCTACTTGTTAGTAGTCGGATATCTTGTCAGAGAATGTATCGTACATTGATTACGATGGGTTGGTGATCAATATTCTCAGTGAGAGTGTAGAATAGTATGCATTAATCATCTTTAACTTGACTTAGAATACACTGACTAGGTTAGTTGGTAATTCTAGAGAATGCTTGGTATATTTTTCACTCAAATATAAGTTAATGTTCTGGGACTGACCTTTACATGAAACTAACCCGACATAGTAAGATTGATTTGATAATGGTTCTGGTCACTTCATCTGTTCCCGACATATACAATAAACATGACTGAAATTCTCCACCATTTTTCGTGTGGCTTCGGTGAAATTTTAATCAATGACAAAGAATGATCTGTAGTAGTCTTAATTAATATATATGTCATTTCCTGTTTTTCATAACACGGAAGTCATAGAAAAAGGAAGAGACTAAAAATTTCATAATTCAACTGAAGCTTTATAGGAGTGATGATGAGACTAGATGGAGAATCGGAGAACGTCTTTATTACACAACTTTTTAAGTGATTTATATGTGCTATTAGTGACAAAATGTTTACTGTATTAAGTATGCATAGTGTGTAAAAACATCTTTAATGAGAAGCTTGATCCGATTACAATATACCCTTTTTACAATAGGCCAGATTTACAATCCAAATAAATAGGAAGATTTGTTTGCTAAACTGAATTGTAATGCACACAAAATGTAGGTAGGTATATATAGTTGTCCTTCTGACCCAGACAAGGATAGGCAAGTTGAAACCGTAGCCAGATATATAACCAACTTCTTTCGTCTATGACTGTTGTCTAGTTTTTGTAAGGATATATGATATACCCAAACTCATCCAGACTATCAATATGGTACCATCTGTTTATAGACACTGGGTAACTAAGTTGGAATATTTAAAAAGTGTATAAACTGGCAACTAACAGTTCTAGGTAACATCCTTATTGTGTGACTTCTTACTATTTTTCCATATTCCTAACATTTGATTTAACTTTTAGCATAAAATATACGAATATTTAGAATAAAGGTATCTCAAATAGCGTGATATTATAAATTTGTCATCGAAGAATGACTAGTCGAATCGATTCTTCATAAGTCAATTACGTAATATCAGACGATAAAATATTTTGAATCCCTATTATCATCTAAATCTCTCTATTAGAGCGACACATTCAATTGTCCAGAACAGTTGATTTTAATCAGTCACTTATAGTCTTTGCATACAAATGTGATAATACATTTTGAAATATATTACAAATCAAATACCATCGTGTACTGACCAAATCGCAGCACTACGGATAATTGTGGAACAATCAATCGAATGGAATTCATCACTCTACATCAACTTCATTGACTACGAGAAAGCATTTGATGGCGTGGACAGGACAACACTATGAAGGTTTCTTCAACACTAATCTGTGCTTGAAAAGATAGTCAATATCATACGGAATTCTTATGATGGATTGAACTGAGAAATCGTGCATGGAGGACAGCTGACACGCTTGTTCGAGGTAAATACCGGTGTTAGACAGGGTTGCTTACTCTCACCCTTTCTCTTTCTCCTGGTGATCGACTGGATCATGAAGACGTCAACATCTGGGGGGAAGCATGGGATACAATGAACAGCTAGGATGTAGCTGCACGATCTAAACTTTGCAAATGATCTGGCTCTTCTATCGCACACGCAATAACAAATGCAGGAGAAGACGACCAGTGTAACAGCAGGCTCAGCAACAGTGGGTCTCAACATACACAAAGAGAAAAGCAAGATTCTCCTATATAACGCAGCATGCACTAATCGAACCACACCTAACGGAGAAACTTTGGAGGATGTAAAAACCTTTACTTATCTGGGCAGCATCATTGATGAAAATGGTGGATCTGATGCAGATGTGAAGAACATCTGGAACTCAAAACAACTTTCAACCAACACCAAGGTCAGTATTTTCAATACAAATGTCAACACAGTTCTACTGTATGGGACGAAAACTTGGAGAACTACGAACGCCATCATCCAGAAGATACAGGTGTTTATTAACAGCTGTCTACGCAAAATACGTCAGATCCGTTGGTCAGACATTATCAGCAACAACCTACTGTGGGAGAGAACAAACCAATAAATCAGGAAGAAGCGCTGGAAGTGGATAGAACACACATTGAGAAAAGCATTCAACTGCATCACAAGGCAAGCCCTCACTTGGCATTCTCAAGGCCAAAGGAGGACAGGAAGACCAAAGAACACATTACGCCGAGAAACGAAGACAGATATGAGAAGAATGAACAGCAGTTGGATAGAACTAGAAAGGAAGGCCCAGGACAGGGTGGGTTGGAGAATGCTGGTTGGCGGAGTAAAAGATGTAAGTAAGCAATTGATTTGATAATCGACTCATTTAACTCAGTTATTATGAAAATCGGTCAGTGCCACTTGTTAAGACTGACTTTTGAGTGAAAGCCGGTATTTGTTAGCTAACTAAATCGGATTTATGTGAAGCAGGTTTCAAAATTTCTTCCTTGTGATTGAAAGTCTAATAAATTCACTATTTCATTGATCTCTTTCTAAATTCTTAATAAGCTGAATTGTTAAGTAATGACCATAGCACGTAGTGACATACAAACAAATTCAATTAGATAAAAATACCTTTCAAATTGTATTGATATCTATTATGTAATGTTATTAGTTTTCAACTTTTGATAAGTAATAGTTTTGACCTAAGAAAACAGGAAGTTAGGTTTATTTATTCAATTTAAACTATAACTGTACAAATTGATAAGTCCATTTGAGTAGATTATTTTATCATTTCTAAAATTGTAATTCATTGAACATTTTCAACGTTTCTAAGTCATACTACATGTTAATCGGTTAATAATTTTATAGTCATTAGGATTTTGGAATTATCCATAAACAAGATTCTATACTATAATGTTGATAAAACTGATCAGGGATATGTCTAATTTTGATAATGAAGTAAAGTTTCAAATTGGTGAAGTAAGACTACTTTACTTATAATAGGGAGGTTGAGATAAGCTTAATTCAGGAGCTAGACGAGAATCATTGAGTTTGTATTTATATGACATACACTGATATAACCAATTACCCTTCTGATATTAATCAACATTTGCTCGCTAGTGACGGGCTTCAAGAAGTATTTCCTGCAGTTCTAGTGAGAAACTGTGACCAGTGGAGTTGAATTGGGTCTGTTGTGTGATAGTAACTCACTGATGACAGTGGTGGATGTGTCGCTCAATTTCATGGATTAGTTGAAGTTAGACATTAACACTGTTGGATGCCGGCTAACCCATTGGTCTCGTTGTTAAGTGCTCGCGCGTGAGACTGATTGATCATGGGTTTGAATTTCGCGAGGTGGGATTGTGGCAGTGAAGTGGTGCAGGAATCACAATAGGACGAAACGGCCATCCAGTGCTTACAGGTGTTCTATGATGGTCTAGTTTCAAATGACTCATGATCTCAACCACTGAAATTACTATAATATCCACAGAAACCCCCTTTGATACTGCTTGATTCTGATTGTTTTCTGGAATTTATTTAACTATGATATTAGAAATCTCTGAGTTTTGATGAAAACGATTGGTTTTAAGAGAATTCACATTATGTTAGGTATTTTAGTGATATTATTCATGATAGAACAAAAAAATCTAATTCCAGAAACATTAAAAATTCACATTGCTATTCGTAGGTGGTGAGAATGAGCATCGATTTGAACGACATGGAGAAGAGCGGTTTGTTAGAAATAGCAGTGACAAATGTTTCAACTAGCATAAAACATCGGTACATACCTTTTTGTCGACCACCACTAGTCAACATGTGTTTCCATGTACAAATACATAGGTAATTTTTATTAGTTTGCATTTATTTAAAAGTAAATTCTTACTCTTTAGTGTTTACAAATACACCATTTAGAGGGTGTTAGCATGTTACATGTGAATAATTTTTCACCAATCAATTACAACACCTGAAGTTGTGTATTTGACTTGTAAATACATAGTGATAGTATCTTCTTTCGATATTGAAAAAAATATCATTGAATATATAAATACTTGTTAATTTCGTCAACTGGTTTACCAAGTACAGATTTATGTTTGTCATTTACTGCATGACTTCTAAATGTTAATTCTGTGGTCTTTGATCAGAAATTATTTCATATCAATACAACTGATTTCTGTAAAATTAGTTAAGTAAATGTAGTGTATTTAGTTTCATTAAACACTGATTGTCAACTAGTATCTATGCAACAGCCCGACCGTAGCTGCTATCTTGACGTGGTGGTCGGGCTTGCCGATCGTGATGACCCAACCAAGCTATATTGGCTGGAACACATGTTCCTGTAGGTTCTAACATGCCAGGCAGGTCGATTGGAGAACGGTAAAACTAAAAGCAGCAACTCAAGGTCTGAGGGCGAAGTCGTACTGCTGACTGTAGAGGGGTGTGACATCAGTAAGGTGTTTCCCTCGGGCAATCAGCATCTGCAGTGACGCTGCCTTCTCGCAAGGAAGGGGTTGGAAAAGTTCGACCCTAAAATTGTCACGCCTCACCTTACCTCACGGATTTCCGTCCCAAGTGGTAAGGCCTTTTGAAGAACGGAGCTAACATGTTAAAAACTTCCCACAAAAACGCCGTGTATGACCGGCCTCAAGTAGTTGTCTCTTGGACTCTGTAGTCACGCTCCCAGATCGTTAAGACCAACATCAATTGAACTTCGTTTTCAGGTTCCTCGAAGAATAACCTTCCACGGTGTGGGCAGCCGGGAAGTGATATCAGCCCTCATACCCGTAACAGTACACGAGACCGATTTGGACACAATCAAATCCTTCTTACACCTCCTAATAGCCCTCTTATCTCCATGACTAACACTTCTCACGTTACTTTACCACCTTGCGCCGCTAATGCAAACGATGAGTACGCGGAACGTAATTCCCTGTTTTCTGAAACCACTCCTCTTCCGTACTTACTCTCCTTCTAACTGCAGCTCAGATGAGGTAAGGGATAAGTTTTACAGTATGCTTTCTGACTTCCTCCACAAAGTTAGGCTTTCTGATGTGGTAATAGTGGCTGGTGATTTTAATGCTCAAGTAGGTAAACTAAGTGAAAAGGAAAGACACCTGGGTGGATCCTATAGTGTCGTGGCTCAAAGAACAAATAATGGCGATCGTCTGTTGCAGCTGTGCTCAGATAACCGCCTGTTTCTAGCAAATACTAACTTTAAGCATAAGGAAAGGCATCTTTTGACATGGCGATCCCCGACTTCGTCCCAACTAGATCACATCGCTATCAGCCACAGATGGAGGGGCTCGATAGAAGACTGTTACTCGTCACGGAGCACATGTTTAGATTCAGATCATGCTCTAGTGCGAGCGCGTATTTGTCTGCGTTTTATTGGATGTAGGAAAGACACTGTAAGGTAACCTCTTAGGGTTCTACTTAATGATAGCCAGGCTAAGAATACATTTCAGGAACAACTAAAACAACAGTTAGGCAGCTATGTAAGTGATGCCCACCCCGAGGCAGCTAGGAATGATATCCGAAAAGCCGTGGAAACTGCAGTGATATCTACTAGTAAGGTAAACCATAAGGTTAGGGAGAAACACAAAAACTCAGCAGCGTCTACCGCACTGATGGACGCTCAAATACTCATCCCATCTGGCTCTGAACGTGACGAAGTGTGGAGTGAGCTTAAGCACAGGCTGATAAGAAGCCTACGAAGTGATCGCGAACAGTGGCGGGTAGCGAAAGCAAGAGAGATGGAAAAGGCAGAGGCAATAGATAACAACAGACAACTATTCAGACGATCTACAATCGACCTGAATGACAAATTGATATGAGTCCTCCAACTCTTTACGAGGTTGAGAATGCCATAGGAAATCTGAATCGACGGCGAGCAGGCCCTGACAGGTTCACCATTGAGATTTTTAAGGAAGGCGGTACAGTATTAGCAGTGAGATTGACTGAGGTCTTAGGTAGAACCTGGAAACTGGACGTAATCCCAATCGCTGATTGTACCAGTCTGTAAGAAAGGACAAAAGTCCTGGTGTGACAACCACAGATGGATCAGTTTAACTAATATGGTGTCTAAAATATTAGCTTCAATAATACTTCGACGCCTAACTAAATCTCGTGAAGAGCAGACTAAAGAAAACCAGTTTTGTTTTCGACCTGGACGTAGCTGTATACGCCAGATATTCAAACTACGTCAGGTCCTAGAACATAGACACACATTCAGACGCCCCATAATGATAGTACTTCTCGACCTTAAGACGGCATTTGACTCTGTTGATCGTGAGGTTCTGTAGCAGTGTTTGTCACTGAAAGGAGTACCAAAGAAATTACATTAACCTTATACAGGCTCTCTACTCAAACACAACTGGTCGAGTGAGAGCTTATGGCGAACTGTCATCAGATTTGATTACCTCGAATAGTGTTCGTCAGGGCTGTCCACTCTTGTTGACGTCCTTTTAGAGATAACACTTTCCTCATCTAAATTTCTAGGAGTTTAACTTTTACTGGGAGGTTCACTTGTTGACAAAACGCAGTCTTCTGACCACCGTAAGGAACAATGCAAGCATGTTCGGGATGCGATTCTCCTCATCTAAATGCAAAATGTTACTTCAGGATTGGGTTGCATAGGGAGTGAAGTAGTCGAGCGTGTCGATCACTTCACTTATCTCGGGAGTCTCATAAGCCTTTGTGGTCTGATGTGACGAAATTTCAGCACGCATACAGAAGGCTCGACTAGCCTTTGCCAACGTGTCATTTATGGCGTAGGCGAGATGTCCGTCTACTAAGCAAAGGACAAGATTACTCAGAAGCAGTTCGTTCCGTTCTACTTTATGGCAGTGAAACATGACCGGTAAGAGTAGAAGATACTCGTAGGTTACTAGTATTTGATCATAGGTGTCTTCGATGCATTGCTCGTATATCCTGGGACCACCGAGTAAGTAATGCAGTTGTTAGGAAACGGGTATTAGGTAAAGATGGAAAATCAATTGATGAAGTAGTGAAATTTCATCAGTTGAGATGGCTGAGACATGTGTTACGTATGCCCGACCACCGACTACCCCGACGTGCAGTGTCTTATGGTGTAGGAGTGAGTAGGGGGCGACCGGACCAAAACATGGCACAAATCCATGAAGTCACTGACAAGTGTACTGAGACATGTTGGTAGGTCTAGGACTGTCTGATTGGGATCCACGAGAGGATAGCAACCGATGGTTAGAGACCTTGAATGACATGACTTGAAATCGTTTGCAATAATGCAGGTGCATCCACTTTTTGTGTTCTCCCAAATTCTAATTTTCTGAATTCTTCATGTCCATTTTTTTCCTCTTTCCAAATTCATTTCACTGGATTATACTCCTTGAATGACATCTTCAAACCCTGATCTTTGGGATTACTGCTTATACTTTTACTACTTCTACCACTACGGGATTTGAATCGCCATTTCTGTGGTAACATGAACTGATGTACATACGTATGAAGTTCTACGTTGTTATTGACTGACTGGTGTAATTGGCCCTCAAAGCTACACCCTAATCGTGACGGCTAGCAATACTACCCGATTACACAAATCTAAGTAGATAGTGAGTTCAAACTTAAGCCTTAATAGTTGAAAGACTAACACTCTAATAACTGAGCCTATTCAAGAATGATTTTGTAATTTCTCTATTCTTTCGCAAACTAGTTCTACCACCCTTGAATTATGTCTCCGTTTCTCTCCCTTTCTCTCTATATATATCTATATAAAAATGTTCAAACAAATGTGCACTAAATCAGAACACATTCCTAATTTTTAAAAAATCAAGGAAATTTGAAACACTGATGAGTATCGATGTGACAAAGAGAGAGAGTGTGTGTGTGTGTGTGTGAGTAAGAGAAAGGGACAAATAGATTAATTATTCAAGATGGAATGATCTATAAATGATTGTCAACAATTTTTCTTTCTATACAAAATAAGACAACAACAAGGGAACACAAATGTTCCGTTGCCCTTATAGAAAAAAAAAACAACCAAATAATAACAAAGATGGTAATATAAGTAGTCTGTTTGTCTTTTTTTTTAAACTTCTTGTTGCTATTCTCATAAGACAGGAAGTCAATTTTATTGTTTGTTAGTATATTTTAATTATCTTTACAATTTCTCTTGCATAGCCATTAAGAATTTTTGTTGTTCATATTGTATACTTGATAAAACATCCGGTATTGATATTTTATATTGTTCACATACTTTTAATTGTGCATTGACACCTTCACGTAATGCAATTAAATGTGATAAATCATTTTGTGTTTTAGCTTGTTTAATTGCCATATCAAAATGTTTTAATGCTTCACTAAATTGACCTTTTTCTACAGATAATTGACCAAGTAATTCATGAATTAATTCACATTTAGGATCTTTTTGAATACCTTCTAAAAAGAAACATAATGCTGCATCACGATCTTGTTTCCATTTTAATTGTAATAGGCCACGATGAGCATAGGCTAATCCAGAGTCTGGTGCAAGTGTTATTAAATCAGCAAATATTTTATCACTCTCTTTAAAATCACCACGTTCAGACAGGATCTATATGTATTGACAGTAGTAGTAGTAGTAGGAGGAGCAAAATGGAAATCAATGATAATGGGAGATAGATTGATAACAATTTTTAGGCAAAACATGTTTAATCAAGTTAATAAGGAATTTTGTATCAAAAAACAAATGGATTAATAATTATAACACGGTATTGATGTTCTACACACACATTCACGCTGAATAGATCGAAGACTTCAACTGACTATTTAAGATAGTTTCGTTTAGCAGAAAATAATTACTACTAGTGCTTACAAAATGTTTAGTTGAAAATGAAATGCAGAAATTTATAATTCGGTCGTTGACCGAGTTACATGATGATATTACACCATGTGTAGTATCTTATTATTGAGTCAGCGTTCACAGTCCCAACAAACGAAATGAAAACGTTGAATAAAGCGATCAATCCACATATGAATGGATTGGTTGACTGTTAACGAAATTGCTTCAATAATTCAAAACACCTATATAATTTATGTCTACAAATGCCATTTACTGTGAAAATGATATACTTATTGTATATTGTTTTTTAAAGATGAGTATAATTATGTAGCACTTAGGCCTACATTTCCTAATTATCGAGTAATATGAATGATCTTTGGAAGTGGGAAATATGCGCCTCCTATTAATATTTAATAACAGGTGTTACTGAAGTAATATTGTGTAATCACTAATCGGTTAAGAATAAAACAAGAAAGAAAAAGTAATAAGGTAGAGAGATTGAGTTTGTAAGAAAAGAATCAAGTTTTTTTTTGGCTTAAATTTGTGAGATAATAATTGAAATCAATTGTCGATGACTTCCGATCAAATTAGAATAAATGTGTTCACTCTTTATCATCTTTTCTCACTGTGTGTTTTGAAACTACATTCTTAAAATTGAGTCTCTCTTTTTATTATTGTTATTACATTATTTCTATTTCATTTGTCGTACTCAGCTTGTTGTGTTAATCAGGTATGACAATTTATACCAACTTACATTTGTACCAGGATCTATGTTGATGATATCTATTTATCTATCTGTTGAGATTATGATAATAAGAAGTTGGACAACTTGAACTAAATACAAATTTATTACAAATCTTAACATTATCTATGATTGATTGTATGGATCGAAATATAATGTATTGACGATTTCAATTGAACAACGTAGGGTCAAAAGCTCAAAACCAAGTAATTAATAACCTTACAAGAGAAATGAATATTTTTCAGCCCTTCAAACTAAACTAAACATAACACTTTCGTACTTCAGGACCATCAAGTGAATAATAATGGGGTTAGACATAGGATACTAAGTAAAAATACAAAAATCGGCTGATGAAGCAGTAACTTTTTATTAACTAAAGTGATTAGGATATGTGTTACATATGCCCGTCCACTACCTATCTTGACGAGCGATGTTGGTTGGTTTAATAGTACGTTCAAAACAAGCTAGGAGAGGTCAAACTAACACGTGGTACTGGTCTACAAAGTCATCAACAACAGGACTAAGTCGAGTTAACAAGTGCATACTACCTGTTCGGGATCCACTTCATTATTATAACTACTGGTTGGATATTTTGTATGATATAAATTGAAATCATTCGCAATGATGTAAGTGTATTCAACCTCAATCTCTTTCGTTAGATCTTCAATTACTAAATATTTTGTTTCACTAATTTATATTTCCTGCTCGAATTGTATTTTCAATTTCCAATAATACTACTCTAGGATTTGTTCAGATAATTTTATCATGTTGTGCTAATGGGGCATGGAAACTTCAAACCATATAAATATGTAACAAATTCTACGTTGCGTTTAACTGGCTAACTGACATGTGACCGTATATTAACAATGCCCATATCAATTTAGATCCATCATCTTAGAAAATTCTCTAATCGAATAAGCCAGCATTTTACATAATCGTCACAAAAATGACTGAATGTTTCTCCGTCTCAGAAACAAAACAAAACAAAAACTGAGAAATGATTTAGTTTTTCTATGCAATAAATGATGCTGAGTAAAAACAAAACATTGACACATTTACACAACGACGTTTATTGATTAATCTTAATGTGATTTCACTAACTTAATCATTATTTAATAGATTAAACTAATGTTTATATAAATTTAATCTAAAGGCAAATGATTATGAAATCATTAAAATAAGTTGTTGTCATATGAAAAAAAAACATGCCAATAATGATAATAGCAACAAACAAACAGCATTCACATAACTCTTATTCGATTACAGATCACAATGATGACAAAAACAAAAACAATGTATTGAAGGTGATTGAAAACAAACAGTCAATAACTGAAAGTTTGCAATTCTTTTTATATTCATTAAAATGATACACCGTATTAACTAGCACGTTGTGTGTCTTGTAAATGTGATAAATAACTACTTATTTGTCACGTAAGTAATAATAATAATAATAAAGTACTTCATTTTCCTGATCTGGGAGAAACAATCACTAAGTAAAATGAGTTTCAAACCTAAGATCTCAATTATCCATGATTTAAAAGGAATAAAACCATTTCAACAGGTGGGATTAAGTATTCACACTAATTAACATCGATGTTAGACCTGGTAACTACAAAAAGAGACTCATACTCCTTTATAATTACTTGGATTTTTCCCTATTTTCATAAAAGAATCACAAAATTTTAATAAGTGTAATGTACAACTGAACTCTACCTAATAAAGTTGAGACTTTTATGATAAGCTAAATGGTCAACATACTCTCAACTGTTTTTCTATTATATTTCAGCGTAGACGAATCCTAACGTTATAGAAAAAAAACACGTTTTGCATAACAGAATTCTCATGATGTTTTTTTCCGTTCAGAATACAGGAATTAATATTCCACTGTGAGGTGATGAACAGAGTAAACCGCTTTTTAAGTTTCTTAAAGTGCCAACATGTTTTCACACACACACACACACACTGTTATATTTCTCTCTTACCGTTATAACCCAGCTATTACTATTGCTTAGTATTCTTGGACACAGATTCACTCGACAAGTCCCCATATCAGAACACGGTTGAACAGGAAAGAGATTATATTCCAATTAACAAGGTTAGATGGAAGTAAGAAACACAATAGGAAAAACGTTAGTATATTTATAGTTTTTACATGAGAAGAATCCAGAGTATTCTCCAAGCATCGGCTAGCGCTAATTGGGTAAGAAATAGCCAATCAGCGTGCGCCAACGCAAGCGTGCAATGAACATGATTTAATCTAATCTATGTTCCGCTAACACATACATAGCTACTTCATTGTAATGATCGATACACTCTATATGAAAATTACGCAACAATTAAAACTACAATGTAGCAAATTTCCCTATAAAAGTGAGCATACCCGAAAAGGAGTCTCTATATGTAATATTCAAGGACTGTGAAATTAAGTCACCTCTGGAAATCAGACAAAATATGTGTAGTGACAGTATTTGATCATATAAATATCTTCATGGTATTCTGTATTCATATATTAAAATAGAATTAACTAGGAAATAAGAATATGAAGTAAGAGAGTTGTTTGATTCAGTTGAGAACATAAGTGATTTTGGATGATCTCAATATGATTGAGATCATGTTCTTTTTTGTTTGAATTTCCATTACTTTGTAAACAGCTAGTCTGTGATCACACAAAATCGCTAACTTCAGTTACTGATCGAATGCATTCATTAACCCACAAACTTAATCGAAAACCTGATATTCTAATGCATAAGCAATATGCTGTAGTATATGCCCTCCTGGTCACAACTGTCTACTTTCACATATAAAATACTAGTTGTTGTAAGAGTAGGAGTCGCACTTTTGACCACTAACTCCTAGGTCCGAACCTCCTTCCGCTTAATTCGGTTTCGGCAACAAAGTATTATTATTAATAACACAATTAGAGTATGGCTCATACCTAAATACCTGGAAAGTAGTCTATATGTATCTTACCTGAGCAAATAAAGAATGAGTTTCCAAACAATTTGGATATTTCTTTACTAATCGACGAAACTCTTCAATACGAGAATCCACTTTGCTAATATCACCAGCAGTTAATGCGCATCGATATAGGGTGTACAGACGCTGAGCCTAAAATTCAAAAAGCAGAAAGAACAATCCACAGAAAAAATTAAATCAACAACGAATGTAAATTACAAACAAATTATATTTTAGGGCGAAAAAGAGTGGATGAACATTAGGGAAGTATACACACTGAAGGATATATTTTAATAGGGATATTCTATAAACCAACGAGGTTCAGAATTATTACAGACAGAAACAAAAGTTACTTAACGATTACTTTACACAAAAAGTTAAGTAATAGGATAGAACATTCGTAGTAGCAGTGGAATTTAGAAAGTGAGTCTCATTTTATCTAGGACTCATCAGTTGAGATTTTGATATTTGGAAACATTGACAGCAAGTGTTGAATAATGAGGACTATCTCCTAAAATCTTAGGTAATATTAGGACTGTATCACCCCGCTTTACACGAACATTTAGAAACTACAGCACATTTCACATTCGCTACAAATGTTTTAAAATATCAAAATCTCCACCCGATGATGCTGGAAAAGTAAATCGAGAATGTGGACGATTGAAAAAATTAACGAAATTACAGCAGATCAGTTTAAATGTTTGATTTTTATTTGCAGATGTTGACATCGGCATCAGAATATTAATGCACATTGAGTAGGAGCCTAACATAACTTCACAAATGGTCACAACCAAGTGTCAACGTTTGTTAAATCTCAAACATGTTACAGCGATGGTGCGACTGAAGGCGAAATATTCTTTTTTCGGGTCGGTGAATGCTGTCGAATCCTTAAAATCTTCCAAACAAAACACAGCAAAAACACAAGAACCTGCTGAGGAATCACCATCAACATGTTGGCTTTGTGGAGTATGGTATTTTGTGGAATTATGTCCGTTCAATAATCACAAGTACCTCCTGTCACTGCCCATCAAACGAAAGCTTATGGTTTATAGAATAGCCTATGGATAAAACTGAATATTATTTTACGAACTTGGAATTAAGTGATATAATGTTCCCAAAAATAGCTTCCGATGTTCGCCATGGCTTTTTTGTTTGAAATAATTTGCTCACTGCATATTCAATGATACAGTACGGTAATGCAGACCCATAAAACTATTAGGAAAAACACAAACTAACCAGATGCTTCGGTTTGGGAAACCAGGCATTATCACAGCCCTCACGCAAATCAATGATAACTACTACTGGCTACATTGTTATTGTGAGGCGCATATGTATTTGGTGCCCCTTTGTACCAATTTTTATGTGTTCAAATAAATAAATACTTTTTGGCTGTTAACAAAATCACCTGTTTCAATTTGGGCACCCTTACAGTATCTCAACTACTTGTATGTCCTATATATATCTTAGTCTCCTGTGTGTCAATGTTCGTGTTTAAATAAATAAACTAGTATTTTGAACATACAAGACACTAATGCGCAATGTTGATATAGTTATTCCCTAAATGAAGATCTTGTAGTAAAATCCTTAAATATACATTAACAAGTGATAAGAAAATTGTGGCTTAGTAAATATTGAATGATTTAAATGCTAGGAAATATCATCATGCGGCTTGCTTGAATATATGGACTATCTGTTCCTTCCATTTACGTATTTCAACAAGCTACCTGCCTTTTGTTTGTTCTAACACATCATTATGTCTATTAATCGCATAATCTATTCAGGAGCGTTTATGAAAAGTTTACGACCTTTCACTGTACAAGTTACAAAGAAGTACAATCATCAGAGACATCGTGGTGGTTGGCAATATGCATTGAAAGGAATGAATACTATTCAGATGTCGAGTCCTGAACTACTAACATTTAACTAGCAATCACTCAATATTTATCGTCAGGACCGATCAAGAAATAAGAAACGGAAACTTGTTAAAATACTTTGTGCTGAGAATTCGATATTGCACTGAAAATATAATATTGAATAAAACCATAAACAATGATACTGATAAACGATCATCATTCTACAGCTTGTGTTGATTTGTTATGTATCAGTCCACTCAAACACCCACCAAAACTCACAAATAAGTATAGCCAACTACTAACCTGTGCAACTGAAAATTCTGGCTTTAATTTAACAGCTGTATTCAAATCATGCAATGCTTCATCTAATTGGTCAGCTAATAGATTAATTTGACCTCGATGAAGATACACATCCGGACATTCAGGCCAAACATTTTGTGCACGTTGGAAATCATAAAGACAAGCAGCTACATCCTATGCATGTGAAAAATATGTATGAAGGTAAGTGTGATACAATAAACTGTAAAATATGTGTGTGAAAATTACCACTTTAAAAAAATGTAAATTTATGTACAAATAGTCTATGTCAAGAGCTTCTGATACATTAGGCCTAATCAGACTTCCATCTTTTTAATATCACTGGTAATATTATTGTCAATTAGACTACTTTGCTATTCAGTTTATGTTGATTTCATCTCATATGCTTGTATAGTGTATCATAATTTGGAGATCAACACACGTTTATCTCCTGCGGAAAATGAAAAAAATATAACGAAAAGATTGAAAATCAAGAATTAGAGAAAAAAATTATACAAAAAGTCGATCTACGGAAAGTGAGACGATACATACACACACTCACAATCACTATTACCTGAATATGTCGAGATCAGAACAATTGGTTTGAACCGCTTACAACTTGTGAAGAAATTCTAACAACTCGCTACATTTGTGAAGTTTAAGGTCATGTTGCTGACGTCAGTCAATCAATTATTATGAAAGTATAACAAAGCACAAGTGAGCTTTGGCTTTAGCTGTCATACCAAATTCATACGATGAAGTGAAATTTCCAAGATTAATTGAAAAACAAATCGAAATAATTTAGCAAGAACATTAATAAGATCAAAAATATGGTAGGAAAGAGCGTAGTGAAAAGATGCATATGAGGAAATATTAAAATCCAAGACGTAAAGAAGGAAAACGAGTGAATGTATCTATGCTATTGTGAACTTTCTTGAGCCATTTCATCCTCACCAATTGCCGCTATCGTACAGACTCCAACCAGGTAATTTGCGTCCACCAACTTGGCTCAAACCATCAGTCCTGGAATTTTATGGTCCGATTGTAACAGCAAGTTAAACATCGTTTAGAAATTAGTTCGACGTAATCAGCAAGAAAACTCGCTTGACCTTTATTCCATGGTAATTGGCTCCTGTTAGTAAGGTGTGCCAACAATCTCAAATAATGTTTTCCATCTAGGATCCAAATCCATGTCACCTACTATCAACGACGTTATCACAATAACTTATTCCAGTTTTGACTGATCATCTTCCTGTAGAACTGAGATATTTACGTTGATTAATTTCTGAGAAGGAAAAATCAATATCATATTCATCCGATTCTTAGAACTACCAATCGAAATCAAAATGATCATAGATTTTCTCCACACAAAATTATATATATATATATATATATATATATATATATAACTTGTGTAGCTTACGGATATTGAGTATCTTACGTAAAAACCTGTTCATGAATACTTGTATCTTTTTGAGGACAGTTATAGTAGTTCTCCGATTCTCAGCAGTGTACAATAGAACTGTCTTGATGTTCGTATTGAAAATTATGACTATTATGTTGTCTGACAATCCATGACTTCATATCTGCATCAAACCCCCCATTTTTACCAGTTGAACTACTCAGGTACATAAACCTTTTCACCTCTTCCGAAGCGTCTCCTTCATGTGTGATTCAGTTGATGTTCTCTATGTTGTATTTTAGAATCTTGCTTTTTCCTTCGTGTATTTTGAGGCATACGGATGTACAGGCTGCTACTACACCGGATGTATTCACGTGGATTTGTTGGTGTGTATGAGATAGAAGAGTTAGGTGATCTGCGAAATCCAAAACGTTTAGTTGTATGCAAGCTGTCCCCTGTTTTCGGTGCTTTCCCTGAGATGTATAGGTCTTCACAATCCAGTCGATCATCAGAAGAAACAGGAAGGGTGGGAGTAAGCAGCCTTGTCTGACACTGATCTCCACTTGGAATGCATATGTGAGCTGTCGTCCATTCACAACTTTGCAGTTTAATTAGTTGTAAGAATTCCGTATGATGGTGACAATCTTCTCGCGTACATCATGTTGTCGAAGAAGATTTCACAAAGTTCTCCTATCCACGTTGTCGAATGCTTTTTCATAGTCATGGAAGTTGATGTATAGTGATGGGTTGCATCCAATTGATTGTTGAACAATGGTCTGTGGTGTCGTTATTTGGTCGATACTCGATTGATGCTCATGTAATTCAGCGTGTTGATTTCGATATTGTTTGTCTACTAAATCTTTCATTCGGTTCAGCAATTCTGTTGGAAATCTTGTTCGGTTCTAATAACAGCGTGATTCCTCTTCAGTTCCCTTTTTTCTTCAGCTTGACGAAGTATCCTCCTTCAAGTCTGTTGATACATGTACTTACTCTCAAACGTTTTTTAAGATAATGTCAGACATCTTTGAAGTTACTACTATATCTGACTTCAGTGCCTCATCTGGTATATCGTCTGCTTATGATGATTTCCCATATTTGATGTGTCTGATAGCTATGGTGACTTCTTCGATTGTCGGTGAAGTAAATGTGCAATGCCTAGTTACGAAAAATCCCATTTAAAACTAAAATAATATCTTAGAGTAAAAGTTCAACTATAAACACACAGATTGATTCAACTTACTTGATCAACTGACATTGATAAACATGCAGATTTAATCAATGCGTTAACACGAACCACTAATGAAGCTCCAGAGTCCACCATACCAATATTTTGAAAACGTTCTTTTGCTTCTTCAGAACGTCCAGCTAATGCTTGATAAGTAGCGTGTAAAAGTGAAATTTGATTATATACTTCTTTAATATACACTTGAATAGATTCATTTGATTTAATTTTATTGAGAGAATCAGTATTATTTGAAGTTGTGGTGACGATATTGTTTTCTTTGTTGTCCAATTCATTTTCATTTTGATTATGTTCATTAGATTCAGAAGAGATGAGATTGTCGTTTGATTTCAAAACTGTTTCACTATCATCTAACTCTGATGATGAATTGATCAAATTCTTTACATCTGCGAACGATTTATCCGATAAGATCTAGGTCAAAACAACAAACAAACAGACAGAAATATAGCAGTATTTATAGTGATTAGTAGACAGTCGAATTAATGCTACGTAGGACACACAGCACGAATGTGTGTTGAGTCAAGTTTCCATACGTCATTAGCATAACAGGATGAAATTATCAAGACAAATTGCAGAATAGTAGAAGTAGTAACAGTATTATTTGTAGAAAACATTAAGCATGGATATTATAGCGTGAGAAGAAAGCATTTGTAGAATGATAGGTATAAGATAATTTCAAATTTTAAGATCTAACAAAGAAGATAAAGAATGAATTCATCTGGGGCATTGTGAACGATTCTGAACCATATCACCCAGTCTTCAATCACTGATCACAGTTATTTTGCAGACTTTAACCACGTAGTCTGCATCTATTACCAGACCTCAGACCAGCAATCAATGGCTTTATGGACTGATGTCGCAAATTGGTTTGGTCACCTATTTTTCTTTTAATTTAGCCTTAACTACAACTAACATTTCAGATAAGTGGTGGGGCATACGTGATACATTTCCCGACCATGTCAATTGACGAATATTCATTATCTTATCAACGTAGTATCCTGAGTATAATCTTAGCATCACCTATAAGTTGTTTTCAACATAAGTGAGCAATGCTTAGAAGACATTATTACAAATGATGGAAAAATAGTTTGAGACAAATGCCAATAAGTTTCTCTTATTAAAGAGTATTTATATTGCGCAAGTTAGTTATTGAATTTACGGTGAACTGATCGGCAGTGGTTTTCATCGAGCCAGACCCAGTGAGATCTGTGAATATTTTCTTTCGAATGCATCATATTTCCTTACATAACAAGATTTCCAATACAATGGTGCTCTTTTTTTGACTGCATTTATGACAAAAGATTGTACAAGCACGATGAAATAACACAAAAGCAGCTTCTAAATAACTGATGCAGATATTCCAAACTCAAAAAGATGAAAAATCCAAAACAGTAGTAACCTCGTTAATCAAAGTTTATTTAACATATATTGAGATTGATACTAATGACGTAACTATATTCATCGAAAATTATAGTGATACGATTGGATAATATTTGCTTCTAAATGAACTCATGATGATTTTAAGATTTTTTAAAACGGATTCTTTACATGTACTATTTTTGATAAATAAATAGTAGAGTTGAATGTTGTATTGTTTGGTGTTCGAGTGGAAAAACTGAAAGTGAGAAAGGAAGTTTATTGACTAACTGAATCGGCATGTACACATACTCATAAATGTATCCCTTAGAAAATTAAACCAGCAAAACTGTCTCATTCCTAAGAAATGTAAGCCATTTCTTGGCCGATTGCATGCTCTTATCATCTGACCAACTTCGGATTAGCCTAACGTATAACCGTACCCTCCTTAAATATGGGACTCACTTCTCGGATTCAGATAAAGGTATTGGAATGAAGGTACATTATTAAGACAGTCAGTCTAATGCAACGTAGAATACGTAGCACAAATGTTTATTGTTTTAAGTTCACATACCAAATCGATATAACAAGACGAAATTACCAAGACAAATCCCAAAAAGTAGAAGTAGTAACAGAATTAGTGATAATAGAACAGATTAGGCATCCAAGATACATTTTACAAATAAATAAAATAGTGAAATAGGAATAAGAACAGTGGGGAAGCATAGCAAAGACAAAGAGTGAATGTACCATTAATCTGATACAACTATCTATTGAGAAGACACAGAAAAGATGGGTGGTAAAAAAACACCTAAGAAAAGACTTATACTAACTTCGGTGTAAGCGATATGCCTATTCTCCTATTCTTCTACATGTGCCAAAATTGAAATTGGCAGCTTTTACAGAAAACAATCTCTCCGACAAATCAGTTGCGTCTTTGACCTTAAATATTAGTTTACGAAACAACGGACGTCAGAAGACATACTTCTCATGGAAATCCATGAGATGAAACAGGCTTATACACCATATATATAATATTATCAATCATACATAACAGAATTTGTAATAAAAGAAACACTCACTGATTCGAACAAATTAACGGCTTTCATTGCATGATCAGCTGACTGTTGATAATCACCTTTTGTCATATAATTTAAGGCTGAATTTACATTATTAAACGCTGATTGAAGAGGTTCTTTAAATTGTGTACAATCATATTGATTAGGATTGTTATTATTGGGTACTTCTGTGGTGCTGGGTATATTTGATACAGGATGATCATCAGTTACTCCGTTAACTGCAGTCTTAGTTTCAGTCAGTGAATTATGCCTGGATAGTTGTGAAGAATTAACTGTGAATGGATTACATGCGAATGCGCTAAATTGAAGAAAAGGATGAGAGAAAAAATTGTTAAATATTGGCTGTATGAACAAGAAAACACACAAATAAAATACTGAGATGATGGAGAATATTCGTAGTTCAGAATGATACTGAAAGTGTTGTAATCTATGGCAGATGTTGTCCATCTGAGACCATTAACTGCGCTCACAGTGATTGGAGACGTTAAGTGATGTGGTTCAGAGTAGACTGAGATAGTCCAAATGTATTTACTTGTTGTTTTCCCTCTGGTGTTTGAGTCTCAGTACTCCTTTGTTCCATCAGGATATTGGAGCTCATGTGGACTATTGGTTTGAAATCAGGGTTTTCCAACTCCCCTACGTGGGTCCTCCATATTCACCAGCCCGGTTAAAGCGCCGGATATTCGCTTTTCGTCCTGTCAATTTCGTAAACAACACCCCCACTACGAGAAGGCAGTGAGTAGGACTTCCCTGGCAGTGGCTTTATATGTGTGGTCATGTGAAAGCATTTCGAGAGGGAGAGTGGACTTTCCCCACCCGCGGTCGTACCAGAGCATTTTTTAACTACTAAGAGTTAAGTTCGAATTGCATCTCTATCTATTTAGGTTTAAACAGATAAGAAACAGTATTATTATCACCATTATACAGAAAGCTATGCAAGTAGAAATCTGAACATACGTGTAACCATAGATATGAAAAGAAATAAATACTGTATAGATAATCAAAATCTACTAAGCTCTGTTTAATACAAATCTCAAAAGCCTGTTTAGACACACATATATGTTTTTAGTTGATTCAATAAGAGTAATAAATTTTGTATTATAAAGAATAGCAAACAAGTTACAACAAAAACAAATTGAAAAGTGAACAAGTCCATATCGTTCAATAGGAGTAAAAACAATAAACTGGGATGAAAATCTCTAGATATCTCTTTTTAGTTTGAAAAAAATTTCATGATCAGTGACTATAAACACTTGGATAGATTTTTTTCCTAAAAATTAAACGGTATGAGGACAGTTTCCGTTATTCGGTTTTCCACACGACAGAAGGATACTTTTTCTTAAAGTACCTTGAAAGACTAACTTGGCTGAGGGTGGATCTTAACGACCTAAGAACGTGACTACAGAGCCAAGGACAATTCCTCGAGGCCGATCATGGGCAATCCTTTTAATGAGTAGTTTTAGATATGTTTTACTTAGGTAATTATTCAACTCTGAAAGGATATTGATTAAAACTATAAGTTCGAAATTGGTTGAGAAATGGTTCATCTAAATTAAGTAATATACCAATTCATATATCATTACAGGAGAAATATTCTATTATTCTAAGGGTTCCAAATCGCTAAACTACTGAATTTCTGCAGATGCAATATTGATCATGTTAACTTGTCGCAATAACCGAATTCATAATGATAAACTACTTCAGTTACCAGGTACAGATTTGTGTACTTCATTTTGAGGCACATTTTAAGTATGAAAGCGAATGACATAACTCAGTTACTGAAGCTGAAGTAGGCAGAACTGAGTTCTAGCTTAGAACTTGGTAGCCGAAGACCTTTACTACAGTGTCATCGTTCCACGATCACAATAATACATTATATATGACTACTGAAATCCGCATCCACGAACAGAGTGACCTAATCAATTCTCATTGGCATAAACAATACATGAAACCCTTTTGAGAGTAAAAACCTAAATATAGCAATGAACAGAGTAAGATGAGAAAGAAACAACTAAGAGATTTTAAGGTTAAAACCATCTATAGTGTAGTCTTTTTGTTTATTTGTTTTCTGAATAACCATTTAGTAAAAAGATATATAGTTATTGCGCCAAGTAGTGGTAATAGTATTATTCTGATCATGCAAAGGAATGGTTTGTTTACATCACGGGTTTTCTAAATGTACACAAATAATACATAAAGCCATACACTAAACTGTCTTAAAAAAAGATTCAATCGACACATGAGAAAAAGCATAAAACAATTTAACCAGATAATTGATAAGAGTGATTATCTCACTCAAACTTTAATAGAAGTGTTAAAGGCAGTATTAGCACCATAAGCAAACTAGTCTTCTGTTTATTTAATGTTACATTATCAATACAACTAACATTGATAATCGATATTAATGGTAAAAGCATGTTAGCAATGCTGATGTTCGGCAATGTGAGTCCAGACAGTGTCAATAATCCGACCGATGTCACCATTTGGAAACATCGGTTCCGATGGCCTAGACATATGCTACAAATATTATCCCAGTAGCTTCCATATCGGGTATTACTTGCCGATTATTATTTATTTTTATTTCAACACATAGATATTGGTACAAGAAGGTACCAAATATATATGCGCCACACAGATCTCATTTGATTTGTGTGAGGGCTGGAATACTGCCTGGGTGCCCAAACCGAAGCAGGTGGTTTTCTTAGGGGGCCACACCCCGAGCCTCCGACCTGAACGTCTGACCCACAAGGCAGTGGAGCATCGTGAGGAGATGCAGTCCCATGGTAGCCGGTGACCAACGATTGGTTCATACGCCATTTGTTCCTTCAGGATACTGGAGCCCATGTGCACCATTGGTTTGAGGTCCGGTTAAAGCGCCGGACATTCGCTTTTCGTCCTCTCATTTTCGTAAACAACACCCACGCCACGAGAAGGCAGTGAGTAGGACTTCTCTGGCAGAGGCTATATACGCGTGCCGATTACTCTGGAACTGGTTGGAAAAAGTGGAAAGGAGATCATTTTATGATATTGCGCTTGGGTAACAAAGAAAACTGCAGAGGATTGATGTTTGTCGGTTCTTTGTTAACCCACGGTTTGAGTCCTCAAGTGAGAGGAACTTCCTCGGCCAAAAGGATTCGTCCCGGTCTCATTTTTCTTAACTGAACCCGCTTTTCCCATGATTTACTACTTTTGTTCACTTATTTTTATCTATCAATTGTTTTTGATTATCTGTAACCTCCTTCATCTATCTCTTCACAATCTCATTTTCTGATTGTGTGGTACACATATATTTGGTTCTCTTTTGTACCAACATTTGAGCATAAATAAACAAAATAAATACAACAAACCGCAATCATTCATATGAATACATGTTTAAATTTAAAGCAGCTTGGGATATTATCATAGTAAAGCAGTCGTCGTCAATCAATCATTTGCAAAATAGGAAGTGGTACACATGTATCTATCGGTTCAAGTTATAACACTAAATCAGTACAACTGGATGAAATTGTCAGGACAAATTCCAGAGTACTAAAAGTAACAACAGTTTCAATGGTAGCACGAAGAAACGATTAGGCATAGACGATATGAATCGAAAGGAATGAATTAGTGAAATTAAAAGTATGGGATAAGATTTGCTATGTCCCGACAAGAATAATGAATGGTAATTTTGGGACCCATTTGTGGACCAATACTAAACGTACATTTTTATCGTATAACTGTTAAATAACTAAACTATTCATATTCATGTTCCTCTTATTATAAGCTTTATTTTGACCTATGAACCATTACCATACGTTTTACCATTCTGGAATTATGCCCTGCTTATTAGTCACTACCTCCCTCATTCACAGCCCCATTTGGCTAAATTTGTACGAATGTTATTTTCTATTTTATGCTACGTTGTGGTCTGTTTGATTGGTATATAAACCCAGTATGTTTGAAATATAATGATTCATATTGCAGAGGCTGAGATTGGAGTTCTGGACTTAACTGGCTGGGCTAGGCAGAAAGCAGGGCTAATCAAAACTCTAGGCCGCTCGCACGTGTTTTACGCGTCCTTGGTCCGATCGAAATTCACTGCCCTCTGATCGGTGGCCTTGAGATATAATAAGTTTCCAACTAAAGACATAAAAGGAAGATAAAGAGCAGATACGTCCGAACCATGTCATTAAACGTCACTAATTATCGTCTACGGAAAATTGCATGAACCCCAACCAATATAGCCCAAACTAACCAGTCAGTGATTTCGATGGGCCGGTGCCACGTTTCAGCTTGGGCAGCTCTATCTCTTTTCTTCCAAGCTACTCCTATATCAGCTAGCATAGAGTGTCGACACAGACCGTTGTTAGACACAAGCAATATATTAAGTCCTAACCATGTCAATCGATTACGAGTCGAAATCTAACAAATTGACTTACCATTTTTCCCAAGTACCTTGAGTCTAATTTTAGCATTGCTCACTTATTGTTTACAAAACACGCAAACAATACTGCTTTGAAAGCATGAATGATCAAACACTAATAACCTGTAAGGATGCTCTATTTTTACGAGCCGCGCTTTACAACCATAAATTAGAAGAGGATGTATAGTTAATCAATGTAACCATTTTTTGGTTGGCAAACAAACAATTCGCCTACGCCATAGGTGATGGAACCTAGCAAAAGTCAAACAAACTTTTTAAAACCCTTATTGAGATTTCGTCAAACACGGTGTATTAATATTTGATTTCAATCACAGTAAGATCCAAAGGTTCGAATCTCCTTACGACATCTTTAGTTTAAGCAAACGGATAGGATGGCCAGCTTTTGGATTTAAAGTACGGATCTAAAAAGGTCGGTACATAAACCTTGAGTTTACTAAGTTGGTTTTAGTTAATAGCAAACAATCATATATCACCTCACCTCAAATAATTACGAATAAAGGAAGCTGATGGTAATTCATGCAATAATTTGGAACGTTCTTCTTGAGCTTTCTGTTGTCCAATTGTTTTAAGTACTTGATCCATGAAAACAATGTTGTCCTGAAATAAATAAATAATAATAATGTAGATTATATATGTACACTCCATACACTTTATTTTGATAAAAAAAACACAACGCAATGAACTGTGATGTTCATATGTAATTATAATTACCGTGTACATTATTGTGAGGCTTATTCGAATAACAAAATACAATACCTTCAAGTGTGTTCACCGCTTTCTTTCTCATTCAAGTGCTAGTTCTTTTTTGACTATTAGAGTTCGCACTGAACAATTCTAGGGAATCACTAGTTAGCATACTGAATTCTACCACTTCTACTTATCACAGGAACTCAGTTAACGATTGTTACATTACAGAGAGTAGGACCAGAATAAGAAATTGAAATAAACATCGACCCATGTAAATTAACGATGAATTTGACTCCTTATCGAAAAAGTATGGTGATGATGGTGATTACTTTTGTCTGCTACCTGGCAATGTAAAAATTGATTTTTGACGAGAATTGATAAAGTTAACCTCTCTTAATCAACTAATATAAAACCTAGGAGAAATATGGATCAATATAAGTTTCTGATTATTTAACTCATTTACCAAGAACAAATTCATGTGCTTGGCTTTGAACCACACTTTAAATATGACAGAGTGATATGGCATGACTTTCCAAGCCAAAGTAGGTGGGGTAGAACTTGAACTTGAGACCGAGTGGTTGAAAGTCAAACACCTTAACCACTAAGTCATTGGATTCAGATGAAAGGTGTAAAATAACACTGAAACTTAATAATTCAAAGGAGATAAGAATGAATAAACATTTGCTAGACTGTGACTAATTTTGAGTTATTTCACTAGGCTAATATTTATATTATCACGGTTGACAATCCGACCGATGAGGTGCCTTACTTGCATGTAGTAAATAATATCAAATGGATACCTACTATACAAGTCGGATAACTTAAACGCCAATTCTGTACTTAATCTCAAAATAGTATTTATATCATATCATATAACACGAACAGGTCAGTCAAATAGTAGGCTACACAAAGTTATCTGTAACAAATTGTATAATCACGCATAAGGTTATTCAGAGCACAAACTGTGGAGCTTTAAAACCGGTCTAAATAATACTTAAGTAATAACATTAATGCTCACAACGTTTACCAGTAGTTTCCATGTATATGTAGACACATACACACAGTAGTAATCAATATACCCAGTACTAAGAATGATGGGATACATAATTCATATTATTATTTATTTATTTTAACACATAGATATTGGTACAAGAAGGTACCAAATATATATGCGCCACACAGATCTCATTTGATTTGTGTGAGGGCTGGAATACTGCCTGGGTGCCCAAACCGAAGCAGGTGGTTTTCTTAGGGGGCCACACCCCGAGCCTCCGACCTGAACGTCTGACCCACAAGGCAGTGGAGCATCGTGAGGAGATGCAGTCCCATGGTAGCCGGTGACCAACGATTGGTTCATACGCCATTTGTTCCTTCAGGATACTGGAGCCCATGTGCACCATTGGTTTGGGGTCCGGTTAAAGCGCCGGACATTCGCTTTTCGTCCTCTCATTTTCGTAAACAACACCCACGCCACGAGAAGGCAGTGAGTAGGACTTCTCTGGCAGAGGCTGTATACGCGTGGCCGTGTGAGAGTATTTCGAGTGGGAGGGCGAACCCACCCCACTTTCGGCCATACCAGGGCATTCAGGGGGGTGTCTTGTGTTTAGTGAAACAATCAAATGAACAGTGTGTTAAGGTTACATTTGTCTATAAATATACATATTACTGTCATAGAAAAAGAATCAGTTAATGATACTAATCACTTACAGCATTTTTAAATTTTTCAAAAATACAACAAGCTGTCATATCTAGAAGGCACTCATCCCATTTTTTTAATTTTTCATATAAATGTGCTCGACGATTTAATGCTTTTAAATAATGCGGTGTTAAAGATAATGCAAGAGAACAATCTTCAATAGCGGATTCGTATTGACGTTGATTTTCTTTGGCTGCCGCACGATTTTGATAGAAAGCTGCACGTTCCTAAATAATTTAGAAAAATATGTGGAGAGAATAACATAGTTTATTATAAATAATTAATAAAATACTGTAGAAAACAAATGAGAATACAATAAACATTACAATTCATAGAAAAAAAGTTGCTAAATGAAACCTCTTTTACATTTTGTGACACTTTCTACAACGAGTGATGATGTAGTGCTATAGATGTAGCTTTCAAAATGACTGAACCTCAGAACTGTTTTACCATTTTTTATGTGTCAAACAATCAGGTTTATGCTCATCACTCCTTTTTCATTTTTTAGCACTGACATATTTGTAGAGAACTAATATACCTAGGTTATTTAAAAATGAAGAAAATAGATTATAAATAAAACTGAGTTAAAGAGAAAATAGATTATACACATCACTTGTCCTGAAACTGCAACAATGCTTTACAATCTACTCATGAAGATTTGGGAGGAAGAACAGGTGCCACCGATAGACTGAATAGAAGAACATAGCATTAATACATCAAAGAAAGGAGATCTGAGCAAATGTGAGAATAACACATGAAACATACTGTAGTCAGTACCAGAAAAAGTATTCAACAGAGTGTTGCTGAACCGGATTCAAGATTCAGTAGACACCTAGCTAGGAGATCAACAGACCAGATTTCGTAAGGATCGGTCATGCACAGACCAAAATGTAACACTGTGGATCATCGTTGACCAATCAATTGAATGGAATTCATCACTATATATCAAATTCCTTGATTATGAGGAGTTTGACAGTGTGGATAGAACAAGGTGTAAACTTCTTTGACACTATGGAGTACATGAGAAAATCGTCAACATCATTCGGAATTCATATGATGGATTGCACTGCAAAGTTGTGCATGAAGAACAGCTGACAGACACATTCAAAGTAAGGACCGGAGTCAGACAAGGCTGCATACTCTCCCTCTTTTCTTTTTCTTCTGGTGGTTGACTGGATTATGAAGACCTCCACATTTGACGGGAAGCACGGAATAGAGTGGACAGGTTGGATACAACTGGACGATTTGGACTTCACAGATGACCTGACTCTTCTATCCTACACAAATCAACAAATCCAGGTCAAGACAAACAGTGTAGCAGAAGCCTCTGCCTCTTCAGCAGGAGGCCTCAACATACGCAAAGAAAAAAGCAAGATCCTCAAATACAACACAGAAAACACCGACTCAACCCCACTTGATTGAGAAACTCTAGAAGAGGTGGAAACTTTCACGTATCTGGGTAGCATCATCGATGAACAAGGAGAATCCGATGAAGATGTGAAGGTAAGGATTGGCAAAGCAAGAGTAGCATTCCTACAGTTGAGAAACATACAAAACTCAGAACAACTCTCAACCAATATCAAACTCACAATCTTCAATACGAACATCGAGACAGTTCTACTGTACGGAGCTGGAACTTCGAGAACTACCACGACCATCATCAAAAGTCGCAAGTATTTATAAACAATTGTCTACTCAAGATACTCAACATCCGTTGACCGGATACCATCAGCAACAGCCTATTGAGGGAAAGAACAAACCAGCTTCCAATTGAAGAAATCAGAAAAAGACGTCGAAAGTGGATAGGACACACACATAAGAAATCATTAAACTACATTACGAAGCAAGCGCTAACTTGGAATCCTAAAGGGAAAGGAAAAAGAGAAAGGCCAAAGGACACACTGAGACGAGAATTGGGAGCAAACATGAAAAGGATTGCCCAGGATAGAGTTGGGTACAGAATGCTGGTGAGCGGGTTATGCTTTTCTATGGGGGATAACAGGCGTAAGTAAATACTTTTCCTGGTTAGCTTATATGTCAGCTATCCAAAAACCCATATATGATCATAATATCAGGGATAACTGCTATTATTCTGGACAAACGTTAAAGCATTTACATCATTTTATGGCGTCTCAATTATGGAAATTTTGTGTGGTTATTGTATTGTCAGTGGGATGATAGTGTTATCCGAATAAGTCTAAATTCCCTGATCTAGAAAGTGGTAATCATTTGATTTACAAACCTTTTAAGTAGGTCTGGAATTTCCTCGATTCTTTTCTAGTTGATGGTGTCCAGTAGTCCCAGTTTAGAGCTAAATGTTATTCATTAATTTAAACACACGAACCAAAACAAACATAAGCCCCACAAATCATTGAATTTGTGTGGACTGTAATACTGTCCAGGTGCCTAAAACAGAAGTGGTCTTCTTAGGGGATCTTCCTTGAGCCTTTGACTAAAAAATCTAATCGACAAAGCAATGGAACAACGTTAGGAGATGCAGTCCTATGGTGGCCGATGGTCAACAATAGGTTCATATGCCATTTGTTCCCTTGGGATACTGGAGCCCATGTGCATCATTTGTTTTGGAATAAGGGTAGACTCTCTGTACACACCAACTTGGTTTAAGTCCACGCCAGACAATAGCTTTTCGTTTTCACAACTTAGTAAACACCCTCGCGCGAGAAGGCAGTGAGTAGAACTTCCATGTCAGTAACTGTATATTCGTGGCCATATGAGAGCATTTGGAGAGGGAGAGCAGACTCTTTCCACCCTCAGTCGCACCATAGAATTTGTGTGAGTCCAGTGGAAGGAATTACATACAGTTAACTACCGCGGAGTCAGATTCTAGATTAAATGTCGTTTAGAAAGGCTGTGAACCTTATTTGCATATTATTATCGTAAAAACAGTTTGGTCAAATGATATTTATAACAAATACTTGTAGGTTGTACAATTTGAAACTTAGATTCACATACTGAGTTTTTGAATCCTGATTTCAATTGAGACAACACATAAGACATTTAGCTGGATGCAAAAAGTGAGCTAGTCTAGATAGAATTTAAAATGATGATAATAATGGAGCACCTCATTTAACGAGTACAGATTCGTATACTCAGCTATCAGCCACATTTTATGTGTGAGGGTCAGTGATTACCATTTGAATACCTCTTCTCTCTAAAGTGATTTAGAATTGGTACTTTGGAGAACGAAGAAGAATCAGTTTTTGGCCTGTGAACAAAGAAAGAGTTATACTGATCACATTTTAAACTAAGGTAACTAAGTGTAATAGTTATACTGTATTTATTTGAGCACATAAATATTGGTACAAAGGGGAAACAAATACATATGCGCCACACAAGTTTTACTAACCTGAACTGCATCCAATGGACATTTCTTAAGTCCTTCATCATATAAACTGATTGCCTGAGAGTATTGCCCACCCTTGAAAAATTTATTTCCTTTCAGCTTTAACGCTAAAGCAGCCTCTAATGGTGTTTCTGGAGTAAGTTCTGCTTCACTCTTCTCTTCTGTAAAAAAAGGATTCTTTAATGCCTACATTACCTTTCAAAGAATAATTTGACATCAAATATTACTTAAATACAAATACTTTACAATAACTGGAAGACTTAGCACATCTTCACCATCACATAGGGATTAAAGTAACGTGTCTATAACAAATTGTTTGATTGTGAGATTCATTATTATGCTCATCAAACAATTTACAATAGAATACACAAAACTCAGTCGTAAAGGCATCAACATCATCATCAATAAGTGATCACTGACCAAGTATGAAATAAAACTTGGATCGTAAAACATTTGCTGAAGTTGTTATACTTTCTGGTAATGTAATATTCCAGCCAAATCCTTTTCAGGTCAGTCAGCTAATTTAGGTCTATGGTGGAGATTTTTATTTGAACACATAAACATTGGTACGAAGGGCACCAAATACATATGCGCCACGAAATAACAATGAGTTCGTAAAGAGATAGAGAATGTAAAGTGCGTTTAATAAGACAAGAACAACAACGAACAGAAATGAGTGTATGAGAGTAAAATACAAATATCAATAATAACAATGGGAGAAACAATTCAGTTAGCAAAAATATAACCAGAAAGAATTCTTTCAAATAAAGATGTTACGTTCATTTTTTATAAATAATAATTTATTTATTTATTTGAACACATAAATATTGGTACAGGGGGGGCACCAAATATATATGCGCCACACAAAACAATGAGAATTCAAAGAGAAGGGAAAAAAGGTAATGAACGTAGGGAATTATAAAAAAAAGAGAGAGAACAATAATGGGGGAAACGGAAAGGTACAATCAGAAGAAATCATTCAGTTAAGGAAGAAGCAACCACTCTTAACGAAGAAAGTAAAAGAAGGTTACATCAGGATAACCACTGGCTTCTATTCTGAGCCATATCTGATAACGTCTCTAGCCACTGTGTTACACCATCTCTCGGACCCCAGCCAGGTAGTCGTGAAGGACCAACACAAGCCAGCCCTTTGCAGCTTTCTTTCATACCACGACACCATATCATATACTGACCACCTCTCCGCTTTTTCCAACCAGTCCCAGCGTCGGCAAATAATGCACGACGAGGAATTCTCTGGGACAAAATTCGTAGAACATGTCCAAGCTACCGAAATCGGTGTTTTAAGATGGTGACATCAATTGCATTATCGTCTCTGTGCCCGAACACACGATGCCGAACCTTTGCATTACTAACATGGTGTTGCCACTGAATGTCAGCAATCCTTCGGAGACAGAGATGATCGAACACAGAGAGTCGTCTAACATCCTCAGCTCGGAGAGGCCAGGTTTCACAAGCATAGAGCAGAAATTCTCTCACCGACGTGTTGTAGATCCGACCTTTTACAGCCAGACTAACATCACGAAGGTGCCGAAGATGGCCCAGATTGGCATAAGCCGCTCTGGCTTTCACTATACGTGCATTGATCTCATCACTCACACCACCACCAGCACTTATGCAGCTATCTAGATACATGAACTTCTCGACTACTTCTATCTGCTCACCATCCAGGTTGAGTACATGATTAGAATCCTGCCAATCTTGTAGAAGTACTTTGCACTTCGCAGGTGCAAAGCATATACCATACCTACGGACACTGATTGCCAACTGATTAAGTGCGGATTGCATGGCTTGGGCATTCTCGCACAGTAAGACAATATCATCCGCATACTCAAGGTCGAGAAGTCTTTCTCCAGGCAACAGATCCACACCACCATTACTTACATCCATCAGAGCTGTTTCCAGAATGTCATCGATGGCAAAGTTGAAGAGGAATGGTGAGATTAGGCAACAATGCCAAACCCCAGTGCTCGAATGGAATAATGGAGAGAGGTGGTTGTATGCTCTCACTCTGCCTGAGGTGTTTGTGTATAGGGCTTTTAGGATGTTAATAAACTTCTCAGGCACACCCTTCTTCAATAGACAATCCCAGAGAACAGTTCTGTCCAACGAATCGAAGGCAGCCCTGATATCAAGAAACACTACGATTGTTGGCCTTTGATAAGTATGGCGGTGTTCTAACATTTGGCGAAGGGTGAAGATATGATCGATACATCCTCGACCAGAACGAAACTCAGCCTGCTCCTCGCGAGTCAATCTTTCTCGGGTTTTGAACAACCTACGAAGTATGACGGAAGCCAATAGCTTGGACGCAATCGGAAGTAGACTTATCCCCCGATAGTTATTACAGGAACGACGTGAACCCTTTTTAAAGATAGGGACAACTATCGACTCATTCCATGACGTTGGTACACTCTCTAGTTTCCAGACCTTTGTAAACAACGTCGTCAGTCCCTTAGTCAGAAAGTCACCACCATCTTTAAAAAGAGCCGGAGGTAATTCATCTGGGCCCGGTGATTTGTAACGCTTCAAGAGTTGGAGTTCCTTGCATCCGGGCTGCAATCTGTCGGGGCATAGGCGGAGATGACGAAAAGACATCATTTCTCACGAGAATTTTTTTTAAATGATGGTACTTTCTAATCTAACAGCACATAACCGACTGTTAATGAGGATCCAGTCGACTAGTGCTGCCTCAGCTCTTGCGCTTAGTGCGACACCAACGCCAACAAGACCAGATGAAGATGCCACAGGGTCCCCGGATAAACGCACGTAGAACAAGCTTTTTGAAGTGACAGATGGAGAGCGAATTTGTAGTACTTCACCAGAGTTGAATACGGGTCTCGGATAGACAACAAATGTCGATATTAAGACTTTCCAGAGACATAGCCAGCCCTATCTGTTGTCTGACCTGCATAAGTGTGCGAACATTAAAGGCAGCCAGTTTGAATGGTGCGCGTGGTTTCAGTAAAACTGCTTCAGTACTCTTATTCGATGGTAACATACAATTTTCAACCAGGCAGTGACTCGAGAACGTTTAGATAGAACCGAATGTCCACCACAGGTGAGCTGCTGTATAAGTCGAAAAATAAGGATGGACAGAGTGGAAATAAAAGAGAGTGAATAAATGACGTGGTAAATAATAATAATAATAATAATAATAATAATAATAATGTGAATTGTTTGACGGTAAATCGCGGCGAGAATAGAGTTTTCAGAGAATATCATCATCTTCATTATATTTGTGTGTGGGCTGAGATACCGCCCGGGTGCCCACACCCCGAGCCTTGACCTGAACGTTTGACCCACAATGCAGTGGAGCATCGTGAGGAGATGCAGTCCCATGGTAGCCGGTGACCAACGATTGGTTCATACGCCATTTGTTCCCGCAGGATACTGGAGCCCATGTGCACCATTGGTTTGGGGTCCGGTTATAGCGCCGGACGTTCGCTTTTCGTCCTTTCATTTTCGTAAACAACACCCACGCCACGAGGAGGCAGTGAGTAGGACTTCCCTGGCAGAGGCTGTATACGCGTGGCCATGTGAGAGTATTTCGAGAGGGAGAGTGGACTCTCTCCACTCTCGGCCATACCAGGGCTGAAAGTGGGAGCTAGTGACGCTCCTGTTGTAACTTTATTTATAAAAAATGAACGTAACATCTTTATTTGAAAGAATTCTTTCTGGTTATATTTTTGCTTATTGAACTGTTTCTCCCATTGTTATTATTGATATTTGTATTTTACTCCCAAACACTCATTTCTGTTTGTTGTTGTTCTTGTCTTATTAAACGCACCTTACATTCTCTATCTCTTCAAATGAATAAAATAAATGGCAGTATTTAAGTATTCAATCTACCATCGGTTACAAGTGTGAACTATGTTTCGTTTACTACAGTTTGAGCAGCTAGGCAATATACAAAATCAAAAGGCGGTTACAGGGCACTACTTTTTAAAAGGAAAATCACGAAAGCCAACTCAACCTACCTAATTAATTTGATAACTAAAGAGAATTACAGTTACTCCAAATATATTTTAATAAAGTACGAGGTTACTAAACAGCAATACTGATCAAATGCATGAAATACACCTGAAATAAACTCGATTGCGCTGGACAACATAGCTTACATTACTTATATGAGGATTTACGCAGATAAGACTTCCTGATGATCAATCCCAAAGATTTGTGAAATTACGTAATCTAACCACGTTAAAAAATGTAGAGGTCAATGATACTACCCAGCTGCCTAAACTAAGGGGAAATTAAAGATAGGAAATAACACCATAACTGCTTACCACTGAACTCTGAATAAGGTGCGCCAGGCCTCGAAATTTAACGAAGCAATAAACTAATTATTTTACGCGAGATCTTTCATTAAAACTATTCTCCCAAAACTGTTTAAAACCGATACAGCCATTGTACATTTATTTATTTATTTTAACACATAAGTATAGGTACAGGGAGGCACCAAAATACATATGCGCCACACAAAGCTCAATTGATTTGTGTGAGGGCTGTGATACTGCCCTGGTGCCCAAACCGAAACAGGTGGTTGTCTTAGGGGGCCACACCCCGAGCCTTCGACCTGAACGTCTGACCCACAAGGCAGTGGAGCATCGTGAGGAGATGCAGTCCCATGGTAGCCGGTGACCAACGATAGGTTCATACGCCATTTGTTCCCGCAGGATACTGGAGCCCATGTGCACCATTGATTTGGGGTCCGGTTAAAGCGCCAGACATTCGCTTTTCGTCCTCTCATTTTTGTAAACAACACCCCCGCCACGAGAAGGCAGTGAGTAGGACTTCCCTGGCAGGGGCTATATACGCATGGCCATGTGAGAGCATTTCGAGAGGGAGAGCGGACTCTCCCCACTCTCGGCCGTACCAGGGCATTTGGGGGCTCAGATTACATAGAGTGATAAGTATTATACTCGTTACAGAAATCCTGTTTATTTGTTTATTTGTTAAAAACAGACGACTTGAGACAACGGAAAAAGAAGCATTTCCCAAAAACTTATGACTTACTTTTGTTTCTGAGGTAATATATAAGGACGGTCAAACCGGCTATACCAAGCGGGATACCTATTGTGACTGTGGTCCTCCAGGATATTCTGGAGAACAGTTTAGACTTCCAACTCTGTAAAATAAGTGAATATATCTAAAAACAACATACGTATGAGTTATTATCAACGACCAGACGGGATAACGACATGGTTTACGATGAGAAAAGTAAATCCCGTCAGTAAACCACGAGTTCCGAGGAGCTTGAATAATGCGCAGTAAATTCAAATTCCATGATTTGATTGATGATAGTAGGGAACTATTAGACACTTGGGATCTTAGTATGCTCAGTAAAATATCATTCTTGGAGACGGGTTAGTGAAGTTGTTGTTATTTTCTTTATGAATCTGTATGAAGTAAGCATAAGTTAACAATGTGTGTAGTGTTCGAATGATTCTGAACCAAATCCAAGAAGCTTTCTCTTAACGAGCTTTCATATCTGGTAAAAGTGGATTACTGATGCCTACTGATATATTTAACGGAGAAAGGAGAAATATCAATGAGTTTTAATGAACTATTGTCTTGAATCCCCAAGACTATATCAAGTTCTCACTCGAAAGACTCCTGGGAATGCGTTTTAACTATCACATCTGGCAGTAAATTCTAGAATTCGACTACTCATAAACGGTTAAAGGCGTCTCTTTACTGCATTTTGCTATACAATGTCTCTAGATTTTGTGTAACACGTACAACTTTTGTGTTTGAACTGAGCCTAAGTAGGAATTTAAAGGAGTGCAAGCAGTATTCAGGAAAGCAGGTCACATCTGAGGTGCCAATACTCTGATGGGTAAAGATTAAGTGATTTTAGACGCTCTTCACGAGGTTCAAATTTAATTATTCCAAGTGATTTCATGATTTTATCATTTAGGAGTGAAGGAAGAAACCCTACATATCTATACTCTAAATGGCGTTTAATAAAACTATCGATGGTTATGTGGAAAGTTCGACATTACCAGTAAAAGGTTTGCTGGGACAGAATTTTTCGCAGATAGCGTAAGACTCAAAACTCAGACACTTTTCAACTTGGGACACCTCTAGAATGGAGATACCTGAGCTATTTGCGTAACCAGCTACATGTCTCATATGAACTACTAAACAATTTGAAGTGTTAAAAGTAAATCCGTCGTCAACTGTCTGATTCTAAAGTCGGGTCGGATCTTCTTGGACTGATCTCAGCTACAAGATAGGTTCAAACAGTTACGAGAGACATGAGTGATACCTTTGCTTAAAGGTTTTCCGTATTTAGTAGCAACCGACCAATGATCCTTAAAGGTAGAAAAAAGGGTTTAGTTCACTAGTAAAAAAAGAATTATTAGTAAGCTGTAATAAAGTACCGTACTGAGGCTTTAAGAATAGACCAATATCTCTCTTGTACGTCTTCTGGGGAGTTGCTTGATACCACTTCTGTCAACAGCGAACTCAATAACTTAACCACGACACTTAAGTACCAATAAGCTGCTTGTGAACAATAATAATAATAGGGTGTATAATGCAGAATTTTTGCCTATAAAACTGTGTTATGTATCTAAATTATGGGTATGAAACATGCGTTTTGTACTGGGGCTGAATTTAAGTAGATATTTTCGACGGTACCCAGGAGTACAAAGAGCGGCAAAGATCGTTAAAAGGGTTCCTGTGAGTTGTCTACATGACAATACTAAAAAATCCAGAGATTGAAGGTTTCTGTCGCAAAACCTGAATCAGGATATCCAATTTAACCTTGTGGCTAGCTTTTTAATGAATTGGAAGTATTCTTGGTCTTTTCCAGTGGAGGGAGCAGCATAATTTTGTACCCTAAGTGAAGTCGAAAGGAATTATTGAAGATAATGTCGAAAGTATCATTATCAAACTAGCCAAGAATGCTCCTCAAAGTTACTAGCGTAAGGTTTTACGTTCTTGTATAAGCAGATATTCGCTTTGATGTGTTTTGGTGATAAATAGTATCAATGATCTGCTAGATTGAAAAGAATTATGGGAAAACTGATATATTGTGACCGAATATTGTTCAAATCTGTGCAATTTTGTGGGCCACTGGTGAAGGTTGGAACAACCATTAACAGGCATATATATATATATATATATATATATATATATCGGATGTTCGTATCCAATAGCTTAATAACCTTATTATAGCAGATTTGTACCGCTAAGAAGTCTCGATACAGTTCATTTTGTACAGTAAGATTTTTTTCCCTCATAAAGCTCAGAAAAATTTCAATATATTTTCTTATAATATATTATTGGAATTTCAGCATACATTTTATGCGTAGAGCTTATTCAACTGTCAGATAAACCATACTGTCGGAAAAATGTCATTTGTTCTAGGCTGCACACTAGCTCGTAGCATTGCTGTGACTGGAATTTAGCGGAAAAAAGAGCCTAACGGGTCGACCTTGTGGTTATTTTGGTTGATGCAGATACAACCAATAATATTCGACCATTCACGAACATCAACAAAGTCACTTTAACGCTGCTTGGATGATTTTTCAAGGTCAGGAGTTACAACAACTTCGTGGTCGGCGCCACGGTAGATTATTCATTCTGTATGTCGACTAGCACACGGTTTATGGAAATACTATTGACTACCTCGTCCAGGTATTTATAAAGCCAATAATTCTGAAGCTTCAGTCACTTGATTAATAAACATGAACAGGCTTGAATACATACCCCCTCGTTCCGCCGTATATGAGGGAACGCTTCTCTTCACATTGAGGCCGGAAAAAACTAAAAAAATTAGCTAGGATTTCCTATCATTAAACAGGCTAAAAATACAACTCAAAGATATTAATAGTTGAACTCATGAGTTGATTAAAGCCAGACTACCACCGAAAACCGGGATATTGGTCGAATGTCGGCTCAGAAGTCGTTCCTATAACCAGTACCTTATTTATTAAATCAAAGGAAGCGAAGGTATCTATATCTCCTTCAAACTGTAACAATCATCATGAGCAGTTGTTAAGGTTGTATGTGTAATACTTTGGATGGACCAATTGCACTCTTCCAGATTTCCGCCCCATACATTAGAACTGTCTTCACATTTGTATTGAAAGTTCTGACCTTGGTGTTGGTTGCCAATTGTTTTAAGTTCCAGATGTTCTTCAGTTGTAGATATGCTGCTCTTGCTTTGCCAATCCGTGCCTTCACATCTGCATCAGATCCACCGTGTTCATCGATCATACTGAACAAATATGTAAAGGTTTTGACATCTTCCAAATCTTCACCATCAATTGTGATTAGATTGGTGCATGCTGTGTTGTATCGAAGAATCTTGCTTTTCCCTTTGTGTGTATTGAGACCTATTGCTTCTGAAGCTGCTGCTACACTGGTCGTCTTCTCCTGCATTTGTTGTTGCGTATGCGATAGAAGAACCAAATCATCTGCAAAGTCTAGATCATCCAATTGCATCCTAGCTGTCCACTGTATCCCACGCTTCCCTTCAGATGTCGACGTCTTCATGATCCAGTCGATCACCAGGAGAAAGAGAAAGGGTGAGAGTAAGCAACCTTGCCTGAAACCGGTCTTTACTTCGAACGACTTTGTCAACTGTCCTCTATGCACGATTTTGCAGTTTAATCCATCGTAGGAATTCCGTATGATATTGACTATCTTCTGAGGCACGCCGTAGTGTCGAAGAAGCTTCCATAGGGTTGTTCTGTCCACGCTATCAAATGCTTTTTCGTAGTCGATGAAGTTGATATAGAGTGATGAATTCCATTCAATTGATTGTTACACAATGATCCGTAGAGTTGCGATTCGGTCTGTGCACGATCTATCCTTACGGAATCCTGCCTGTTGGTGTAAAAGTTGGGCGTCTACGGAGTCCTTCATCCTGTTTAACAATACCCTGTTGAAGACTTTTCCTGGTATTGAGAGAAGAGTGGTTTCCCTGTAGTTGTCACAGTTGCTGAGATCGCCTTTCTTTGGTATTTTGACTAGAAGTCCTTCTTTCCAGTCTTTTGGTACCTGTTCCTCATCCCAGATCTTTCTGAAGAGAGTTTGGAGTATCCTTGAAGTTACCGTCACGTCTGCTTTCAGTGCCTCTGCTAGAATGCTGTCTGGTCCTGCTGCTTGTCAGTCTTGATTTGTCTGATTGCCATGCTGATCTCTTCAAATGTTGGTGGGCCATCATCGATTGGGAGGTCCGTGAGTGCTGCTTCGATGTTGGGTGGGTTCAGTGGGGCTGGTCGATTCAAGAGTTCTTTGAAGTGTTCTACCCACCAGTTTCGTTGTTCTTCAATGTTTGTGATTATCTTGCCTTCCTTGTTTTTCACTGATCGTTCTAGTTTACGGTGATTTCCAAAGAGTTTCTTTGTTGTGTCATATAGTTGTCTCATGTTTCCTTCTCTGGCAGCCTTTTCTGCCGTCATTGCTAAATCTTCGACATATTTACGTTTGCCAGTTCTGATGTTCCTCTTCACTTGCTTGTTTACTTCTGTGTATTCGTAGAATTGATCTTTAGTGTCTTCGTTGTAGTCGTTGGTAGGCGCGTAGCATTGGATGACGTTCATTGTAATGCCCTCTTTCTTTGTTTTGAAGGAGGCTTTGATGATCCTTGGTCCATGAGATTCCCATCCTATAAGTGCATTTTGTGCTTTTTTGGACAGCATCAATGCAACTCCTTGTGTGTGTGGGGCATTTTCTTGTTCATGTCCGGAGTATAACAGTAGCTCCCCTGAAGCTAGTCGTTGTTGTCCAACTTGCGTCCAATGTGTTTCACTGATCCCAAGCACCTCTAAATTGTATCTCCTCATTTCTGCAGCAATTTGAAAAACTCTCCCAGTCTCCCACATTGTGCGAGCATTCCATGTACCTAAATAAATGGTTGCTCTGGTTGTCAGAAGGGGCATCGGCCTCGTGACTTCCGAAGAAACTCGGCTTTCATCATGAGGCGTCATAATTCTTCTAAACGAAGACCTCCTGACTCCCAGGGAAGAGTTTAAATGGTTTGAATAATTTTTTCTGGTTAGCGTTTTTTAGCGAGTTAGTTTTCTACGGGATGGGGTCGCTAACCCCATGCCCAACCCTCCTCCTTTATCCAGGCTTGGGACCGACAGTAGCCCCCTGAAAGGGACGCCAGGCGAAATCCATCATCCAGAAGATACAGGTGTTTATTAACAGTTGCCTACGCAAAATACTTAGGATCCGTTGGCCGGACACTAATAGCAACAACCTACTGTGGGAGAGAACAAATCAGATCCCAGTGAAGGAAGAAGCTCTGAAAATGGATAGGACACATTGAGCAAAGCACAGAACTGCGTCACAAGACAAGCCCTCACATGGAATCCTGAAGGCCGAAGGAGGAGAGGAAGACCAAAGAACACATTACGCCGAGAAATGGAGATAGACATGAGAAAAATGAACAAGAATTGGATGGGACTAGAAAAGACCCAGGACAGAGTGGGTTGGAGAATGCTGGTCGGCCTATGCTCCATTGGGAGTAATAGGCGTAAGTAAGTAATTGCACTTTTAAGAAATATTACATAATTAGATCCCACCTAGGCTCTAACCGATTACCGACTTTCCTCCAAAGCTTTACATCTTCAAGGTAGTATTTTAAAAAGTACGATGATGAGGGTCGGGGAAAAGTGGATTGTGGCACACATTTGGATTTATAAGGAAATTTCCAATCTATATTAACAATAAACTAACACACACATCATAAGCATGCTAGTATCCTTTTTGATTGAGACTAAACAGAAAGAACCACAGGTACATAGGAATTCAAAGATAGTCTAGAACTTGTCGGGGAAACGGGACGCACATGATTTACTTTCAATGTTGAGTATTTTAGTGAGACATAGAGAAGTCAATGTCTACTGTAAAGGAAGAATTATTTATTCAAAGAAACTGGTAGTACAAGGATAGATAAAGAATACAGGTAAATTCAATATAGACAGTTTACCGAATTGAAAAAAGAACAAAAATGATATGTTTATTTGCAAGTAAAAAAGACTACGTTTATTAGAACAAAGTAATAATTAAAAACCACGAAAATTAGCCACAGCATTTACAATTTTCGGTGGACGATCGGCGCACAATTTAGGAAATTGATCTGCATCACAATTGATTAAGTCGCGTAATATCTGTAGATTACACGGAACACTGACACCTAAATCATGTAGCATGCTAAACAGATAACCTGAAAAGTATAAACCATAAGAAGCAGATAAACGGTAAATTAATGATTTCCAACTGAAGCTATATAATTAAGTTTTCAATTTGAAAACGAATCTGTAAAACAATTTACATTATGAACTGATTTTGTTTGGAGAATGATTTGAATCAGTTGTTAATGCTGTCCTAACTTCTGAATTCACACAGCAATACGTAACCATAAGTTCCCGTGGAGGAATCCTCTAAGTTAGAAATCACTGATGTATATATTATTTGATTTAAGTGAATTTGCAGTCCAATTCGGTCGACTGACAAGTTTTAATCTTTGTTTATGTTACTTAACAACCTACTAATTCATTCCATCTCACAGTTTGAAGGAAGACGAAGTTTGAATGTAAATGAGCAATTGTGATTGATTCAGGGCTACATCATCAAACATTTCCAGTCACTAATACCAGTTATTGTGCGGACCCTAACTAGATTTTCTGCATCTACTAACATAGCTCAGATTAACAATCATTGGCTTTATGAACTAGTGTCATGTCTTGGTTTGACCACCACCACAACTTAATCTTACACTAGTTAACAGCCCATAAACGTAACAGGTGGTTAGCTATATGTAATACACAGTTCAGACACCTCGAACGATGAAGATTAGAAAACTCGTCGACTGGTTTGCCGTTTCCAGCTAGTACTCTAAATCTAAATCTGATCGCTTGACCAATAAAAAATACAAGTTTAAGCTTACCAAGATCAACATCCAGTTGTTTTAAACCATGTTTAGTAAGTAATAGCTGATCTTCAACACTATCGTCATCATTACCATCATCACCATCGTCATCAATTTTATTGGCGTCACGAGCAAAGGTGTTTTCTTTCAAAGAATCACTTTTGGATTTCGATGCTTTGGATGTTTTGGACATTGACGCTGTCGTTGAAGTCGCTGTCACTGACGAGTTAACTACAGATTTATTCAACCCAATTTGTAAGATTGCATTTAAAATCAAATCACATACATTCACAGATATTAAATTTTCTAACCAACAATAAACTGAAGAAATTTCCGTTGAGTTTATATTATCATTAGTCATTATCATTTGTTTGAGTTGATTAAAATTACTGCTCAATTGACGTTTTCTAGCAGATGTTGTTGCCTTTGTTTGGGTTGAACTAGTCTGTTCTTTACCTTCTTCTTCTGAATGATGTTGTTGGTGCTTAGAATGGTCATTTATTTTATGCGACATCATCGAGTAAATAACATCGGAATCACCTAATTGAAAGCAATGGGTTAAACCATCAACACTGGATATCAATGATGGAATGATTGTTTGATCGTTCAATTGAGCTTCAAGATTCAACTCGTTCATTGACGATAAATACGGTTCTAATTGTGCTGGTAGCATGAATAAATATTGACCAATCTGTATGTTTATGTGTGTGAGCAAAAATGAAAAAGATAGATAGAGAAAAATAGCGCAGACAATCATAGAATAAATGGACTGTGACTAGTAATTGAATCGAGGACAAATGTTTGATCCTATATGCCATTTGTCAGCTGAATGTGCCTGCAACTCAAAACCAGTGACATACACTGCAAACTACGATGGATCATTCGCTGAGCAAATTAGTCCAGATAATCAATGTGCATGATAGTTTTATAAATATTAGTAAAGGTTCAAATTATATATATATATATATATATATATATATATATAGTTGCGTTGGGTAACCCACATAGTGAAAATAATAGGCGCATAGATTTGATAAATATTATTCACCCCAGTTACTTTCATATCTGAAATGAGATTTCGAAGGAAGCCACCTGGAAACTAGGCAGGCTAGTGAGGGTTAAATATGATTTGTTCAAGTTGACAATTTGGGATTGTAGATTGATCGTAGCTGCTATCTAGATGGTAAGATGGATAAACTAATTTATTTTGACGGAACAATTGAGCAACATAATCTGGAACATTTTTAATATTTTGTATGGTACTATCATATCACATAGGTTGGTTGGAGAGCGGAAAGACTGAAAGTTGGACGTTCACATAGCGGAAGAAATGGTTAGAAAAGGTTAACCTTGAATACAAAACAACCAACTTTGATTAAGGATTTTCTGATGTTGAAGGCTAAAAAATATGAAGCCATGTGATTTAAAACTACTCACAGTAAAAAAAAAAACATGAGTGACGGGTTGCTCTGCGAGCATATTTTCAGTTGGATAAGACAGTCGATACTAACCTAGGTGTTTTTACAGACAACAGAAGGACATTAAATCTAGAAGAAGATCTTGTTCAAAGAATTAGTCGCGCACACTGATTCACTAGAAAGCCCATTATCACTACATTGACTAATATTACTAATCTTAAAACTAAGACATGAAACTGTATGATAGTGAACCTCACGAGTTACTGAGAATGATTCAGAAAGTCAAGTTCTTCATCTATCAACTTAGCTCTAACAGACTTCTTTTTTTCTTTCGGAATGCATTTCAAGACAGGCTTTATAGGCAGTCAAAATATATTACTCAGTAATTCTGAACTACGAAATTAGTTAGCAATTTCAGACAATATTATCAACACAAACAAAACGGTTCAGTGGAATAACAAATCCGAAAACAGTTGATCAGTATCAACTATAATGATGGAGGTGTGAAGAGTTTCACCTCAAATTAAGTCTTAGGAGGAATTCCTGAGACAGAGGACGGTTTTCAAATGTCAATACCAAAACAGACCGGTGGAGGCAAGTTTACTGTCGAATAAACTTTTCTTCTCGAGATCACCCGTCTTTCACAAACAAAGCAACTTAAGAACAAATCTTCTTGTGTTAGACATTGAGGTGACAATAGATCACTTAACCGCCAGACGATACCAGATGGATACTTCCTTCTAAAGTTACATGAATTCACTCATAATGTCTGACATAACGATTTATTAGGAGGTTAATCTCATCAGCGCAGTTGGTTTATGATCGCCGCAATATCCAACTTCAGAAGATTTCTTCTTAGGTATTATATGGAGCGGCGATCCCCACGGACTATCAGAGGGGTGTATGATGCCTAGCTTTATCACCTTGACCAATGCATGCTTCGCAAGAGGGAACTTCGATCAATCCACGATCTTGTACAAACCATTTTTTCGGTAAGTAATTGACTTACACCCGACACTGTTGAACTCCAGTAAACACGGATTCGCAGGCTGCTAAGGAGACCCACATTAGAACGAAACCGTCATCTAGTGCTTCCAGGTTTACAATGGTTGTCTAAAATTGTTCGTTTAGTAATTTCAATGAAACTCAATAATTCCCACAACCTTATACTGAAAACTAGTTATTCATGAAAATAGCTTTTAGATTATATTTAGGAATTACCACAATTCTACTATTGTGGTGTATGCTACTTATGCCTGTCGACATAACTAGTATGTAACATCAGATAGAAGAGGAATGCATGGCAGCAGAAGGCTATGAGGGTCTACATGAAGAAAACGAAAACGGAAATATGAAGGAATTGTGACATGGAAAAATCATACAGAATGTGAAGGACAAATGATGGAAATTTTCAAATGAAGTAGTCAGTGTATGGTTCTCATATTTTACCACGAGATTATGCAATTTTTCATGACACTAATATTACTGCAATGAACAAGAACTCAGGTAGGGACGACCAATTGTACTTTAATACAAAGTTACAGTTATTTGGTAAAATGTGAAAACCATACGTTTAATGCTTCATTTGCAAATCCTCCGTCAACTGTTTCAAATTTCATCGTTCTTTCATTGTCATAATAATCACTCTCTGTTCTTATTCTCTTCGATTTGATCTTCCCAACCTTCTACTATCAGGTATTCAACTTCTCACTGGTGCTATACACTACTTACGTCGACATAAGTAACATACACCACACTACTACTACTACTACCACTACCACTAATAACAATAATAATAATAATAATAATAATAATAATAATATAAATAATTAGAATTTACTTTTGTAATATAATCTTGTGGTAAATAAGCCAAATCCGGTAAACATTCTTCACCATTATTTGGATGAGTAAACCAAATATCTAAATCTGGTACAGGTTTTAAATAATAACGTATTGGTGTCAATGCAATTTCACGTACTACACCAATTGTAGAACGACAAAGCATTGAACTGGATCTATGCACTCCATTTAAATTAGAATGTGATTTAACTATGGTTGATTTTGATTTATTTAATAAATCAACTGATGAATTAAATGAAGTTAATAAATTAGACGAATGAGCAAGTGAATGAATTGCTTGTTGACAATCGATAGATTGTTTTAAAGCTAACTGATATAAAACACAACCAGATATAGTTGGCATACAAAGATTATTATCTTCATTTATATTTATTTGATCATCATCAGTAGTGAAGTTGATGTTTGTTCTGTCTTTAGTTAATATACTGGAAAGAAATATAAAATGTGAAAAATAAAAGAAAATATCAAACGTTTTAATGCTAGCAAACCGGTCTCGTCACTTTATTGCTCATTGTCTAATTCCGATACAATAAAATCATCTATTGATGTAGACGAAATATAGATCTTACAGAATATACGCTGTCAACGAATTCCGTTAATGACAAAGTGGATATAAAAAACGTCGAATACGAATGTTTCAGATGTCTACACTTCATGCGTTTCTTTCTACATAGAAATGAAGAGATGTATAGCGAAGGCAGGCGTGCCTACTCAAAATAGGATATACATAGTGTGACAATGGGACAAGACAGTGAATAAATTGATAAGTGTACAGGCACAAACACACACGTTAGATGCATAAGCGTAGAATTGCAAGGACATGAATATAAGAGATATATATGTAGTGTACGCTAATTATGTTAACAGATATAAGTAGTATGTAGTACCGATCAGAAGTGGAATGCCTGCAAGCAGAGGATTGCAAAGATCAAAATGAAGAGAAGAGAAAAGAAAACTAAAAGAAACCAAAATAACAACAGCAATGACGATATGCAAGTAATGTATTTATTTAAACACAACCATTGGTACACACAGACACAAAATATACATGTGCCACACAAATTATTCGATTTATGTGAGGGCTGGAATACTGCCTGAGTGCCCAAACCGAAGCAGATGGCTTTCTTAGGGAACCACTACCTGAACCTTCGACCTAGAGGTCTAATCCACAAAGTAGTGGAGCAACGCTAGAAGACGCAGTCTTGTGATAGCTGGTGGCCAATAATTGGTTCACATGCCATTTGTTCTATGAGGATACTGTGGCCCATTTGCACCGTTGGTTTGGAATCAGTATTTTCCAACTCCTTTAGGTAGATCCTCCATATCCATCAACACGGTTGAAGTGCCGGACATTCGCTTTTCGTCCCCTCAAGTTCTTAAACAACACCCCCGCCACAAGAAGGCAGTGAGTAGGACTTCCCTGTCAGTGGCTGTATACGCTTGAACATATGAGAGTATTTCGAGAGGAAGAGTTGACTCTCCCCACCCTTGGGTATACCAAGGCATTTGAGGGGGACTAGTAATGTATTTAGTGTATGGTTTTCATAATTTTTGCACTAAACAATGAACTGGTTAATTCTACCAAGTCTTGTCCACTACATATATACTGACGGATACAATCTACTATGAACAGAACAAAGTTATTAGGACGGTGAAAATAACTCGATAGTCATATGCTGTCTGAGTTATTAAAGTCAGTAAATCACATGGATGAGTGAATTTATACGGAAGGTGTTATAACGTAACGTTGAAACAAAATGGCGCTTTTTAACTGACACCAAGTGCACGTTTACGGACTTGGGGCTTTAAGTTGCACTGTTTGTGTAAAGGCTTATGACACTACACCGGCTGTCCAAACTAAATTCGTCCAGTTATAATCTAAATAGGATATGTTATAAATGTATTTTGCTTTGAGTTGTTATGAGACACCACAACATAGCAAGAAAAATCTACAAGATCAGGAGCGAAATGGTCGAATAAAAAGACAGTAGAACCAACATATTGAGTGAGAGTTCAAATATTAGTTCAATGAAACACAAGGAATGAATTCGTGGAATAAAAAAATTCGTGAATAATATAACTCAAATTATAATGAATATGATAAACAGTGAACACAAAGATACACTATTCAAGGTCTTTAACAACTGCTCCTTCAAACCTCAATCGATTGATAGTCTACACCGACCGAAACAGTTTAAACTAACAGTCAAGGACTTCATAAGTTAATCTCATATCTCATGGTCTATTTACTCGTAGATTTTTTTAAAAATCTACTTTTATTTTAGTCCAACATTAGGTAAGTACACAATCTATCAACCAATCAGAAAAATTATGGATAAATATAGGACTAAGAATCAAATCAATGGGAGATACAATCAGAATAAAGAATTAGACAGTGACAGGTTAAAGGTCGACAGTAACCAGTCAAAATCAAGGTCTACAGGATAAGCTGAGAGTCATATGTGGAGAAATTCGAACACTCCATTTCTACCTGAAGTTTGTGCTGATGATATTGTTCAGAAAAAACAATGAAAGCTCCACGACCAAACCATCCAGCTCAGAGGACAAAACTTCACCAAAAATCATCCACCTGAGCTACAAATCTACTCCACTATCTCTTAAACAAAGTCAGGATTAGTAACAACAGGATAATTTGAATTATTTGTAATAATGATAGAAACTTTTTTGTAAAGTTTATCAACTTACTTATCAGTCGAATTAAGAACAAACGATAACCAATCAGAACATTTAGACATGACATATTCCACGAAAATGTCAGATTGTGAAGCTAATTCCCCTATTCGAAAAAAATAAAAGAAAGACTGTTGTTGGGATTTCACAAAGCATTTCATGTCTACGCGATACAACAAGAAAACACAACACTTGAACGATGAATTCTGAGTGTGAAAGTTGTTAGCAAAATATAAGTGAATAAAGATTGGATTGTAACATCCTTTATTTTTCTATGTTTATGTGTTCATGTGTGTGAAAATGTATTAATGTGTATTATTCAAGTGACAATAGCCTTTCATTTCCTCTTTTAGATGCAAGGTTGACATTATCGACACTTTTGTGTTGTCGTACATTCTGTTTATTTTCGATCCCAGTGGATAGTGCTGATCGTACTCTATTAATCATTTTAATGTGGCCACCACTAGTATAAGTGGATCGACATCCTATGTAATGTAAGGTGATTGGAGGTAGTCAACAAGAAGCCTATTCCTATGATGAAGCACTGTCTACCAACCTGCAGGTGTAATATAAGCTGTAAGAAATAATAATGATCGGTAGTTGAACACCCGCTGACATACACAGATCGTTAACTACCTATGATTTCATTCTTATCAATGATTTTTACTTTGAATTCACTGAGTAAAACAGCTTATAATTATGTTGGATAAAGTGTTGTTTAACGTCATAAACTCCTGTATGACATGATTCAGTCTGTGTACAACATATAGATTGAATATCCAATTTAATGGTAACTGTTTAACCACAGGTCATCGATTGATTAAATTATCGTATTGTAGTAGCATATTGTGAAAAAAAGTTATTTTAGATTCAGTTGGCGTTGTTTTACTTATATCTTGCCATTGTTGTTTAGGACTGCAATTGATCAGCCTCTTGTTGGCATATGCGCATTCTGTGCGGATTGCCTCGATATAGCCTCAAGTCACAAGCTTTCTAAGCAAAGATGGATAGTGGCTAGCAGTGGAATCCAAGACGCGCGATTCATCCTAAAACAAGAGGCTAATCAACTGCAGTCCTAAACAACAGTGGGAAGATACAAGTAAGACAACAACAATTGAATTTAAACTTCACCCCATTGCACAAGCAGGTGACTATCAGGACTCAGTAGGTAAGTGGATAACGTAATGTCGTTTGAAGCGAACAGTACTGGATTCGAGTCTCGGAGTGAACATCAACTCTGGGATGCAGGTACATCCAGCTGACGAAACGCGCGTCCTGGATTCCACTGCTAGCCACTATCCATTTTTGCTTAAAAACAATTATTTTTTATTCCTCATTTTCTATAAAAATTAATTTACCTGTTAAATGAGCAAATTTTAATATCCACATAAAACCATAAGCCTGATGATAATTTAATTCCATGTCAGTTTTCATTAATTGTTTTTCAATCCATGTATTCCATATTATCCAATTAGCAATTAATGAATCCCAATAACTCTGAATAAATCAAACCGTACATACAAAAAAAAACAAGAAACGATAATAAATCGATTGATATTTTGAGTCCATTGTTATTTTCTAGCACCGACCAATACGAATAGATGACTTTAAGCAAACAATAGGCAACAAGGACGAAGAAGACTGCTAATCTATGACTTAATACTAACTAGCCCCAAACGAAGAGGAAAAGAACACAAAACCAAGCAGACCAGATAGTATCATATCATAAAAAATAGAAAACAACAATTATACAAGATCAAGACGATAGGTATTGTGATTAAGGGAGACTGTAAATAAAGTAAGAATAGTAAGTCGTATCATAGTGGTTAATTGGTCAGTCGAAAACTTATGATAAAAAGAATATCAATACATATAATATAGTGTTTTATTAACTATACAATTGGAATATAAATATAATAACAGTCCATAAATCAGTTCTGAAGGTTACTATTTCTTTAGTCTTTGTTGGGATATAACATTAATATGTGCTCTAACTTCATTTATTTATTCATTTGCAAATGTGGAATTTTCTGACTGTGATGAGAAGTGATGTATTGACGTTAAGATGGTTGGTGGTAAGTAGTCGACAAGAAAGCCTAGATCTTTTTTATCAGCTGGTACTCAACAAGGTGTGTGTGTAATTTTGAAAACACCGGTGTTCCCTGATGAGTATTTCAGTCACACAGTCTGCTATGCCGCCATTGATTTATACAGCTCGTGACTAAACGTCCTGAAGGACTGAGGTACTTTTATTGATATGTCACTGAGTAGTCATCAATGCCAAATGAAAACAATCAATCAGAAAAAAATTATGTGAAAATATAAATTAGGAAAATGAATATTATCAACTCTTGATTTTAGGTATATATATGATGTCATAAGGAAACTGTTACGTCTTGGTAAGAATGACTATGTATTAGAGATTCTGGTTAGCCTACAACAATTACAAATTCAGAAACGACTGAGACATTCTAATACAAACATTCCTACCTCAGTTGACACACAACAAGTCCACAATTATCACTTAACATTGAAAGAGATGAAGTGTAGGAATAACTCAATATTCGAATAGAACAACATGAAATAGTACAATTCAGTATGTATAATAACGAAAGTATGTTCCTGAATCGTACAGAAAATTGGAGGATTAAAAGTAGTGACAACCAATCATAATAAAGGCCAAAGGTTACGCGAAGAACTGATTTAGGAAAAAGCAAAGACTTTAACATGATAATAACAAAAATGAAGTAATCTTGTAGATCGCTTTAGTAGAAATGAACCATATTTTTTCGAAGAAAAATGATTATAGTAATAAAAAAAGCAATAACAATGACAACAAAATAACATCCGATAATCACTTACTTGAATAATATCTAATATGAAAGGAATCCCTATTGCACCAGTCTCTTGAAAACACAAATGAATTGTATCATAGAAGAGCGAAATTGATTGTATTACAACATCTTTGTTCAATTTATCCAAAACATCTGATGGATTATTATTACCAACTGTCTAAATGTATATAGAATTATCATTATTATACAGTATTTAATAAATGTAAAATGTGAGATTGAAAAAAAGACTTTTGATCATCTTTCTACAAGATATTGTTATTCATAAGTCCACACGTTCACTAGGTATTTGGATATATGAATTATACTCTAGGTGTTAAGGGCTAATGATACTAACCGGTCACTCAAAATGTAGTAGGTAGAACGGTGTTCGAACTTACTGTTTACCTAAAGCAGGTTAACTAGTCAATCAAAACAGATTAAAATATTTAGATGGTGTAATGAGAATTCTACCAGAACTAATGTGATGTCATATAAGGGCAATTATATTTTATTAATATAGGGTTGTGGTGATTGTTGAGTTTTAATTAAGATCATGAACTGATTAAATTCAAGAGTTCTGATCAGAAGCCATGACCAGTGGAGTTCGACTGTGTTACCCATTGAAGACAATACAAGATGCTTGCGCATTATCGTGGATCGATTAAAGTTAGATATTAATACCTTTGAATCACAGCTCAGTGGTCTAAAGGTTAAGCGTTCGCAAGCGAGACCGAAGATCCTGGGTTCGAGTCCCGTGCGCAGGATCGTAGATGCGTACTGCTAAGGAGTTCCATACTAGGGTGAAACAGCCGTCCAGTGCTTCCAGGTTTTCCATGATGATCTAGCTTCAATTAACTCATGAATTCAACTGTTAAAATTACTACGACTTCTAAAAATACTCATCTTGGAAATTAATTTTAAATAATCAAAACTATGAGAGGGATACATAAAAGGAGAAAGAAAGAAAGATAGATAGATAGAGAAAACAAATACAAATATAACTTACAATATTTAATTCATTTCGTTTATAATCAAATTGTTTATGTATATAATTACTGAATAATTCTGGTAAATTTATAAATGGATGAATAAATACTTGAATTAATTGAATAAAAGCCAATTTAAAATTGTCAACAGAATTTGAATTGTCAATATTATCCTGATTATAATCAATATTATTGTTATTTATTCTTAATAAGGTTGTTTTATCTTTGGAACAAACCTTTCTGTTTATCATATCTGAAAAAGAAATTAAAGTAATTATTAAGATTGTTACTGGTATTAATAAGAATGCTCATGTTAAATCAGATCTAAATTATTTTGAAGGTGTAATACATCTTTATTTATCCAGGAGAGGGTTGGATGGAGAATGCTGGTGAGCGACCTATGCTCCTTTACGAGGAGTAACAGGCGTAAGTAAGTACGTAAGTCTCCACTTAAACACATAAACATTGGTACAAGGAGGCATCAAAATATGTATGCGCCACACAAATTATTCGATTTGTCTGAGGGCTGGAATACTGCTTGGGTGCCTAAACTGAAGCAGATAGTTTTCTTAAGAAGTTAATACCCGAGCTCTTGAACTAGGGGTCTAATCCACAAGGCAGTGGAGCAACGCTAGAAGATGCAGTCCCATGGTAATCGGTGATTAACAATAGGTTCATACACCATTTCTTTTCTTAGGATCATGGAGTCCACATGCACCTTCGGTTTGGAGTTAGAGCTTACCAACTTTCCTAGTTGGATCCTCCATATCCGCCAACCCGGTTAAAAGCGTTTGACATTCGCTTTTCGTCCTCTCAATTTCGTAAACAATACTCCTGCCGCAAGAAGGCAGTGAGTCTTTGGAGTTGTATAGTTTTATTATAAAGTTACAATTGTCTTTGAGATATTTTAGAAAATTTTCGGCTTAAGTGAAGCTTCATTTTCTAAGCTGAATGATTTAATACTTCTGAACAATATCATCTGTGTATGCCTGAGATGAAAGTCAGAATAACAAATTGTTCAGACACAACTAACAACCTGTTCTGACGATGCCGATCTTGACTGGTTGTCATCGACCACTATTTTGCCGTTGTTTATCTATTTATTATGACTGTCATCTCCTCTGACTAGATTTTTTACCTTATAATTGGGCATGCTATTCCCAGTTGGTTGATAAATTGAATCGAGTTTAATGTATTTATTGATTGTTAACCGACCTTAGTGTTAAGCTTCTAAAACTTAACCGTTCTTTTTAGTATCCACTCTATGGAAAATCTAGGACTTTTCCCAGTTGAATATATGTTTCCTAATTGTTAATGTTTATTAATGTAAGCGAAGATACATCATGGTGCTTGACAGCTAGTTGGTGTTTATTCAAACGAATATATATACGATCATGAACAGTAACAACTGACAGTTAGGTGTATTTTCCTATGAATCATAGAGCATAATGATCGGCAGGATCCAATCAACAATACAAAGGACTTGAAATACATGACATTGGTCACTACTCAGTGATCAACCAACCAATTATAAATATATCTTATTCATACAGCAGATCAGCCAGCACCTGAACAGCTCAGTGATAGCATCTTTGACTATGAAGCTAGGTGACACGGGATCGAATCCGCCAAGGAGAATCAGTTTCCTCAAGATTACAGGTGCACTATGTTGATGAGTTCCAAGTAGATCGGAACTTAGGTAGAGAAGGATTTCCTGTCAGCTACTTCTAACCATAAGCTTACATCTCAACAACATAGTGCATGGGATGTCTTCTCACTTAGATTAGTGACCAAATTGCAACTGCATCGACTTAATTCGATTAGCACTAAGAAGAATATGACACACATAAACATTGGTCACTGCCCAGTGATCAGTCGATTAAAGACAATAAAATTAGTTACCTGAATAAAAAGGAATTAGTAATTCTTCAAAATACTGTAAGCATCCGACAGTTACCTGTGGAAATAAAATAAATGTAAAAATATATGATTGATATTTTTCTCTAGAAAAAATCTGACCCGAGATACATAAAAATTAAGGGACGGCTAATATATTTTAATACGAACAGTCCTACTGAAGAAGGCTTACAATACATCAACATTTCCTGACCGTTGTTGCTACCTTGACGTGGTGGTCAAGCTTGCCTATCGTGATGAAGCAACTAAGCTATACTGGCTGGAACAACCTTTCCTCAAGGTCCTACCATGCCAGACAGGTCGGTTGAAGAGCGGTAAGACTAAAAGCAACAAAACCAAGGTCCGAAGGCGAAGTCGTACTGCTGACTGTACAGAGGTGTGACAGCAGTAAGGTGTTTCCTTCAGACAACCAGCATAACAGCGATGCTGCCTTCCCACAAAGAGGGGTGGGGTTAGAAAAGGTCGACCCTAAAAATGCACACCTCGCCTTATCCCACGGATATCCGTCTCCGGCGGTAAGGTCTCAACAAGTACGGAGCTAACACAAAAATTACTCATAAAAAGGTCGTGTGTGACCGACCTCAAGCAGCTGTCCCTTGGGCACTGCGGTCACGCTCTCAGGTCACTATGACCACTTCTAATCCAATTTTCTTTTCAGGTACCTCCAGAAGAACCCTTCCACGGTGTGGGCAACCGGGAAGTGATAATTGCCCTCATACCTCTAACAGCACTCAAGACCACTGTATTCATAATCAACCTACCTCTTCAATTCCTATTATTCCTCCTACATCGACTTTCTACACTAAACTTCCTTTTTTGGTTTCCTCCTCAAGTGTCACCATAGCTAACGATTCTAGTGCGCAAAACACTGTCCCAGGTCTACTGAAACCTCGCTCCAAACTACACATTGGAGCCTTCAACGTACGCACACTATGCCAAATCGGTCAGCAGGCTTCCTTGGTTAAAACCTTAGAATCTCGTACGATTGATGTATGTTGTCTCCGAAACACGCATACAGGATCCTAGTGTGGTCATTCACTTGACCTCACCTCGGCAAAACGGAGAGCCAACGAGATACACCCTCCGTGTATCTGGCGACCCGATGGCTAGTTCTCGTGGACTGGCAGGTGTAGGCATAGCACTTAGCATGAGGGCGGAACAAGCGCTATTAGAGTGGATCCCCGTTAACAGTCGTCTATGCGCTGTTCGGCTAAACGGCTCCGTAAGAACTCGGAAGGGTAGGGACAAACGTCGTTGCCTTTTCGTCGTTTCTGCCTACGCTCCCACTGACTGCAGTTCGGATGAAGTGAAAGACGAATTTTAAAGAAAGCTGTCTGAACTTCTTCAGAAAGCTAAATGTTCAGACATAGTACTCGTAGCAGGCGACTTTAATGCCCAGGTAGGTAGCTTACACCAAACAGAAAGACATTTAGGTGGGTATTTTAGTATTCCGGCACAGCGAACAGATAATGGTGATCGTCTGCTGCAACTGTGCTCAGACAATCGTTTATTTTTAGCAAGCACAAAATTTAAGCATATGGAGAGACATCGTCTAACATGGCGACCCCCTGCACCAAACCAACGATGGACTCAAATAGACCATATTGCCATCAGTCATCGTTGGAGAGGGTCGATAGAAGATTGTCACTCATTCTGGAGTACCTGCTTGGACTCCGACCATGCCCTAATACGAGCACGCATCTGTTTGCGCCTCACTGGACGCAAAAGAGCCACACAAAAAAGACTCATTAGAACCGAATTGAGTAATGAGAAAGCCAAAAGTAGGTTTCAGGAACAACTGAGGTCACACTTAGGTAGTTCTGAAAACGAGGCTGACCCCGATGTTGACTGGAATGACATACAAGCAGCTGTGGAAACAGCAGTGACATCTACTAGTGATTTAAACCACAGGGTTACAAAGAACCAATGGATTTCTTCAAGGTCTATTGCACTGATAGATTCTCGTAAACTCATCCCATTAGGTTCTGAACACGATGAAGAGCATAAACAAATCAGATCTAGGTTAAGCAAAAGTCTAAGGAATGATCGTGAGCAGTGGTGGGCAACGAAAGCAAAAGAGATGGAAAAGGTGGCGGTTATAGGGAACACAACACAACTCTACAGATTAATAAAAGAAACTGGAATTAATAAATCAAGTGTAAGTCAGACTATTTCGGAAAAAGACGACACTCTCATCTGCTCCCAGTCCAGACGTTTAGAACGATGGGCGGAACATTTTAAGGAGCAATTCAGTTGGCCTTCAGCTACTCTACAACTACCCTCTATTCCCAGACAGTGTGAATGGAACATTGAAGTAGGTCCCCCAACTCAAGCTGAAGTTCAAAAGGCTATAGCTAATCTGAAACGAGGAAGGGCAGCTGGTCCAGATGGATTGGCCCTAGAGGTCTTTAAGGATGGTGGTCTAGTTTTAGCGATTAGGTTGACTAATATTTTAGCTAAAATCTGGGAGTTAGACGTCATCCCATCTAACTGGTCGCAATCACTTATCGTCCCAATATTTAAGAAAGGGTCAAAATCATCCTGTGACATTCATGGAGGGATTAGTTTAACTAATATAGTATCTAAAATACTAGCTTCGATAATTTTCGGACGCCTAACTAAGACTCGTGAGCTACAAACACGTGAAAATCAGGCTGGCTCCAGACCTGGTCGTGGCTGCATCGACCACATATTTACCATTCGTCAGGTTCTAGAACACAGACATACTTATAGGCGTCCGACAATGGTGGTATTCCTTGACTTAAAAGCAGTGTTTGACTCTGTTGACCGAGAGGTTCTGTGGCAGTGCCTGTCATTGAAAGGCGTACCTCAGAAGTACATAAACCTTGTGAAGGCTCTTTACTCGAACACTACTAGTCGAGTGAGAGCTTATGGCGAACTGTCATCTGATTTTGCAACCTCAAGTGGCGTCCACCAAGGCTGTCCACTTTCTCCATTTTTGTTCAACTTCATCATAGATCTACTGATGGAAATAACGCTCTCATCGACTGAATTCTACGGCATTGATCTCCTACCAGGAGGTCCATTTATTGACTTAGAATACGCAGATGACATAGTCCTGTTTGGTGAAGACGCTGATGAAATGCAGAGTCTTTTGGTAGCACTGAGAAACAATGCCAGAATGTTTGGGATGCGCTTCTCTCCCTCTAAATGCAAGTTGTTGCTTCAGGACTGGTCTGCGTCAACACCTGAACTAAGGATAGGGGGTGAAGTAATCGAACGCGTTGACAACTTCACTTATCTTGGAAGTCTGATCAGCCCTAATGGGTTGGTGTCTGACGAAATCTCAGCACGGATTCGAAAAGCTCGCTTGGCCTTTGCCAACTTACGTCATCTATGGCGAAGGCGAGATATCCGTCTATCAATCAAGGGACGAGTACACTGCGCGGCATTTCGTTCCGTTCTACTATACGGCTGCGAAACATGGCCTTTAAGAGTAGAAGATATTCGTAAGTTACTAGTATTTGACCACAGGTGCCTTAGAAATATTGCGGGTATCTGCTGGGATCACCGGGTAAGTAATAGTGAGGTTAGACGCAGGGTATTAGGGAATGATGGTAAATCAGTTGATGATGTTATGAACCTTCATCGACTGAGATGGTTGGGCCACGTGCTGCGTATGCCTGAACACCGATTACCACGACGCGCAATGCTAACCGGTGTTAGGGATGTTTGGAAGAAAGTTAGGGGCGGCCAAACCAAAACGTGGCATCAGTGCTTGAAGTCACTAACTTCTGGTCTGAGCCATGTTGGTAGATGCAGACTGCCTGGTTGGGGTCCGCGTGACTATCGTAACCAATGGTTGGAGACTCTTGGTGACATGGCTCAGAATCGATCACAATGGCGTAGGTGTATACACTCTCTGTCTTCCTTTAAACTAAGAGATTAAAATCACTTCATATCTTTCTTTCTAGGAACTAATTCTATCTTCTTGCACTATATCCTTATACACACTCTTTCTTCTATATATTACCACCACTGAATTAACTACTTCTATGAATCCGGTGTTCATCTTGTTGTGCTAATGCGGTATGGCAACTTGGACCGATGCATATACGTGCCTGGTCCTACGTTGCAGCTGACTGACTGACTGATATCAACATTTAGTTGTTAACATAAAAGATATGGTGTAGGAAAAACTTAGTATTCAAGACGAATAACTCAGTATAAACATAACCAATGCATGACCTTCAAATAGTAGCCAACTAGAAGACGAGCAAATGTCATGCGAAAAGTTCAGTAAGAAAGCACTTGTGGTTACCTCGTTATTAGTGAGACTTGAGCATTTTAATAATAATTAAGCAATCCTGAGATTTCCTCCCAACCTACGGATGTTCACCTATTTCAAAAAGTTTATTTTTCTATGGAAAATGGGAAAACAGAAGGGTCATACTATAATTTATGGACAACATTTAAGCAACGCCAAAGTGACCTTGAGATAAGTCACCTACTTACTAAGGTCAAAAGAAGGTTATGAATTAGGAATAAGATTCAGAGCTAAAATTTAGGTTTAAAAATTAAAATAAAGATTTTCACCACGAACTGACATAAGTTATAATGCCAGAATTTTATTTAGCTATATAAATGAATGAATTATGCGCCAAAAATCAACACTAGTTATCCTTAATTTCATTGATTCATCCCTAAAATATAGTCTCGTTAACAGAAGTTTCTTCCCATTTTGGTTATCCGATACACAAATACAGTAAACATGTCAGAGACCAGATAACGTTCCAATGAATACAGTTCAATTAGTCATAAGCATAGTAGAACCTTAAATAGATGTGAATCATTCCAAGTCGCCAAACTATATCAACACAGTGCGATGAGATTAAGACAAATATCAGAGTAGTAGAAGTCGTAATATTAACAGTTGTTGTAGTAGAAAAGACCATATAAACAGACAATATGATTCCAGAATAAATAGGATAAGATAATTTTGAGATTCAATATTTGAGGGGAAATAAAGAGTGAATGCATCTGGATCATTGTGACCGCTTGTGAGACATCACACACCTAAAACAACTTTTGGTTATAGTAATCATGCGGGAAACCAACTAGAATATAGTTTGCACCCACTAACACATCTCTATTGAACAATCATTAAATTCACTGACCGATAGCCCCGTAATACATTTCACAGATAATATTTCTAGCTATTATACTGAGAGACAAGAAATAAGTACTATCTACTCACAGAAGACAAAACATCTGAAGTCCTATTACAGGTTAACCATTATGAAATCTAACTTCAGAGTTATCTACTAGTATATGGGGTTGTGAATATTATTAAGTTTTTGACTGAGATTATGGACCGATTGATGTTAGACCACCATTGGGAACCCGGATGCACTGGACAGGGATATCTATTGATTTTTTCCAAACACTATTAAATATCTATAAATAACACATACAAAAATAATAAAACCAACATACACGAAATAAACATCCAATTAGTTGATAATTCACTATAGAATTGGTAAATATTTGAAATGGCTTAAATGACTTTAATGAATCGGTAAAATCCATAAGTAACTCAATAGGAAAAAGATGCTCTGACTTTTGTTGGTGTTGTTCTTCATGATGATGATGATTACAGTTAGGTTGATCTACTTGACAGTGAAAAATTAAACTTGCATTTAACTACAATAGACAAACAAACAACAAAACAAAAAATTGTTTTATGTAATATCATGTTACAATTTATTTATGATTTTACAGTAGTAGTGGGATAAAAGGTAAGTGTTTTGTCCTATTTAAGACTCATCAGGTAGATATACTTGCATCCCAGAATTGATCTAAATATGTTAACAGTGACTGGTCGAATTTCAGTTAGAAATATTAACAGAATAATTTAAACCATTACAAACTAAATAAAAATTCATACTTGTTGTATAAATGAGTGCTGATAGGCACTCAGTGGATAACGTATTGTTATTTGAAGCGCAAAGTGCTGATTTGAACATCAGAGTGGATGTCAAGTCTAAAGTGCAAATAAATGCAGTTGATGAGTCACAAATATGATAAAAGACGCGTCCTGGATTCTACTGTTAGTCACATTTCATCTATTTTATATAAGTATATATTTAAGTCATATGCACCAGTGTATCATTTTCTTTGATCACAGAGTAATTCTGGATTCTGCGAAATTCAAGTTACTTTCCAGTTTTGTAGTTGATGTTCCAGTGTGTGGCAGTTTGCGTTAATTACGCTAACATCAATATCAGAACGTAATCTTTCGGTTACATAAGATTGTTCGTCAACCGTTCACAAAACAATTCCACAACTGTAACAGTAAAACTACAATAAATGGCAGGGCCTGAATTTGACTTCCTTAAAATGACAGCGAAAATTTACCTGGCACTATTATAATTAACCAGGAGTTTGGTAGACTCGTCATATAAGGAAAATACTATTAGAAACAATGAAACCTAAATAGATACAATGTTTTTTTCAAATATGGCTAATAAACAACTTTCTACTGTTAAAATCAACATAGTACTACTATCATGTTTAATGAATATATGTACATTGGTGACATCCTCTAACCAAATTCATCAGTAGTTATTAATTTGATCACAAACTGGTCTAAGTTGAGTAGACACTAAGTACAAGAAAGCACTGGACAGGTATTTCGTTCTAGTGTGGAACCTCTTAGCAGTGCTCAATTATAACTCTTCTGAGTATTGAACCCATGACTTCCAGGACTCGTGTTGATGGTTTAATCTTCAAACCATTAGATTACATGCCTAACTCATAAATGCACACTGCTGATAAGTCCCACACTTGAATGAAACAGTTGTCCAGTGCTCCCAGGTTTCCAATAGTTGTCTAACTTCAAATGAGACATTTTCTCAATAATATTCAACAATTTCCGCAAACCGTCACAGGGAAGTGAACAGCATTACTGAACTGAGAACGTGTACAATTCCCACAGTGATGGAAACTTTGGACCATCTTCAGTAAGCCAAAGTGTTTACTATATTAGACCTCCGGTCAGGATATTGACAATTTCTAATATAAGCAAGCGCGACAGATACAAGACGGCCTTTGGTGTAGACCACAGACAATACCAGTTTAAACGAACGCCATTTGGACCGATAGACGCGCCTCCTACTTTTAGAAGACTGATGATCTCATTACTTCGAAATTTGATAGAGGGTCGAGGTATACGGAGATAATCTAGTAGTGTACAGACAAACAGAGAAAGACCACACGAAAGAAACGTGGTCCTGAGGTGATCAAAGGAACTTGGCTTACGTATTAACAAGAAGTCCCAGACAGCCAAGATTATAGTTATCCTGGCAGCGACATCAGAAGTAGCACAAAGCACTGGGCAGAAGTGAACAATTGTTTACTGAAACTTTTCTCTCCGTCTGTTAACTGTATCAGCTCCCATATCAATTTCAACTACATACTACTTACACACAATCTTGTTAGTAGTTTTCACCACACAACAAACTTCACAAAATCCTCCACTTGTACTAATAACACTAATTATATAAATGATGCCAATTAATGTTAACAAGTAAAAAATTATTTTTAATTCTCATAAACTGACCTGTCCTTTAAAAAAGCATATCAATAAAGCGTAGAAATATATGATATTATTGATCATTGGTGAATTCATCAACTGATCAGAATTCACTTCGGTGTTAGGGAATATTGGCAAACAATTTAATTTTTGTCGTTCTTTATATGTAAATATCTTCGATTGATAAGAGGATAATTTTTGTATAATGACAGGTAATACCACCACCATCATTGTCAAAGAGTCCGATTTATCAGTTGTAGTATTTTCTACTGTTTGACAAGCACTACGATCCCAAAAGCCGACCACTTGTTCCTTTAGGTTTATAATAACAATAATAATAAATATTATTTAATTAAAAATGACTAAGTAAGACTATACCATTAATATGTGGTAGAGAGTGATATATTTTTATTTATTTAAACACATAAATATTGGTACAAAGGGGCACCGAGTACATATGTGAGAGCATTTCGAGAGGGAGAGTGGACTCTCCCCACGCTCAGCCGTACCAGGGAATTTGGGGGCTGAATGAAATATAACTGTTCACCGAGCGTGGACAAACAGGTCTTTGACGTACTGTTTATAAAATGTGATTTCTCTTCCTGTCATTGATTTATACTCTGGATTCAGAGAATGTAGCTGCTTGTAATTGTGTTGAATGAAGTATTATCTAATGTTAATCCGGTTCTCAATTCTTAGTAGTGAATCCTGGATCTGACTAGACTTACTATCGTATTAACGTATTTTCGTAGTATACCATAAAGAGAAAAAACGAATATTTTCAACAATCCGTTATACCAACCGTAGAGATGAACTAAAAAAATGGCGGAAATACAACGATGATAAAAGTAGTCTTGAGTTAACCAATAAGTATTCAGACAACACTTCATGTACTTTGCGCAAAATCTGAGGTGCAGTGATAGATATCATGAGTGTTATTATTAACCAAGTGAAAACTGGCTATAGTTGATTCTTAAAAGTATTGAAATCAATATTAAAAAACTTATTATGCAATCGAAAAGTGAATTTAAGATGGTGGTTAATCAAAGTTGCTCAAAACAACTGCTTCTATGGAAGATTGTGCGTAGTCAAGAATGTTCAGTGGGGCTAGATAATATTCACACTTTCTATCTATTACCCTGAATCTCAACTATAAGTTTCCTAAGTTTATAAACAGAAGAATAACAAAGCATTGCATCACAGATGATGTAAGTTCGTGATGAAAAACTTAGCCCTAACCTTTTTACATTATAACCTATGTCATCAGGTGAAATCTACGTACAAACATTTAACACGGCTAGATTATGTCCTACTTTCTTTAGTCATGCATTACTGAGTCCCTAAAATAAGGACAAACTGCCTAGTTTCATGGCTTCTGTGTATATTTACCAGTTTATCTATTCTTTTGGAGCCAGCTATTATACTTGACGTACAACCATACAAGTACTATCATGATATTTATGAACATCACTCCACCTGGTTGATCAAACAAAAAAAAGAAAACAAGCACTGTTTTGGTTCATTTATTAAACAGTGGTCATCATATCGAAGCAACTTCGAATTCCATTGAACTTTGCCTCTTACATATCACAAGAATCACAGGTATAAATACATAAGTGAACCTAATCTTTGTGTAAAAAAGAGAAGTCTTTTCAAATTCTTAATTTACTACGATCTTCACTCAAGTTATTACTTTGCTCAAAAAATCTCAATTATATACAATGTTAATTGATAACCTCATTTTATGTCATCTATCCATCTCAATTATATGATTACTTATTTTCTTCACACTTGTTCTTATTAATTATATACTACTAGTTTTTACAAATAACAGTATATTGCTTGATTTTAAACTTTGTTAATTTTTACGCAACGGTTTATCATAATTCACCGATTAAGTAAACGCATCTTTTGATCTAATTTTATATCTGTTGAATTTCTAACTGATTACCGTTTCTAGATAAAAACATAGTTGAATTGACTAACCATCGTTTATTCGATAACGATTCTATCCTTAACTGTAAAATCTAAGCATATTAGTGCAAAGACTCGATGAGGAACTAATTAAACGACAAAATACTTCGTTGCACAAACTGGTGTTTTTAATTCAAATTTAACTGTAGCTGCATAAATACACTAATCCTTAACTTTTGCTTAAGTTTATAGTTTTATTATTATTATTATTATCACCAGGGTTCTTCATTGTCCGCAATTTTATTTAACTTTGTCATAGATATTCATTTGAACAAGATACTCTCATTATCGGACTTATCAGGAGTCGATCAACCAGGAAACTTACGATACGATATGGTTTTGTTTGGTGGCGGTGCTAAGAAAGTACAAAGTTTTCTGGTTGCCTTAAATAAAACTCTAGGAATAAACGGAATGCAATTTTCTCTTTTTGAATGCGAAATGTTACTTCACGGTTACTCTGAATCAGCACCTGAATTAATGCTAAGGAGAAAAGTCGTTAAGTGTGTCAAATAAATACAACCTCTACTTTAATGCTCTGATTATTTTGGAAGTTTTATAAATCATGATGAGTGAGAAATGCTGAGGTTGGGTATAGAGTATTAGGTAAACATGAGAATCGATCGATAAGGTGGTTAGGATATGTTACACATGCTCAAATATTGATTAGCTGAACGGACGTTGATGGCTGGTGTAGGGATAGACTGGAAGAAAGCTAAGAGCGCCATCAAGATGACAATGTTAAGTTTAAAATACAGAAATGGTATTCAATAATCTACACATTTTCAACATTAAAATTGATCGAAACAAATAGCTTAATTGTTCTGGATATTGGCTAAGCTAACCGTCGGTGTTCGATATTCTGAGGATTAGTTTAGAACAGTATCTGTAGGAAATCAAGCCTTACAGACATGAATACTATATTATTTTCAATCTCAATTATACAATACAAAAAAATAGTGAAACTATGCGACGAAATCTACTATTTAAAAGATAAACATAACATACTACTTACTTTTAACCAAGTAGTATAATATTTTCTAGCTGAATTTTCACGTCCAATTCGACATAATAAATTAATTAAATGTGAAGTTAATTTTAAATGATCATTTTGATGATACATTGTAGTTGTTTCTAATCTATCATTATTATTATTGCTATCGACATTAGCATAATTGTAATTGTCATTAGTTAACATTAATGTATTCATTGACATCATGAATACACTTAAATCATCAAATGATTGAATTAATTTTGGAGCTATTAAAGTTTCTAAATTATTTTTATACTTATCAACTTGTTTTACACGTTCATCATAATCATTTAAATGAATAAAAGATGTCTGTAGAACAAATAAAAACAAAAAGAGAAAGAGGGGATAGAAATGAGATAAACAAAACAATACAGTTAAGGTCAGGATTTACTACATTTGTATGATATTATGCATGCTATCAAACAGTTAATCAACTTATCAAGTATAGATTTATGTGTATAGCTTTAAACCATACTTTAATTGTAAGGGTTATTGATAAAACTAATTGGTTGTTCAACTCAAAGCAGGTAAAACGGAGTTAGAACCTTGAATCACTGCTTAAAAAAGGTATCCAAGCTGCTAACTAACAATATATGAGACTAAACTACATTGTGTTTATACCACAAATATTTGTAATGCTATAAACGCTAATAGATTGGTCCTTTCCTCTCTAAATAACTCTGATGTTTGCGTCGTTTTCGAGCTTGGCAGTTTGTCAAAGATGATATAAACTGTGCATAAGTTATATTTATTCTTAATTTTAAACGATTTGAGGGATAAATCGAACAGATTCGTCGTGACAACAATAAACATGCAACAGAAATCAATAAAGAATTCATGTATTCATGAATCTAGATGGTAATGGGTTCGACCTCTGTTTGAAAGTGATCAACCATGGGTGTTTACAAGAGTCTTAGACTGAAATAAAATGTAAGTGTTCAATGTTAGCTAATTATCAATAATTTTGCCATCTTATGCTAATCCATGACAAAAGTCGTTTTTTATCTATTAATCTACAAAACTTTACTTACTAAACATTGACTCATGCCCTCAATATTCGAGCAAAGCTATAGACAAAAAAAGAAAAGTAGACAGGAAAATATTACATTCCAATTTATATTAATACATATAATTAATTAGCAACAATTAATGCTTAGTGGAGTTCAACTATGTCGAGTGTGAATATTGAGAATCGATTAAAGTTAGATCTGTCAACCTTTGAATGCCAGCTCATTGGTTTGATCCCTGGTAGTGTTGTGGATGTACATTATTGAAAAGTCTAATATTAAGACGAAATAGTTGCCCAGCAATTCTTGATTTACAAAGAGTTTATAGAAAAAACATTTCTTAATGTGAATCTTAGAGATTGATTTGAGTACATAATCTGAAAGGATAAAGTTGATAACTTTTGAAAAGATGGTATATACGTTGTACGAAATGAATCCAATCAGGCAAGAATAACTTATAATAAAAACTATAGGAATAGAAATGAATTTCGACTGAGGAAAACTTATATTATATTCCACATTAATTATGAATAACGTGTACACAATTAGGTAAAATGTCAATTTAATTTGTAATACTACAGATCATCCCATTGTCGATATTTTGATTGAATGTTTCCCATCAGTCTTAGTTAGCAAATATGCTTTTAAACGGATTGCCTTAGTATAGCCATTATGACAAAAGTTTAGATAGCACAGATGGAATGTGATTAGTGTAAAATCCGGGATGCCCATTTCTTCCAGGCTGTATGTAAATACATACTAGAGTTCGAGTTCCGGAGTAGACAGCAACCCGGGAATCCAGCTACATCCAACTGAAGTCTCAAGTAAGAAAGAAAGAATGTCCTGGATTCTACTGATAGCTAAATCCCATTTTTTACCTTACATAAACTAGATAACATAAATAAATGAAAATATTTACCTGATCAAGATCACCAACTTCAAACAACTCGTCAATACATTGAATCAAATTAATCCATCGATCTGTTTCACGTAGTGCGTCAGCCGCTGATTGAGCGTTTCTACGTGTTCTATCCAATTCAACCAAGGAATTGACAATATTTTGACTGTTATCATCCAACTGCACGTACAGGTCAGAAAAGAAATAAATATAGAAAAAGTGTTGGCTAGGTACCTATGTAATTCATTTTTTGTTTATTGTTTCATACTACTCGTTAATATTCAGTAATTGGTTACATTTCTTAATAATTCCCAAATGTACGGAATGACGTACGTTTTTGTTGTGTAGTATCTTCAATTATTTACATAAACTTATAGTATTTACCGTACTTATTATTGTAATTACACTCTCTAAACCGTTTTAACAGTTATTTCTAGCATTTATAGGTTTCATGAATGTTTATCTAAACGCAACAGTTTCCATATTTATGTTCTTATTGCTTATTTTAATTGCTGATAGGCTATGATTGAATTTAAACCATCATTTAAGTTGTTGTATATTTAATTAATACTTTACGTAATTATTAAAAGAATTCAATTTCTTTTCACAACATTTACCTTACGAGTTCAAGTTTGTAAGTGATGTACATACATTTCATATTAATTAAACCATTTTTTTAAAAAATAAATGGTAGCTTACGAACCTCTATTCCAAGTGTATCTCAATCATGTGTGGTTAGACCCTGTAAGGTGAGTGTACTTGCATTTCGGTGATACTGTCATTCTCATTAAGATTGAAGCCAAGCTCCTTTAACTTCAAATGTCCACCCGTTACCAAAATATATGCTGAGTCCATATAACCATAAACTTGTTCAACAGGCATGGTGATACTTCAAAATGACTTCATTGTTATATATTGATTATCTACAAATTCCCTCGATATAAATATTTTGAGTTTAAGTTCCAACATGAACATCAACACCGGAGATACAGGTACCTCCAGCTGACGAGTCCCAAATAGGATGAAATGAACGCCCTGGATCCTACTGCTAAATACAATCAATAGATTATAAACACTTGAACGGTATCATGACTTTTTACATTATGTTGCGAAATGATTGAAGTTAGACATGTATACTATTGTGTGCTGGCTCAGTAGTTAGGCGGTTAGCAGTTCGTGTTCAAAAAGGGAGTTACTGGGTTAAATTCCATAGGACGGGATCATGTGGGTCCCTATTGTTGAGTTGTCCGATATTAGAACAAAATAAATCTCCAATGCTTCCAGATTCATAATGATGGTCTGGCTAATATCAGTTCGTGACTTAAACCATGAAAATTCTACATGCTCCACAAACCCTTTCATAATTATAAATAATTCTATTGAACAAGGAATAAATATTTATTTATACATAGTGTATTATTGAAATCTGATCGGCTAAAATAACAGGATTAATCTTGAATAGTAGATTATATATATATATATATATATATATATATATATATATATATATATATATATATATATATATATATATATATATATATATATATATATATATATATATATACCCGTACAATTTGTAGTACATCAACTGGGGGCCTGCTTGAATATCTGAGCTACCTGTTCCTGTCATCTGGATATTTAAACAAATTACCTGTCTTTTTTGTTTTAACACATCATTATGTCTATTATTCGTGTAATCTATTCAGGCGCGTTTATGAAAAATTCACTGTACAATAAGAGACATCATGGTGGCTGACAGTAAATGTGCATCGAAAGGAATGAATATTATTCAGATGTCAACATTTAACTGGCGATCATTCAATATTTATCGTTAGGTTCGATCAAGAAATTCTATATTTTACCAAAAATATAACTATAATAATAATAATAATCACCTGATTATCATCTTGTAAGGTTTTTAAATCTGCTTCTAAAGTGAGAGCATCAATTCTTACTGCATCAATTTCACGTAGAACACTAAGAAAATGAAAATTCAATCATTGCACTGAGTGATGACGATGCCATAAAAACAGAACATAAGTGTTTTTTTTACCAGGAGTAAAATGAAAAACGTTATACAATGTGAGCATGATGTGAACTTATTAAAAATATTAAGTTATGTCGTCAGGTATTTGAAAAACGTTTACAATTAATTGAAAAGTTATCTGCCACTTGAAACCGAAGACAAAAAAACGACTAACTTCATTTCTTTCAGTTAATCAACATCTTAGCAGAATCTTGTAAAAGACTAATTCATTTTGCTGCTTCACCAACGACAGTATTATACGCCCACTAATTTTATCAAGCCAAATAACTTACTTGTTCTGACTTTGACCAGCCTAAAACTCTGTGTTCGACAGTCTAGAGATTGGCCTAGATTTGCATTTGTAGGTAAAATATTTCTACAACGATTGCCATATTAATGTAATAAGTTTGGGGAGATTGTAAAGTTTGGTAGCTCGCATCAGGAACTCGAGCTAGCTACACAACCACCGGAAACTAGGACATAAGAAACAGCGGGTTTAATATAGTATGGGAGTGCTTAGCAGTACACACACCTAAGACCCCACTAGCGATTGAACATCAGACCAACTAAAATCAATCTGTGATGTAAACCACACGTTTCAACTATTTCCACGTAACCCCTACATTGTCTTACCAATTTTAAATAGCTGGAAAAGATGTCATGTATTCGTTGGGATTCGTCGTATCAAAGTAACTCCATCTCCGTGTTGATGTTCAAAGTGAGATTTGAATTTAGCAGTATACTGAGCTTCAAATGTATTATCCACTGGGGAACTGAATTCAGATGTAGCCACAAGTCTATGATAAAATGAAAATATTGAGAATTTCCTCAGGATGAACATATGCCAATAAAGACTGGTCGATTGTAATCCTTAACATTAATAACGGGAAAATTAAAAGCTTTACAAATGAAAACTGTTTCGATCTGACTTTGTGATTGGATCCACCATAAACCGAAAAATGACGTTTTCGGATTTCGAGAGGAATACAAAACCTACAGATAGCTGACCTGCTACTAATTGGTCAGTATTTTTAAAGTTCATTGGACTTGTGACGTGGTGAATGATCCCTAACCAATTTTTTTACTTGAAATAGAACATTACTTGCTTACCGAGGAATAGAAGCAATGGCTTCTTGACAAGTATGATCAAGTGTTTGCATTACATCCTGTATAATAGAAATAGTAAAATAAGTATGATTACGTAGTTCAAGAGAGTCTGAATCAACTAGTAATAATCAGACAATCATACCTAATATATTGCTGGTACACACATGCGTCAATTCGACTTATCACATCATACCGGGACAACGAGAAGAACTAAATTGTGTTTAAAAAGGATAAGATGATTGTAACACTTAAGGTTTAGAATGAAAAACAAAATGTGAATGGGTCTAACACAGTGTGACCCATTCTGAAAAACCACATAACGTCTGCAACCATCAATTATAATCACGAGAAACTGGACTAATTACACGGCACAGTATACAGTTAATGACTTTACAGATTGATGTCATATCTTGATTTCCGGCCCCTTGCTTTTTCCAACATACTCCCACACTAACATTGTGTCGAAATAATTGGTGGATGATCATGTGATACATGTATTTACCATCTCAATCGATGAAGATACACTACCCAACCGACTGATGCTCCATGTTCCCCTAGAATTCTGTGTTTAACCTTAGCAAAGCTCACTCTATGATACCAATATACAACAATAATGTTTCAAACACAACTATGATTAAATAGTAGCAAAATTAAGAACATACTCTCTTTTTAAAGACAACGTTTCACAGCCACAGAGCAGAAGAGGACGAACTCCTGAGAAGATAAATTATCGCGCCCACACCACAAGCTGACAAATGTCAACGCACTTAGTGTGATGATACTGCAAAGATTAGTAAATCTCAGTAACTGATGTTTGAAGACGTTAACGTGACAGCTAAAGTCAGTTGAAGTTGATCAGGTATTATTATTATTATATATCTGCTTTTCCTTTTAAATTCAGAGCTTTCATTGTCGATTGTTACATATTCATTTCAAACTAGATTTCTTTTAAGCCTACCCATCAGTTCTTCCATTTACTGTCTTGTCAATTTTCTTTCATTCTCATTATGTTATCAGTGTAGAATACTCCAACTTGAACAGATTCGTACTCTTATGTCAAGCACTAAAAATATGTGTATTACTAACCGACTACTTACCACCAACCTTGAAATGCTAAATGGTTGGAGATGGTCAGCAGAAAGCTCTACTCCACTTAGATTTCATGTTGGTTCAATTTCGTTAGCAAGGTGTACATATATAATTATAAATAAACTGATGCTCTCTATAGGATTTAAACCAATTATCTGTCAGCTACTACAAAGACTGAGATGCGCTCATTGCGTTATTCGAACCAATCACCAGCTAATCATTAATTTTCATTAAATGCGTGATCAATGACTCTACAACTTGAAACTAATTCTGTGGTATTGTAGTGAACGAGGACACAAGTGAGGACAATCGAATGTAATTGAACATGAAATTACAGAATATCTTACTAATATCTGAGAATTATACAGTGAATACTTAATTTGCAAAATGTCAATAAATTGTCTCAAACTTGACTGTTCATTTTACAAACATCAGTCAATCGTCTCAGACTTCATTGTTACTGCATTTTCATACCAATTGCTTTCTGTTCCCGTTCTTTCCTTCTCGACCTTCTGCTGCCAGACATTTTAATTCTGACTACCGTTATATACTATTCATGTCGATATAAGTAGCACACACCACAATATTACTAATCATCTTACATAAAAATGTGGACAGTATAAATGTTTATACGTAAAACTAGAAACTGCATTTTAATTTAGAAAATGAAATCAGACTTTTACAAAAAGGAGAATCTGTGTGTAGTCGTGTAACGTGTGCTTACTTTCATTTGAGTTTGAAGTTGTAACACAAGATCAGATGCTTTTTGCTGAAATGAAAAAAATGGACAAGATATTGAACAAAGTATAAACAAATTTAAACGAACATAATCTACTCAGTAACTAATTAATTATTTATTATTATTATTACTCTCACTTTTTCTCTTTCTTCTGGTGGTTAAACGAATTATGAAGATCTATACGCCTAAGGTGAAACATTGAATACAATGGACAGCTTAGATGTAACTAGACGATTTAGCTCTTCTATCCCATACATACCAACAAGTGCAGATGAAGACAGTCAATGTAGCAGGCCTAAACATACACAAAGAAAGGGACAAGATTTTAAAACAAAACACATAGGAAAACAACTAATTCACACTTGATGGAGAAGCTAAGAAAGAAGTGGAAACTTTTACGCGTCAGGGAAGCATCATTGGTAAACAACGAGAATCTGATGTAAATGTAAAAAAATGGACTGATAAGGCAAAGGCAGAATTCTTAAAACTGAAGAATATATGGAATTCAAAACAACTGTCAAAGTACACATTGCTTCGGAAATTGAAGACAGACGTCAAGAGAATGAATAACACTTGTCAAGAACTGGAAGGAAGAGCCCATGATAGAGTGGGTAGCAGAATCCTGGTCAGCATCCTAGGCTCCACGAAGGTTAACAGGATTAAGTAAGTGATTAGTAGGTTACTACTAATAATAATACAAAAAGTTTCAAATGGATTATGAGAGGACATTTACTTTCATGTTTAAATAAGATTAAAGACTTTTAAGAATATTAGATGGATGAAGAGAGTTCGCAGTAAATATTGGCTGATATAAGCTTTATGTTAATTTGTATTAGTTAAAAAAGGGAATGTGCAATCTTGAAAAAATTGATGCTCCTTGACGGATTCAAATCTGGAACACTCAGCTGAACAATTAATCTTAACACTGAGCTATTCAGGTAGTAACCGACATCCTATATGACTGAGATATTGATTTTAATTGATCATTTAGAAGTGATTTCAATTAAATTTCGCTAGTTTTTTTAGGGTTAATTGAATTCTGTAAATGAAGTTGTAATATGGTCATTAGTGTGAGTTAATACTGCGGCCAATATCATTTCAAATAATGGGAAATTTATGTTCGGGGTTTTCTACCAACTACCTCCCTTCAATTACCCAAAAACATATATGAATAAATATCCACCTGAATATATTAGTTTTCAGTTTATGTGATGATTTTGATAATTAATGCAAACTCTAAGAGACCGTCTAAAAAAGGGGTCTTGAGGTGACATTTTCTGTTCATGTCGATAAAGAAAGCATGAATGAATAAATCAAGCAAAAACAAATACTCAACATTTATTCTTGAAAAGAATTGAGAGCTTTCACTGAATCCATAAAATATTAAAGATAACCTATGAAAACAATTTATTGGAGGAAAATAGATAATATACTTAGATCAAGCACTACTGTGAGAACTGTGAAGACTAAAAGATGATGGCAGGTCAGATAAAACGAAAACTGAAGAGTAAATTAAGCAGTTTGATCACCACAAATGAAGCTTATTTAAAATGTGATATAATTGTTGCACTCTGAAGTTTGTTGACCAAACTCTTTATGATCACAGTACTAAGAGTAATATATAGAATTTATTTTGATGCTTCAATAGATTAGGTGTTTAATGTTAATCAATTAATATATAATTCTATTATAACAACATATATACAAAATTGGACATCACTCAAGAACAAAAAATAAACAACCTATTAGTTGACTAGAACTTACATCTAATTGATTAAGATCAGAAGTACATGATTTCAATGTTTCGTTTATCCAGTGTACATGGTTGAAATCAGGCTGAGCGAAACGACTGAAATCCTAAAAATCATAACAGTAACGATAATAATAGCGATATTTACTCAAAACAGACAACAATTAATCTGTTCATGATGAAAAATAACTTCGTATTGAACAATTCACATAAATCTTTTATACAATTTAGATAAGTGATGGCATATTTCTTAGTCTTAAAACTATTGAATTCCATCAGTTATGCTTTCTCACTGATGTGAGACACTTAATGTGTAAGGGTTATGATACTATCCGACTGCCCGAATCAAAGTGCGTGAAGCGGGACTCGGACTCGTGGTTTAAAGTTGAGCGCATCAATCACTAAGTCACCGCTACGCCTTGTCAACACGAGAAGCTATTCCCACCAATTAAAACATAATTATCTTAGAATTGTATTTAAAAATGATTGATATCGGAAATATGAACCATTTTGACTCAGTAGTAGGAAGGTGGCATTTTCATCACGAAACCCGAAAGTAATGAGTTTGATTCCTGGGGGGAGTTCGTGTGAGTGAACATTATTGATAAATCCTAAACGAAGACAAAATCGGCTGTTTAGCAGTCGTTTATATGATGTTTCAAAGTATTAGAAAAAACTGGAGTTGCGTTTATTTTACATACTTGTAATAACAGGTAGGAAGATACATTAGAAACCACATTGTGATTGAGCACATATAAAATGCACTTTTTTTAGAGTATACGAATTTACAAAATGTTCATCAGATACAAATAAGAATTAATGAATCTGCGCTAAATTATTTGACTACTTAAAAATATCGTCTATCATCTCGATTCAATCAAGAGGTCTACATTGCACTCTGACTATTTATTTCTCTATATATAACTAACATTAAAAATCGGTTTAGCGATTCAGATTAGGAACAATCAAACCAAGTGACATTAGTCCACGAATTCATATTGACTGTTGAACTGCGTTGTGTAGGCGGATGAAGATTACCCAGTTGAGGTCTTCCCAATTTTCATAACCAATAGTTGGAGACGTTTGATGAAATAGCTCAGAAACGATCACAATAGCGTAGGTTCATTTACACTTTATAAATCTTGAGTTTTAAAACCATCTACCTGTTATTTTATTTTATAAATTTTTTATTCCTTTTCCACTCATATTACCTGTGCCGAATATTTTCTGTCATTGGTATTTTTACTAATCTAACATTTGTCTTGATAATTTCATCTCTCTTCGCTGATATATCGCGGTAACTTGAACTGATACACATATATGTGCCAGGTTATACACATTGTTTTATGCCTGTGAGGTTTAATAACTTACTACATTCATTTATTCAAACTGAACCACATGTTTGGTGAGCACAATCAATTCCTGACTTCTCATGAGAATATGACTGTTTTGCACAATGACTAATGAATAACAAACAATGGTTCATATTTGAAAATTCTTGACATTAGAAAAAACCCACACAAACACTTCTACAGAAAACAATAGAGATATCATGATACAGCTCAGAAAATATTCTGGTATTTTTGCTGTATGTGTATGAATGAGGATGTAAATTAAATATATATGCACACAAAATTGAATTTCTATCATGTAACACAGTATTGAAGTGAAAACTAAGGATCACTAAGTAGATTTTAAAAAGTAACTTTGGAACGCAGGATTGTTTTGTCAATTGAAAGAAAAAATGTGTTTTATATTTAATCTGTGCTTAGTCACGCATTCATGTGTATTTATGGATATATTTCCAGTTTTCATAATAGTGAGCTATCTCTACTGCAGCGAATCAATGCGACAATCAGCATTGAACTAAGTCTTTTCAATAAGTTAGATGGTTGTAAATATTTGACATGAAACTCCTGCATGATTAAACCTTCATGTTAGTTAGCAGGATATTTATTTTTAATCTTGGATAGACTGATGCTCCCTGATGGATTTAAATCTCAGTCATTTAATTTCATGGCCTGAGACGTTACCACTGAACTATTTGACAACAAGTAGCGTTCCATAAGACTGAGATGTATTTACAATCGTTTAATAATTGAGTAGTAGTGACCGATTTCATATTGATGTAGTCCTTTTGTACTAATGATCGACTTCAATCGATTAAGTTGCTAACTGGACCCCAGTTTAACTAACTGGATATGACAAAACAAAAAATATGTTAAACGAACTCTATTTATGGATAATGAAGAAACTTAACTCGAAAAATCCCCATCAAATAAAATAAGTGTAATTTTAATAATACTTAGTACTTCGTATATTTATATACAGAATAAGTTTTGCTTCGGATAGCCACAAAACAATGAATATATTTTGTTGAGACAACGAAGCGATCTCAGTCGGACAATCACTGGAAGCAAGTTACTGAGTCTTTTTAGTATGGGACTCCCTAGAAGTGTACATCTGTGACTCCGTCACTGAGGATGAAACACAGAACCTTCAGTTTCACGCTAGAAAGCTTGCACTCTAGACCACTAAGCCAGCATCCAACGGTGTACATGTCTAACTACAAACAATACTCAATATTGCGCGATCATCTTCCATTGTCTTTGATCGGTAGCATCGTTACGTCCGATACACTTGAACTCCAATCGTCACGGCTGCCTAATAGAACTCTCGAAATTTCCTCTCGATGCTAGTCACTAGTGAGCACATGATGATGGTGAAATTAGTCATAGGATGTGTCTGTGAATTTGAATGGCATATTTCTTTCAATAGGTAATATGTATACAATATGTAGCATGTGTTCTTTCATTAAGTGAATGCTGCAAGTAAGAGCATACATTTTTATGACACGATACACCTCAGCTCAATTGTTGTCCAACACTAACCAAGCACAAAACTTTACCGGATAACAAACTATTTATCAACAATCAGATGTAATCTGTTTTATACAGGCGCAATAGAATTTATCTTAAGAGGGATATTTTCCTTCGATGTTTATATGATTAACTGTAATTTCAGGTGGAACTTTGGACTAACGTATCGTCTAAGTAGTCTAAATAATATTATGTGACGTGAGTCGTATTTAAAGGAACTGGATTAGCAGTGGTCTTCACAACTTGAGAGTGACAACAGTAAGAAGGACGACTACTTGAGGTCATTTGCAAACAGAATCTTTTGGGGTAGACACAAGGACTCATTTAACTCTATGAATAGTAGATAAATATCTCACTATTGTACAATTCGAATAAAGTTATAAAATATGTGCTTCTGTTACTGTTAAATTTAGACTTATTTAGTAACGGAAAGGTACTAACTCTAAAACGTAAAAAAAAATATGTTAGCGTCTTAATCCATATGCGAAATCAATTGATGAATGATGTTGTATAAAAATGTCTCCAACTAGCAATTCTCACTGATCGTTAGTTTTTTATGATCATCTTACAATAAGAATCAATCTCTTAAAGAAGAGTATTCATACTATGGAATAGTAAATTAATGGTTACGATGTACATCTGTGGTTTGGTGATCAAATCGTTCGGATTTCGGCCACTCTATCCCAAGTTTGAACCCGAATCCACCAACATTGCCTTGGACAACCACGTATTATCATTATCCCTATCACTTTGAGTTTGGCTTAACATCAAAATGCTTGGTGAATGCACTAATTTAAAAATTAATATGTTCAATTTTAAACCATGAAGTCTCAAGTTCAAACCTCTATTCATCTACTTTGACTCCGATAACTGGTAGTAACTACTCACAATCATATAGCCCAAAACCAAGTGTACAGAAATCTGAACCCGATAAATGAGTTATTTTTTTAAAAAAAAAGAACTACTTTTTTCTCATAAGCTGAATAAAATTCAAGAATAAAAACACAAACATTGGGAAAAACATCAAATCATGACAAAAATTAACACAACAAATAAATAAAATAAACATGAAACAATCCCAATAGATTTTTAATGAAACATACAAAATAACAGAAGCCTAGATGATAATAAATGGATTTTATTCAAATGAATATATTGCATTACAAAAATGTCATGTAACACATTGTGGGTGAATAATGGTGGGCTGTATTTATTGTTGTGTTTTTTCTCTCGTATGCAAATGTAGATTAATCGTATTGCTTTTTAAAAAAGTACATACCTAAGGTTATTTACTTAATGTCTAGTCTGATCAAATTACTTTTTATACATGTTAACTTCTTCTTCTTTGCTTAATCAGTGTATGTTTTGATCATTTAACCGATTAAATCAAAAGTTTGTTTGATTTCAGGTGAATTTTCTGTTTCACCAATTAATAGATTGATTTCTAAGCCACGATTATCGGTAGTTGCACGACGAATAGTTATTATGCCGGAGATTTTATCACCTAATAATAATAATAATAAACTGGAGGATTAATGTGAAATAATGAAAAGAAAAAAAGGTCAGATAATATATATGTTAGAATAAATGCACTAACTATCTGACCAATGAAGTATAGATTTAATTGACAGAGTGAGATACACATGTTTGTGAGGTCTGGTGACACCACTGTGAAAGTTCTAAATGAAGCAACATTGGGACGGTGGAATTCAAACATGATACCAAATGATTAGAAATGAATGAAAGCTATAACCATCACATTAAGCTACACCATAACAAAGAGTGATTTAAATTCACTTGATATTGTTTTATTTGTATCTTCCCATTGAGGTTTAAGACTGAAATTGATCCGTCTGTTATTGGCATATGTGCATACTGTGCGGATTGCCTCGATATAGACTTAAATCGCAAGCTCAATAGCTAAGTGGATAAAGCGATGGCGATCGAAGCAAACGGTACTGGGTTCGAGTCCCAGAGTGAACATTAACTACGATGCAGGTACATCCAGCTGACGAGTTCCAAATAGAACGAAACGCGCGTCCTGGATTCCACTGCTAGCCACTATCCATCTTTGCTTATGAGGAGTGATTTAGTTATGAAGACAACACGAATAACACTTGTATTTGTTACAATGATGATTATGATTGGCCAAGTCAGTTGGATTTTAAACAATTCAGTTATGAAGAAAAAACGATGGAATTAGAATAATAGAAAAAATTATTCCCCACTGTTGTTTTGTGCATTCTCATTTACCTGGTTTCACACGAATTGGCTTATCTAAAAATAGTAAAGTTTGCTTCCAATGTGTTAAAGGAGTAGTTGGGGATGTTGAAAATTCAACCTATGAAGGAAAATAATGAAGATAAAAATAGTAATTACGTCACGGAAGATTTCTTTTAAACAAAACATAATAGATTACTAAGGGGAGATTACAATTACTCAATCAGGCATAACTGATAAGCCGGGCCAATACGATATATCAATTCAACATTAAATGATAGGTTAGAAATGTTGACAGGTGCACGCTATCGATCAAGGTTTGCCCTGATCATCCGAAGAACGTAAATACATGCTATTGGCCGAAATCTAGCTCAATTGTTCGAAAGACTTATATCGAGATTAAAAATGAGTTTGCATTCGAAGTTCGATCCAGGTTTACCAATAAGACACCCTATTTCTTCCTTGTCTTCTTAATTAAGTAGCTGATTTAATTCAAGCATCTGGAACGTGTTATCAGTATTAGAAGATCGCCTAACACAATAAAAGCATGAATACCAAGAGTCAAAATGGTTTCAGAAGTGTTAATATTGAGCAACGATAAATAAATAGAACACGGCACTAAAAAAAAAGTGAATATGTCTGTATGAATACTGGAACTTATGAGTTATAGGAAAACAAAGAATTAACACATCTTCGGAATTATGACTGATCCTGAGCCACATCAACCAACGTCTCCGACAACTACTAATAATAGTTATTGTGCGAACCACGAGCCGGTAACTGCACCTACCAACACAGTTCGAATAAACAGTCAATTATCCAATGATCTGACATCATGTCTTGGTTTGACCACCTCTAGCTTTCTTACACGTTTAGTGCTGTTTGGCAATCATCTCATTAAGATATACCTGATATGTTATGATATTCATCAGAACTCAATTATCGATAAATTTTTAATGGAATAATCACGTACAGTCTAAAAACAATATTGAATGATTAACACAGTGATTAAAAGATGCAGAAGAATGCAATAATTATAATAAACAATATAAGTATTTATCAAAAACATGTAATTAAACAGTTCTTAGATTGCATAATATTTAATAAAAGAATTAACCAAATATTTTGATAAAGAAAATTCCAATGGTTAAGATCATGAGTCAGTTGAAGCTAGACCACCATGGAAAACCTGTAAGCACTGGACGGCCGTCTCGCCCTATTGTGGGGATCTTCGGCAGGGCGCGTACACGACCTCGCCTCCTGCGAGATTCGAACCCAGGGCCTACTGGTTTCGCGCGCGAGCACTTAACCACTAGACCACTGAGCCGGCCGACATCCAACGGTGTTAATGTCTAACTTCAACTAATCCATGAAATTAAGCGACACATCTACCATTGTCTTCAGTGAGTTATTATCACAAAATAGATCTGGTTGAACTCCACTGGTCACTACTTCTCACTAGAACTCCAGGATATTACCTCTTGAAGCCAGTCACTAATGAGCATATGTTACACGTAAAAAAAATTGGAAATCCATTCAAGTATTTATGAAAAGAACAAAAGTTAATCACAGTTCAGGTATAATCCACTCCTAAATCAGTGTCCAAAGTGGTGAGAGAGAGAAAGCAATTGTACAAATTTCTTTGGAGTACAAAGATTAAATTTATGAATATGAGGCAGTAAAAAACTGATTTTCCTGTTTCGTTTATTTCGGGCCCATGAGATTAGGCTATGAAACAGAAGCGACCAACTGTATTGATCTAGTTTGAGTATTGAATTTCGCCCCCTAAATGGTTTATTTAACATCAATAATATGGTAACTGAGACAACAGTCGAGAGAAACACTAAATGGCTATTGATCCATAATGCAGTTCTCCATGATCGCTCGCTCACCCAGTAGTCAGAATAGAGTAAATCTCAAACAACAAACAAATTCTTATGATACAAATCGGATTCACGAATCAGTTATACATGATCTGGTCGGCGTTTTTTAAGCAAGGGTTACTGACACCATCCCTAACACTCCTCCACTACCCGGGCTTGAAACTGGTCGTGACCTTAGAAGATCTACAGGAGGAAAGGACTTCCCAGGACATAGTTCGATGGAGAATCCTAGTGGGAGACCAATTGCTACTCCATGGTGGGTAACGGACGAAAATAAGTAAGCATACAATAATCTAGGACAAAATCCTGACTATACATTAACAGAATTAAACTATAATAGAAACATAACTGCGCCAGAGATGGAAGAAAACTGAATCATCATGACTATCCATGGAACATTGTCTTAGGCAACCCTTGTTTCCAGTCTGTCGATGCTTGTTCCTCCTCCCAAATCTTCCCGAACAGAATGTGGAGCATGTTTGTAGTTACCTCTATGCCCGACTTCAGTGATTCAGTTGGTTTATTGTCAGACCATACTGCCTTCTCACTATTTATCTGATGGCTATCATGATCTTATTGACCGTTGGTAGAGCGACAACTATAAATAAGTCTGTAGGTGTTGGTTCGATGTCTAATAGATCAAATGGGGCTGGTCTATTCAAGAGTTCCTCAAAGTAATATACTCATCTGTTCCGCTGTTCTTGAATTTCAGTGATTGTCTCGCCTTCTTCGTCCTTGACCGGTCTCTCTGGTTTATTATATTTCGCTTCGGCTCCAAGGGAGAAGCTGGATAATTAATAAACATATATGAATTTGGCGAAATCAGATAGTTTGTCTCTATTGGTCAGCTCTAATTATCAGACGATTGTACAAAAAAACTGTATTCAGTCTGTCTGAGGTTGACGTTTTCTGTACAGATCTCCGTTCTTGATCTTTGTGTTTTTATTTCACCGGCAGCGCTGTGACAAACAATTAGCTAGAAAAAAGGGGTTTTTACTCAATTCATCTTATTATCAAATGTTGGAATATGAATGTTCACTTTGATCTAAATTGGCAATGAAATCAACAGTTTAGGGTTTTGTGAAGATCATAAAATTTCGGCAGACCTTATATGATGAACTGATCTTTGGTTACGCCATTTTTGAAAACTTGGAAGTACTAGATGGCCGTTTAGTCCTTCTCGTTAAATGACTGAACTTAGACATTAACACTATTGAATGCCGGCTAAGTGGAATAGAAGTAAAACCTCCGTATACAAGATAGAAAATCCTGGGTTTGATTCTTGGTTGTACGGTTGTGGATACATACTGCTAAATGGTCTTAAATTAACACGAAACGGTCGTCCAATACTTACAGGTTTTCAATGATGGTAGTCTAGCTAAGATTAGTTTATGATATAAAATCTATGAGAATAACGTTGATAACAGAACTTTCTGCTTACCTTACAATCGGCATCATCATCAAAACGTACATTGAAATAGCCAACAATTGCGTCTAATTTATAACTACTACTACTACTATTGTTATTATTAGTAGTAGTTGTAGGTTGTATGATTAAATGAAATTTTTGTTCACATAAAAGTGAGCAATGATTTGATAAACTATAAATACGATTACGATGCATATCGTCTAAATCCAGTGTAACCAGTTCAAATGATTGCGTTAATATAGTAATAGGGGATATTGGCGGTGTAACATGTTCATTTGTCAAATTTAATACATGTGCTTCACTTAATGCAGCACGACGTAATGCTGGCATTTTATACCCGTATACATCATTCCAATGTTCTAAACGACGTTTACGCAATTGTTCGGAACATTGTACACCTAATAAATTTAATGTATAATGACGTGGGAAAATATGTCCATCACGGGATAAATATTTTGATGCCATTTTTAAGACAGAATCAAGCATTGATTCGAAAAACAAAAAATATCCCATCCATTCAGAAATGATAACATCGACCTGCAATAAAAATGTAAATATGTAAATAAATGAGCAAATTGAACATAAACCTATCATGTTAATTTTATAGTTTACATCACGAACTAGTTTTTAATTAGTCAACGATTGGAAAATCGGAAGCACTAAACAACTATTTTGTCCCGGTATAGTACTCTCCAAAAGCAAGCACTGACGACCACTCCTTTAAAGGATCGAATTCAGGACAAACTAAGTTTTTAATCTATAGTGTCAACTATTAAATCAAACAATTTTCAAAAACTCACTAGTTTCGTTAATGCTGAATAGATTAAGAAACCAAATTCATTATGAGAAATTTTTATTAGCTGAAACAAAACTGAAATCAGTTCTACAAGGGTATCAAAACTACTGAAGGATTACTAAATAAAAAAGATTGACCAAACAACTGTCAATTTTCTTTCGACATTCTACAATTGTGTTAACTGATATCAAATAAATAAATAACGGTACTGGGACTAGAAAAACTTTATTTCACGTATTGTACAGTTCATTAACGTTAATCTGTTCAAAATACTTCATATTTATGGTAATACACTTGTACACATTATGCACAATCGTTGAAAACACAATAGAAAATTACAGAAACCAGACAATCTAACTCCGTAGTCGTTTCAAATAAGTTTTTTTCAACATGAAGTACCTTGAGCGAATTATGCGTGCAGGCAATTTTCACAAATCATTCAGACAGTAGATTGATGATTGAAAAATAATACGCAGGAAATTGTACATATTTAATGTTTACATTAGTATAAAAAGCAGAATAATTAGCCCTTTTGGTATTGGATATGTGTTGAGAAAAAAGAAAAAATGGGGGTCAATTAGCATCAGATTGCAACTAGTAAAGCGGTTTCATCGTTACCGGATTCAATGACCAGTGATCCAATTAAGTCAGCTTATAGAAGTTAGCTTCATATCAATCATATCGATACGTATATATATATATACATAATAACTGTTTGTCGTCTAAATGGTCTTATTCTATTCAAGAGCTGACTTATTTCCCCTAAATTCCCTGAATGTTAATGAAAAATCCTTGAAATCAATTGATCAAATGGTTGTGTCTGTACCCGAGAGGGCATCATATTCTTCTGTGTTATCAGGAGTGTTAGAAGACAAGACGAGTCTTCCAAATATTCAATTATCGTGCTTCTCGAGGTGGGGGTATTGTTTACGAAATTGAGAGGAGGAGAAGAGAATGTCCGAAGCTTTAACCGGGTCAGTAGATATGGAGGATCCATCGTGAGGAGTTAGAAAACTGATTCCAAACCAATGGTGCACATGGACTCCAGGATCCTAAGGGAACAAGTGGAGTACGAGCCTATTCCTGGTTACCGGCTACCATGAGAACGCATCTCGTGACCTTGCGCTTCTGCCTTGAGGATTAGTCCTTTAAGTCGAAGGCTCGGAGCGTGACCCCTTAGGAAAACTACCTGCTTCGGTTTGGGCACCCGGGAACTATCCCAACTTTCACACAAATAGAGTGACTTATTTGGCGCATACATGTTTAGTACTCCCATGTATCAATGTTAATGTGTTTTAAATAGATAAAATAGATTTTTTAAAGAGAAAATCTCATTTATTCCCACCAAAAAATAAGTAGGATAATTTGTTTAACTATTTAGAGGGAAGGCAGGAACAAAATATGTTATTGACCTGCCTTTTTAACTGGTAATTCAACAGATTCCGCTTGACCATGGATAAAAGTAACACGTTCTAGTAAATTGTTCACTCTGTTATAATTTTGCGGCGACGACGGGGCGGAGAAAACAAAAACCCAAACATTAAAGGGAAAAAAACAACGCAACAAAAAAAACATCTATAAGAATGAGTATAATTACAATAATAATGATAGAGTCATTTGAAAAATTAATCTCACAACAATTACAAATTACTAAAAATGTTTGGTCGATAACATTTCATTCAGTCAGTAAGTCATAAGCATCATAGAACCTGGCATGTATGCCAATCGATTAAACATGCTACACCATATCACGACGAGATAAAACAATAAAGATAAATGTTAGAGTAGTTTTAGTAATAATAACAGTGTTAGTGAGAGTAGTAGCAGTATTAGGGACTAACCGCAGACAATATGACTCAAAAAATAATGAATAAGAGGAGACAATGAATAGGTATAAAATGATTTTCCAAAACTCAGGATATAGGGAAGGATAAAGAGTGAATGCATCTGGGGCTACTGTGGTTAATTCTGAGCTATACTATTGAATGTCTCTAAACACTGGTTAAGATAATTGCGAGGACGTTGCCAGGTAATGTCCATCTACCAACATGGTCCAATCTAAATGTTTAGGCCAATATTTAAAGTATTTTCAAGATGGATTCAGTGATACAGAGGAGTTACATGACTGTTGAAAAACCCAATAGAAACTAAGAAGTTCTGAACAGTTACCTCATCTTAATTTGAGTCACATGCACGGTATGGATCAAAAATCCTCCGTAATGACATACATATACGGAATTGAACAGTGGAACTTCAGGACTTGTATTGAGCACAAGAGACTATAGTAAGTCTGGATTCAAAGTTCTGAATTGATGAACATTCTATCTGAGGTGAATTATAATCTAATGTCATCGTCACTGATAAAGATGACTGAATTACATGACAAACTTAGATTTAACAGCTGGAAAAAAAACTACTAATTTGAACTGAAAAAAACATAATAAAATGCTGTCATAAAATATGTAACAAGGATATATATATATATATATATATATATATATATATATATATATATATATATATATATATATATATATATATATATATATATATATATATATATATGGGAAAACACTACAATACTGACAGAAATTGATAAAACAACCGAATAGTCCAAATTAAGACTTTCTTGAACAATCAAAACAGGTGAATCTTCTCTAAGCCCTTCGCTTAATCTCAGTTATTTTTTGATAATCAGAGCTTCAGTAGAAAACCTAGTTCCGATGTCAAAGAGGATTGCTTCGGGCGAACAGATAATATATACGCATTTAAGTATATTTGGAAAAATATTTGAAAGTAGGGACAAAAAAATTACCGTATTAAGAAACGAACAGAAAGAAATTCGTGACTGTTAACAACGGCTTAAGGAATATCGGAAGGAAAAACATAAATTTATAGCAATGAAAAATACATTTAAAAAATTTGTAATTGTAGTGAAGTATTTAGATTTTAACAGGATCAAACAGTCCACAGAAAATGTGTTTTAAAAACATGGAGGAGGTGATGGGACCAGACGGTAGGAATAAGGGATTGAAAGATACCTTTTCTGAACACAAGGATCAGGTTTGGATTTATTAATTGCTAATTGTGAACGTATTCTTTACTCAATTTGCCTTACAAACACAATTATAAATATGCCCTATAGGAAGGTAATTTTACATTGGTTTTCGAGAGATTCGAACGTCAGTCGCGATCTTTAGAAAATGAACAGAACATCTTGACTATAAGGCAAAACCACTTACAAGTAGGTATCAAGACCCCTGAAGGATTAATAAGTGTGAGGACTAGTGATACTTCTTAGTTGCTCGAATTGCAATGAGTGGAGAGGGGTTCAAACCTGAGTCTTAATGGCTAGCAGTCAAACTCTCACCTACTGAGCTACGCAGCTGGGTGGTTTAGACTTTGTGGATTACAACCAGTGAGTGTGGCAGCAGACTCTGCAGCTATGGGTCTCAACATCCACAACGTAAAAAGCAAGATCCTGAAATACAACATAGTAAGCAGGAACCAAATCGGGCTTGACAACGAAGCTATGGAAGAGATAGCTCTTACGCACCTGGACAACACCAGTGGTACACAAGGAAAATCTGAAGATGTAAAGGCACAAATTGACAAAGCAAGGCCAACATCACCGCAACGGAAGAATATCTGGAACTCAATTGAACTATCACTCAAGACGAAAGTTAGAATTTTCAACACAAACGTTGAAACAGTTCTACTGTACCAAGTTGAAAGTTGGAGAACTACTGTAACCACCACAAGGGGCCACAGATTGATTAGCCAGAAACTATAAGCAATTACTGACTATACCAGAAAACAAAACATATTTCAACGAAAGAGGAAATCAAGAAAAGACAATGAGTAAATCAAAGCGTACAACGCAAAGCAAACCCTAACTTGAAATGATAAAAAGAAAAGTTAGTTGTTCAGTAATCCTGAGTATTGCTGGCATTCAATTCTCTTAGCTGTGTTGTTTAATCGTGTGGCAGACCGCTCTGACAAAAGAAAATATAGTTGTTCCTATCGTGAGATGTTCCCCGTTTTTTGTTGTTGGTGACGGAACCCCTGACCTGATTTTCAAACAACAGGAAACATGGTTCTCTAGTGGTACAGAAGATAATATAGGTATGCGAAAATTGAAACTAATATTAAAGAATAGATAAATGAAACACTGATGGATGCATCATACCAAATTAATGCTCGTATTTCTCCTTTACACTATTTGTGTTATATGTTGGGACGCGCGGATTGGAGGACAGTGAATTATCGACCGGACCAAAGACGCGTAAAACACGTAAGAACAGCCTAGAGTTCTGATTGGCCCTGCTTCCATGTCTAACCCAGCCAGTTGAGTCCAGATCACAAGTCTCAACCTCGGAGATGTGAATCATTATATTTCAAACATACTCTGTTTATATACCAAACAAACAGACTACATCGTACCATAAAACAGAAAGTAACATTTGTACAAGATTTGACCAACGGAAAAATGACACGAATAAATATTGACCAGTAGGGAAACGACACGTGAAATTAATATTGACCAACGGGAAAATGACACGTTGAATAAATATTGACCAATAGGAAAATGATATCATTTCATGTTCAGGGATAGCATTAGACTTAACAGGATAATTTTTGGGATATTTTTCTGAATATCCCAAAAATTTGGACACAAAATTGCCTAGGATGAACAATGAACGATTTATATCAGATGGGTTTATCTGCGTATACGATTCGCTCACTCTATACTAGATACCCAGCCAACACTATTCTACAAAGCTTCAACAAAACTCAAATCAAGGACACGTGACTCGCCTGACTAGTACGTGTGTGATGTACGCTAATGTTGACAGATATAAGTAGTATGTAACATCAGTCAAAAGTGGAATGGCAGAAGGTTGAGAAGATTGAAATGAAGGGAAGAGAGAGGGAAACTGAAGAAATCAAGATAACGACAGGAATAAAGGAACAATGAAGCATGTAAGAGACAATTCGAAAATTCGCAAATGATGTGTGATTTTCACATTTTACTAAACCATTATGTGATTGTGCATTAAACAATAAATTTGTCTTCTCCGCGTGGGTTCTTGTTCACTACAAGGGGTAGGGAAATATGATGCGACACATAAAACACCTGTCAGACTGTATACTGGTCTAAGAAAAAAATCAATAACCGTATTCTCTCGGCCATACAACATAAACATGTAATTCAATATGCATACCTCAAAGTTTCATGTGAAGCTGTATAGATCTCGTCAGCAGCTTCTACACCGTAAACATGTGAAGCACCGGCTTGTGCAGCGATAATCGACAGGATACCTGAACCAGAGCCAACATCCAAGATAATTTTATGCTTAAAATATTTGTTTGCATTAGACAAGATAAAATTCACATACGATTCAGTACGTACACGATCATCTATATTGGTATGAGAAAAAAATCGACATGGCAACAAATTCGTACAATTAGAAACGTAAAACTATTAAGTTTAATGTTGTTCAACTTTCAGCCACCAAGTCACAGGTACGAGCCCCGTTTCCACCTACTACGGTTTGAGCAACCGAGTGATCAAATCACTAGTTCCCACACTTAAAATTTGGCTCATACTATCCAAGTATGTGGTGAGTTTATACATAAAAATGTGTTATAATATAAAGCAAACGTTTGAACTAATGCCAAAAAATAGATTTTAGCATAAGACAAGTATTATCGACATCTACAATTGCAAAATACGGATTGGATATATTACTTTTATTACGCTTAGCATAGTGAAAAGAAAGAAATGCCCGAAACTTCACAATTATACTGTACATAAATATTTCAACAATATATTTCAGTTTTTGAAAAATTTCTGAAATTAGCTAACGATTCAGTGTAGCCAAACAGTATTGTCCGACTGTAAATGCTAGTTTCATATGGTGATCAGTCTTGTATATCGTAATAATCTAGAAGAGGTATATATTGACTGGAATAGTTGCTCCTTCAGTTTTCGATAAACCACGAAGTCAGTTGGTGAGAAGCAAGACTGAAACTAATAAATATAGGGTCCTAAGGAGAAGTTATACTGCAAACTGTATAGAATTTCGATAATAGTAAGATATTTCCGTTAAGACAATCAGAATTTATAGTGTTGCCGATTTATTACAAAGGAAGGATTAGGTTAGAAATATCAGTCCTAAATATATATCCTTACTTTGCTCTCCTCCTCTAGAAATTTCTTTCACCAATGGTAAGGTTTGAAGCGTATAAAGCAAACACATTAAGAGCTACTCGTAAAAGGCCATATGCTAACAGGCTTAGGGAGTTGCCTCTTTTTCTGTGTGGTCACGCTCATAAGCCATCAAGATCAGTTTCCTTTTCAGATCCTTTGGGAGGTATTCTTTCATGATGTAGATAACTGGGAAGTGATAACCACCGTCACACCCTTAACGGCATAAGAGATCAACTTATTCACAATGTTGTGCGGGATAATAAATTGGGTTAGGACCTAAAAATAGTTGAAGAACTTGGGTTTCAACAAGTCTAATTCCAAGTTTGAAATTAGATCGGTATCACAGATCAGGTGTCTATATTATTAGCCACCGAATTCAAACAGTATGACAATGTAAATTATATAATATTTCAGTCCAATAAAAGTGGGTTATGATTGAGATAGCTTAGTGGTAACGTCTTAGTCAGTGTAGCTGGGTGAAGTGACTTTAAATTTCACAAGGATCATTATTTTCTTCAGGAATTCAAGTACGCCTCACCAACGAGCTCAAACCACCACGAAATCTTCAAGTATCAATCATCCATACATTTAGTTTCAAACTACTTATATTTGTTGAAACAACTTACAAAGTATTTTATAGTCTTGAGACATCTGCATATAAGTAACATATGTTGTAACAGGCACTGTCGATATGGATTTTTAATGTTGACCAGCATACAAATTAGATGAGAATAAAGTTAGCGACATCTGAATCAAAACAATATCAAACGAAGTTACTGACTGTTGAAAAAGCTGTTGTGATGAAAAATGCAAATTTCTTGGATAAAATGATTCAGTGCAATGATCATAATTGACAATTCAAGTGAGAGCCTTAATTGATATAACTCGAAATTGATCAGCAGTGGAATAAAGAACGCGAATTTCGGCCTATTTAAAGCTCGTCAGTTGGACATCGCTATGCTCTTGAATTATAAGTGTGATACTCCATTAATTTGCATTTTATCGTGTTAAATGTTTTTCTTATTGTGATGACATGAATTATTTTAACAGTTTAGGATGATGAACACATTCACGCTAAATCTTACGGTGATTAGAAACAATTACCTTTCAACCCCTTAGAGAAAAAACATCACAAAGCTAATGTTATGATCAGCTTACTTATCATTTCACCATGTATTTCAAAATGACCATAAGATCCAAAATATGAGGAATCATTCGGTTCCATGTCGAAGTCATAATCAGGCGATTGATCACATGATTTTTTTCGAATTGATTGGGCAGACATAGTTGAAAGTAAACGTCTAGGAATATAGAGCAAGGATGAGAAAGATCATTAGCGTTGACCACTCACAAATAAGCGTACAAAAGACAACAATAACGATGCTATATGGTGACAAGTTTTTTAGTTAAGTCAAATAGTGGGTACGAGACGTGTATTTAGTCCCATTTGAGACTCGTCAGCCAAAAATATTCGAAAAGACGATAGAAAAATACAAACCCTTGCAAAAAATTTATACCTGTTGCACAAGTTAGTGGTTATCTAAAGTCCACAGGTCAATGGGCAACTCGTAGGGCGTTTAAAATGAAAGACATTAGGATCGAGTCTTAGCGCAAACGTGGACACTGGAATGTAAGTAAATCCAGCAGATGAGTACCTAACAGGGTGAAATACGCGTCCTGTATTCCATTGATCGAGTGTTCAACTCTAATAAACAGATGAAATTCTTTGTAAGGTATAGTGGAGTTTGTTGAATTTGAAGTTTCATATTACAGGTTAGTTTTGGTTAGATAATCAGTGCAAAACAAAGAAACACTCAGCAACTCTATTTCATCTTCATTTATTTATTTAAATGCATAAACATTGGTACAGAGAGGCATTAAAATATACATGCGCTACACGAAATTTGTGGGTCTGAGATACTGGCTGTGTGCTCGAACCGAAGCATGTGGATTTGTCAGGGGGTCACTCCTCAAGACGGTGACCTAAAGGACTAATCCACAAGGCAGTGGAGCAACGTTGGGAGGTATGATCCTATGATAGCCGGTGACCAAGAATATGTTCATACGGTATTTGATCCCTTACGATTGTGGAGACCACATGCATCATTGGTTCGGAATCACGGTTGTCTAACTCCCCTAGGTGAATTCTACGTATCCGCCATTTTAGTGTAAGACTTCCCTCTAATGTCCACCCAAAAACCTATCGAAGATCAAACACAGGATACTCAAAACTTTTGATGAGTGTATAAACTTTAGACTAGTTAGTTGGTGCCTAATAGTTTACATTTCTAACTTTATTCACGATATTGCATAACCACAATCTACTGCTACTGATTGTATTTATTTGCGTTACTAGTACACACATATATTATAATACTGTATTATGTCGTACCAGGTATCTACTAGTATCAAACACAAGTTCAGAATTTTTTCCTGTAGACTAATTCCAACTACCCAACACAAAGATGTCAATACTAAGGTACTTATTTATCAATTGCACCCCAGTAGAAATAAGTTATGCATCTCATAATTAGTTACAATAAGAGAAGTGTACGACATTCTATATAACTTGTGTCTATGTTGCTTCCTTGAAACGCATTCCCGTCAGTAAGTAAAAAAACTAAAATTCATAATTTCCCCCCACGATCAATTATTTGATAATAAAATAAAATTAACTGATATAATTTTTACATAGAATAGATGTAAAATGGAATCCAGAAAGCGAGTTTCGTCATACTTGGGACTCATCTGTAGCTGGATCTGTCCGAACCTCGGAGTAAACGTTTACTCCGGGATTTGAACACAGTACCATTTGCTTCAACCGCCAACGAATTATCCACTTAGCTATTGAGTTAAAGTCCCAAAGTGAATATCAACTCTAGGATGCAGGTGCCGTTAGCTGAAGACAAGTCCCAAAAAGGATGAAACGCGAGTCTTCAATTTCACTGCTAGCCACTTTTCATCAATTCTACGTAAACTTGTATCATAATCAACAACGAATCAGGGTAATCCTGATTAGGATGCACATCCCGACTAAAAGTGATCAGATTCCAATCAAGTATATCAACAACGGGATAATCTAAAATCATCATGAATAAAATTAACTAATCGAATTTTTATTGAATAAATATAACAATAATTTACTTGCAATTGTTTAACTGAGTACGTAACATTTTATTTTCTGCCATGATACGTGACATTTCCTGCGATACAGGTTGTTGAATAGTTGACTTTTCATGTACAACTATCCCAGATGACTGATCACTTCGATGATTATCCAATAAATAGGATTCAATATCTGGGGTGAAGAGGGTATGATAAAAAAGAATCAGTTGGATAGTAACAGAATCATTAGCTTCGTTTACAGGCCATATATTATGCATGAAGACTAGTGACAGACATTACTACCAAAACCTTTACCCAAATCGAAGTAGTTAGGGCTCAGAGAGTTCGAACCTGCAACTTAATAGGCTGAAATTCAACGGCTTTAACCAGAATTATGTAAATATCATGAAAATGGGAGAAACAGCAGAAAACTATTAATTTTAATTAGGAAAAAAGAAGTTAAATACTAAAATTTAATAACTTAATATTTATGTAACTCTTAGTAATAGTTGGAAAATGTTTTTTTTTGCAAAATACTTTGGTCCGAACTACTACTGGTTAGTAGTGGTAGTAGGATTATTAGTCGTCACAAAAAGTATGAAAGTCAAATCTATTTCATCAACTGATTATAGTTAGTGAGTTACGTAAAAGTGAAGTGGTTTACAACTGGTCATATTGATGCATATGTGTATTGATTTTTTTCTCAATTTTCCCTGAATAATTCATTACTTACTTCTCAACTGCATTCCCTATGTTCAATTATTTAAACAATTGTAGGAACTCATTTACTTACGCCTGTTACCCCTCGTGGAGGAGCATAGGCAACTCACCAGCATTCTCCATCCAACTCTGTCCTGAGCAATCCTATCCAGTTGCTATTCATTCTTTTCATGTAGGCTTCCAATTCTCGTCGCAGTGTGTCCTTTGGATTTCCTCTTTTTCTTTTCCCTTCAGGATTGAAAGTTAGCGTTTGCCACGTGACGCAGTTTGATGAGTTCCTCAATGTATGTCCTATCTGCTTCCAAAACCTTTTTCGAATTTCCTCCTTAACTAGAAGCTGGTTATTTTCCTCCCACAATAGGCTGTTGCTGATGGCATCCATCGGACGGACATTCAGTATCTTGTGTAGACAATTGTTTATAAATACCTGTACATTTTTGATGATGGTTGTGGTAGTTTTGCATGTTTGAGCTCCGTATTGTATAACTGTCTTGACGGTTGTATTGAAGATTGTGAGTTTGATATTGGTTGACAGTTGTTCTGAGTTCCGCATGTTCTGCAACTGAAGGAATGTGTCCCATGTTTTGCCAATCCATACCTTTACGTCTGCATCTGATCCTCCTTGTTTATTGACGATGCTGTCAAGGTAAGTGAAAGTTCCCACCTTTTCCAGAGTTTCTACATCAAGTATGATTGGGTTGGTGTTCCGTGTTGCATTTCAGGATCTTGTTTTTTCCTCTGTGTATGTTTATTTATTTATAAATAGCAGAGGCTTCTGCTACACTGGTTGTATTGACCTGCATTCGTTTGTGTGTATGGGATAGAAGGGCTAGGTCATCTGTGAAGTCCATATCGTCTAGTTGCACCAAAGCTGACCATTGTATTGTGGATAAAACTTATTATTTCATTTTGGTAATTTCCTCTGTATGCATGATTTGAAGCATAATAATTCGGACTAATGTATATTTTTATGATTTTAGGTCACAAACTGATTTTAATTAGATCACAAATGAAAACGTGTAAGAAGTATCATACAAGAACGAAACCGCTTTCCACCGCTTATAGGTTTTCAATGGTGGTCTAACTAAGATCAGTCTGTGAATTAAAACTAATGAAATTCTATAACCTCCACAAAACCCTATATTGATCATAAATTTTCGTTGAGTATTTTGTATATACATATATCATGTAGATTCCAAAACGAATGATCAGTGTAACAAACGTATACCTCACAGATTTATTTATCAGTCAGTTCTAGGTCACATAGAACCTTAAGTAGTTAGATATGTAAAATGACAACTGATTTTCTTTTTCGTACGTCTGTATTTTGGGATATAATGTATTCCTGACAACTTTTTACCAAAACAAAAATACCCGAAGAAGAAAACACCCACCGATCGATAGAACTTCATCATCTGGTAGAACTGGATAGAGTAGATCTAAGGAGTCAGTTTTCCAAACCATATCATAAAATGCTTGACGTAAATCCACTGGTTTCTAAAATATGCATAAATACGTACAAGCTATTCTTTTTTCTCTATAAAACAACTACAGATAATTGATGTTAATAAGTGGTAGGTATTTTTATAAGCTACACTACATTAACCTTAGCATTGGTTCAATTGAAAAAAACCCAGTAAGATATGGACAAATAACAAGAAAAGATTTAATTAATTAATCACGAAATTGATCACAATTCGCAGAATTCAACGTGTAACAGAAACTGTTAGAAGTTGTGTGTATATTGAAGGAGCTTAGTATATCATAAGTACTATGTTACTTAATAGTACACATAAAGTCTGGCGTAACTGCCCACTACCAAGAGAAAACAAATGTGCGCTACACAAAATAAAGATTATATATATATACCTTAGTCGGGGAAGTCCTCCTAAATTGCATCAAGAATGCAAAAGGAAATAACGGGAGAGTCTCCACCAACTTCTAACCTGAGCCACTAACTTGCACAGTCTTTAGGAACTCAATCAATGAGTCGTGAAGGATAGACAAATGCTAGACCTATACAGATTCCTTTCATTTATTTATTTTATTTGTTTGATCATATAAATATTGGTACAAGGGGCACCGAATACATATGCACCACACAAGTCACCTGATCTGTGTGTGGGCTATGATATCGCCCGAGTGCCCAAACCGAAGCAGATGGTTTTCTTAGGGGGCCATACACTGAACCTCCGCAAGGCAGTAGAGCAACGTAAGGAGATGCAGACCCATGGTAGCGGGTGACCAATAATTAATTCGTACGCCATTTGTTTCCTCAAGATCCTGGAGCCCATGTGCACCGTTGGTTTGGAATGAGGGTTTTCCAACTTCTCTAGGTGGATCCTCCATATCCACCAACACGGTTAAAGCGACGGACATTCGATTTCGTCCTCTCAATTTCGTAAACAATAACCCATCCACGAGAAGACAGTGACTTCCCTGGCATTGGCTGTATACGCGTGGCAATGTGAGAGCATTTCGAAAGGGACAGATGACTCCCCCGTTAATTGAGTATTTAACGCAGACTGAATCTCCAAGTAGTATTATGGATTTACTCGAGATTATTCCAAAGCCAGAACACCGGTTGTAGACAGTTTATTGTTAATGATTAGTAAAAATCCGCAAGCGCGACGAAAAGCAAGCAGACAGGGAAACCAGTGATTGTGTGTGCGTGTGTGTCAAAAAATCCATATAATATTTTTAAGTGTTAATCGATTGTGGATAAAGGTTGATGTGCTGAAATGCACTCAATTAGACTTACACATAATTTTACATAGTGGATTAAATGTCTAAATTACAGCAAGTAGACAAATAATAAAATAGTTGAATGGGCTTACTACAGTTTCACAAGTATAGAGGTAAGCTGCTTTCATCAACGCATTGTAGACCCAGTTTTTTATAGACAGACTAACATCACGACAACAGCAAAGATAGCCAAGATAAGCATAAGCCAACCTGGTTTTCAATATGTGTAGACAGATTTCATTATTCACGCACTATCAGTATACACAACTACCCAGTACACAAACTTTTCAACTACTTCTAGCAGCTTGCCACCACGAGAACTTTGCACTTAGATGGTGGAAACTACATACCCAGCTACGGACACCAACGGGTAGGTAAATATTAGCTTTAATAAACAACTCATAAGAAATACTGGTATCTACTGCCAACAAAAGATATATCCATTTCATTTAATTATTACCTAAAACTGATATGTGGTGGTGAAGGTAAAACATGATTGGTCACCGAGAGTAGACAAACAGGCATGTGGTTTATGGACTACTAAATATGTGATTTCCTTTACTCTCATTGATTTCTACTCCGGACTCACTGAGAGTGACTGCTTGTGTTTATGTCTATACTCTGATCTCTATTTTGGGTCGTTAATCCTGGATCTGATTCGACGTGACTAGTCTTATTATCGTCGCATACCTGGAAGAAAAATATTTTAAACCACCCATTATATCAAAGACATTATTGAACTTACAGTTTTGCGAACAAAATTAACGAATCGAATCCAATCATATTGATCATTGAAAATACTTTTGCCTTCACCGTCTAAAAAATTGACCCAATCATGTTGAAGGGTAAGATGTTGAAAAAATAGTGGAGCTGTGTTAAAATTATTTTCACACATTAAACAAGTATACTTTTCAGATGAAAGCGAATCAGGCAGTGTGACTTCTTGCCAATCATCTGAATCACAGTCGTATTCCATTGGATTTGAATTGGTCATCGATTTGTTTATATCTAAAATAAGAAAAATATATCGACACTAAAATAGGTGATGACAACAGAAAAGTTTGTGATTTTGAAAACCAATTAATTACACTTGATTTTATGAATATTGCGTAAGCCCTAAGTTGAATGTTTACAACTTTCGATATGTCTTGGAAGAACAGTTACTAATTTTATGCACCGATGTGATGTTAGAATCCGCTTAATCTTAGCTCCTCTATAATTTACTCCTGTCAATCAATATTGTATGCCGTAATGGGCGGTGATGGTTAAGGATGATTAAAACATCTAATCGTCTTAGCTGATGAAATTTTATAGCCTTGTCATAAGTAGATTTATTTTTTCTATCTAGTACAATGAGTATCATGTCAGTGGTCCTACCACGTACCACCAGGGCTCTGAAGATACCTATGATCACATACCTGAGGTGTGTGTATATCTACTTTCACAGATTTTGTGGTTGCATAGTAATACAGGGCGGATTGCTGGTTTTGGTTGGAATTTGTAGATAGTAGCTAAAATTTGCGTATTTGGGATCCCAAAGTCAAATCGTAGCAGAGATAATAACACAGAAGCTTACGTGTACAATGCTATTAATGTGAATTATACTTAATCTATTAAGGTAGTGAATCTTTATCGACTGGGATGATTGGGACATGTAGTAAGTATACTTATGAACTGACTACCTTAAAGCACGAAAGTGGCTAGTGTACGAGTAGGTTGAGAAAAGGTTAGAGGTTGCTAAATCAAGACGCGGTATCGGTGGATGAAGAGACTGACTGTTGGATTGAGTCATGTAGGTAGGTTCAGACTACAAAGTTGGAGTTCACGCCAACGTTTAGAGACTTTGAATAACACGACTCAAGATTGTTAACAATGGTGCAGGGACGATTATTCTTTGTATTCCTTTAAGTCCTAAACTTCTAAATTCATCATGTTTCCTTTTAATTATTTCACTAATATATACTTTCTTCTCGAATTACATCTAAGATACCTAATCTCTGATTACTATTAATACTGTTACTACCTCTACTAATGAGATGTGTCATAGCGATTTCATTTCGCTATGCTAACGCGGCATGAATGCTTTTGACTGACTAATTACTTGATCTCTTGCACCCAGATAGTTGGATTAAGTTAAATAAATTTATTCATCAAATGGTTATGAATTGATCATGTTGATCAATGTACCAAACTTAATTAAAAATTTATATACAATAAACATAGATGAACAGTGTATTTAGACAGGTAAGTAAACAGATTAGTAGAATCATTGTTATACGGAAATGTATGCAACTTTGAAAATATCATCATTCAATGTCAAGCGTTCGTCTCAACAACAAAAAAAGAAGATATTTACTTTGCTGAACAATTTTATTATGATAAGTATAATGAACTACGTTAATATATAATATATACACAAAGTACTTGGTTTAATAGCTAACTATATATATGATTATTTTGACGAAACTTTAATATTTAAACTATCATTATTGAAACTCCCTGTAATTTTACAGTGACATCATTCGCATCAACTTCAAAATAATCTATAAGGTTAGAATTTGTAGAACACTATACGAATTACCCAGAATTAGGGAGTGTTGAAAACTAAGTGATATACATGACAACCGGTTGTAGTCTTTGCATATATAGGAAGCTACTTACCTCTCGGGTACATAACCAAGTACTTGGCTTCGAGTCACACTAAGTGTAAGGGTTAATGATATAACATGGTCGTCTAAACCGAAGTAGCTAGAGTAGGCCTTGAATCTGCGATGTAATGGTTCAATTAAACGTCTTAGTCACTAAGTCACCACTTCAGAAGTGTTTCACAATGGCATATATGGACTCATTCTTTACCCTCCTACGGATTTTAATTTTATACCATACTTTTTATCCGTCCTTCGAACCACTTTTACTACTTCTCTCTGACTACCGGTACTATTTTACTCATTTCGCTATGCCGATGTCAATTATGCCGCAGCATGGATCGATCCAAAATATCTGCTAGATATTATGTGGTTGATGTCCGGCTGATTATCTGCAAGACAGATGCAAATATTATGACACATTAGAGTTTATGTACATTCTTGGTTAGTATAAGTACCAATGTGGGGAACTAACAGTTGTTGCTAAGAGACAACTACCATGTTAACTGGTATTCATTTCCACTAATAAAAGTCTGAAAGTTTACTTATTTAAACACATAAACATTGGTACAAGAGGGCACCAAATATATATGCGCAACATAAATCATCCGATTTGTGTAAGGGCTGGGATAGTGCCCGGGTCCTCAAACCGAAGCAGGTAGTTATCCTAAGGGGTCACGCCCCGAGCCTTCGACCTAAAGGATTAATCCACAAGGCAGTGGAGCAATGTAAGGAGACGCAGTTCCATGGTAGCCGGTGATCAACAATACGTTCATACACTAATTGTTTTCTTAGGATCCTGGAGCACACAACGGCGTAGGTGTATACACTCTTTATTTTACATTAAACGGTGGGATTAAAATTACTTTATACCTTTCTTTTTACGAACCAATTTTTCCTTCCTGTATCATTTCCTTTTATGCAATCTTTTTTCATACATTACCACCAGTGAAGTAACTGCTTCTATGAATTTGGTGTTCATCTTGTTATGCTAATGAGGTAAGGTAACTTTATATATATATATATATATATATATATATATATATATATATATATACGCCTGGTCCTACATTGTAGATGATTGAATTATTGATTTGGCTGTTTGAAAAAAACTAATAGGACAGCCACGTTTCACATAAGATGTGGTTCGTATCAAATCACAAGGCGACAAATTCTTATTGTGCGCATAATGGATTTCATTTAGGTTTAATAAGTTTAAGGGAGAATAAAACATTACATTTGTATCAAAGCATCAATTGGAATAACTACTGAGTAGAAATTCCCAGTGTAAAGTGAACAAGCATTCAACTAACATTGCAAATCGAGGGTAGGTGGTAACTGCATATGTCAAAACCACCTCAGCCGATGAAGCTTCGGTTCATCATCATTCGATAAGTGAAGTGGTTGACACGCTCAATTACTTTTCTCTATAAGATCACTTCTGTGCGATGACCCATACCAATCCTACACAAACACTGGATTCAAAAAAGAGCAAAACGCATTCCAATCGTGTTTGCTTAGCTGATTAAGGCGTTTGAAAGAATGCCCCATACCGGGTACTATGAAGACCGGATCATCAATTGCTTATTCCAAGTCAATAGGTGAATTTTCTGGCGGGAGTTCTATAGCTCAGACGTTAAACAAAGAAACTTTTATCTCTAAACGAGTAACAGTGACAAAATGATATTAAGTGAAGTAGAGTTTTGTTAGCCAGAATACGAAGTATAATAGCGCTTTTGTAGACACAATTAAAATAATTGAGATTAAAGATATCGAGAAATAGACTAAGTTGAAAATAACACATTTCATCTGGACGACACTTGCATCTAGGCAACATGTATCAGAAATTGAAGGCGATAAATTAGTTGGTAATGTGCGCGAAGAACTTCATTTTATTTGCCAAGATAAACTGCATTGCAAACTTATATGGTACTACATATGACGAAATGAAAGATGTTAGGAAAAACATAAAACTATTGAGTCCAAAAACAAGGAATAGAACTGAGTACGTTGAGGGAACAATACACTTAAAAAGTATTTTAAGTTATCTTATTATTTATTTAGGCAGCTAAAAAACCATAAATATTAACATGATTTACATTGGATGATTTTTTACATTTTACCATCCTGGTAGATGTGGTTTCTCAGACCGACTTACACATGCACTAACTGCATCGTACCAAAGAAACTATGGACCAAAAGATTTTTCGTAATACGGACCAATCACTAGTTTATTTTCCTTAGTCAATGTAATTCAGTACCCAAAATATTTAGTGACCATGCAGTTGGTCTAGATTTTTCCACATTCTTTTTACTACTACTGCCAAACACGAAATTGGAAAGAAGGATAAATTATTTAGAACCGTATACTTCTCGACAGACTAAGAATATTAATAATAGTACAGAGAATCGAAGCCTAAAAGTACGACTCAAAAGGAACAAATGATATCAAGATATGAAAAATTAAGAATGATGCTTAGCTCAAGATGTTAATCGGTACAACTTCACTACCGTGACCGATTGTATGTCATGTCACTCAACTATCAGTTACAAGAATTGACTGAGCCTAACCAGTAAGTCTGCACCTCAAAATAAACTAGACTTAGTAACTTCATGAACTGACTATTAAATTAACATAAGTGGTGCTTAGGACTAATAAATAACCGTGCATCTAGTTAGAAAACTTTGAATTGTGTTATGTCTCAAGTTATTTAATTTCATAAACTAGATAGAACTATAAATGAAATACTATATCATAAATAACATTGAAGTAACATATCCATAATGTAGACTGAGTATAAAAATCGAAAATTACTAATGAACTAACATACAACTATTACATTGTTTTTACAAAGAGCTAATATTATTTTAGCCTTCCGTATACATATTGAAAGCCTAAATATTAATACCTCACAAAACTACCCATGAAGAGCCTAAGGATCTGTCGAAAGTTTGTAAAGTAGTTTGTATGGCGAGTTTAACAAGAAAAAGTATGTACTCCACTATCAAACAATTAGATAAGCAGTCTTCAAAACTAAGCGTTCACGCAGCAAAAACTAGAACTAAGTAATGAAGATCCAGTTTAAACTAAATTGGCGAACAAGAACCTATTTCTTACTAAAGTCCATGTAAATATTTTCTATTTAACACTAAAATAAGAAGCGAAATAAGAACACAGTTGAATACTGATAAGACTAAAACATTACTCTGGAGAAAACAGGACTCAAAATCTTGTAGTTAAAGGAATTGCATTTCTCTCTACATATGTGAAGTGAAAAAGTATGAGCGGCACCAGAAACTAGAAAGACTGTATGTGAAATGAATAAATATATATTACTAAACGTTAACGGTTAACTATTCTGTCATAATGATCCTTGTATGTGTAATAATGATTTCTATTGTCTCTCGAAGGCTTAAATTTTCTGTCTTCAAGATAAGGATATGGCCATTATCTATAAGAAATTAGGATAATCTACAAGTGTTTATGGTATACCATATGAAATTTCAACTTCAGGAGGGCTACTGTCTGAGAGTACATTGATCTTTACTAGCATATTAGTATTGGATGCTCGCCACCTCGGTTCACTGAGTATGCTACAAAGTTGTCTACAAAATTTTTGTTATCATATATATACTAACCTAATAGACTCTGTTTTCTGTATTAATGGATTAAAACTGAATGACATTTTAATAACTGGTTTAAAATTTAACTGTTTGAGAATGGCTTTAGAAACTCTGCTATCGTCGACAGCTAACGGAGAGCGGAAATATTTGATCGAACGTGGCAATCGCCAAGATTTCTGAAAAGACATTCTGTATCGGCCTAGCCTGACGAAACTAGATGTTGGAGGACCGGGGAAAGCAGCGTGAACAAAGAAAGCTGGAAATGAAAAACAAGGAGAAAATGAGCCGACGACTCAGTAAGCACATGGAATGCACTTACATTTATCAATGGAAACAGTAGACAGCAGTTAGCAATACCATAGGTGTAAAATTAAGACAATCCAGCATATAACACGAGGCAAAGATAATACAGATAGCTACCAGTTGGAGGTCGCGCCACGTCTCTGTTAGGATTTCTATTGGTTGATTATCAAGCGTTCAAGTTGGTGGCGATCTTCACACATCAGTAATAAGGGTGGGAGGCCAAGCAACCTATGTGAATCCTCGTAATTTGTAGTACTGTAAAGAAATAATCTACCTTTAACGCCTGCAGCTTTCAAACGGTTCAGTAGGAATGGTTGCGTATGGCTCTGTCAACAGTGCTGTTAGGATGCTAACAGATTGCTAACCGAGGCCATCTCATTGGTTAGTGCTGCTAAAAAATGTTTTGGCAAGAGTGGTCGCGACACATCATCAAGTACTCTCTCCGTTGACACGCAAATTGGCGTGAGGCAAACTAAAGTGAGTTCGAAAACAGATGACTCGCACCGACCAAAGGAGGGAGAACAGTCCCCAAAGAGTTCTGTCCGCACAAAAAACTCAATGAAAAAAAGTTCCTTCTGTCCCACGTCCTCAAAATGGTATCCAGAAAGAAACACATAGAAGCCGCAACCGCAAGGCTCGGTCAGTTTCTAAAGGAACACCAAACCTGACCTCCCAAGTCATCGAAAACCCTCCGGAATCCCACAGTATGTTTGACGCGACTGTGGTTGCTTCTCCAAGCAACGTTAACGAATGGGTACAGGTTGTGAGGAAGAAACAGAAGAACGATATAAAAAGGAACCCTTCCCCCACAAAAGTAGTCGAAAAATCGAAGGCTGATCACAGTAACAGATCAGTCATTTTTCATAGGATCAAGGAGAGCGAAAGCTCCGAACCAAAAACTCGTTTTGAGCATAACATTGTCCTGATAAAACAGCTACTTAATCAACTCATGCCTCAAAATATCTCCGGAGTCACCTTGCTAAAGGTGTATAGACTAGGTAGTTTAGCGAACTTGAAGCCTAATCAATCTAGACTGCCTAAAGTAGTATTCAAATCTTCGAATGAAAGGGACTTAATTTTACAGAATGGACATAAATTAAAGGGTTCGGGAGTTTTTATCCGAAAGGACTTGCCGTTGGCAGACCGTGTAAAAAGACAGAAAGCCGAAAAAGAACTACAAATTAGGCTAGACGCTGGCGAAAAGGACCTGAAAATTGTAAATTTTCGGGTTGTGAGGCTTCGTCAGAGAATGATGGCGAAGCCACTCTGGGTGAAACACGAAGCCACTTAAATAGGCTACGGATCTGTTACACAAATGCCCGAAGCTTGCTCAATAAGCTATCGAAACTAGGTGAACAGATTGACTCTGCAGAGCCAGACATAATCGCAGTCACAGAAACCTGGCTGACACAGTCCATAGATAATATGGAACTCGATTTTGAGGGTTTGACTTTAGTAAGGACCGACAGAATACATAAGCGTAAAGGAGGGAGGTAGCTTTATTCGTTAGGAATGCTATCCCGTTTGTCATTATTGACAGTGTATCCCATGATAGTGGGAAGTGTGAATTGGTTAGTTGCCGCTTGAAATTCAAGGGGCAAGAGCTGCTAATTGGTTTGGTCTATCACAGTCTAAGCTGTGAGGTAAATGATGTCCTGTTAAACAGGCTCAAAAATTGGTCGCGAAGTGATCGATGTCTAATCCTAGGGGACTTTAATGCACCTATGGTAGACTGGGGAAATCTTCGAACCGAATCATCAGAAAATTCCTTCGAGCAGGAACTAGTTGATGCGGTTATAACATGTTCCCTAGTGCAACATGTGAAAGAAGCGACTAGGTACTACCGGGACACTGAATCATCCTTACTAGATCTTATATTAACTCACTATGAGGATGACGTTGCGAACCTCCTTTACATACCACCCCTAGGCAAAAGTGATCATGCAGTTTTAACTTTTGACTTCCATATAACTGTCAATCACGAGCAAGCGTCAACTCAATCCAAACCTAACGTCTGGAAAGCAAGCATACCAGATATCATGCACTCGGCATCATTAGCAGATTGGACAATAGACCCAGAGTCCTCAACTGAAACGGCTTGGGATGCATTCCGAAATTTATACTTAAAAGTTACCCCACCCCACATTCCTTGGACTATACCAAGGGGGCCGAGAAACTCCCCACCATGGTTCAATAGGGAGGTCCGCATCCTTCTCCGTAAGAGAAGAAAAATGTGGGATAGATTTAGGTTACTGGGGACTGATGAGACAAAATCTCAGTACCGAAAAGCTAGGAATACCTGTGCCTCGACCCTCCGTAAGTCTAGAAAGCTGTACGAAGAAAAAATTGTTAAGGAATCCATAGAATGTCCTAAACGCCTGTATTCCTATATAAACCAAAGGACAAAAAGAAGAGGAATTATTCCTGCACTATGGGGAGACAGTGGAAGATGACTTTGGTAAGGCTCAAGTGTTCTCAAAGTACTTTAGCAATGCATATACCATAGTAGCACCCTTCCCGTCAGCGCATACAAACCCCCCCACACATACACTAGATAGCGTGACCATAAATGAACTCGATGTCTTTGATCTGCTAAGTAAGCTTAACATAGATAAATCCATGGGGCCCGATGAATTGCATCCTAGGCTACTAAAGGAATTATCTAACTTCGTTGCGAACCCTTTAAGCATATGCTTTAAGCTATCCGTTACGCAGGGTCGTTTACTAAAAGACTGGAAGAACGCCATAGTAAGTCCTGTCTTCAAAACAGGTACGAAACATAAACCTGAGAATTACCGACCCGTTAGCCTAACTAGTGTGGTTGTTAAAATCTTATAAAAGATTATTCTGAAAGAGCTGTTTAAAAACCTCGATGTAAACCGAATCCTCTAAGAGAAACAGCACGGTTTCAGAATAGGTTATTCTTGTCTCACTAACTTATTAGTCACTCGAAAAAGCTGGTGCGCTTTTAAGAACCAAAAGTTACCTGTAGACGTGGCTTACATTGATTTCAGCAAAGCTTTTGACAAGGTTCCGCACAACTGGCTGTTATATAAGCTAAAAAATGTCGGAATTGGAGGCAATCTATTGACGTGGATAGAAGACTTCCTTATTGGGCGCTAACAAAGAGTACGGGTAAACTCAAAATTATCTAGTGGAGTGCCTCAGGGTACAGTTTTGGAGCCAGTGCTATTCCTCTTGTATGTAAATGACCTTCCTCGCTTACTATTATCATCGGTCTTGCTATATGCTGACGATGTCAAGATATGGAGAACGATACGATGTAAGGGTGATAGCTTAGAACTCCAAAATAACCTAAAGAAATTATCCAAATGGTCTCATACATGGCAACTGCCGATAAATACTTCCAAGTGTGTTGTGATGCATATCGGTCATCGAGGTTCAGATACATACACGATGAATAACACTGAGCTACCTGTTGTCCAGACACATAATGACTTAGGAGTCATCGTTAGCCAAGATCTGAAGACTACTGCACACTGCCGAGCAATAGCCGCCAAAGCTTTTAGAACTTTATGGTCAATACGTAGGGCTTTTACTCATGTCGACGCTAAAACGTTTGTGACTTTGTGTACAGTGTTCGTACGTCCTAAACTTGAGTACTGCATACAAGCGGCTAGCCCCTGCTTAAAAAAAGACAGTGAGCTTTTGGAAAAGGTCCAGAGAACAGCAACTAAGCTGAATCCCGTAATAGCGAAGCTTCCGTATGATGCTCGACTGGCCAAGCCAAAACTATTCCTTTTGTCATATCGTAGAACTAAAGGCGACTTGATTACAGTTTTCAAATTGCTTAGTGATAAATTCGCACCTGATATGCCCTCATTTTTCCTGTCTTCCAAATCAGAGAATTTACGAGGACACTTCAAAAAAGTTCACAAGTCCAGAACAAATTACTTGTCAGCTGATTATCGACTTTCCCACCGAATCATCAACGAGTGGAATTCATTACCTCAACACGTGGTTGAAGCTCCATCCGTAGATTCTTTCAAAAGAAAGTTGGATCAACTGAGAGAATACAATTGCCAGGACTAACACAGGCCATCAAGCCTCCTGTCCTTTCCAAACTGAAACTGAAACTGATATCAACTGATCGTGTTGGTATTACTTATTCTGGTAGAAAATTCTATTAATCAAATACATGATGAGAGAAACATTGGAATATCCTCTCACATAATCAGTCCTAGATGGTAGAAAAGAGTGAAACATTGTTACCAAATCATAGCTCACTATAACTCCGCCTGTAGCTCTTCTAGAGTTACTGCCGGTCCCAAGCACGGGTAAAAGAGGAGGGTTGGGCATGGAGATAGCGACCCCATCCCGTAGAAAAATAACTCGCTAAAAAAACGCTGACCAGAAAAAATGATTCAAACCATTTAAACTCTGCCCTGGGAGTTAGAAGGTCTTCATTTAGGAGAAATATGACGCCTCGTAGTAAAAGCCGAGTTTCTTCGGAAGCCACACCTTCTAACAACCAGAGCAACAATTTTTATAGGTAAATGGAACGTCTGGAAAATGTGGGAGACCGGAAAGACCAGTCAAATAGCAACGGAAATGAGAAGATACAACTTGGCAGTACTCGGAATCAGCGAAACACATTGGACACAAGCTGGACAACAAAGGCCAATACGGGAGAGATTCTGTTATACTCCGGTCACGAAGAGGAAAATGCTCCACACACTCAGGGAGTTGCTCTAATGTTGTCCAAAGTAGAACGGAATGCACTTGTAGGATGGAAATCTCACGGATCCAGAATCATCAAAGCATCATTCAAAACAAAGAAGGAGAGGATCACAATGAATATTATCCAATGTTATGCACCAACCAATGATAGCAACGACGACGTTAAAGATCAATTCTATAAGAGGCTGTTGTGGCATTGGGCCCCTAACACGAGACAATACGGAAAGTAGACATTCAACATTTAACTCTGGGAAATACCCAACAATGGAAAATGCGGGGATAATGAATTGAATGAATTGTAGTTGGTCGGATGGCATGGCTCGGCCTTGCAGGCGTGGTCCATGTTGAATGTTGCCTCATATCTTTTATTCATATTAAATCTATTGTTCTATCTCTGGCCTAAGCTTGTTCTCTATCATGTATTGGTAATTGTTACGATGCTGTGAGGTGATGTAGATAATAATGTGACTTCCACGTAAGATCTTATAGATTAGGCAGTTACATCATGACAAATCTACAATTTAAGGATTAGGTCTATTATTAGAGCAGTACTAATATCATAGTGGACCATAATTCTACAAGGCCGCAATCAATCATAGAGAAGTCCCCAGGAAAGGACCTTACCATTGTGATGGGGAATCTAAACGCCAAAGTCGGAATAGACAACACTGGATATGAAGATATCATGGGAAGACATGGACTAGAAGAGAGAAACGAAAATGGGGAGAGATTTGCGAATCTATGTGCATTCATCAAATTGATCATAGGCGGCACAATATTTCCTCACAAACGTATACACAAAGCCATATGGATCTCACCGGACCACACCACAGAGAACCAGATAGATCATATTTGCATCAATGAAAAGTTCCGCAAGGCAATGGAAGATGTGAGAACCAGGAGGGGAGCTGACATAGCTTCAGATCACCACCTAGTTGTGGCCAATTTAAAACTGAAACTAAAGAAGAGCTGGACAGCTGGACAAACAGAGCTGCAAAGGTTCAATACAGCCTCTTTTCGAGATATTAGCAAACTCAATGAATTCAAGATAACTCTCAACAACAGGTTCCAAGCCTTACAGGATCTACTGAGGGAAGAAGAAACTGCTATGGAGGACAACTGGAAAGATATCAAAAAGCATTAACTTCAACGTGTCAAGAGGTTCTGGGCTTCAAGAAGCGTCATCACAAGGAATGGATCTCTATGGAAAAACTGGACAAGGTCAAAAAAGGAAGAACCAGAGAACAGCAATTAACAACAGCCGAACACGAACAGAGGAAGTCCAAGCACAATCTGAGTACATAGAGACAAACAAGCGAGTGAAGAAGAGCATTAGAGCTGAAAAGCAGAAATATGTGGAAGAACTAGCAACGACGGCGGAGAAAGATGCAAGAAAAGGAAATATGAAACAGCTTTACGATACAACGAATAAGCTAGCAGGGAAATATGGTAAACCAAAGAGACCGGTCAAAGACAAAGAAGGAAGACCAATCATTGAAACTCACCAACAGCGGAACAGATGGGTAGAGTTCTCCGAGGAACTCCTGGATATCGACGATGTATTACTAGTTATCAGTCCACGCGTTGGACATACTGACCACCTACATCAACCATTTCAAAAATTTTGTAGATTATGTATAGTTCTTAATCCATTTCAATGCATTTTTATAGTCGAAACCTTAGACTTTTAGGTCACTTGACCGACAAACTTGGAATCGAAAACTTTGACCGAAAAATTGTAGCCATGAAAACTTTTCCAGAGCTAATAATAATAATATATTTCTACATTCATTAAATAAACTTCGGTGTTTCTAGAGGATGATCAACTTTTATCGTCAATTAGTTCAATACTGTTCAGCCCTTCCTCAAACTTTAATGGAGGCGTTAAAAAGTGAAGCCAGGAGATCTATATGTCTTTTCTACAGTTAGACTAACCATTATTTCCACGACCACTTTGACTTACTTAAATTCTGACCCGGAGACAACACTAATTTTGTGTACAGATGAGTTTCAGGTAGCAGTGGGTACAGTAATAAAACCGCGAGTAAATAACGAAACGAAGCCATTTTTTTCAAAGAGACAAGAACCAAATCAAACGCGATAAGGCAATTTTGATAAAGAATTATTAGCCATTTACTTAACAGTTAAACATTTTAAACATTTACTTCAAGATGGGAGCCTCGTTAGGCTCACTAATCTCTACCTTTGATCAGATCTTTGACGCCAAAAGAGATCATTGTCTATCTAGAGAGATGCGACAATCAGATCAAATCTCATTAATTTCGACCAATATACAGTTTGTAAAAAGCCAATCGAATGTTGAGGCAGACATTTTATCACGTCTCAACGTGGGTGCACTTTGCTCCGTTCGGCTGATTTATATTAAGCATTACACGTTTACAGGCCGATGATTATGATTTCGCTGCATGCAAATAAAATTGAAGTCTAATGTTAGATGGTGCTTAAAAACTACATTCCAAATCCACTATAATTTGTGACACTTCGACTTGCATTTACAAACCATTTGTGCTGGTAGTGTGCAGGAAGAAACCTTTTGATTGCTTTCATTCATTACTTCTTGCAGGAACTCATGCTGCTCTGAGACTGATCGCAGAAAGACTTGTCTAGACAAAAATGAGTCCAACCATAAAGCGATGCACCAGAATTGTTAATATTTCCAGCGTAGCAGTATCCACAGACACATAATTACAACATTGTTCAGAGTTTATATCCTATTGGAAAACACTAGTTCTATAAGTACCATTTTACAAGCTTATCTGGCAGTTATAAATTATGAACTGTGGGTAAGGCATCGATGCGGTGTTTTAATTGACCATAGTATAAAGTAAAGGTTGCCCATCAGAGTATGGGCACTAAAAGGGGTATAATGCAGGATAGATGTTTACCGAAGTAGGCAGCAAAAAGTTTTGCTGTCATGTCCACAAAGAGATGAATTTATTAATTCAAGTGTATCTTATACAGTTGATTCTAACCGAGTTTCACAATTTCAATAAATTCACATTCATTATGGGTATCCAGAATACCATCCAGCAGCAAATGGGCTGGTTCAAGAATTCCACGAACAACTATTAGGCTCGCTGATGGCGCAGCCCAATGTAGCCAGATTGAGTATATTCCTACCTTTGAATTTATTGGACATACACTCAACAATCAAGGAAGATTTCCGATGCGTATCTTCAGTGCTCATTTATGAGAGTAATTTAATATTACCTGGTCAACCGATAAGCAATAAAAGTGCATTTGTATGTACAGACTCGCTTCCTTTTGCTAGAATCTAACGAGTCATATAAATGTTAGACCGATTGCACCTCAACTGGTTGTCTTAAAAGAGCAAACTAGCAAGCATCTAAACATTTGTAAACTTATGTTTGACATTATTGACTCCATAAGACGTCCTTTACAACACCATTATAAAGAACCTTATGAAGTACTGGGGAAGCAAGCAAAATATTTCACAACCAAAATGAATTGAGAAAAGAGATAGTTTGAATTAGTAATATAAATATTACCTGAAGTATACTTATTTGGAAAGCCCTACTGGCTGAAATTATAAACTGGGAGCTAAAATCAGGGAATTTACACGGTTAGGTTTGTTATTTTTCCTTCAAAATATACTTTGCCTTAAATAACAATACTGATTTCGCTAAAGTCCAGTGCTTTTGTATTATTTCTTTTGGATTCGCTATTCATAGTTTTAGTATGGTTCTCAATTCTTATTATTGTTCAGTAGACGGCTTTGTGAGTTATGTGTGGATTTGTGTATCTTATAATCTGAGTAACTGCACTAGTTCCAGGGTTATATGGTTACTGGAATCAGCAGCTGTCATATATCACACAGGAGATTGGTTGATTGCAATATGAAAATATAAAAATTCGAATGTAGAAGAGCTAACAGTTTACCGTTTGAAAAGGTAAATAAGTTAATAATTTAATAATTATTCCAAACAGTTTAAAGAAACTCAAGAATAAGAGGGAGATGAAGATGATAAGAAAAAAGACAAAAACATGCTAATTGCATGCAGCAATGATAACTTTAAATAAGTTGCGAGACGCCCATCAAGAAAAGCTAATTTAGACGGAAGATCATAATCCGTAAGTGTGTACGTGTTTGTAAAGCTTCTTCTTAAAATTAGCTACTATGGCAGTTGTGTCAATTCAACTAGACGAACATTCCAAATAAGGCAAACCCGTGATGGGAAAGCTTAATAGGATGCCTGGGTTTTGCTCTTCGACGTTAATAGTTTAGGCTGATCTTGACCAATGCATACATAGTCCAAGTAGGGTGAAAGCACAATAACTGTGTGCAACAAACGTTTTGCTAAAAAGAGAAAGAGGAAGGTTGAGGAGCAGCAAGACAAATGACATAAATATTGAACAACTTTGATAGTTCGAAGTAGATCAAATAAGAGATAATCAGAAAGTAGATTACAAACCATCTACTATCAACTGAATAAACAATTGTTAAAGAAATTGAGGATGGATAACGGAAATATAACGAGGTGTATGGTGAAGTGTTCATGTAATGAGTAGATGAAGAAAACGATAAAAAATATTAGGGAATGCATGTTTTAAAACCCACTCTCTGACTGTGATGACGGACCATGATCAAACTCGAGGAAGCTATAAGAGGCTCAGAAGGAGCCGAAGATATTTTATCCAATCACCTTTAGGAAGAATATTCTAGAATTCCTACGTGTAGCTTCCCGATTGGACAAGGCTAATAACCCCCTGTATGCGGATTGGAGGACTATAATGATGATTTTTGTTCTTACTAAAAACTATAAGTACCTGACAATTTGTACCCACAATTGACACTGTTTGTAATAACATTCCTTTCACTAGTCTTCTGTCTTCTCCTTGCGACTTGGAAGGGTTTGGGCTTTCTTGTGTTCAGTTGTACGCGTTACATCAAGTAATCAACTTTCGAGATATAACACTGACTCCATATGACTAAATGATACTGATGTTATTCAGGATTATACCCTACTTACCTCGTATATAGTGACTCCACCTGTGGCTCTTTTATGATTACTGCCGACTCCAAGTCCGGGTAAGGGAGGGGTGTTAGATATAGGGACAGCAACCCTATCTCATAGAAACACAACCTTTCTAAAACAAGACCCTAAGAAGGATGAACAATTTACATCATTTAAACTCCGCCCTGGGAGTTGAGCGATTCTCATTCATAGGAGTCTGATGCCTTATGACGAAAGCCGAGATTTTTTCGGACGCCACGTTACCGATGCCCCTTCTAACAACCAGGGCAACAGTAATATGGATAATATTGAATGTTCGGGAAATGTGGGAGACTGGGAGGACCAATGAAATAGCTATGGAAACATAGAGATGCAATTTGGTAATGCTCGAAATAAGTGAAACCCATTGGATCAAGCTAGACGGAAAAGATTGGCTTCAGGAGAAATTTTTGTGGCCCAGGTTCTGATTACAAGTAGATTGTATGAATGATTGTTGTCGAAATACACACTCTGGCCATTCTCGTATATTAATATAAACTCAATCGTCGTTATTGAATAACGGAATTAAAATAAACCAAATACGAGAGTAGATTTCGGATATGAATATTTTACGCACTCATTATTGATTTGAACAGACAATTAAGAGGACGAAACAAAAAGAGAAGAGCGAAGAGGATTGAAGAAGGCAAGTGAACCAATTTAATTTAATCAAGCGTCAGTCAATATTTATGGTCATGTAGAATGATGGTCAAATTTGACATTAATACTGCTCTAATAATAGACTCAATCATTAGATTGTAGATTTGTCATGATATAACTGCCTAATTTATAAGATCTTAGGTGAAAGTCACATCACTGTCCACACCAATTCATCGTATCGCAACAATTACCAATATATGATTGAGAACACATTCAGGCTGGAGATAGAACAATGCATTTAATATGAACAAGAGATATATGACAACATTCAAGAGTGACTCCGCCTGCATGGCCGTGCCATGCCATCCGATCAATTCGAATTAACTCATTCTTCCTGCCTTCTCCATCATTAGAGTTTTCCTCCGCGTTAAATGTCGAATATTTATTTTCCTAGTTGTCTCGTGTCTAGCCTTGAGGATTGTGTAGTTAAGGCCCAATGCCAGTGCAGTCACATAAAAATAAGCAGCAGATATATGCACATCTACTCACATAAAAACAGGGTTGACAATTGAATAATTAACAAGGTTAAAACGTGACTAAGGAAGAATGGATAAATTGGCCTGTTCAGAAGCTAGAATAGGTTATGTGGGCTTAACATAGTAACCGACACTACAACATACTTCTGTACTCTGGCCATCACGAGGAAAATGATGCACACACTCAAGAAGTTGCTCTGACGTTGTCCAAATAAGCACGAAATGCCCTTATAGGATGGGAATCTCACTGATCCAAGATAATCTAAACATCCTTCAAAATAAAGAAGGAAGAAATCACGATAAAAGTTATCCACACCAATGAATACGATAAAGACAATTATATGAGAGGCTACAACCGATCATAGCAGAGTGCCTTGGAATTGACCTGGCTATCCTGGTGAGTGAACTATACTCCAAGGCGAGAATGGACAACGTCGGATATAAAGATGGTATGTGACGACAGGTAATGGTACAGAGAAGCGGAGTTATGGAGAGATTTACTAACCTATTTGCACCCAACAACTTGATTATAGTTGGCTGGACGCCTGAAGGTATGAGCATTTACATTTTTCTAAGGCATGATTGGAAAGTGATTAGTAGCGGGTGGGTTAAAGATGTGTTCAAGGTAGTTAGTAAATCAAAACCTGTGTTTGAAACAAGTGTGAGAGTATTGTGGGCATTAGTGAAGCTGAAAAATGCAAGAGAATGAAGAGACAGGAAAATTGTAGCAGATATGTGTTACGTAAGTATATGTTTAAATGCAAAACTAAAAAAAAACTGTGCACAATGGATAAATTTTTACATACAGATTTCATGGAAAGATGAAAAAAATTAGGTAGTGTATATGGTACATATATAAAGTGAAAGCCTGCATTAGTTAAGATTTAGTTGTGCAGCGATATGTAGTTTTAAAGAAGATTAATACCATCTAGAGTTATTAAGATGCTTTGTGACCAAAACATGCGAAACGGTTATTTAGGTGAAACTACTGAACAAGACCTATGATAAGCTCACCGAATCGATCAAGCAATTTCCGACATTGAATGAGTTATAGCATCAGAATAAAATTTAAGGGGTTGTTGATAAAATAGAAGGTGCAGATAACGGGGCCATTTTGTAAAAGGCTGATGTGGAAGGCTTATTATCTAACTTTAAGTAACATCACGTACGGTAATAAGATGAAGTATCTATTCAAGACTCAGAATGAGATAGCTTGTGTACATGCAACACGTTTTCCCACAGTAAATCAATTTAAGAGGAATAAATACGCGTGATTTCGATTAAAGCTTGACGGTAATGCTAGAATATATGACTACTTCATGTGAAGGTAACAAGAAAGTGATACTAAGCATGGAAAACGTCGTTCAAAATAATCTAATGTAATTAAAGAACTCACTTGCGTCACTCTCGCTTAAAAGTAATGAAGACTTGAAATAGCGGTTCAAACTTGAATTGCATACAAGATATTTTTCATTTAATACTTGGTTTAGCACAGAGTTGTTGACTGAATTTGTATAGGTTGAAAAATAATCCAAGTCAGATGCGTAGCATAACCTGAGGAACAATCTAAACGAAATCTAGGGTTAAAGGAAATTTATAGTTCAAACGCCGTAAATTTCTGGTATGCGTATCTTTTGTTTGATCATTGAACGCAGCAATAAAAAAGTAGGCGGACAGGGGTCAAGTAAACAAAACATCCCGAAGAGCATTTTCTGAAGGAAAGTAGTGTATAGCGATGAAATAGGAGGATAAAATTATAATCGATATTTGGTTTTGTCTTGCTTACACAAGTAGATAAGATACGAACAGATGTGCGTTCGTGCTGTATTGTAGCTATACTAACTAGTAGTTGTTATTTTAACAGACATATTGCACATGAGCGTTTACGTGCTTGTTAAAAATCCACATTAGCCAATTATTATCGTAGTTGAATGGATGGTTTCATCGAATGAACTAACTAGTTAAGTTTAAATACTAATTGAAATTGATATGAAGCAGCGAATGTTCATAATAACCGATGAACTTCAGTGGCGATATAAATGAAGAAGTATAAGTATAGAATTCAAGAATAGAGATTATAATAATAGGTTGTGTTATGCGAAGTTTTGCTCACCAGTGTAGATGACTAACGTAGATGATCTATGTCAAAAGATCGAGGACCTACTCGAGTTAAGCGAGGATGGTATGACGTACCAGCTAACGTCGAATTTACACTCCACGGTTAGTACCTAACGTGGATTACCCTTTCGTGATACCCAGGTGCTGTGGCTGATTTGATCACCGTGCAACACAAATGACGTTATTAAAAAAATATTTCAGTAAGTGTGGATACGAGAAACAGAATACGAACTCCATTGTATGGGCCAGTGCATGACGTGCAATTAACTGATGTGCGTTAGTTGTCTTCGACGATCAGTGAACTGCTCGAAATTCAGTGTTGTGAAGAAATCAAGCTGGGTTTCATCAGAAGTACAGCAATAAAGAAGTTCCAATAATGTTAGCACAATATTCGCTATGTTTAAACGAGTTCTGTAGAATTTAGAATACCGAGTTTACTTTAAGGAAGGAAAAAAGGGAAAGACGGGACATTTAAAGGAAAGAGACACGAAATATGTAAATAGTTTAAAATCATGTTTGTGAAAAGAGACTAATGATAAACGATGATGTAGGTATTGTTGATTGAGTAAAAGTGAATAAAAAAGTAAATCCTCAATGCAGTAAAATGTGCCAGAAGAATGTGTTTGTGCAGTAATAGTTTAGAATAATACTGTGGAAGTCTCAATTAATTGCAGGGGATAATCAAACAACAATTTGTATGTATTATATATACGTGCTGAAAACAAAGTAAATCTGAAAAGTTAATTTAATTAAGTGTAACACATGAAAATGTTTTTATAATTATAAATTCTGGGTGTGTAGGGATTAAGTTTGTTTAGGAGGAAAAGTGTAGGTTGTAAAAACAGTATACCTGATGTGTCAGAGGATCAATCATGGTATTTAGTAGCTTGATGTATTCGCTTGTGGTGACGGGATCACCATTTTAGTGGCCCGTGATCTGACTCCAATTTGGTCGTTGTGGAATTAAATATGCGCCCATCCTCGTATATAATCATTGACTTAAATCGCGTTAGTTAATAGCGGAATTAAATAAGTCAAATAACGAGAATGGAGTTTTGAATGCATATATTTCGTATAATTGTTGATTAGACAAACGAACGGAGGAACGACGCGAAGAGAAGAAAGCGAAGCAAAATTGACGAGCGGTGGAGATGGCTGGTAAGCCAACTCTCCCTTTAACAAAGAGTTAATGAATATCTATAAGCCCACAAAAATAAATTACAGACATGTGATGAGTAACGGGATAAGAAGTGTGCATACGCCTACACGCTCATACAAACACAGTCAAGACATTGATAAGCGAATAATTAACAAGGTCAGAATGTGACTCAAATAGAATGAATAGAATGAGCTGTCCGAAAGTTAGAATAATGAGGTATTTGGGCTTAACATAATGACAGACACTACATAGCCCCCTTGTAGAAAATAGCACATTTAAAAAATGTCTGTTTTCGAAAATAACACTGAAGTGATGTGTGGCTAACGTTAACATTAAGTAGCGAAAAAAAATTGTACAACACCCGACAAAGTATAGTGTCACATGAGGGGTGAGTGTTTTATATGAAAGTGTCATAGTTATGTAAAAGAATACATGAATATCGTAAAGTCGCGGACAATATGGAAACATTAGCATGCGATTGTGGGTATGACGGTGAAATAAATTGTGAAAATAATTAGATTAGAATATGACAGAAATTGAACTGTGATGCTGACAGAATAGTGAAATATGAAAATGTTCTGATGATCCGCAGTAGAGTAAATAGCATCGATTAGCGATGAGTGGATTCGAATTTAAATATGTAGAGTTCCTATTCGTCGGATAATAATAGTCATGTCATGAAATGATAATTGCATCGACGGGTGATATTCGTTGCTGTACTGCAATTGATAATAATCATTAAATGCAAGGTCAGCGTACGTTGTCGTTTGCGTTATGATAAATGCATCGAGTTATCGTTAAATATGTATCAGTAGAATGACCAGAGGAACAGAATAATGACTGAGTAGACGAGGTATGTAGAGTCGTATTCCTTTTTGGTCGTGAAGCCTCGACTGCTTTGTGTTGTTTGAGTGAGATGCGCTCGACCTCGTTTGTTACAAAACCGTATTTAAGGCATGATAAAAATACTAATGTTATATCTAGAAATGGTTGATTTACTTGATATAACGCGTACAACTGAACACACGAACGCCCAAACCCTTCCAAGTCGCAAAGAGAAGACAGAAGACTAGTGAAAGGAATGTTATTCCAAACAGTGTCAATTATGGGTACAAATTGTCAGGTATTTATAGTTTTAGTAAGAACAAAAATCATCATTATAGTCCTCCAATCCGCATACAGGGGGTTATTAGCCTTGTCCAATCGGGAAGCTACACGTAGGGATTCTAGAATATTCTTGCTAACGGTGATTGACTGGAATATCTTCGGCTCCTTCTGAGCCTCTTATAGCTTCCTCGAGTTTACCCGTGGTCCGTCGTCACAACTAATAAATATGATTAGCGATGGCGGCGTACGAAACTGACTTGGATGAGAGGAACAAGAGTGTATCTTTGAGAGACCAGCTCTAAACTCTATGTTCTGGTATACAATGCGATGGGAATAGAATAGTAATTGCAGTACTCGAATAATGCTTCGGAGTAATGGATGATGCGGCATGTGATTATACATGTGGACGAATAGATAAGATGAATGTAATCTTTACCAATCAGCTAGTAGTTAAAAGCATCCACAGACATAATAAGAAGTGATTTCGAAATGAAAAATGTATGTTATGATAACATAAAATATGACCTCGACTAAGTGAATGAATGTGATAATAGACCATAAATGACATGGAAAAATTGGAACGAACTCACTTAAAGTAGGTGATTTTACGTTGTTGAATAATAAAAACATAATCCAGTGAGTTTCGAATGTCATAACGTCAAGTGGAGTGTTCATAAAATGATAATTTGTTCGGTGAGTGATATGACTGCGTAAATGTCATAATTTAATGTCAGCACGAACAAAAATAATAATTCCACATTCGTTCATAATATAATAACGTTATAATAAGCATATGATAATAATTTGAATCATAATGGAACATTCCGACAAATGGATCAATGAGAAATGTTGACATGAGGACAAAGTATCGATAAGATAATACGATTTGTGCATGTCCATGTCGTGCTGCACAGGCCTTGCTGAGTGCGCCGGATTAGAGATTGTGCTCGCTTCGCTGAATTTGTTCGTCGAAAGTATCATGTGCAGAAATTTCATCGACGTAGCTTGCTGCGTTGCGTTCGTCGTTGTCAGCTCAAAACTTTCGTGGGTGGCCATTGTCGCTGGGTTGCGTTAAGTTCGTCGTCGTCGGGCTTACCATTTTAGTAGCCTGATGTGTTCGCTTGTGGTGACGGGATCACCATTTTAGTGGCCCGTGATCTGACTCCAATTTGGTCGTTGTGGAATTAAATATGCGCCCATCCTCGTATATAATCATTGACTTAAATCGCGTTAGTTAATAACGGAATTAAATAAGTCAAATAACGAGAATGGAGTTTTGAATGCATATATTTCGTATAATTGTTGATTAGACAAACGAACGGAGGAACGACGCGAAGAGAAGAAAGCGAAGCAAAATTGACGAGCGGTGGAGATGGCTGGTAAGCCAACTCTCCCTTTAACAAAGAGTTAATGAATATCTATAAGCCCACAAAAATAAATTACAGACATGTGATGAGTAACGGGATAAGAAGTGTGCATACGCCTACACGCTCATACAAACACAGTCAAGACATTGATAAGCGAATAATTAACAAGGTCAGAATGTGACTCAAATAGAATGAATAGAATGAGCTGTCCGAAAGTTAGAATAATGAGGTATTTGGGCTTAACATAATGACAGACACTACATAGCCCCCTTGTAGAAAATAGCACATTTAAAAAATGTCTGTTTTCGAAAATAACACTGAAGTGATGTGTGGCTAACGTTAACATTAAGTAGCGAAAAAAAATTGTACAACACCCGACAAAGTATAGTGTCACATGAGGGGTGAGTGTTTTATATGAAAGTGTCATAGTTATGTAAAAGAATACATGAATATCGTAAAGTCGCGGACAATATGGAAACATTAGCATGCGATTGTGGGTATGACGGTGAAATAAATTGTGAAAATAATTAGATTAGAATATGACAGAAATTGAACTGTGATGCTGACAGAATAGTGAAATATGAAAATGTTCTGATGATCCGCAGTAGAGTAAATAGCATCGATTAGCGATGAGTGGATTCGAATTTAAATATGTAGAGTTCCTATTCGTCGGATAATAATAGTCATGTCATGAAATGATAATTGCATCGACGGGTGATATTCGTTGCTGTACTGCAATTGATAATAATCATTAAATGCAAGGTCAGCGTACGTTGTCGTTTGCGTTATGATAAATGCATCGAGTTATCGTTAAATATGTATCAGTAGAATGACCAGAGGAACAGAATAATGACTGAGTAGACGAGGTATGTAGAGTCGTATTCCTTTTTGGTCGTGAAGCCTCGACTGCTTTGTGTTGTTTGAGTGAGATGCGCTCGACCTCGTTTGTTACAAAACCGTATTTAAGGCATGATAAAAATACTAATGTTATATCTAGAAATGGTTGATTTACTTGATATAACGCGTACAACTGAACACACGAACGCCCAAACCCTTCCAAGTCGCAAAGAGAAGACAGAAGACTAGTGAAAGGAATGTTATTCCAAACAGTGTCAATTATGGGTACAAATTGTCAGGTATTTATAGTTTTAGTAAGAACAAAAATCATCATTATAGTCCTCCAATCCGCATACAGGGGGTTATTAGCCTTGTCCAATCGGGAAGCTACACGTAGGGATTCTAGAATATTCTTGCTAACGGTGATTGACTGGAATATCTTCGGCTCCTTCTGAGCCTCTTATAGCTTCCTCGAGTTTACCCGTGGTCCGTCGTCACAACTAATAAATATGATTAGCGATGGCGGCGTACGAAACTGACTTGGATGAGAGGAACAAGAGTGTATCTTTGAGAGACCAGCTCTAAACTCTATGTTCTGGTATACAATGCGATGGGAATAGAATAGTAATTGCAGTACTCGAATAATGCTTCGGAGTAATGGATGATGCGGCATGTGATTATACATGTGGACGAATAGATAAGATGAATGTAATCTTTACCAATCAGCTAGTAGTTAAAAGCATCCACAGACATAATAAGAAGTGATTTCGAAATGAAAAATGTATGTTATGATAACATAAAATATGACCTCGACTAAGTGAATGAATGTGATAATAGACCATAAATGACATGGAAAAATTGGAACGAACTCACTTAAAGTAGGTGATTTTACGTTGTTGAATAATAAAAACATAATCCAGTGAGTTTCGAATGTCATAACGTCAAGTGGAGTGTTCATAAAATGATAATTTGTTCGGTGAGTGATATGACTGCGTAAATGTCATAATTTAATGTCAGCACGAACAAAAATAATAATTCCACATTCGTTCATAATATAATAACGTTATAATAAGCATATGATAATAATTTGAATCATAATGGAACATTCCGACAAATGGATCAATGAGAAATGTTGACATGAGGACAAAGTATCGATAAGATAATACGATTTGTGCATGTCCATGTCGTGCTGCACAGGCCTTGCTGAGTGCGTCGGATTAGAGATTGTGCTCGCTTCGCTGAATTTGTTCGTCGAAAGTATCATGTGCAGAAATTTCATCGACGTAGCTTGCTGCGTTGCGTTCGTCGTTGTCAGCTCAAAACTTTCGTGGGTGGCCATTGTCGCTGGGTTGCGTTAAGTTCGTCGTCGTCGGGCTTACCATTTTAGTAGCCTGATGTGTTCGCTTGTGGTGACGGGATCACCATTTTAGTGGCCCGTGATCTGACTCCAATTTGGTCGTTGTGGAATTAAATATGCGCCCATCCTCGTATATAATCATTGACTTAAATCGCGTTAGTTAATAACGGAATTAAATAAGTCAAATAACGAGAATGGAGTTTTGAATGCATATATTTCGTATAATTGTTGATTAGACAAACGAACGGAGGAACGACGCGAAGAGAAGAAAGCGAAGCAAAATTGACGAGCGGTGGAGATGGCTGGTAAGCCAACTCTCCCTTTAACAAAGAGTTAATGAATATCTATAAGCCCACAAAAATAAATTACAGACATGTGATGAGTAACGGGATAAGAAGTGTGCATACGCCTACACGCTCATACAAACACAGTCAAGACATTGATAAGCGAATAATTAACAAGGTCAGAATGTGACTCAAATAGAATGAATAGAATGAGCTGTCCGAAAGTTAGAATAATGAGGTATTTGGGCTTAACATAATGACAGACACTACATAGCCCCCTTGTAGAAAATAGCACATTTAAAAAATGTCTGTTTTCGAAAATAACACTGAAGTGATGTGTGGCTAACGTTAACATTAAGTAGCGAAAAAAAATTGTACAACACCCGACAAAGTATAGTGTCACATGAGGGGTGAGTGTTTTATATGAAAGTGTCATAGTTATGTAAAAGAATACATGAATATCGTAAAGTCGCGGACAATATGGAAACATTAGCATGCGATTGTGGGTATGACGGTGAAATAAATTGTGAAAATAATTAGATTAGAATATGACAGAAATTGAACTGTGATGCTGACAGAATAGTGAAATATGAAAATGTTCTGATGATCCGCAGTAGAGTAAATAGCATCGATTAGCGATGAGTGGATTCGAATTTAAATATGTAGAGTTCCTATTCGTCGGATAATAATAGTCATGTCATGAAATGATAATTGCATCGACGGGTGATATTCGTTGCTGTACTGCAATTGATAATAATCATTAAATGCAAGGTCAGCGTACGTTGTCGTTTGCGTTATGATAAATGCATCGAGTTATCGTTAAATATGTATCAGTAGAATGACCAGAGGAACAGAATAATGACTGAGTAGACGAGGTATGTAGAGTCGTATTCCTTTTTGGTCGTGAAGCCTCGACTGCTTTGTGTTGTTTGAGTGAGATGCGCTCGACCTCGTTTGTTACAAAACCGTATTTAAGGCATGATAAAAATACTAATGTTATATCTAGAAATGGTTGATTTACTTGATATAACGCGTACAACTGAACACACGAACGCCCAAACCCTTCCAAGTCGCAAAGAGAAGACAGAAGACTAGTGAAAGGAATGTTATTCCAAACAGTGTCAATTATGGGTACAAATTGTCAGGTATTTATAGTTTTAGTAAGAACAAAAATCATCATTATAGTCCTCCGATCCGCATACAGGGGGTTATTAGCCTTGTCCAATCGGGAAGCTACACGTAGGGATTCTAGAATATTCTTGCTAACGGTGATTGACTGGAATATCTTCGGCTCCTTCTGAGCCTCTTATAGCTTCCTCGAGTTTACCCGTGGTCCGTCGTCACACCTCCCTCCTTTAAAGTCCGTTGTGTAAGACTTCTTTCTCGGATCTATCTGGAACTTTGTGGTCGCATTCCTCTTACGGTCCATCACTCTCGGGGGTTGTACAACTTTTCCCTTGTGTCGTTTGCCTCTTCTATGTTTGCGCTCATGATGGCTTTTCTGAGGTGAATCCACGAGCAATTGAAATGGGAGCCGGCTTCCTGGGACCATTGTACTGCTGTATCTTTGCATTTGATTTATGTGTCTTATGCATTTTCCGACACCCTTCCGGACTAGGTACAGTACATTTCCGATTCGACGTTCTATGACACCTGGTTCCCATCTCCTATTACCTTGTTAGGCTTTGACAAGTACCCTTTCACCCACCTGGAAGCTACGAGTGATCTTACGATACTCATTCATCGGTTTTATTGTCTTTCTAGGTGGCAACATACTGTTGAAGACTGTCCGAATTTTTCTCCCGAACATACACTCAGCTGGTGACTTTCCTTCTGGTACTGCCGGATTGGGGGTAACTCTGTAAGACATTAGGAACTTACTGATCACTTGTTCTGGGATACCCTCACCTCTCCCCTTTACCAGAGCTCTTTTTATCGTATCCACGAATCTTTCTGCTTGGCCATTCGACTGAGGATGGTACGGAGGAGATTGTAGATGCGATATGCCATTTTCACTGCAAAAGCGTTTGAAAGCTGATGACATAAACTGAGTGCCATTATCGGTCACTAAAATCTCTGGAACCCCAAAACAAGCAAACAATCCTGACAATCTTCTTATTGTACTGTCTGATGTCGTTTTCGGCATATCATATACTTCTGGCCATTTTGTAAAAGCGTCGACAACAACTAAGTAATTTCTGCCTTGTATTGGTCCGGCGAAATCGGCGTGTATTCTTTGCCAAGGCCCGTCCGGTTTTGGCTATGGTTGTGGTTCAGCTTTTGTTAGATTCTTCGTAGCCTCTAGACAGGACCAACAACTGCGACATTTTTGTTCTATATCACGGTCCATTGTCGGCCAGTATGCATAGCTGCGAGCTAGTGATTTCATTTTACTTATCACCGGGTGCCCGCAGTGAAATTGCTTAATGACTTGGTACCGAAGGCTTCTAGGGATAACGATACGGTGGCCAAACATGATGCACGAGTCGACAACTGTTAGGGAATCTCGTCGACGAAAATATTGTAAGAGTTCGCCACGTAGTCTAGATGAAGGCCACTTGTTGAGTATGCAGCGGTGAACAATCTTCAATGTATTATCCTTCTTGCAAGCTTCTTTAATGGCTTCGAATGTTACCGGGAGTCCGAAAACTGCGTCTGTTAATACTTTGTGAACTTCAGCCTCGACTTCTATAGCAGCTACAAGCACGTCCTCTTCTTGTTTTGCATGCGAATCAATCAACCTTGAGAGGGCATCTGCCTGTCCGAAGTCGGTTGTTGGTTGGTACTTTATCTTGAAATCATAACCCAGTAGTGTAGTTGCCCATCTCTGTAAACGTTTTGCTGTGTATACCGAGATACCTTTTTTAGATCCGAATACTGTCAGTAGCGGTTTATGGTCTGTTAGTAAGGTGAACTGTCTGCCAAACAGCATCTTGTGAAACTTTTTTACAGCGAATATGATGGAGAGAGCTTCTTTCTCAATCTGACTGTAGTTTCTTTCAGTCATAGTCAGCGATCTTGCTGCGTGGGCGATTGCTTTCTCAGACCCGTCAGGATAGGTATGTGAAATTACAGCTCCGATTCCATAATTTGACGCATCTGCCGCGACTATAATTGGAAGATCTGGGTCATAATGTGTAAGTAGAAGGTCTGATGATAGGAGCTGCTTTAGTTTTAGGAATGCTTCTTGACATTCGGTTGACCAAAACCATTTGGTATCCTTTTTCAGTAAGCAATTAAGTGGAGCACGAAGGCGATGCAGATCTGGAAGAAAGACGCCATAATGACTAACCATTCCCAAGAAAGAACGTAAAGTTGATACATCCGTCGGTGGGGGCATGGACTTGATGGCTTCAACGTTTTCAGGATCAGGTTTTCTCCCGTTTTTATTGATTATGAATCCCAAATAACGGACTTGCTCCATGTAAAAATCACATTTTTCAGCACGCAACCTGAACCCATAATCTGCTATGCGTCTAAGCACCGTGTCGACCTTACTCTCTAAGTCAGCATAGTCTGTACCCATGATCAGAATGTCATCGAGATAGGCCGCAGTACCAGGAATATCTTGTAACATAGTATCCATGACTTGTTGGAAGATTGAAGGGGCTGTTTTTACTCCAAAAGGAAGTCTGTTGTATCGGAACAATCCTTTATGAGTGTTTATTGTCAGGTAATGCCTACATTCTTCCGCTACTGGAATCTGTAGATAAGCTTCTGACAGGTCTAATTTTGCAAAATACTTACCCCCATTCAGTTTTGCAAATAAATCTTCTGGTACCAGCAAAGGGTATTGATGGACTTCAAGCGCTTCGTTTAATCCAGTCGAATAATCTGCGCATAACCGGATACTTCCATTTGGCTTTTTGACAATCACTATTGGTGCTGCCCAATCGGAGAAGTTCACTGGTTCTATTATTCCACTATTTTGCAGACGCTCTAGTTCTTGCTCAACAATAGGTAACGCTGCATAAGGTACAGGACGTTTTGGTCTGAAGACTGGGGTAACTCCCGGTTTAAGAATCAGTACTGATTTTGCCTTTTTGCACTCCCCCAATTCTTCTGTAAACACTTGACTATGTCTTTCTAACACAACATTCTTCAGATCCTTCTCAACTGGTTTACTGGTTCTTACGGCGCTGCATATGTGGTTGATGGAGTTATTTGTTAATTGTAGTGTTTTTAATAGGTCTAGACCCAGCAAATCTAGTCCTGGGTTCTCTGTGAGATATAGTGTTGCCTTTGTCTTCGCGTTTCCTTTTGAAACTGTGCAACAAACCTCTCCAACAATGTTCAACTTTCCTCCAGAAGCGCTATGAGCTAACTGGGTTGTCGGTAGCACCTGTGGTTTTCCGATAAGTTTCCAGGTTCTTCGACTGATAAGTGTGATGTCGGAAGCAGTATCGAGCTGCAGGCGGGCACGCTTTTTATTTATATCTACATTCACATACTTTCGTCGGCGGAAAATTCGTGCTCGATTATGTGATACCAATACTTTGTTAGTTAGTGCATTGTGTCTGTATTTCTTGAGATAGGGCTTCGAAGAATGTCGTTTATGGGTTATTTTTCTGCATCTGTTTTCTTTATGGCCCTTTCGGTGACATTTACTGCAATAATGTTCTCTATATGGGCAGAACCTTTTATAGTGCCAACCTCCACACGACCAACATGGAGATGAGGGCTGATTGTCTGTGTGTGATGATTTTCTTGAGCCGGTATCTTTCTTTCCACTTACAGCATGAACGTATGGCAACTGGCCATTATTTTCGACCATGGAAGTGTCGTGTTTTAAGTTTACCAATCTTTGGCACTCTGTGGTTACTTCCTGTAGTGTTATGTTTAGATATTGTTCAATTTTACTCAAAATTCTGGTTCTAATATCGGCATTTTCAGGAGATTGGAGGCTGCACACGAACACTAGACACTTGAACTGATCTTCTGTCAATGCTGATAGTTTGAAGCGCTCACATTCACGGTTTACTAACCCCGCATGCTTCACCCAGTCATCGTCAACTGCTTTTGTTATCTTAAGACATTGATAACGAATATTAAACAAAGATGACTGTTCAGCGAATATTTGCGACAAAGTTTCGATCGTTGAATCAAAAGAAAAATCTCTTGGATTCTTTGGAAGGATAAAGTTACTGTAACGTTCATGTTCAACAGTTCCAAGTTTTCGTAAGAGTATTCTGACCTTAGCGGCGTCATCAAGTTTTTTGAGGTCGACCTTGAACAAATCTTCATATTTGTTGAACCAGGTTTCAAAAGTAATACCAGCTGAAGCATCGAAGTTAAATTCATGGATAGAATCGATGATATGGTCAACATGAGATTTGAAGGGATCATCTGCAACTTCTTTTTGATTCAGGTTCATTTTCTGGGTTAGTGTTTCTATCATGCGCATCTGGAACTGTTCGAAACGTTTTTCTTGACGTTCCAATAAGGCTTCAAGTTGTTCAAAGGTAAATGACATCTTGATATGATAACCCGTCGCCAGTTGTTATATCTAGAAATGGTTGATTTACTTGATATAACGCGTACAACTGAACACACGAACGCCCAAACCCTTCCAAGTTGCAAAGAGAAGACAGAAGACTAGTGAAAGGAATGTTATTCCGAACAGTGTCAATTGTGGGTACAAATTGTCAGGTATTTATAGTTTTAGTAAGAACAAAAATCATCATTATAGTCCTCCAATCCGCATACAGGGGGTTATTAGCCTTGTCCAATCGGGAAGCTACACGTAGGGATTCTAGAATATTCTTGCTAACGGTGATTGACTGGAATATCTTCGGCTCCTTCTGAGCCTCTTATAGCTTCCTCGAGTTTACCCGTGGTCCGTCGTCACAACTAATAAATATGATTAGCGATGGCGGCGTACGAAACTGACTTGGATGAGAGGAACAAGAGTGTATCTTTGAGAGACCAGCTCTAAACTCTATGTTCTGGTATACAATGCGATGGGAATAGAATAGTAATTGCAGTACTCGAATAATGCTTCGGAGTAATGAATGATGCGGCATGTGATTATACATGTGGACGAATAGATAAGATGAATGTAATCTTTACCAATCAGCTAGTAGTTAAAAGCATCCACAGACATAATAAGAAGTGATTTCGAAATGAAAAATGTATGTTATGATAACATAAAATATGACCTCGACTAAGTGAATGAATGTGATAATAGACCATAAATGACATGGAAAAATTGGAACGAACTCACTTAAAGTAGGTGATTTTACGTTGTTGAATAATAAAAACATAATCCAGTGAGTTTCGAATGTCATAACGTCAAGTGGAGTGTTCATAAAATGATAATTTGTTCGGTGAGTGATATGACTGCGTAAATGTCATAATTTAATGTCAGCACGAACAAAAATAATAATTCCACATTCGTTCATAATATAATAACGTTATAATAAGCATATGATAATAATTTGAATCATAATGGAACATTCCGACAAATGGATCAATGAGAAATGTTGACATGAGGACAAAGTATCGATAAGATAATACGATTTGTGCATGTCCATGTCGTGCTGCACAGGCCTTGCTGAGTGCGTCGGATTAGAGATTGTGCTCGCTTCGCTGAATTTGTTCGTCGAAAGTATCATGTGCAGAAATTTCATCGACGTAGCTTGCTGCGTTGCGTTCGTCGTTGTCAGCTCAAAACTTTCGTGGGTGGCCATTGTCGCTGGGTTGCGTTAAGTTCGTCGTCGTCGGGCTTACCATTTTAGTAGCCTGATGTGTTCGCTTGTGGTGACGGGATCACCATTTTAGTGGCCCGTGATCTGACTCCAATTTGGTCGTTGTGGAATTAAATATGCGCCCATCCTCGTATATAATCATTGACTTAAATCGCGTTAGTTAATAACGGAATTAAATAAGTCAAATAACGAGAATGGAGTTTTGAATGCATATATTTCGTATAATTGTTGATTAGACAAACGAACGGAGGAACGACGCGAAGAGAAGAAAGCGAAGCAAAATTGACGAGCGGTGGAGATGGCTGGTAAGCCAACTCTCCCTTTAACAAAGAGTTAATGAATATCTATAAGCCCACAAAAATAAATTACAGACATGTGATGAGTAACGGGATAAGAAGTGTGCATACGCCTACACGCTCATACAAACACAGTCAAGACATTGATAAGCGAATAATTAACAAGGTCAGAATGTGACTCAAATAGAATGAATAGAATGAGCTGTCCGAAAGTTAGAATAATGAGGTATTTGGGCTTAACATAATGACAGACACTACAGGTAACAATAATGATAAATGTGAACATAGAAAGACTTGTGACATTTAAATAAATAGGTGGAAATTAAAATAACGAGTAAAATTTCAAGGATTCTACAGCCAGTTATATAGATGTCTGACCTTATTGGTAATCACAATGAAATGTAATCGATGTCAGAAAACGACTTTCTGAAAAACGTGGTCGGGGAGACTTCTGAGCCAGGTCATAGTTTCACTGCAATGGAGGTTTACAGGAAGTCTGTTCCACATGGTTAAATAGCAAATAACAAACAAATTTCGGCGCAATTTTGCGTGGGTTCTCGTAATCGATAGAGTATTCTCTATATTGTTTGGGTTGTGCGATGACACGACAGAGTCGAAGGGGTGAATGCCAAAGAGTAAGAAATGCTATTTATAATCCGGTATATAAAGATAAAGTTTGATTTAATGCATCTGATCCAAAGTGGTTCTAAATTGAGTTTCAGAAATCTTTGGTGGTAATCCTAGTTGTCGAAATACCACGGAACAGCTTTGGTGAATATTCTGTCAACAGATTCAATGTTCATCAAGTCATCATGTCTACAATTACTGCGAACAAGAATAACATTTTCAATAATGGGTAATATATGTTTTTTGTATAGTATCTTGATTCACTGTTATTGTAATTTATCATTATAAATTCAATGAGCCTTTTTGCTTTGGATACTTGAGATGCAATAGGAAAACTTCAGACTGTTGTTCTATCTCAAACTGAAGTCATAAACAGAGTTGAGAGGTTTCAGTGTGTGTTTTTGGATAGCCAGGTTTAGGATAAGGCTGCAGCCGACGTAAACAACATTTGGTGACGGATCCCATGACACAATCCATTAGCATAACTTCTTTGACTTCTTGGATTATCACTAAAATGCAGTTTTTTTTGGTAAGAGATGAGAATGAATCGACTACTTTTAGGTTATTGGCAAAAAGTAAAGTTTTACTGTGTTGAAAGGGTGAGCATACGTCACTTACCAAAGAACGAAAGAGTGATAGGTCAGTCACACTTCCTTGTTTAACCCCACCGGCTGCATCCATGGTTTCCGAGTAGCGAGGCTCAAAGCGAACGATTTGGCTAAGTTCTGATAAAAAGGATTTGAGCCATGATAAATTGGGGATTCCATATGTCGAATGAAGAAAGTTTTAGAATAAGGTCTTAATAAGTAAAAGTACAGATTTGTCACTGATTGATTAATATATATGTTCTGGGTAAATTTATCAAAACATTGCAATTGCGATGTGGAGCATTTGCGTTTAGTCATAAACTCATGCTGAGATGAACTAGTCAGACAAGCCGAAAGTAAGTGCTAATAACTGTTTACCAATTGTTTTCCGATGTATCTTGATAGCGCTAATGTCTAATTGATTCTCTAATAGTTAGCAGCTATGCCATGTGATCCCATCTTTAAATCTAGGGATTACAAGCGATACTTTTCATACCGATGGATAGGCTTTATAGTCCATAGAAAGTTGAACAGTTTTAAAAAGAATAATGGCAATTCTCTGCCATTGCATTTTACGGACAGTGCAGGAATCCCGTCAGGCACACCGTCGTAGAACTTTTTCGGAGCAGTTATGGTCTGCTAGATGTTGGTGCGTATGAAACCAACTCTTGATTAATGCACAGATATCAACATTGGAAAAGTATTGGTCGATGTTTTTGTGTTGCATCTTTGAGAGAAATAGTATCATGGTTTTCAAGCTATATGCAGATCAAAAATAATCAAGTACAAGTATTTTGTTTTATGACATCACATTGTCTTTTTAACTTTTTCAAGGACTTTTGAACAACAAATAGCTATTCAGATTGAAGGTCATCCTGATAGTGATTGGTTCAGTCTAAGCAGTTAGTGCGCGTTTTCATCGGTGAGGAGTCTATGGTTTTTTCTGTTTATTAGCGTTCAAAGTGATCGCATGTTGGCATAATTCATTCGCAAAGTCTCATGTCTGAGCCTGGAAACTTGAGCGATGAGCCAATTCTTGACTCAAAAGTAAAGTATAATATCGGCGAACCTTCTCAAGATGAAATTGAAGGTATGATTATTACAAAATTATCTTCTGTTATGCTTCACATACTATATGAAGTTAGAGCAGAGCATCTTACTTTTGTGATTTTATTGTTTTTTTGACAGATATCCCTACGTAAGTAGGCACTAATTAGTTGGCAAAATCTTACATAGTAAACTTAATCTATTCTACCGTTCCTTAATAATAGTTAAAGAGTTCGTCTTCCATGGTTTACTACTGGATGCGATCGTAAGAGTTCATTTCCTTGCAAGAGCCTATTCGTAATATAATCCAACCGAAGATGCCACAATATTGTCTGATATTGCCATCCGACTTAATTATTTTTTCAGTTCAAACCACCCTATTAAACCCTTCTGAAGACCTATCTTTCGCTCCAAACAACGCTAGCGTTCTATTACAAAACACCAAAACTTTGCTTTTCAATATGTTCCTTGCAAAATCATACATGTGATTAAAAGCACCATTTTGTAATATTCTTTCCCTGTCCTCAGTACTTACTGTGAACGTAATCTCATTGAGAATAACTCAGTTAAAAATCTCTTAATGCTTTAAATGGGGCGTCAAGTAATTAATGCTTGCAGTAATTTTGCTTGGTGGCCTGTAGTAGTCTGATGCTTTATTGGGACTATCTACTTGGCTACATCGAAGATAGACCTGATATTTAAAAAATAACAGAACAGTGGTTTAATGAACTCTAATTGTTGTACAGTTTTATCGGCTTTTTCAAAAACTATCCATGATATATAATCTTGAATAATTATTATATCACCCAGATGCAATACACTAAAGTAAAGCAAGGATCTGACAGATGGTCATGCATATTTTGCAGTGATCAAACCAATATATGAAGTTAAAAGTTGTTAACTAGGTAACTTCATAATTTCACAGATTCATTTCCTCTTCGTTTCCATGAGATGCTGAGTTTTTATACTATCTTCCGCTTTTTACTCTGTGAACTCATTTTTATTAAACCATATTGTCTTTCCCCAGTGTTTTTTACTACCACTGGTAGCGCTATTACCTATACTTCTCTTGGTTTGTTTTTATAATTTTGTTTCTGTGCTAATATACCGTAACAACCTTAAACGTTGCACATATGTCCTTATAACTGACCGCATCAGTAGGCTATCCTAATATTTTTGACCAAAAAATGGAATAAATAATATTTGTCGAATAAAACTAGCCTAAATAACGCGTAAGCTCACGATTTTCCTCCTGTTGGTCTAATATTTATGTCAACGAATTCCAATTCGTCCGGTTGGGCGCATCACTCATCAAACTTATTAAATGGGTAAGATAACTAGAGGCTGATAAATTACTAAATAAGTGAATTGCCAGAGTGTCCAATAATTAGATATATGGGAAATGCGGTAAAGAGATAAAGTGAAGAAACAATGAGTGAAGGAATAGTTAGTGTAGACTTTTACAATGCAAGATAGTACTTTATTCATTACTGCTATTCTTTTTACACTGATGTAAACGGTCACTATCTACACTGTTAAAACCAGTTTGGACAATTCCTCTCAAATTATTCACCTATTAATTTGTACTGATCCCCTTTATCCATCTATCAAAGTTTTGACTTTTTATGACCGTGCTACTTACCACCTAGTTCAAAGCATAGTGAACTTTCCAAATCCGGTTACTCCTAGATTTTTTGCTGTTTTTGTGGTCAGAATGTTAGCGTATACCAAAGTACATAGAGGTTTTAGTGTTTACGAAACGTTTAATACGTAGATACTGTGGTCTATGACTAGGTCTTTTGCGTTGTGTAAACTTCCTATTTTTAATAATATTTTTGTCGAACTGCAATACACATACACGACGTATTATGCGATTAGGAAGGGCCACTTACACACACACAATATATATATATATATATAATGTTTATTCGTATAGTACACAACTAGAAAACTAGATCCAGAAGACTCCCGAAGAAAGTTAATAATCTAGAGAATTCTACGGAATATTTTAAAACAATTTTGTTGCAAAAGCAAACCGAAAATGTGCAACTATTAAAATTTGACAGACAAATTCAGTAACAGAAAACTTTACTACTACAAATCATTGAAACGACTTTTGAACTATCTTCCCCCGATTATTTTGTCGTGTATTCTCTGATAGGTTTCTAAAAGTTAAAGACCTGCTTTAAATCCAATTTTCTTTGTCTTCAGATCATCGGTCTAAGCTGTCTATGATAGCTGGATTATCCGTAAACAATGACATAGCTACGCTCAGCACGTCACAGTTCCCCCAAGGAATTGCATCAGGACCTTCAGCTCATCGTCACCGTCGACGACGTAAACGCATCGGTACAAACAGCACGAGGGAGGAAAGTTCAAAAGCATTTCGTAAGTCTTGGTTGTTTCTAATTAGTTTATGTACAATAATGATGTTTCTGGGCAAATATATGTGCCTTTTTATGACTGAATGGTGATTGTGTACATAGTTTCTCAAGTTCAAACACAAAGGTTCTCTATTTTACTCATTCAATGATAAAAATTAGCTAAGTTGTGCTTGGCATATTTAATGGTTTCAAAATAAAGTTGTAGTCTATTGCATTAAGACTATTGCACTCGTGGTTTATCGATTCCTGCCTTTTCTTAGCTAAACGAATTTTCCGGTTGTATATATTTAAAATTTGATTACTTTTAGTCAACTATCAGTGTTTAGTAGATGGTTGCATTTCACATTTATGTTCACAATTGCGTTATAATCCTGCGCAATATACGATATTGCTTTATGTTTTTGTGATAAATGAAGTTCTTGAATCTTGAAAGGGTATATATTTCGTATGAAAGTTTTAGATTCACGTTAGATATTAGCACAACTAAACAAAACATAGATTCGTGGGCACAGGAAAGTCTGGGGCAAAAAGCTCTATAAACTTTTACTGAAAGATCATCAACACTCAATCCAGTAAGAGTAGATGCAATCCCTTATACTAAATAACAGCTAAAACTGGTGATGATATACAATGTATTCAAAAAAATTTGATCAAGTTATTTATTATCAACTCTCAAGATATTATAAATTTGGTAGTACAGAGTTCGTTTGTAATTTGGCTGTCTCTACTTATACTTCATAATTAAACACTGACAAAGGTGATTTACAAATTCAACTTTCACTATCCGGTTTGGTAAATGGCCTATTTAATTTATTGGTTTGTCGGATTCTTAGAGTACATTTAAGGGTAATCTCCTGTGTGGTAGTTTCTAAACTTCAACTGGATACTAAACGTGTATGAGTTTTATTTTATATTTCAAATACTAAATGATAATTAGTCGACTTCAAAAGGCTAAAAATTTATCCGCAATTGAGGAGACACCAGGGAAAACCTACTCACTGCCTTCTCGTGGCGGGTGTGTTGTTTACGAAAATGAGAGAACGAAAAGCGAATGTCCGGCGTTATAACTGGATTCCAAATCAGTGGTGCACACGGGCTCCAATATCCTGAGGGGACAAATGGCGTATGAATCGATTATTGGTCACCGGCTACCATGGGACTGCATCTCCTTACGATGCTCCACTGCCTTGTGGATTAGTCCTTTAGGTCGAAGGCTCGGGGTTTGGCCCCCTAAGAAAACCACCTGCTTCGATTTGGACACTCGGGCAGTATTACAACCCTCACACATATCAAATGAGATCTGTGTGGCGCATATGTATTTGGTGCCTCCTTGTACCAATATCTATTTGTTCAAATAAAAATAATAATAAAATAAATAAGTCTACTTCAAAGATAACTTTTTTGACCGTGGCACTGAACATTTAGGAAAACTATAATCGTTTTTGAGGTTGAGGTATTTACGAACCAATAACTTTAAGCAAATTTAAATGTTCCTACTTATATTTCTTCAGAAATTTAATATCAACCCAATAATCCGATATTTCATTGTATACATTACAAAGAAAATTCATATAATGCTATCAGTCAGAAGCATATGTTTATAGTGGCTATGTGATTTGCATGAAATACTATCCTAATACCTAAAATTCCATTCATATCACTGTAACAGTCAATTGTTTTTGTTTTATCTTTTCTCCCTATTTACAGCTACAAATCCAAGTGAACATGTAATGTTTTTACTTGGTGAATGCGATGGTGATGATGAGCAAACACATCAGTTGTTCTGTGAATTAGATGAACTATGGAATGACCCATCAGGATCGGGTGAAACCGAATGGCGAGAAGCCGCAAGGTCAGTCTATTATTATTGATATTATTATTATTATTACCTATTATTACATATTTTATCCATATTTACAGAATTTTGTTTCATATGCGCTTACACACAAAACGAACTAGTGTTTCCTGATTCCTAATGGTTGTTTAACTAGAGTTAATCTGTAATATCAAAATCTAAACTAAACTTTCTCCATAACACCCTGTAATAACAATCAACATGTACTTACTAATGAATTACTTTTAGAGGTAATTCTGGGAGTTCTAGTGAGACGTCATAACTATAAAGTTAAATCATATCTAGTGTTAGATAAATCTCACACATGACAAATGAAAATAGTCACACAATATCACAAACTGACGGAAGTTAGGAATGCAAACCATTGTAAAACCAACTTAATAGTCTGAGGGTTAAACGCTATCAGCAAAGTTTGGAGTTCCTGAGTTTGATCACTGCTAGGATTGTGGATGGACATCGTGAGACCTTCTTATATTAGAGCGAACCAGTCCTCCAGTACTTCCTGGTTTTCAGTAGTTATCAGACTTTTGTCACTTTGTAACAAGATGCTTCAGCTTTGATAATCCTCACAACACCTCATCATAAAAACATATGAGTTCAAACGTTATATGTACGACTTGTACTCATTACAAAACAGATGCAAATATTGATTATGTTGCCATTTATTGTTTCTTAAAAAGTTTACATTATGACGGACCAGTGTATTTTTAGAACTTTTCGTTAATTTCGAACTCTGAATTAATGGAGTTTTATCGAAATATGGTTTTCACAAATAATCCGCCCCCAATATTAGGTATACGTAATTTCAATTATTATTTTGCAACAATGTCCTTACTCCCATTATCCAAATATTGTAAAAGTGTAAACATGAGCATTTTTAAAGAACCATTTTGATGTAAAGGAAACATTATTGTTTACTATGTATTTAATTAATAACCAATTGATCAAATAAGTTTATGGATTCCTAACCACTTGTGAAATGAACTTGAATTTTTGTTTATCAATGGCATAAAGAATATAATCATGACGATTAAAGGTTTTAATCTTGATCATTAAATTTTGCTTATAAGTCTCACAGAATCATAGGATGACTGTCATTTATCTACTGCTATCAGTTTTTATTTCTGCAAACTCATATCAATCGGTAAGGAAACATAAAATGTAGCTTTGTTTTCCGATTACGTCATGTCTCTCTTTAGAATCGTTTTGCATGAACCAATCTTTCTATTTACATATTCATACTTTCTTTATTCGTTACAGATGGATTAAATTTGAAGAGGATGTTGAAGAAAACGGAGAACGTTGGTCTAAGCCTCATGTAGCTACACTACCTTTATTCTCTGTATTTGAACTACGCAGTTGCCTTGCAAGTGGAGTAATTATGTTGAATCTGGAAAGTTATACCATGGAACAGATTGCAGGTAATTTCATTTATATATATAAGTATACTTCTAACCTATATTTTTAATTCAAAGTGAAAGCCTAGTTCTCTTTATTTAGGTGTTTTTCAATAAACTTGAATAGAAAGTCTTTAGCTAATTATGGTCTATTCTTTAACATGTGCACAAAATAAAAAATATTTTGTATCAGTCAGTTTGATTACATCTTCATAGTTTAAATCACGAACTGATCCTAGCTAGACCATCATTAAAAATCTGTAAATATTAGACAGCCGATTTATTTCAGTATGGTACTCCTCGGGAGTTCGTATCTACAATCTTGGTTTTGCTTTCTAAGGAGAAAGATATACTCTATTGGTTGAAAGTGCGGCTTTAGAATTTCCGGTAAAAAACGATATATATTTAGGAATTAGTTTATATATACATATATTTGCGAATCGTGTTAGCTAATAAACGCTTCCTACTCACACTTGGTCCTATCAATTCAAGCAGCTAGTTTGGGTCAGCAGACAGGAAGTGTACAAATCAGTATCAGACTGAGCCGACTACATAACATGACGAGACTGTATCAAATTATTTTACAGGTCAAATAGTTTTAGATGTTTGTTTTACCAGTTTTAATATTATTTCAATTGGAACATGCAATATCGTCCCTAAAATAAACTAAACCAAGAAGTAGTTTTTCAAAATGCTCATTATGAATTTGGCTGACTTTATAGACTCTTCATAATGAACTAAAACTACTCATATATTTTGTTCTGTGTCGTTTTTGATCCGAATTTCGATAAGCACTTTTTCTTTACACTACTGATATTTAGAGTAGAATACTGGATGAAGAATGACTGATCAATTGATAATCTTTTATTGAGATCATGAATAGAACAATGTTGGACTACCACTGTAAATCTGGAAGGCTGTTGCGTCCTAGCATGGGACTCCGCGGCAGTGCTCCTCCACGAATGGGCTCATGAGACCTCAGGTTCCGAGTTCAAGACGCGCGTGCGGGATGGCGGGGGCGCACTGCTGAGGAGTCCTGTACTAGGACGAAAAAGCCTTCCAGTACTCTCCTTTTCTATGTACTCATTTTAAATCAACTTCTCTTTTCTTTAGTTATTCAGTATCATTGATAATCTACGACTATTTCATTAACTTGTTAGATTTTCATCACAAGTGATTTCCCCTGTTATTGTATTACAACTAAGGTTAATTTATTCTGGATCCAACTTTGTTTATGATTGATTAACCAATTAACTATTTATGCTGACAAAATGCACAGCTTTCTGACCACTTTAAGCAACAATGCAAGCATGTTCGGGATACGATTCTCTCCCTCGAAATGCAAAATGTTGCTTCATGATTGGGTTGCGTCGCCACCCGAACTAGTGATAGGGAGTGAAGTAGTTGAGCGCGTCGACCGCTTCACTTATCTTGGGAGTCTCATCAACCCTTGTGGTCTGGTGTGTGACGAAATCTCAGTATGGATACAGAAGGCTCGACTAGCTTTTGCCAACTTGCGTCATTCGTGGCGTAGGCGAGATATCTGTCTATCAACCAAAGGACGAGTTTACTGCGCAGCAGTTCGTTCCGTCCTACTTTATGGCAGTGAAACATGGCCGATAAGAGTAGAGGATATTCGTAGGTTACTAGTATTTGATCATAGATGTCTTCGAAACATTGCTCGTATATCCTGGGACCACCGAGTAAGTAACTCAGTTGTTAGGAAACGGGTACTAGGTAAGGATGGCAAATCAATTGATGAAGTAATGAAACTTCTTCAGTTGAGATGATTGGGACATGTCTACGTATGCCCAACCACCGACTGCCCTGACGTGTGATGTTTTATGGTGTAGGAGTGAGTAGGTTGGAAAAAAGCTAGTGGCGGCCAGACCAAAACATGGTAAAAATCCATGATGTCACTGACAGGTGGACTGAGCCATGTTTGGTAGGTGTAGATTACCTGGTTGGGATCCACGAGATGATAGCAACCGATGGTTAGAGACCTTGAATGACGTAGATCAAAATCGTTTGCAATGGCGCAAGTGAATCCACTCTTTGTGTTCTTCCAAATTCTAATCTTCTGAATACTTCATGTCCCTTTTTTCCTCTTTCCAAATTTATTTTACTGGATTATACTTTTCGAATAATATCTTCAAATCCTGATCTTTACGATAACTGCTTATACTTTTACTACCTCTACCACTATGGGATTTGAATCGACAGTTGTGTCTCTGTGCTAGTGTGAAATAACAACTCGAACTGATGTACGTACGTACGAAGTTCTACATTGTTGCTAACTAACTGACTACTTATACTAATAGTCAACTTTTTACGCAAGACAAAATAATATTAATTATCACAGTTTCATGAATCGATCTAAGCTAGACATTATCATAAACCTGGAAGCACTGGACGGCTCTTCTTTTCCTAAGTTTTCAATAGTGGCCTAGTTTAGATGAACTTGTGAATTCAACTGTAAAAATACTAAAATCTCTATAAATCCCCCATACAGAAAATAATAAGTGATTAATTATAATTTAAATAATTTCCAATTTCTTAATTATGTAAAAAATCTAATCAAATTTCCAATAATTAGAGTATCTGTATAATATACAGTTGATTTTTATCTATATTTCTCTCATGTTATTTTTACTTATCCAATTTGGCTTAAACCAAAACTTTTTTATGGTTAGCGTTTTTTCCGCGAATTAGTTTTTTACGGGATAGGGTAGCTAACCCTATACCCAACCCTCTTTATTTATCCCGGCTTGTGACGGGCAGTATCCTCCGGAGGGACTTCAGGCGGAGTTTAAACCAAAATTAGTTAAACTGAAATGAACCAATTTAAAAAAGAACATCATTTTTATATCTATATGAATACTTGATCATAACAAGCTTGGAAAATGTAGTACATGTGCTGTAAAATGTATTTTTATGTTTTTATGTAGAAGGTCATTTTTATTTCAGTCGTAATAATAATAAAAACAGGAATCATTGATCGAAATACAAGTCACAGATCTAATAAATATATATTTATTAATTGTAAACAAATCAATCAGTCTTATGATTAGGACATTTTATAGTAAGTTAATTTATTCCAAGTTAACTAAATTTCAATCTTCATTGTTTCAAAAAAAATGTAAATAACACAACAATAACAAAGATGGATAATGTCTGGTAGTGGAATCCAGGATACGCGTTTCGTCTTATTTGTGACTTATCATTCGGGTGTACCTGTATCTCAGAGTTGATAATCACTAAAGAAATGTCGAGACAATATGCACAATATACACATATGCCAATAAGAGGCTGATCAATTGTAGTTTCAAAACATCAATGGGAAGATTTAAGCAAATAATATCAAGTGAATTTATACAACAATAAAGTTTCAATTTATCTCACTAAACAGTCAGTCAGTTACAACGTAGGACCAGGCACATATGTGCATCGGTCCAAGTTGCCACACCTCATTAGCACAGCAAGATGAACACCGAATTCATAGAAGCAATCAACTCAATGGTGTAATATATAAAGGAAAGATTGCATATAAGGATATAGTACAGGAAATTTATCTGATATCGAAATGACGAGTTAACAATTGGTTTTTCCAACTATTATTTCACTTTGTAAGAGTTTGTTAAGATCAACATAAGAATATGATAAATATAAATTTTTAATCGACAATGTTTTAACAGGATGTGTAAAATATATCCTGGATTTCAATGCTATCAATAGTCTAGTTTGTTTGGAATTGATTCTGAATAACCGTTTAATACATCTAGTCTTCATATTCCATATTTTTGACCGGCTAATCGGGTTGATTAAATAATTTTTCTTGATCAAAGTTTAAAGTGTATCTCTGAAATGTAGTGATTTTTGAATAAATTTTGTCATCAAAGTACACAACACTATTTGATTTGTTTTGTCCAAGATGTGAAACTAGCTCCTTACTATATATATATATATATATATATATATAAATATATATATATATATATATATATATATATATATATATATATATATATATATATATATATATATATATATAGGATTCCATTGCCAGCCACTAATTAGATGTGCCTAAAAATACTTTTGACTTGATGATAATATTGAGGGAATCCTCTCAGGATATACATCAGTCAAAAAACAAGAGATTGATCAATTGCAGTCTTTAAGGTCAATAACGAAAAGGTTCAAGCAAGCTGTACAACTAGATGATAAGTCATTTTCAGTTTAAAATGACCAATCCATGAATTAATAAATATCACTATTACTTCATTTCTCATAGTGATGCGAAATCTTGTGTATCTGAAACATTAATCACATCAGTCTTGAATATGCATCAATAGTCTTGTGATAAATTAAATGTTCATTAGTGAATACTTTTTGCTAAGAAGGGTTTTAAAAACAAATCGTTGGCTTTTCTATAGTTTTGTCATTTCTATTATAAAATAAAGAAAACAAATACAGAATTTAGTAAAGAGATTTACTTTCAACTAATTTATTATTAGAATGTACATTGCATTATGATCACTAGTCTAAGTGTATCGATGTTGTGTACATTATGTTTTAATGTTAAGCAGTTGTGAAAGTAGTTAGTTGGAAACCGTGTATTGACTTGGGTTTTATGTTAGTTAGTACTATTCATCAAGGTTTGCCTTTAATTCTGAGGTAACTAATGCTTGATGTGGAGTTCAAACCTATGCCATTCATAATGTAACCTGATAGGCAAGATCTAATCAGAACTAGAGTACTAGAAAAACATAATATTAGTCACTACTCAGTGATCAGTCAACTGTAAATATCTCAATCCTATAAAGGGTCAGCTGCAACCTGAATAGTAGCTCAATTGTGAAGTCTCAGACTACGAAACTGGGTGATGAGTGTATGGGTCCCACAGGAATCATCACATACATCGACTGTATATACGACATACTGTTATGTACCAACGAGCACGAAACTTAGAATTTTTTTCCTATCTGTCTTCAACTATCTAACATATGTTAACTTAATTTCAAAAGCTTGGTTCTGTACGAAAATATAAACGATCGATAACAACATATTACTAAAAATCATTATACTAAGTTATGTGATTAGTGTGAGTGATAATAATACAAATATTGTTCAACATGTACAGGGAGAAGAATAAATGGAAAGCTTTAAAACAAAAAAGACTTAAATACACTGTATTACAAATTCAATTCATCTTACATCTGGTCAATTATATTATATTTTAGAGGTTGTACGTGTATTTAACTGCCTAACTTCAAAGACATATGTATAATACAATTATCGGGTCTTGTGATGCGTAGGACAATTACCTATATGATTGTGCTATGACTACGCAATATATTATTACGTAGTCGTTACATTTCACTAAATAAATCACGTTTTCTACTTTATATAAACCATTAAGTATTGTTAGAATTAGTTAGGATATCACGTAAATTGAGTTTCGTTCTAACATTGTTTAATCTACGTCAGAAAAAAGAAGAGTTATAATTTTTTAATTTCAATTACTTCTTGGTGTATTTCCAGAAAAAAAAATAAGACGGTCTCAAACTTATTATAGTCAATGATAGTTTAATTCATTGACTGATTAATAGATTAAGATTAGATAATCATAGAATAGGAAGTAACATTTTTATAAAATGTAATGTTACGTACACAGCAACACAGGATTTTCATCTTATCGATCGTAGAAAAAAACATGTAGTCAAGCCAATTTATAAGGTTTGATGACTCAATCTACAACGAAAAAACAATTGTTATGAAACTCGTAAAATGGATATATATATATATATATATATATATATATATATATATATATATATATATGAAACTAATTTGTCGTTTGCAATATAATTACATATTATGTATCATGTGAATCTGTAATTGATTGACTCGAAGACTTGATTTTTAATCGAGTCATATGTTTGAATTTTTGTTACAATATTGTTTACCTATACACAATGCTTCTATGTCTCAAAGTTCCTTTTACACCGATTTGTACTGTATTATATATTTTTTCCTTGTTCAATTAAATGAATCATGTAGTCTCTATGTTATATATTTATTAGTTGTTTTTTTTGTTGGTATATTTCTCTTAACTCCTGTCTTTTGTTTATCTTTTATAGATTTAGTTTTAAATTTATTAATATCTGAAGACCGTTTACCGTTAGATCAAAGAGATTTGTTATTTGATGTGTTACTACGTCGTCATGTTCATTTACATGAACGACTTCGACCGAAACTTATTGGTCGTAGTGCAACAAATCTCCCATTGATTCGATCATTAGCAGATATTGGTAAACGACACTCAGCAAAAGATGTTGAAAAAGGTAATATCATGAAATTATTGTTTTTATTTATAAAAATATTTTTGTTTTTGTAATTTGTTGATTTGTTATTTAATATTTTAATCCATGTGTTCTAAGGGATAAAGATTAAATTTTTCAAGTTTTTTTAATATTCTAACCAATGGACAAAAATTCAACCGAATAACTCGTTCGCTTTTCATTTTTGATTAACTGAAGTCGGAACTTCTAACCATTAGATGCCAACTCAGTAGTCAGAGATTAGTCACTTTCTTAAAGTGACTTGAAATTCCTGGTTCCGATATCCCATGTGATAGTAAGTTTACCCACTGTTGACGAGTCCTATACCAGGACGAAACAGTTCTCATGTGTTTCTTGAGTGTCAATGGTTGTCTAAATAAAGTCAGTTCATGATGTAAACTGTGAACCAGATTCATTGGCAGATCAGCAAACAACAGAAAATCTATTTGTTCGTGGAAGGTACATTTATAGTTTATGTTTATTCAGTGTAAAAAATGTTGACTACTCTTCACATGTAATCAGCAATTTTAATACCCTATTATTATTGTTATTATTAATAATTATCATATACCATTCATCGATTCTATCTTCTCATGAAATTATTCCGTTAGAAACTAGAAATTCGTTCCAGGATGAAATTTTTATTTATCAAACTATTTCATTGAAATCAAGAACCGATCCACGTTAGATAACCATTAAAAACCTGGAAGCATTGAATAAACGTTCCGTCCCAGGATAAGACCTCAGCAATGCCAGTCCACAACCAGGACACTAGGACTCGAGGACAGGACCTTCGGTGTCGCGTGCGAACGCCCACCTTCCAGACAATTGAGCCGGTATCCAATGGTGTACAAGTCTAACTTTAACCAATTCATGATATTGTGCGGCGATCTTCCATTGCATTTGGTGGGTAATTTCCCCACATCTGACACACTTTAGCTTCACTGACCACGGTTTCCTACTAGAACTAAGAAAATTCCCTACCGAAGCTAGTCACCAGTGAGCACATGACATTTTTCAGTATGCGGCTGTGGAAAGTTTTCGATTTCTGATTGTGGGGTCGTGAATACACACTACTGAGGTGTCGCATACACCAGAGCAAAACGGTTGCACATCACATGCAGAGGTTTTCAATGTTTTCCTAACTTAGACTGGTTCGTGATCTCAATAAAATTGAATCGCCTTCACACCATTATACCAATAGCTATTATTTTTGTCAAATAATGAGTTGTTCATCATCAGTTATTCCAACACTTTGTGTCAGTCAGTTTCCCTGTCATAATAATAATGAATAAAGATTCATGTGCCTCTAGATGTGAGCATACCAATAAACAATATAAATCAATCCAGGTGACAGACACAAACACGAAGATAGTTTATCGGTCAATAAAGCTGTAATTGTTCATCGACTGGGATGGATAAAACATAAGTTATGCCCATACTCACCAAACCACTTCTATTACACTCATATACAATATTGGTCACTACAATACTACACTTACAGGAAATGATGAACAGCCAAATCCGAATTTGTCACCAGTCCCTGAAATTAAACATCATTTAGTTAAAACATAATGCGGAATGTAAACTTTGTAGTTAGAGTTCACATGATACTGCTAGTCATTGGTCAAATACACCATGTGATTACATACCTTGATATTGATTGTAACGCCGTAGACATATTCATTGTTTATTATCTTTTAAACCTTCTTTCTTTTTGTATCCCTACTGAATAATTTTATTCATTTTATTCCTTTATTTTTTTCCAAAATCTATATAATCAAAAGATTTGATCTTGACAACATTGAACAATATTATTGTTTAAACGCTTCTTTCGTGTGTATTATTAGGAAAAAATGTCAATTTGAACTGATACACATTTGTATTATATTGTTTTCGACTAAATAATGAAAAATAGATATTGACGTAATGCTGAATTCTATAGTTGTTAATCGAAATAATATACAATAGAAAATAGGTTTGGTTTGTATCTAACTAAATTTCATTATTCACTCCTTGTGGTTTGTAACATATTTAATAACCTTCTAATGTAATTTAATTCCGATACATAGTCTCAGGTTTAAATTAACATGAGGGATTTTTAGGGATTGTTAAGTTTTATAGGTTCCATCACGAACTGACTTTAAACAACTATTGAAAACCAGGAGGAATTGTACGGATTCGTCATTATAGTATAGGACTCATCTCGGGTGAAAACCCGCGACTGCACAAGGGACAGAATCCAGAGCTTTCAAGTTTTTTGACAAGTACTTAGGTTTTATAGCATTGTACCACTATCCATTGGTTTATCTTTCTAGTTTCAATAAGTTTTCGATATTAAGCAACCATCTTGCAATTCCATCGGTGGATAACAACTTCTAAAGAGTCCCACACTAAGCCGAAACACATGTCTGGTGTTCGGTGGCTTTCATTTTCTTAGTAATTCAAGTTTATTTACTTAGCTTTGAACAACATCAGTTTCTTTCTTGTTGTTTAAGCTTCACTAACTGTTTCGAACAGGACGATTGGCAGCGAGCTCAAAAATTGCAATTAAGTAGTCGAAAAACTCATTTAACTATATATATTATTATTATTATTATTACTGCTTCACTAATTTACTGAATAATCATTTTAACTTAACATGTATAAGATACAATCGCTGATCTAACATAATGGTATTAGTGTCTGTCCGATTACTAAAAAAAATGAATTCTTTTATTGAACAAAAAATGAAGCCAATCAGTTGTTGTACTTTAGTAGTAATCAACTCCATTAACATATATACACACACACAATCATAGTCAACAGATAATACCAATTAATAATTGATTAGTCGATTGATTGGTTCATTGGTTAACTTAATGGGCGAAATAGAATTTTATCTTATAAGGGAATAATTTAAAATGGTTGCACTTGTAAATTCAGATTTTTAATTCAAAGAAAATCAGTCCAACAGTAGTAGAATAGGAAGAAAGATAAATAGATAAACAGACTTCATGGAATAATTTTATAATCGGTGACTAGTATTGTACAAACTAATGAATCCCATTATTAATTCAATCTGTTGAGAAACTCAATACTTGTTTGAGTGGTGGGATATCATCTTGACATCAAAATTATGGCAAGTGGTTTTGTTAGGGCCCCCTCTCTATCCACAAAACAGTGAGGTAAAGTAAGGAAATACAACTCTAACGTAAGCAGTGACTACAGTAAATTCATACGTCATGTGAAATAGTGTTTTGAAATCGAGGTTTTTCAACTCCCAGTTTGAGGTCCACTGTATCCACTTTCCATAATTTCGCTTTTTGTGGAGAAACCCACACTTCATGAAAACAATGTGTAGAATTTCCTTGAAAGAGGATATAAACGTCCAACCACATGCGAGTGTCTCAAAGAGGAGAGATAACTCTCACCATTTTTTCAATAGTAGCAAAACATTTAGCTATGATCCTCCCTAAGCATCCACCTCTGTAATGAAGGTAGGTATTTTTTACGGAATAAATCCAAATCCTTGATAATTCTGATCTAACATTTCTTTTAAATCCCTACATCATCATCATCATTATTATTATTATTATTTTTTACCAATCGACTACTTATTCTTCACTATTTTTTCTTATCATATATTTGACATTAAATCGATAACGCAAAAAATAATTGCTTTAGTATTCTATTGTCAAAATTAATTTCTATTTGTACTTTGTTAAAGTGCACAGCATGAAAATTTGTTTATCCTTGATTTTCTCGTCGTTTTTTTTTTGTTTTGTTGTTATTGTTATGGGTGTTTGATGAACTGGATGACTTGATTGATTGGTAGATAGATAGATAAACGTACATACATAGGAAAGGGAAAAGATAGAAAGGAGGAAGATGCAAGATTTCAATGTTCAATTCTATTTTTGTTTGTTGACTATTTTAATTTTGTTCTGATAAATTTTCGTGAAAATAAAAATAAAAATAGATTGAATTGTACTACATTTTGTACATTATAAAAGCTTATGTTTTTATGATTTGAGATTATTGTTAAAGGAAGATAATTGTCTATTTAACAAAATCTTATGGGTTTTGTAGATATTATAGTAATTTCAGTGGTTAAGATCACGATTCAGTTGAAGCTAGACCATTATGGAAAACCTGGAAGCACTAGACGGCCGTTTCGTCCTATTGCGGGACTCCTCAGCAGTGCGCATCCACGACCTCGCCCCCTGCGAGATTCGAACAAAACACTAATACAATCTGTTAATTTTAGGGGATTTAATCCATTTCAATGTACAGTATATTATGCCTTGAATATTGACGTAAAACGATAACTATCTTGGATAATAATTTATAGTGTCAGTCTATGATATCCTTATTGTATTGAGCTGTATAGAATCAAGTTAAGATTATTTTAGGGTATATATGATTATTGTAACTAACGATTGAAGATATTGGGTTAAATGACTTGAAAATCGATCACAATCGATTGCAAATCTATTCACTCTTCATCTTAAAGTATTTACACATTTTATTATTATTATTATTATTTTAACACATAGATATCGGTACAAGAAAGCACCAAATACATATGCACTACACAAATCTCATTTGATATGTGTGAGGGCTGTGATACTGCCCGGGTGCCCAAACCGAAGCAGGTGGTTTTCTTAGGGGCCACACCCCGAGCCTTTGACCTAAAGATCTGATCCACAAGGCAGTGGAGCATCGTGAGGAGATGCAGTCTCATGGTAGCCGGTGACCAATAATTGGTTCATACGCCATTTGTTCCCTCAGGATACAGGAGTCCATGTGCACCATTGATTTGGGATCCAGTTATAAAGCCGGACATTCGCTTTTCGTTCTTTCATTTTCGTAAACAACACACCCGCCACGAGAAGGCGGCAGTGAGTAGGACTATTCTGGCAGGGGCTGTATACGCGTGGCCATTTTATTGCATAAATTCATTCCTCTTGAATCATATTGTCTATAAATAAAGTTCCCTATTATCACTAATACTGTTACTGTCTCTACTGCTATGTCATTTATCTTGATATTTTTATGTCGATGTGTTGGTCTTATACTGTGACAAGTTGAACCGATAGACATATATTGTGGGGTTTTTCATTACTCTTTCACACTAGATTAGTTGACAGATTTCATTAAATGGCAACTTATAATTGTTATTAATATGGAGGATTTGTGGAGATTATAGTATTTTTACCGTCGAAATCACGGACTGATATGAAGTAAACTACCATTGAAAACCTGGAAGCACTGAACAGCCTTCTCTTCCTAGTAAAGGACTGCTCGGCAGTAATCATCCACGAACTCGAAGTCACGTGTAACTGATGGAGTTCTAGTGATAAGCCGTGATCAATCACGTTCAGTCCGTGTCGCATGAGAGACATTTATCCATCTTAGACAAAGGATGAACGGTTGCGCAAGATTGTGGGTTGGTTGAAGTTAGACATGTTAACCATTGGATGCCGGTTCAGTGGTCTAGAGTTTAAGCATATTCCCTTCTAGATAATCTGTCCCCAACGTGGATCATTCTAGATGGTTGGAGATAGCTAACAATACTCTAGGGTTTGATTAATAGAACTTATCAATAAAAGCCGATCAACACTAAAGAACTAGATAATATAACAGTGGCCACGACTCAGTGACCAATTAATGTAAATATCTGTCCTACAAGATATCATTTGCAATCCAACTAGTGTCTCAATAGTAATGTCTCAGAGTGTGAAGCAATGTGTTAGAATCCCTTAGGTTCCACAAGATTGCAGCTTCTCTTTCCTGATATGTTCAACCAGCACGAAAATTAAGTCAATTAAGATTTCCTGATGAATACTCCAAAACACGTAACATCTCAACGTGGTGGCCATATTGCAACTTAATCTATAGAATTCAATCAATAGGTTTAAATGATTAGACAAAGATGACCATCGATTCCAACTTATTCATAGAGTCACTGAAATTCATTGGTTTATTTTTTCAGAATTATACTTAATTATATTCTACGTTTACCAAATTATTTTATGTGAACAGTAGGAAGTCACTGTTTTATCTAAAACATAATTTTTTTTATTTAGCTGGAGAAGCACCTTATACATCGCTAGCTAAAATGCCTACATTAACTGGAATGGATTCATTGGATCCGGCTACAGCTGCACACATTACAGCTCATGCACAAGCACAACCATCTGGACCATCTGAAGTAATGTCTGGTAGTTTACAAGGGAAAGTAAGTCATTTAAATGATTTGTTAAATTTTTATGAATAGATTGCTATTTTATGAATAATTTATTTACTGGTATTAATCTTGTCTTCACTAAAGACTAGCTTCAAAATTCTACTCCTGTGGTTCTAGAGAGAACCCGTGACCAGTGAAGTCAAAAAATTTAGGGTGTGAGGGAGTTATCCTTTGTAGACATTAGAAGATGCTCACTCAATATTGTGGATTGATTGAAGTTAGAGATGTAGATCATTGTATGCCGGTTCAGTAGTCCAGAAAGTTGAGCGTTTGTACAGGAGAATGAAGGGCCTGTTTCTGATCCTCGGTGGGAGGGTCATGAATGCGCACTTCTGAAGTGTACTACATTAAGATGATACGGCCGTCCAGGATTTCCAGATTTTCAGTGGTGACTTGCTTTAGATTATGAGAAAATTTTATTTGTTGAATTTGATTTTCGATTTTCATAGACTATCAGAATAAAAAACATTTTGTAACACTTAAGGGTCTTGCTTGAAATTCTACTTATCTTTATGGCAATGTATTACATTGCTGGAAGTCAATTTTATGACTTTTAAACCTGTTGGCAACAACATGATACCTTTAGATAAGTGAGTTGAATGAATACTACTGTTTGTATATTTATAACTTGAGCAAGTGCGTACTTTATATAGTAATAATCATTCAGTTTAACGCTGATATTTCTGTCACAATTTTAACTTGATTAAAGTTCGCACGTCATTACTTTCCACTGAATTTCGGGAATCCATCTTGAAATCGGTTATTGTTGAACATATTTATTAACGTTATTGCTATTGTTGAAGTAAACAAAAGTGATTTGTCAGATTGGTGAATTTAAAGTTACTTCTTACAACTCATTAGTCTAATTTAATCGATTTGTGGGTGGGATTAATAGGTCCTTGGTTCATCCCAGCCGTAACAAAGTACATTTCTAGTTCTGTTTCGTTCTTCATATTACTTTAGCTGTTGTCAGTCGATATTATAAACCAACCTCAGTGATATATTATACTTTCTACATTTGAGACTGATAAATATTTGAATTATTCGCTGTAATTTCATGCCCTTCCTCCTCACAAGAGGCTCGCTTATCGAATTTCAATGCTTAAATGAAGACTGACAAAATGAAAAATCTTCTGATCATCTTGAGCAACAATACAAGAATGTTTGGGATGCTTTCCTCTCTTTCTAAATGCAAAATCTTGTTCCACAACTGACCTACAACAACGTTTAAACTACTGATAGGAAATGAAGCTGTTGAGCTCATTAACCACTTCATTCATCCTGGAAGTTTCATCAGCTTTGATGTGTTAGCAGGAATTAAAAAGCTTAGTTAGTTTTAACAACTTTTGCTACTTGTAGTAAAGGAGAAATACCCGTTTACCAAACAAGACGAGAGTATACTATTCCATAATCTACTCTGTATTACTTCATAGCTATGAAATATGATCTATAATGGTATTTATACCATAACTTCATATATTAAATGACTCTACACTAAAAGACAGAATAATGTTGATTGTCTTTAATAATATAATACTAAACCCATTTAGATCATATAAATGGAACCTACCAATCGATCTTATTAACTATTGTATATTTAATTAATCACTTATAACTTGTGATTATTTCAATGAATAAAATTTGTAAAATAATACAATTGGTTATTACCTTTGTGTGGATAGATTATACACCCTGTTGGGTTTATTTTATGTTTTTAAATTTTAATTTATATATTCACAGATTACTATGAAACGGAGTGTTCCATGCTTCAAGATTTTCAATGGTTGTCTAATTTAAATTAATTCATGATTTCCATAAAGTTCAAGACATCTCCAAAATCCTCATACTATTAATAACTATATATTATTTGTTTAATATAGAATATCTAATTACTTGCTAATATCATAAAACTTTATGGTTAATTGATTGATAAATTCGGTATTTGACATTAAAATATATGCAATAAATTATTGTCAATTGTAGTGAAGATCTAATTCATTTGAACTTATTCAAGCTTTTCTAGTAGAAAGATCTGTATAGTTTGAAGAGAAGAATTTTCATCATAAGCACTGATATAATCTTAGAAAATTATAATTAGCTAGTTGATTAAGTTAAGACCACCGAGTGGACTCTACTGTCGTAGACTTAGGATACTACGTAAAGATGGTAAATCGATTGATGAAGTAATGAATCTTCTTAGACTGAAATGATTATGATATGTATTACCCATGTTCAACCACTTACTTCCTATCTCAGCACGCAGTATTTCCTGATATAGGTGTAAGTTGAAAGAACGCTAAGAGGGGATTAAAGTATCAGTTCATAAAGTTATTGACTTTTGCGTTGAATCTTATTGGCAGCTGTAGACTGCCTGATTGAAATCCTTATGATTTTCGTGATGAATAACTGAAAACGTTAGTTGACATGGTTTAGATCCATTCATTTTTCGTCTTCCTTTTAGATTCTTAGTTTAAAATTATCGTACACACTTTACGCCACGGATTTGTTCTTCTTTCTGTCCATGTCTAATCCTTCCTATTATTAACATTAATAATACCGTTACTACTAATCTGGGATTTTTTGGATAATTTCATCTCTTTGTGCTGATATCGTCTGGCCGACTGAACTGATCAAAGATATGTACTGGGTTCTACGTCGTTTATGACTGAGCAATAGTAATAATAATAAATAATCAATTTAAATTCTTTCACTTTTTAACTATTGTCGTCTGTGTACTATGCAACTTCATAATGTTCCAATTTCTTTCTACTACCCTCTACAAAGTATATTATGATTATTAATTCCATAGGATATTTTACAATTATCTCTCTCACTGTTTCTTTTTCTCGTTAATTAGCTTCTTTCAAGACAGACCAAAAAACATTTATTACTAATACTAGTTGTACCACTACTAATACTACTACTGTGACTAGGAACATTACTTGTATTGATTTACTAAGATGTGAACATTTTCAATATTCTGTACATCCATTTATTTATCTATCTATCTATACATACATACGCACACACATAAGCATATCTTGCTTCAACATGATATCTAGTTGCCCAAATTGTTTTCTTTTGGTAACCTTGTCATAATAGTAATAACACTATATATATATATATATATATATATATATATTGTGTATGTATGTGTGTACGTACTCATTTGACAGACAATCCTAGTACATTCAAGTTATTTATTATTGTCTTTATTGTTTGCCCACTACTTATTTTGCTCCTTACATTTTTCTAAGTGCGTCATTAGTACTTTTTGGGTGCGGTTGTTAGTCTTTTTTCTCTCTCTTATTAAAAGTCATAAGTATTTCTTTTCCCTTTAATTCACCTATCCTCGTTAAAAATTTACATAACAAGTTGATTTGGTTCATAGTTTTCATTAAGTGCACAGGTTTATGCACTCAATTTCGAGCCATATCTATACATATATGCATAAAAATATATATGCTGTTATGCATATGTGTGTAAATGAATGGTGGTTAATGTCACCATTTGGCTGATCAAAATTAAATTAGGTGACGCAGAGGCTAGATTTACAACGTACTGGTTGAAATCCGTTTACGGCTGCCTGTGCAAAATATCATAAAATAACTATATTGTCACAAGTTTTATCGAATAAATGAATTGTAATTAATAATCGAGTCACGAGAACGTTTATTTTGTACTATTTGTAACTAGACGCCCGGATGTATCCATTTAAATATTAACACTACATTGACACTACATGCAAATGATGAGTCCCGAATAGAACGAAACACACATCCTACATTTCACTGCTTACTACATTCCGTTTACCTTATGAACTACCAGTTCATTGAGTTTTACTTTATCCTTTATCACAGAATAATTACAAATCGTTCTAGCGTATTTCGCTTTATTTTCTAAACTCAACGGGTGTTTCTCAGAATAAAAAGATGATTTGTGTGGTTTAAACACCTGGACTTTTGCTTAATGCATTTGTAAGTTCCAAGCGCTGTTCTGTCTATTCCACTTTAAGCGACTGGGTATTATCACTTCCACAATGAAAAGAGCACTAACATTGTATTGGTAAAATTAACATGATAAATTTATAACTATTTAAATCAGTTCTTGTTTCTTTCGTTTGTAATATCAATAACTAAAAAAAGACAACTGTCTCACACTTAACATGGTTTAATTTTGATGATTACGGCTTCACACTAAAATTCCATGAGTTTTATCCTGAACCTAGTCACTAGTCAGCATAGAATTATTTTAAGTATAGGGACTTTGTGGAGATCGTCAAGACTTTATAGTTGAAAAGCACAAACTAATCTGAACTAAATCACTATTAAAAATAATTGTTCAATGCTGTTGATTTTCAATAGTGATCTAGCTAAGATCGATTCATGATTTAAATTATAAAAAATTACTGTGATTGATTCACTATTTCTCGTAATTGTTCGACTTACATATATTCTACTAATAATTTGATATCAGTAATCGTTTTATTAAATTTAAGATGAACAAATCATGTTTTTCATAGTGAAACACTAATTTTATATGTTTTAAGAAAGATGTTTGACTTGATTGTTCTCGATGTTAAGCAAATAATCGACGCATATAGATCTTATTGTCATTGGTTATTTATGGAGAGGAGATCTGTGAACAGTCGTCGTTCTGTTACTAGTGCCTACTTAGATTTTGATCATGCGCTAACTCGGATTCATCTGTGTCTACGCCTGAATGGGCGGAATCGGTTCGAATAGGTACGAAAGTATCGAAATGACTATCATTTTGATTCACTGTGAAGAAATCCTCAGTCTATTGAAGAAAGAGCGGTGGAGACAATCAGTTCATCAAAGTTGTCTAAGGCGGTGGATATCAATAATTTTATCCAAACCGATTTACTGACCAAAGAAAGCATTGATGAATAGAAGCAGCTTAGTCACTAATAATAATATATTTGCATACACATACGTCTGCCTAAATACACAGCTTCTAATATACCAGTGTCTTGTTCTACGAGAAGACACACAAGGCGAAAGATGTAAATATGAGGTAGATGGCTCGTATCTGATAGAATAACAATTACTAATAGTGTGCGAAATTTCAGATATCTATCCTTTACCAAATTCATAATCACATCAGAAGATTCACCACATACCTTGATAAATTCTTTCGACAGTCTCCGAGATACAGTAAAGAATTTCTTCTCAACATCCCTGGGAAGAGTTATGGGGCTCAATAAAGAGTAAAACGTAATATGAAAAAAATTTGGACAAAAATAGATGTTGAATAAAGCCGAAACATGTAGCTTCTCTAAGTAACAAGCCAGAAGGATTACTTTCTCCGATATTAGTAGAAAATCAGAATGCCAAGAAAAATCAGTGGAAAAATCCTCACCAGGGTAAATGACGTTTGATATAATGTATTTTCACAGACTCGTCCTGAACGCTAACAGCCAAAATTTTATAAATATATATATTGAGAGTCAAAGTATTCATTGTCATTCAACTCTTTGATTTACATTCCCTTGAGTTTGAATCTCTCTAGAGAAAAAAAACTTACAACGTATATTTCTCGGTCTTACAATAATCTCTTTTAACTACCAACTATCATCCTAGTCATTATCATAATCACTGTGTTATTTTATATTCTCTTTCAGTATGATTTACATTTTTTGAAAAAAATTGCACCTGGATCAGAGACTTCCAATATACTTGTTGGTGAAACAACATTTTTAACAACACAAATCACTGTATTCATTCGTTTAAAAGAGGCTGTTTTACTTGGTGATCTTACTGAAGTACCAGTACCGACAAGATTTCTATTTATACATCTGGGTACTATAGGTAATGCAGCTAAATATCGTGAAATTGGTCGTTCCATGGGTGTACTTATGTCCGATGAAGTAAAGTTGTAGTTTTTTCCCTGTAAATTGGTAATATTCCAAATTCTATATATGATGAATTTATGGAAAAAAATTGTTTTGTAACATGAGTTTAAAACATAAATACGCCATAGTAAAGCCACTAACCAATACATGCATTAATTTTGATGATATTTGGTCTGCGAGATCAAATTTACAAGGTAGATTTCAAATGAGATTGAGATAATATTGTAACAGCGATAATGAGCAAGATTAAATATTGAGAATAGAATTCAGAAAGACAAGAAGATAAAAATTGAATGCATCTGGATCATTGCGAATGATTCTGGAGTGTGTCATCCTACATCTCTAACCAATAACCGTGATTATCAAAGCGATCCCAACCAGGTAGTAGTTTTCCATTATTTCTGAACTAATTCTGAAAATAAACTAACCAATCACTGAAATTACTTTCTTAGGTTTTAGAAATGAATGTTGAAGTACTGATTGATAAAATAATGACAGCTAGATAACAATATGTGCTTAATACATTGATTAATCCCTTACCAGCAATCGATGGTGCATTTTTCTGGTTGATCGAAAATCTGTTGACCAAAATGCGATCTGGGTCAACCAGTTCAAGTAACTTGGTAATGTATGCACCAGGTTTGAAGATTAGGTGCCTGGAGGTAGTCGGGAAGCATAACTTGTATTGACTTCGATTTTCAGTTAGTTAGTGTCTTGCAACAAAGTGTATCAGGGATTCTGAGGGAATAAATTAAATTTATACGTTAGTAACACATGATCATTTACTGTTCACTAAAATAAATGAAAAGTCCATTTTGTTGATTTGCGACGCTAGACTGATCAATTCTGGACTAAATTACCAGCATCACAATAATTGTCTAAGAATTTTTATAGGAGAAAATAGTTCTTGAGTTATGTCTGTCTATTCGTTCAAGTTATAATGACAAATTGACGTAAATATACTACTAAATACATAGATAAGTAACATGATATTCCCCATTTTCGCTAATTTTAAAACTTATCTTCGTTTAGGTATTTCATGATGTTGCTTACAAGGCTCGATCTAGAACAGATTTATTAGCCGGCTTAGATGAATTCTTGAGCGCTGCAACTGTCTTACCACCTGGTGAGTGGGATCCATCAATTCGTATTGAACCGCCAGCATCAGTTCCATCACAAGTAAGCTAGTTCTTTGTTTATTTATCATATTTTAAATATTCGATATTTTTAATAATATGGCCTTTCTAACTATAAATTGATTGACGACAGAGAATACGACAACGTTTTGTATTAATGAAAGATACTATAACATCAGAGTATAATGGGAAGTGAGGTTAGCAAAGTAGGAATTAAATGAGCCCAGAAAGAAACGGCGAATAGTCATAAACTTGACATGCAATCCAAAAAGTACCAGTGATACCACTTTTCGTCCTTTTTGAGAGTCGTCAGCTGGATGTATGTGCAAGTAAGTTTAAATACACAAACTGACATTATATCCTAGTACTTTTCGCTGCAAACATCCAATATGTTATCCACTGAACTACTGAGTCCATATATCCACTAACGTATCAGTCAGATGCAAAGATATAAATAATGACTGATGATCTGCTGTAGTCTATATCCAAATGATGAGTCTCAAATAACCTGAAACTTACGTTGTAGATTCTACTGCTAGTCACATATTCAATATGTCATATAATAAAATAAACTGTATATAACTTTAGAAATTACTTAAAAATCATTAACGATAGATTCATGGATGTTATTACGACCGATTTCAAATCATTTTAATTAAGACTTCAGGCAGAAAGTTCAAAAATCTTCAGTCTTAACTTAAAATTAATTACAGTTAGAAATACTAGCCAGTTCATGCCAACTCAATTGTTTAAGGATAAAATACTCTTCATTGGGTCAAAATGTACTTAATTCAATCTTTATGTAAAAGTCTCATATTAATGACAAAATAACGACTGTCCAATGCTTCCTTGTTTTGAATGCTTGATAAAAACCTCTAAATGTTAGTTATTATTCCAATATCATTCATCTTATATAAAACTAATTGATTCAATTTACATGTTTTTAATATTTTCCATAATCGATACGAATACATGAGTTCACAACCTGATTATTTTACTTTTAATACTCATTTATATATCAATAAAGTAATCTAATTTCTCTGCCATTGATCAATCAATTGATTGATTTTCTGGATTGATTTCTAATGCACTCTGAGATTATTGTTTATATATATATATATATATATATATATATATATATATATATATCTAATCCCACAAATGGTACATGTTTACCCATACTCGATCCCGTTCCATCCGCAAAAGAAAATCTAACGAGTATCATCAGACGAACAACTGCCTAGGTAAAATTAGAAAATATTTTCATCAGGATAAAATATCTCATACAGATTTCTGTAGTCAATTAAAATTTTCTCTGAAAATTTGGTAAATCACTTGAAAAACCAACAAAAAAATCAAAGAGAAACTCTTAATAATAAAGAAATAAAGATGAATAAATTATGCTCTGCTTTGACGACATTGAAGCTTCATTAAACATACATACTTTATATACGCATACACGTATAATCCAACATATTTTCTAATTTAAATATATGTTTTTAACAGGGAAAAAATAATGTAGGCAAACTGTTTTATTGTAGTGTAATATAATAATAAGATTTTATTTTAGCTCATCGATTTATACATTTTGTATTTTGTCTTCCCTTACCATTCTCCATCATTTGATTCACTCACGCACATACACTCTATCTCTTTCCTTCTAACCTTCTTTAAGTCGATATATATATATATATATATATATATATATATATATATATATCGGTCTTTTGCCAATTTTATCCCGTTGTTTATCTCATTGAAATAGTCTGTAGTTATTTCTATCATTTATCTATCCTATACTGTTATGTTATGGTCTATGCCTATGTATACATTTATAGGCTGTGATATTTTACTAACTAACACAGAGGATATTAACACTTCTATTGATCGATTAAGTTTTTGTCTAATAACTATTTCATTGAAATATTCGTTGAATCTTTTATCCCATCTATCAATATATAATCATTATTTTTTTGTTTGTTTGTTTTTAGATATTGTTTATATTTTATTCACTCAAAATTTCTTTCTTTTCTTTGCCTTCTAATTGTTATTTGTAAGATATTGTGATTAAAAACACAATGTTCAATGAATGAATCTGTTCTTAATAAATTTATTATTAAGTTATACAATACTATTAAATATTTGATTATAATAATTAAAAGTAATAAGTAATATCAGAGTTAGTTATGAATAAAACTATTGAGTCCTGTACCAGGACAAAACGGCCCTCCAGTGCTTTCAGGTTTTCCATGGCAATCTAGCTTTAGTTGACTCATGATTTCAACCAGTGAAATAATTAAGGAGTATGGTGGATAATTTTTTTTACATATATACAACCTTTTATTGTTATTGTTTACATTGCATAATCGAATATAATAATCTTTCTATTACATCATTATATTTGTTCTTTATGCATACATACACATATTGTTGTACATGTTGATAATAAACTTGTTGAAAAGAGATCCATTCTTTGAAGTTCATGTTTGTAAAGTTTAAATAGGAATTATTTGTATATATTGTGATTATTATTTTTATCATGTATCTATTCGGTTAAGTATTGTATTATTATTATTATTATTATTATTATTATTTGAACACATAGATATTGGTACAAAGAGGCACCAAATACATATGCGCCACACAGATCTCATTTGATATGTGTGAGGGCTGTGATACTGCCCGAGTGCCCAAACCGAAGCAGGTGGTTTTCTTAGGGGGCCACACTCGGAGCCTTCGACCTGAAGATCTGATCCACAAGGCAGTGGAGCATCGTAAGGAGATGCAGTCCCATGGTAGCCGGTGACCAATAATTGGTTCATACGCCATTTGTTCCTTCAGGATACTGGAGCCTATCTTCATCATTAGTTTGGAATGAGGGTTTTCCAACTCCCCTAGGTGGACTCTCCATGTTTATCGACCCAGTTAAAGCGCCGGACATTCTCTTTTCGTTCTCTCAATTTCGTAAACAACACCCCCGCCGCGAGAAGGTAATAAGTAGGACTTCCCTGGCAGAGGCTATATACGGGTGGACATGTGAGAGCATTTCGAGAGCGAGAGTTGACTCGCCCCACTCTCGGCTTTACCAGGGCATTCAGGGGCAACTACTTTAATTAGTCTGTCCTGTATATTTCCGACTAATTGATATTCATCAACTAAACATAGTGATGTGATGAGTAAATAGATCTTTTTCTGATAATACATACAGTCTAATCTATATTGAATTCTTTTTATTGAAATAGGAAGTATTTGCTAGAATTCTCATGAAATGTTAAGTGTTGTTTCATGAAAACAATGCATGAAAGAAAGCAATTTTCTATAGAAATTTGTCCTTAGTCTTGATGGGTATGAAAACTACTAAAATTATTCAAGATCAGGACAACTTTTGAATTTATGTATTGAAGAAAAAACTGGACTGCTTCAGTTTAACTATCATTTTCAATCATCAATTCACCGTTTGGATGATAGTTAATATACTAATTAAAGAGAAAGTGTTTGTACCCTCTCTTCTAGAATATATTGGTTAAGCAAACATGAAACAAAGAAGAAGCTGAGTAAATTGACTTTTTAGAATTTTCATAGATAATTTTAATCAACCAATATAGAGTTGAGACCGATAAATGGTATTTCTACGAATAGATAGCATATTTGATGCGGTTTAAATTGTCTAAAATGAATGTTTCAATAATCTCATTTTACCAATTTACTGGATATACTAAACTGTATTATTCATAGTGTAACCCTGCATTATATCTATTTCTGCTCATAAATTATTCATCGATTCCCCCAGTCAGAATACCATAGTCAATATAATCGTTAGTTACTACACTATATAAAATTAAAAAGTAAATAATTCTTTGATAATTCCTTTGATTCAAAATTTGATTTCAATGGATTCTCATACTAAAATAAAATGGCTGTGTTTTTCTTTAAAAAAAAATTCTTCTAAGTTTTTCGTATTTGTTTAGCTTAAGTCAATTCTTAATGTTAAAACTACCAATTCAAATATATTCACAAATAGTTTAATGCTAAATTGTTTCATCTATTTAATTTTCCACAAATAGAATTCATTAGTTGATCTAAGCTAGATCACCATTGAAAATCTGGATAACCGTTTTGTACTTGTTTGCGATTAATCAGTGGTGCTCATTCATGATCTTGCACACAAACGCCTAACCTCTAGACACTGATATTTATGTCACCTTTTTCTACTTATTTCGTGCTTCATTTTGCACTTTCTTATTTAATATATTAATTAATTCAGAATGTAGTAGGAAATAAAAACAAACCATATTTTTATGTTGTATTCCTTGTTGTCAAAGAATAGATCAATTAATTCATCTATGCTGAATCTCTTACTGCAATTATTTTGCTTGCTTAGATAGTAGCTAGTAAGGTAATCCAGGATGTATCCATCCTATTGCACAAACTAATGAATGTATATATTCATTAGCTAAGAGGATAACGTAATAGGGTTCGAAATATAGGTTACTTGTTTCGAGTACTGGTGTGAACATCAACGCTTTATTGAAAGTACATGAAACCGATGAGTCCCAACGACGATGAAACAAGTGTTCCCCATTCCATTGCTAGCCATCATCCAACTCTGCTCAGAAAGTTACTGAATAATCATTTTATTTTATTGTGAAATGGTTGAAGTTCAAACTGTAAACTATTAGATATAACGACAACAATGATATAACGACTAATAGTATTATGTTATTTAAAAAAAACTTAAACTCTTTGGCTTCGATTCACTGTTTTACGAAGTTTTGACACCATTAACTTCAAAAGTACAAAGAAACACTTATCACACAGTCGCTTTATATTGTCAACTCAGCCGAATACAAAGAAAAATCTCTTTACAAAACTTTTTACAAATTTAACAATGTCTTTCATAAAATATAATAATAATAACATCAACTCTGAGATGCAGGTATACCCAGCTGATGAGTCTCAAATAGGATGAAACGCAAGTCATGGATTCCACTGTTAGCCACTATCTATCTTTGCTTAAAAAGCTTGTGACTTAAGGCTATATCGAGGCAATACGCACAGGATGCACATATGCCAATAAGAGATTGATCAATTGCAGTCCTAAATAACAATGGGAAGATACAAGTAAAACAACACCAAGTGAATTTAGTTATTATTAAGGCTTATTAATTTCCCGTTTTTATTATTGTTAATATTTACGATTTACAATTGTTTGGTAAATTATAAATCTTTCATACTTAGTTGAATAAACTACAGGCTAATCTGAATTCAGTAACTCACTGGAGAACTAGATGACATGTAAAGTATTTGAATTTAAGTACTAAGTACTAAGTTCAAATCTCAATATACTGAACTAAACATCAATATTGAAATACAAATACATCAAGTTGACACATCTAAACTAGGACAAACTCATATCTTATACTGTACTATACTATACTATACATACATTGTTTCTATGAAAACCTTACATGTTTTACACATTTGTATTTGTTCAAAGGTGTATTTCTTATATTTTTGAACTTTTGCTTCCTATGCAATAGAATATAACACAAAAGATTTTCTTTCTTTTTCCATAAAAGGTAGAAAGATAAAGGGGTGGATAAAATGAGAAAATATATTGATATATACATGCTATTTATAGTATAAAATAAACATAAACATAGCTCATCCTGATTATCATTATAAATGTCATAGATTGTATATTAATCAATGTTCGTTTTTCTTCATCTTATATAAAATTATAAAGTTATTTCTGTTTTATAAGCAAAGATGCATAGCGGCTAACAGTGGAATCCATAACGTGCGTTTCATCCTATTTGGAACTCATTAGCTGGATGTACCTGCATCCCAGAGTTGTTGTTCACTCTGGCAATATCGAGGCAATCCGCACAGTATGCACATATGCCAATAAGAGGCTGATCAATTGCAGTTTTAAACATCAATGGGAAGATTTAAGCAAACAATACCAAGTGAATTTAAAACTTCACTCCATTGCACAAGCAAGTGGCTATCAGGACTCGGTAGCTAAGTGGAGAACGCGATGGTGTTTGAAGCGAACGGTATTGGGTTTGAGTCCCAGAGTGAACATCAACTCTGAGATGCAGGTACATTCAGCTGACAACCCCCGAATACGACGAAACGCGGATCCTGGATTCTACTGCTAGCCACTATCTATCTTTGCTTATAATACTTGTGAATTAAGATAATATCGAGGCAATACTCACAAGATTCACATGTGCCAATAAGAGATTGATCAATTGCAGTCCTAAATAACAATGGGAAGATACAAGTAAAACAACACGAGGTGGATTTATTTCTGTTTTGTTGTTAAAAATATTTCTCGAGAAACTTGATTGAGATAGAAAATCAATAAATGTACATGATCTATATACATAATAGTACTTAATAATTATATGAATATGACAGGATATTGTCTGTCCCTTGACCACATTTTTAACTTGATAGTTGATTTGTCCATTATGTGTAGGAGAGAGAATACAATGTCATTTGTATCCCTTGGGATAAATATTTTGAGACTAAATATACTCTCATCGATCGACCTATAAATTTTTACCTTTTATTGATGTGTTGACAACTGGTTGACCATTGAGTAGTAGTAACCACTGTCATGTTTGTCTAATTCTGTCTAGTACTTATTGAATTCTGTTCATCCATTCACAATGTGACCTCTATTAATCTAGGTGACTCAACATTACAAGCACTATCCTGGAATGTTATGTGATTTTAGGTAGTCTGTAGAAAACCCTAAACCTACATTTTTTCCTATTTGGAATTCATTAACAAGGTGTTTTCTGCCTACTTCCGCCAAACATCTGACATAACTGTTCTTTATACAATAAGTGTGACTTGTACATGTTTACATTGACTACTTTAATAGAATTTACTTATTCGATAAATACAGGTATTTCTCTATTCATCTTTGAGTTATACTCTTTTGTGGGTATGCATGGGAGAAATGTAGGGCTAGTGAAATCACTATCTAGCTGTTTAAACCAAAGTGAATGGAGAAGTAGAGTTTGAATGTGCTCGACTTACTGATGATTACTGATTGACTTGAGTTAACCACTAAGCCGTCACTGGACTTAACTTAATTTCACTTAAATTATGTTGAGCAACCGTAAATGATACACGAAAACTGGTCGTATTTTTTTACTTTCGATTTCCAAATTACATAACGTTAAACTTGAACTTCATAGGTTAATTAACAAGTCAGTCAGCCATGTGCAACGTAAAACCCCACACATGTGTATCGGTTCAAGTACTCATACAACATTAGAACAAGGAAATAAAATGATTTCATGGCAAATGCCAGAATAGTAGGAATGGTAACAGTACCATTAGTAGTAGAAAATACTAGATGTGGAAAAGGAGAAAAGGTATGAAGAGAATTAGGTACTCAGATTCTAAGACACGAGGTGAATCCATCCCATTGTCGTTAATGATTCTGAGCCATTCCAACTTAAGTCTAACAATTGGTTACAATAATCGCGCGGACCCAAATCAAGTAGTTTGGACCTACCTATATAGTTCAGTCAAATGGTTAATGTCTTCATGGACTGATGCTATGTCTTGGTTTCACCGCCACTAAATTTGCTCTACCTACTCCTACAACAAACAGCATCGCCCATCGAGGTAGGCTGTGTTGGGCATAACGCATGTTCCAACCACCTATGTTGATAAAGGTTTACTACTTCATCAATCTATTCGCCATATTTACCTGGTATCCTATACCTAACCTCAGCATTGCTCACTCAGTAAAGTAATAACATACACATTACCAACGAGTGACAACTAGTATGCAACTCTTTGACTCCAACAATCCGTCATAGAAACATAGACTGATTAGTGTTGTGTTACTTAGACTAATCTAGCCATATTGATCAGTAGAATTCGATCAATACTGTAGACTAGACAAATATAGTCACCAATCAGTTATTTATTGGTATATATCCAAAGATAATTGATCATTAATATGTTATCCTTTTAATACTGTTTTGTTTCTTTTCATGTTAAAAGATATATATACATATATTTGTCAGCATATTTATTTTCGCTTCTTGTCAGTCAGTGATCGAGCCAAATTATTTTTGATTGTCGAAAAACGAAATCTATTTTTCTGAGAAAAATTTTTCTGTCGGAAAATATTGATTCACTTATTAATTAACATCATTTGAGTAATTAGTGGATAATAAAAAAGGAGTGTCTGGTTATTTAAATATTAAATTCATATAACTTCCAATCAACAGATTGTGATATTGAAGAATAATTTTCTCTTATTTCAGTTTGATCAGATCACTCGAATTGTGCCACAAATATATATGAAAAATGACATTTCATTGAGTGGTGATCAATGTTATTTTTGTCTAGTCCCTTCAATGATGCTAGACGTCTTCAGTCGGTCATATTGCAATGTGGTCACAAGTTGAAGGGGTTCCATATCGTGTACATTAAGTTTTGATATTGGGTGGTTGGAGGTACTCGGGATAAAACTCTGTAAAAGTGACACTAGTCACGTAAACGCACTTATTCTTCGTTACTTCTAGCTAAAAGTTCAAATCACAAAACATATAAATGACTCCCGCTAAGAAATCAAAATCTTGATTTTTAGATTTATTGATGAACGCAAAATGATTATGACATTAGGTACAATATTTAATATTTCACACTTTCCATTCAGATGTTTGTCACAAATTAATATAAGTCAGTTTACAAATGTGTTTGATGTCTATTTAGTTTACTGATCATTTACAATTTGAAATTATGATCCTATCTAAAATCTCATGTATATTGGTTTATGATGGGAGATTGAGAATTAGAAGCAGCAGCTATCATTTAGTATTACATTTTTATGAACAATTTCGAAATAAAAAATTGATGTAAAATGATTTGAAATAAAAATCACGAACCGATCAATGTTAAACCACCATTGCAAACTTGGAAACACTTGATGATCGTTTCGTTCTAATATGGCATTCCTCAACGGTGCATATTCACGGTCCAGTACGTGAACATTGAAGCTAGGACCTTCAGTTTGGCGCGTGAACGCCTAACCTCTAGACCACTGAACAGTGATCAAACTGTATTGTTGTCTATAATCAATTAATCGACGTTTTGCAACCATGTTTCATTGTCATCGATGAGTACTTACCTCAGACCTAATAAAGTTCTACTGATCACGATTTCTCACTAGAACTCCGGAAATTTCCTCTTTAATTATAATGTCCTCACTGCTAACTAGCCTTGTGCTAGTCTAACTTTAATCGGTTCATGCTTTCAATAAAATTAAATGATCTCCACAATCCCTTACTGACAATTGTTTTCTATCTACTATCCGGCCAGTGTTGAAAACTATAGTGCGCTACCGTTTATCTTTATAAACTGGTTATTTTATTTTTCTTGGATTAGTTGGAAAACTGACGTTTTCGGAAGATTGACTCAATATATTTTTTGCTTATGTTCTTCATCCTACAACTCTGTTCTTTCTCTCTCTTTTCATTAAAGGACAGTAGGAAAACGACGGTCAGTAATGGCCCCCAGTCAACTGTGATACCACCTCAAATTACTACTTCTGAACCTGGTGTAGCAGTTGTTGAACAACTTCATGTTGGTGGAGATAAACTTGCCAGTCTTTGTTTAGCCGCCGTAGGTAATGCTACTCCACGTAGTCAACAAGCGGATGGGGTTACCAAACCTATTGGCCAAAGTGATTCAATACACAAGTCAAAAACTGATCTTGCACGAAGTACTGGCAGTCGTTTAGAATTGACAAATATCGAGTCTGGCGGTGGTGCTGACGACCATAGCGGTGGTGGTGGGGGTCATGGAGATGATCCAGCGTTAAATCGAACTGGTCGGTATGTTTTTCTTCAAAAATGCAACCCCCTTATATTCGCTCACTCACTTGAGAATCGTCATTGTGATGGTATAAATAAAGTTACATTTTGTCAGTCACTCTATCAGCTATAACAGTAACAATCACGTAGATCCTGGACCAATTATTGAAATATTATAATAACGATGTTGTTAATAATAGAGTAGATATTTATAAATACAGTTAGATTGGATGAAACAAAAAGTGATACAAGAAATACTTAAATTTAACATATAGAGGGAAGATGAAAAGCGATTTTGTTTGGATCACTACCTGAAAATCTTATAACTCAATGTCCCCAAACAATGATCACCGTCACCACACGTGAACTTCACTTACCAACAGAGAACAAACCGACAATCAATAACTTTATAGGTTGATGGTATATCCTGGTCTGATCACTCCTATCTTTCTTCCACTCTACTTCCACTTTCGCAATCAGCGGTGGTCCTAACTACCTTAGTCGATAAACAATTACATCCTCATAAACCAGTTTGCTATCTTTGACCATTACTTCATGACTAACGTCAGGATCCCTCCCTCGATCACTCTACGATATGCCACTACATTTTTCGAGGAATAACAAAATATGTACAGTCTATTCATGTTTTATTATTTCACAGACCATATTGTTGACAACCGTAGAGTAATACAGAGTTAACTCTGAGGCAGTATATTCAACTTTTGATTGGCACATTTCACTTTGTCAAATGAAACTATTTGATCAATGAATATATGAAACTTAAGATAGAGAACCTTAGATTTCGGCGCGAAATTCATTCATGAGTATAGCTAAATTGCATTTTGACATTATAATTGATGTCAGTTCTTGATTGAAACTAATTCGAAACCTTAATTTTTGACTCTGAATCCCGATTTCGATTTCTCACATTATTTTTAATCCTCTTTAGACCCTAGTAGGTAGGTGAATTTTCCTAATGATATTTTGACGTAGTTCAAACATCGTCCATAAATTATGGTCTCCTTCGTTGTCAAATATACTAATACATGTTTCATATTTCAAATTAATTTGACAAATTATTAATCATTCAATTTATTATCTCATAGATAAGCGCTGTATGATACTTGTATTGTTGAATATTTCCTGCTTCTGTCATCCATCCATTTCTCTCTCTCTCTCTCTTTATATATACATATATATATATATTCAGCATTTTCGGTGGTCTTGTGCAAGATATTAAACGTCGCGCACCGCATTATGTCAGTGATTTCACAGATGCTATACATGTACAATGTTGTGCAAGTTTCATTTTCCTCTATTTTGCTTGTTTAACACCAATCATAACATTTGGCGGCTTATTAGCTCAAGCAACTGGGGGTTATTTAGTAAGTTATTTATTATTATTTTTATTTTTAGTACTTTTTTCCGACAGTGACTTCTTTAAAGTGGATTCGATCGAACTACTTAATTCTATCTATAAGCTGACACAGTATGATTTGATTTTTAAATGACAAATTAATTCAACAGTATATACACGCCTTGATGAATCAATTAATTAGTATGTTATGTCTTCCCATAATAATAATAATAATAATACCGAATTATTCCTTGTACACATTACATCACCTGACTAGTCCGTAAATGAAAAGGAGATGAAAGTGTATTTTACAAATAAATCAACTAATAAAATTTGATGTAGCAAAACATTTTAGAGTATACATAATAATTTACATTGTCATATTTTTGTTTTATTCTTAATCCATCCATACACCAATAGTGATTAGTTAATAATGGAATAATCAGAGTGCTCTGACTTGATCTAGTTTCAAACATTCATTCATCAAGGCTCTATCCTAATAAAAGTTGGTTGTCAACAACCTAGAATTTGATAAATATGTACATAGATTCACATTGTCCTAGTATATCCATACACATAGAGAGATTAAATAATTATGACAAATGTCAGGGTAGTATAAAAATAATATTCGACGAAAACAATATGGTTCGAAAAGAAAAGAAAATAAACTTGTGAAATAAAAAAGTAAATGATAATTTTAAAACCTAAATTACAGGAGTGAATATCTCTGTGTTACTGTCACCGATTCTGAGCAGTTTTAATCAAAGTTTCCTACTACTACTAATCACAATTATTGCATAGACCTCAACCAGGTAATCTGAAGCTACTGACAGGTCTTAGTTCAACATTCAGTAATTTCATGAACAGATATCTTATCTTGATTTAATCTACCTTTGCTTTTTTATAACCTAGTCCTACATCCACAAACATTTTGCGTCAAGATAACAGTTGGTTAAGAATACATAATAAATGTCCCATCCGCTTCAGTCTAGGAAAATTCACAACCTCATCAACTAATTTTCTATATTTGTCTAGTACCATTAGCCTGACCTAATTCACTCAGCAATCCAAAAACATGCGAGTAATGCTTCTAAAGGACCAGTAGTCAAATACTAGTAACCTATGAATATTCACTATTTTTAAAGATCATGTTTTACAGCCATCTAGTAATACAGGACGGACACTGATTACTGACTTCTTGTTTTTCATACCAAATAGTTTTTTAAAATAGAAATCATGTTGATAAAATGAATTTACCCGAGAAAAATTTTGATACTTAATATTAAGCTACTTGGGACTAAGTATTACTTTTGCGGACATCGTTAATAACCTGATACCTTTGACGCAAAACTAAACCAAATATCGGATACAGTCATAATCATCAACAAATTATCAAACTAATAACAACATTAAACTCTCCAATCAATAATTCTAAGTCGAATATAAAATAATACATATAAAACTGTTATTCTAAGTATATGTGATATTACCTCCCACCAATTACCGTATGCTTGATATTCAATATTACTTATTTATCAAGATCACATCGTACACTTTAGATCATCAACAGTAAATACTGGTAAAGTGTCGAAAGTATGCACTTATCTATTTTTCAAGCTTAATTATTGCATTTTTCTGTAAGGTTGCTCCATTGATGTATACATAAGATCAACTTTATTTCTCTCCCTCTATGTTTCTCGTTAAATATGAACTGTACATTATCTAGTGTCATACAGTCAAACAGATGTTACTACTGAGTTATTCAGTTAGTAATCCCCGAGTTATCGTAATACTAACAGAGCCTGACTACTACTGCTATTACTATTACAATTAATTATTAGTATGGGGATTTGTGAAGATCATAATATTTTCACAGTTGAATTCACGAGTCAATCTAAGTTAGACCACCATTAAAAGTCTGGAGGCAGTAGATGGCTGTTTCCTCCTAATATAGGACTCTTCGAGAGTGTACATTCACGATCCAGTAAGTGGGAATCGAACACAGGACCGTCAATCTCATTTGCAAACGCCTAACTTCTAAACCAACGGACCGTGATCCAACAGTGTTAGTGTCCAACTCTAATCAATCCATAATATTTTGTAACTCTTCATTTATTGTCTAAATAAGATAAATATCTCACAAGTGACATGGATTAGACTCCACTAGTCACGACTTCTCATTAGAACTCAAAAAAATCCATCTTAAGGCTAGTCATTAGTGAGTACATGAGGATTTGTGGAGAATCTAATATTTGGTTGTAGTGATTAATTTATTGACACTAAGATGCTATATTTTGTTTGAATGCACAAAACAACCTTTGAAAATTTCTCCATTGTTTATTAACTAAAAAAATGGCATAATCAATTTTATATGTATATGAATCCTTAGATTAAATAACATTAAGTTCAATGTTTTCCCATTTATTAATATTGAAAAAAAAATCTATTGAGAGGGGGGGAACTCATTTAATTGGACTTATGGAAATTATACAAATTGTTTCTATACTCAAGATTTACATAAATTTTTTGAGGATGAAAAATAATACGACAATAACAACAAGAACAACAACAATAATAAATTGACCAGGATAAAATAAACTAGAAAAAAGATATAATTCTATACTCTACTTCACTCTACTCTACTCTACTATATATATATATATATATATATATATATATATATATATATATATATATATATATATAAATGTCCTATCATTTCCATATTTCCCATAATTAGTAATATAGAGATAAAATTAATTATAAATGTATTATTATGTAATTAAGTATTTCATTATATAAGGAGTTATCTTATCTTAACCGCTATTGTGAATAAGATACATTTAGAATAAATTAAAATTGTATTAATGAATGATTAATGATAATATTTCATATTATTGTCCATAACGAGATAAAAGACACATTATTAATTTATGATTAAGTTAACTAATGAAATAGGTGAATTATGCACTGAATTAACTAAAGGTAGATCAGTGAAACTTGTATTATAAACTTTCCATATTCTAATATTGATTGTTATTACAATAGAGTCAATTCATATTTGAGAGATAGGCATAAATTTATCGTAATTCTATTAAGTCTTATTAATAATAATTATGTTTCAGTGTTTCTGATTGACCATGTGGTACTCACGAATTAAGGAACTATTGAATTATTTTAATACGAATAAGTATACTATGTAAAAATAGATAACTTACTTATTTACTTACACTTGTTACCGTCAATGGGACATAGACCGCCAACCTGCATTCTACAAACCAGTATTTCCTGGGACTTCCTTTTTAGTTCTATCCAATTTTTTTTCATTCTTCTCATATCTGTCTCCATTTCTCGGCGTAATATGTTCTTTGGTCTTCCTCTTTTCCTTTGGCCTCGAGGATTCCATGTGAGGGCTTGCCTTGTGACTCAGTTGAGTGCTTTCCTCAATGTGTAACCTATCCACTTCGAGCGCTTCTTTCTGATTTCCTCCTCCACTGGAATCTGGTTTGTTCTCTACTACAGTAGGTTGTTGCTGATAGTGTCTGTCCAAAAGGTCCGAAGTATTTAACATAGGCAACGGTTAATAAATACTTGTATCTATTGGATGATGGCTTTCGAATAATAGACAACGACATCTACCATACGATGATTTGACAATTGGGCGTTAACATAGAAAGATGATGTTTGGAAAAAACTTGGTATTCAAAGAGAAGAACTCTAAGTAGTACTACTCAGTATATATAGTAGTTATGAACGTATAACCATAAAGCACACAGAAAATTAGAGACAAGCCTGAATGGCTCAAAAGTCATTCGAAAATTGATTTGGGAATAAAGTACTCATGATTATTGTTACTGGTTAAACTTTAGCATTATTGATAAAAACTGTGTAGTCCTGTAATTGCCTTAACAGTTTCATATCGCGATTTAATTGGATTAGGAAATATAAATCATTCAACACTGACTTACCTAGTAGTATCTAGGTGTTAGCGTGTCCATCACCTTCACCTGAGGATCAAAAATATGGCGGCCATGATAGAGTAGTCTATCTGCGTTTTTAGTGTTGGACAGGTGCAAACTAGGACGGAAATGATTGTCCAGCAGTCCTTGATCTCCAAGATGTAAACATGCCTTACTGATAGTCTTGAATAAAATAAAGCTAATTTTTAGCTAATCAAGTTACAGGTCAGTCATTCAACGAAATGTCAGCTCACGGATACGTTCCAAGTGATGACTAGTGTCAGACAAAGCTGCCTGCTTTTGCCTTTTCTCTTTCTTCTCTTTGTTGACTGGATTAAGAAGATATCCACATCTCAAGAGAAACAGAGAATACAGTGGGCACCTTGCATGTAGTCGGATGAACTAGACTTCACATATCACCTAGTCTTCCACTTATCCCATACACAGAAACAGATGCAGAATAAAGCAGTCAGTTTAGTTTATGCAGAAGTAGAACTTAACATTCACAAGGGAAAAAATAAGAAGCAAAAACAGTTAGTACAGACCAAAGCACACATAAACGTGAAATTCTAGAAGAGATGGAAGACTTTATCGTATATTGATTAGTTTGATATGAAACTTTTGGATGACGGTATAGTGATCTAGAGAATAAGCGTTCATGCACGGGACCGAAGGTTCCTGCATGCGGGACCGTGGGTACGCACTTCTGGATGGTCCCATACAGAACGAAATGGCAGCCCTTTCAGGTTTTCAGTGGTGTTTTAACATTGACAGGTTCATGATTTTAGCAAAAACAACTGATCATTAGTAGGTTCTACTCATTTGGTTGTGAATAAAATATAAGCTATTCATTTTCAGAGAAGTAAACTTTCACCGTTTTAATCATTTTCTTAACCTACCCATTCTTTACACTCTCATCGATGGCTAGATCATGACAACGATTATTTCCAAATATTGTCGTATGATTTCACACATTAACACTTGATATTATTTATTTATTAGACATTTGATTTTATTTAATATTTCTTAACAATGATTATTTATTCTGTTTTCAGGGAACAATTGAAAGTATATTATCAGGTGCAGTTGTAGGTATCACATATTCACTATTTTCTGGACAACCGTTAACTATCATGGGTAGTACAGGACCAGTTCTAGTATTTGAAAGTATCATATTTAGATTATGCACGTGAGTTTTCTTGCTGTTATTTTATTTACAATCGAATTAAAGTACAAATTTATAGCTAAATTTCCTTTAAACGTGTTTCCTAAGTGGTTGAAAATAGTCAGTGGAAAACAATCCCATATCATTAACTTATGTTTCGTACCCGTTACCAAGTCATCGCTTCACTGTTGGTGGAATTGATGGTTCCAGTGATATTTGAGCCTATGTCAGTCAGCCTCACAGCCTGAAACGTGTTGCCATCAAAGCATTCACTTCATACCCTATTCATCTCTTCAAGAGCCTGAGATTCATCTGCATTATTGATTTGGTAAACCATTCTCATCCTTCAAATTAGTTTAATTAGCATACATATGTTTTGATTTTTCACCTTGTTGTAAATACTCATATCTCATGAAAGCAATGTATAGAATTCTCCCGAAATAGGTAATGAACGGATTGTTCTGTGAGAGGCTATTTCAAGAAAAAGAAGGAGAGTTCACCCCGCGAAACAGTAGATAAGGCAAGATTATTGTTCCAAGTTAAATGTCTTATCTAATCCTAGGCCTACTATAACATAATTCAACGCTTCATAAAATATTGCACATTGGCAAGCGGTGACTTGAAATTCGAAATGAATATAACGTAAATGAATTAAGTTATCTTCATAGTTTAAAGCAAGAATAAATCTTAGATATACCCGTACTGAAACCTAGATGCATTGGACGGCCGTTTCGTCACAGTATGGGACTCCTTAGCAATCCACATTCATGGTTCGACTCCTGGACTCAAAGTTACAAATGCACATTTTTCAGGAGTTCTATATCAGAATGACCAGTACCTCTTGTTTTTGAATGATGATCTAGCTAAGATTATTTCGTCACTTAAACTATGAAAATTCTACAATTTCCACAAATCCACCCTATAATAATTATTACTTGATTATCACCATACGGTATTACAATGAACTAATAATAAATATATTTATACAAATTAATTACTTAGACTATTTCGTTAACTATTGTGCCCACAAACATACATTAAGTAAGCAGATAAATGGTCAGATATACAGGAAGTTACCATTTGATTCTTATTTATATATAACACTATACAAATTTACACATATTCACATATGTATGTAAATTCGTAATATTTTAAATAAATCTGATTGAAAATTCATTTTTAACCATTTAAACACTCAACTCTAATCGGTAATTAGATACAAGAAAAGAAAGAGAATGTGTGTGTGTGTGTGTGATAGAGGAGGTAAGATGGAAACGAGAATGTTAGGGTCGAAAGAAATAAAGGAAGTCAACATAATCAGAGGACATCAACATTGAAAGTTATATAGAGAAACATTATACAAATAATAAATAAATTTAAAAAACAAACAAACAAACAAACAACCAGATACTCTGTAAAATAGGTTATCAACTGTAAATTTATCACTTTTATTAATAACGTCATAAATACTGTAATAATTTCAAATGAATATAGTATATTGTAAACAGATTCAGAGATCTAATCATCAATATATATGTACATAATTAATAACTGATAACTACATAATTACCGAACAATAATAATATTATTATTAATTATTGTTATAAGTAGTAAAGCAATAAAGGAAGTTAGTTTAAGATATAAACAGAGTGATAAAAAAAAGTCAAAATGAGAATTTATTTAAATTTAAAGTTAAAGAGAAAAATACTGTCACGATAAAATGATTACTATTGTTGCCGTTTTATCATATTATCCATACATGTATATATATGCATACACTTATTACTATTAACTACTCTTAGTTCAATGAATACAACAACTTGTCGGCTTCGCATTTATATGCTTTACGTATATATATATATATATATATATATATATATATATATATATATATATATATATATATATATATATATATATATATATATATAGTTGCTCACATGAAACTTAATGTGGTGATAATAATAATAATAATGGTGACCGAAATTCGTTGAACAAATACTTCATAGGGTCTTTTAAGTATAAACAAACGAAAATGTAAAGAGATCAGTAATTAAAAAGTGTACAATATTGAGTTTATCCGGTTTAATTTGCTCTCTTTCTCTCTCTCTCTCTCTCTCTCTCTATATATATATATATATATATATATATATATATATATATATATATATATATTAGAATTTTACACTGAGGTAAGAAATAGTGTGGAACAATTGACATAAGTGAATGTAAAGAATTGGAATGACAAAGATTATCAACAATAACTATATATATTTGTAAGGAAGTACATGTCATTATTGATAATCTTTGTCATTCCAATTCTTTACATTCACTTACGTCAATTGTTCCACACTATTTCTTAGACTCTTGGTTTCTAATCCAAGATCTTAAAGTCGTGAAGGAAACAGTTAATTATTCGAACCATTGAGTTTGATGTCCAGTGTTAATACAATTCCAATTTTAATCGATTTGAATTATAACGTGAGCAACATTCAAATTAGTGGTAAGAAGTGTTTCATTCCTTATATGTTGGAATATTATTTACTAGTTCTCACTAAAACTTTGGAAACGTCTTGAAGCAAGTCCATAATATCTTCAAATGACATCATTTTATGATGAATACGATCTACTAAAATTATACAAATCTTCAGGAAATATCTTCATCCAAACCTTTATTCATCGAAATAACCGTTCTGTTAATTGTTTAACTCAAGATCAGTCAATGATCTAAACTTTAGAATGCAATAATCCTCACGACCTGCTGCAGACTGTAGTAATGATTCTATTCTCTTAGCACATCCTAAAGAAATAACACCATCCTACATTTCCTTTATTATTGTATAGTTTCTTCCAAAAAGACACAGTTATCTTTACGTGTTTAATGAAATATTCATTTATTTCCCTCTCCTCTCCACCCTTCTTTAAAAAAACACACTATTTACACATAATCCTTTCTATAATAATTTTTATCTCACAGGAAAATGGAATGGTCATATTTAAGTTTTCGTTTATGGATTGGTATTTGGGTAGCTGTTGCCCTATTCATTATGGTTGCACTTGATCTAAGTGCATTAGTCAAATTTATTACCCGTTTCACTGAAGAATCATTTGCAGCATTAATTGGTTTAATATTTTTTATTGAAGCATTAAAGAAAACTTATGCAATATCAAAAAAATACAAAGTAGATTTGTAAGTAGTTAATTATTGTGATGATTAATTAATTTTTTTCTTTATTTACATAATGACAAGTATTTTTCTTAGAAACAATTCATATTTTCTCCTTGATTTGTGTTTCTGATGCTTAATCTTTTTGTATTACCGTTCTTTTATTTCTCGAGAACGCTAATCGTTATAATGTAGTAGATTCACCAGGTGGAATTCCGACAATTGAATAGTTTATCTATATTTCCTGTAGGAATGGTAAACTTCTAAGTACCAATTAATACACTGATCAGGGAAACAATATCCAAGACCTTAGTGTTTTGATTGAGATCATAAATCGATCAATGTTAGACCATTATTGAGAATCTGGAAGCACTGGACGGTCATTATGTCCTTGTAAAGGACTCCTCACCGCTGCACATTCACGATCCCACATGCGGGATTCAAACCTTAGTGTTTATTGATCCTTGAGGTTCTCCTATTTCAGTGACTAATCGGAAAACAAAGGCAGTAAACGGATTAACTCTATATATATTGTATTCATTTGCAATTATGACTCCGAATTCATTCAATAATGTATTTGAAATGTCTGACCACACAGCACACAAATAAAAAAAAAATCATATTTTAAATTCAATCAATACATAAGTGTTAGAGAGCTCAGCAAACACTATATAATTAATAAATAGTAACTAAGGTATAGGAAAATGCATAATATTGATTTATAGCTTCAGTGGTAGCTTACAAAAAACAAATGTAGAAATGCAACAATCTAATAAAAATATAAATACTAATAATCTGTAAAATATTCCCAAATGAACCTACTTTTTCAATATTCGTCACTTAATAACAATCTTTAATACTTTTAACTACCTAGATTACTTTGAGATTTACCGTCAGAATTTCATCTCACTGTCTTATTGTAGCGTGGTAATTCCAACTGATACACACATGTACCAGGTTATGTGTTGCATTTGATTGACTAAGTTACTAACTGATAATCAAATTAGCCTCATATCACTTTTAAATTTTAAAGAATCCCTTTTTTGTAGTGATATTAAGAAATGTTTAGAAATCTACAAATAAATTCACTATTTATAATACAGGGTTCTAGAGATTGTTGAATATATTTTTTCGAGGCATACATTGATCATTGTTAAACAATCACTGATAACCAAGAAGCACTGAATAGCTGTTTCATCCTAGTATAGAACTTGTCCAGTGGTGGTGTACATCAACGACCTCATTGAAGATCAAACTATATGATCCTTCTGGCTGTCAAGGTGACTATTTAACATTTAGACCATTGAGTTAACACCGAATAGTTTTTATTTCTAACTTGAATTTATTCACAACCACCAAACATTGTTACTGGTGTTATTTGTCTCACACTTGACATGGTTGAACTATGTTGAAATGTTAGGTGGTTCAACATGGTTGACAAGAAGCCCAATCACGTACACTTTCAACATAGTCTATACAATCCCGAGTCACTCAGACTAATGACCACATTACAGAATAGTCGATAGATTTTTATGAGTTCTCAGCAGCACCAGAAAAACGGGACATGAAAATACATTTTAAACTAAGTGGATTAACACACAAACCGTTGGATACTTGTTAAATTATTTATGAGTGACGTGCTCATTTTTAGATTTAAAAGTCCTGATGGGATCACACAAGACTTACTGCAAAGATTTCTCATACAGAGAAGATATAAGTATCCTGTGGTCCATAGTTTTCATAAAAGTTCCCTAGTTGAAATCATTCTTTAATGAAGATCAACTTTAATGTAAACCAATTTTTGTAAATCTCTTCAACATGTTTATAGATTAAAATTACACATTTCTATGCCTATTCAGGTAGATTACTATCCTGTTGTATAATCAATCTACAATCTTTGTTACAAGATGTTATATGAATGGAAATGTGACATAATTCTGGTATGATATTCATCTTCTGTACACCTTATTATCAAATGATTTATATCTTATAGCAGTACTAGTAGCAGTATTTTAAGAGTGACTAAAAGACTAAGTATACAGTCAGTTGTGAGATAACTCACTAATGACAATGGTGGATGTGTCGCTCGATTTAGTGGATTAGTTGATGTCAGACATTAACACCGTTGGATGCCGGCCAGCTCAGAGGTCTATTGGTTAAGTGCTCGCGCGCGAGACCAGTAGGTCCTGGGTCCGGATTTCGCGAGGCGGGGTCGTGGATGCGCACTGTTGAGAAGTCCCACAATAGGACGAAACGACCGTCCAGTGCTTCCAGGTTTTCCATGGTGGTCTAGCTTCAATTGAATAATGATCTCAACAATTGAAATTTTTTAAATTTATTAATTTGCCGCATTAAAATGTCAGTAGATGCAATGTATACATTTTGTGTTCATTTTACTCTACTGAAATTGAACCAGTTAAAGCTTCATAAATACTTCATGAAATTAGATTTTTCGTTACGGTTAATAAATTTCATAAGCATTAACATGATCATAAAATAGTTCATTTTCTATTGTTTGTTTGAATCTTCTCATTGATGTTTAAGACTGCAATTGATCAGTTTCTTAATGGCATATGTGTATCCTGTACGGATTGCCCCGATCAATTGCTGTCCTAAACATCCATGGAAAGATTCAAACAAACAATACGAAACGAATTTAAACTTCACTCCATTGCACAAGCTAGTGTCTATCAGGATTCAGTAGCTAAGTAGATAACACGGTGGCGTTTGAAGCGAACGATTCTGGGTTCGAGTCCCAGAGTGAACATAAACTCTAGGATGCAGGTACACCCAGCCAGCGAGTCTCAAATAGGAAGAAACGCGCGTACTAGATTCCACTGTGAGCCACCATCCATCTCTGTTAATCATAAGATAGGTTTCATTAAAATGAATTTAATAATAATGTCGGTCATATAATCTTCTGTAAATATTTGCCATCTTATTGTAAGTTCCAAGTATTGTTTGCCTATTCTGGTACCATTGACTTATAAATATTGAGGTTAGACACAAGGTGTTTAGTAAATGTGCCAAATCGTTTTGGTAAGATTAAAAATCTACATCGACTTTGGTGTCTGGGACATTTATCACACATATCCAACCATGATCTATTCTGACGTTTGATATTTCTAGAGTAGGCCTAAGTTGAAAAAAATTCTAGAGGCAGTCCAACTAACATACGATATCAATCCATGAAATCATTTTCTATTAAACTAATTCATGTTACTTTATACAAACTATCTATGGTTGAAGTCTTGAAGATAATCACGACCAATGGCTATGAGACATTTCTCAAAGTCAGTCACAATAAAACGGATTCATTTACTCATTGTATTACAATAATTATACTTTTTATTCCACAACTTCATTCTTTCTTCCTAATCGATATAATGTTTTCTACTACTATCACTGATAATGTAATTACTCATTAAATTCTTTCTATTCATTAAATTGAAAGTATTCTACTTCTTATATTATTTAACTACATATTATAATGATCACATTATAGTTTTTTTTCTTTTTTGCAAAACAAACTTTATTTTAGGTGTAATATATTTTTTTCTATGAATTACTAAAGGGATTACATACTTTCACTTTCATTTAATGTTACATTCACTTCAGTACTACTTGTGCAAAACAATAATAACTCATTAAAGACAATAAAGATGCTTCATTGAAGTGAATTTTTCTTGTCGTTAACATCATATTTACTTAAGTTGTACAGATTTTACATTTTTTTTATAGTTTATAGTAAAATAGAGGGGTGTTGTGTCATTCAATAAAAAGAAGAGGTATGGTTATCACTTAATCAAATAATCATAAAAATAATTAAAAACATTTTCTAAATATTAAATGCAAGTTTTGTAATTTAGGGGGGAAAATGGTAAAGAGTAATATTTCAAAACTGTGACCGGTATAGTTTAACCATGTCGGATTAGAATAAGTTACACATCGAAGACAGTCACTCTGTAGTGGTATGCAAACCCACATAGCTTGTTTTAGCTTCTGGACAGGCCAATCTATTTATGCTTCTTGAGTCACATTTTGACCTTGTTAATTATTCGCTTATGAACCTTAACTGTTTTTATATGAGCGTATGCGTGCACACTTCTTATCCTATTCACCACATGTCTATAAATATCGATTAACGCTTAATTAAATGGAGTTGGCTCACACACCTTCTCTACTGCGTGTCATTTCGCTTCGTTCTATTCTCATCGCTTATCCGATCTTTTTTCTGCACCAACGATTGTATGAAATATATGCATTCGAACTCCATTCTCGTATTTGACTTATATAATTCCGTTATTCACTAACTGATTTTAAGTTAGTGACTAGATACGAGGGTAGCTAGGATATGTATATTTCGACAACTCGAAGGCGGTTTTGTCCTTGTACTTGGACTCCTCAACAGCGTGCGTCCACGATCCCACACTCAAGAACTTCGGCCTCACGCACGAACCCAATCTCTAGTCTACTGAATGGACATCCAACGATGTTAATGCCTAACCTAAATTAATCTACAAGTATTCAGTGGCATTTCATGATAGCTAGGTAGTTTTCCCAATAATGATTCTTCTTTTGATGGACAGTAATTGTTCAGGAAACAATTTATAAAACAGTAATAAAAAATCGATAGTCTAAACTTCTTCGATCGAAAATCACCAACTGATCGATAAATCTTATAATATGTTTACTGTCACGTTAGTATGTTAAAGTTTTTCTGGTATGGTTTTTACTGGCATTGTTAAAAACCTGACGGGCGATCGTCTTAGGCTCTATCTAAATGCTATTGATCTAAAAGTAATAGTAAGGCAATCTTATCTTGATGCACTTTCATCAAAATCAGATTGATTAATTACTGTCCTCAATATCAAAAGGGAAAATTAAAACTATTATACAAATAAATTCATCTCTGTTACAGTAGCTGATGACTGGCTAAATGAACCTCTGTTACACGTTAAGTGTTTAAATCGAAAAGTCCCGGTGTGCCTTAACACATCTAAAACTTTGCATTAAAAGTCACATGTGATCGATTTCAAGCAGTTATCCCTTGGTATCTGACGTTCCAAGTTCACCAAATATTATTCCTGGTCTTCTTTTAATGTTCAGATCTTGTGTCAGACAGGACAGTAGGTTTCCTATGCCCAAACTCTAGAATCTGGATCTACCAATGTATGTTGTATCTTCAAAATGCACATACAGAATCCAAGTACCACCACTAATTTGACCTTATCTAATCAATATAAAAAAACATCCCTATTCACCCTTCATGCTTCTAAAGGCTTTATTGCTATTTCTTGCGGTCTCACTAGTGTAGGTATAGCAGTAAGTTCTGAAGCATTGTAGTCTCTCCTAGACTGAATCCCAATGGACAGTCGTTTGTTAATCTTTCCAATTAAATGTAACACTAAAACTTGGAATGATAGGCACACACCAATACCTTTTCGTTGTCTCTGCCTACGCTCAGATAACGTAGAGAATGGATTTTTATGGAAAGCTTTCAACCCTCCATTAAATAGCTGGGCTTTGAGATGTAATAATAGTGACAGGACATTTTAATACCTAAGTAGGTAATTGAAACCCAACTAAAGGTCACTTGGTAAGTTTTACGGTGTCGTGGCTCAGCGAGCAGATAATGTTGACCGATTACTATAGCCATGCTCAGACAACCATTTCTAGCAAGCGCCAAATCTAAGTGTAGGGAAAGACATTGACAATAGAAGGTCAGCTCAAATTGGTGCGTATTACTATCATTCATTCAACCGTTATTCGAACATATCTCCCTAACTGTAATGTCGCATAAATGTCATCGCTCATATTCGCAAATAAATTTTCTGGACGAATACAAAGACACAATTTTTACTAAGTGTAAAAATATTTAGTGGCCCTCGAACATCTGACTCCAGGTAGATCGTACGAATGATTGTTATCGAAATATATATGTCGTCAATCTTCGCATATAATCATCGACTTAAATCGCGTTAGTGAATAATAGAATCCGTACACCCATTGATCTGGACGACAATCAGAGGGAGAAGAGAAGAGAGCGAAGGGAAATGACACGCAGTAGAGAAGGTGTGTGAGCCAATTCCATTTAATCAAGCGTTAATCGATATTTATAGTCAGATAAAAATAAGTTACAAGACATGTGATGAATAGGACAAGAAGTGTGCACGCATACGCGAAAAATCAACGAGGTCAAAATCTGACCGGATGCTGGAATAAACTATGTGGGATTAACACGGCAACCGACACTACAAATAATATTATTTAAAGGTTAAACAAGTCTTAAGTGTAAATGGATAACCGTTTGCTGCCTAGTAAATATTCATACAACTCTCTCATATTCTTACCGTAGTCAAACATAATGTAAATATTGTAACAGAACTTTAACAAATCAGACTTATTCTAAATGAGAAGTAAAAGTTGCTTACTAGAATATGCCATTGGTCAATATTTAATTGATCTTTTTGAGAGAAGGAATATACGCTATCAACCAAAAAATGTGGCTTTATTTTCTGTGGGATATACGTGTTTATTAATGAATGAAGAGTGTTCACATACTAGATTGAGTTAGCCAATAAAAACTTCTTGTTCATTACTGTTCCCTGTTTGAGGGACGCATACAGGAACATACATACACAAGTGACTGCAGAAGCTAATTGAAAGAGGTAACATTTATTGCCAATATATTGTTACGTACTTCAATTTTACGTTTGTTTATGACATATTTGCTGTATTTTCGATACTCTCAATAGTAAAACAAATGTACTTCATTAATTAGAGTTTACAATTTTCTATTGTTGGTATTCAGGACTGCTATTAATCAATCTTTATTGCCGTATATTCATTCTAAATGAATTATGTCACATATCTAACTAGTAGTATAATCCTGAACATGGTATTAGTCCTATTCGAGTTCATGTCTCAGTGTGAACGCCAACACTGGGATTCAGGTACATATAAATAAGATATCCTGTATCGTGCATTCCATTGCTAAGCACTTACTAAAATATAATACTAAATATATCCCATATTTCGAAAATATTGATTTATATAACATTGTAATGTTTATGATAAACAATTCAACAGTTTTATGAATAAAATAACAATCTATTTTAAATAAATAAATAAATAACTTATCAATGTACTAAAACAAAACTGTTAAATTCCATATTCTATTCAACTCTTTTTAACTTACCACCTTCCTGTCCCCCCCTCTCTTCTCCACCAATTCACTCTTTTTTTTTCAACACTTACAATGAAAATTACAGAATTTTTTTTCATTTGAAAATGCAGAAACCAGAGTGAATATTTTTTTTGTGGGGTCAAAATTCAAACATAGAAAACAAAAAAAAAAAACAACACTGAAATACTCTGTGATTTCATTTAGATCCAACATACCGAGAAAAAAAAATATGTATGATCCTAAATGCTCACTTGTCATTCTACTTATTTTTTTGTTTGTTTTGTTTTATTTTTCAATTGGGTTTTATTTGCATATTGAATAATTTTAAATTAGTTATGGTATTAGTAGTATTAGTAGTAGTAGTAGTATTAGCATATTTCTTTTAAAAAAAAAGTAAAATTATGCTAGTGAAAAACCGTAACCTTGTTGAAAAAATGATTATTTTGAACTAGTATAGGGTTATTTCTCATTTTGAAATTGAAAGTCAAAAAAAAAAATACTAACGAGATATAATGAATTCCGTGTAAATTAATTGTTTTATTTTATTTGGTTGTGTAACGGAAAAAAAGTGTTTTCTGGTGTTGTTGCATAACAAAAACTGGTTACACTTCCTTTTTCTGGATAAATTTGGATGATTTAATCAAAATATAGAGTCTGTCACAACTATGTTACAATTGGTTGATCACTGGTGATTAATGTTATAATCTTATTCTATCGATCAAGCTACGATGTGGCCACTATTCGTGTAATGGACTCGATATTGTATACACTATATTGAAAAGGAGTTGATATACATGACATCGGTCACTATTTAATGATTAACCAGTTGTAAATACATCTTGATCCTACAAAGGAGGTCAGTTGTTTTCCGAAAAGCTCAGTAGTAACGTCTGTGGCTGTAAAGCTGAATGACAAGTTATCAGTTGCCTCAAGATTACAGGCACACTTTATTGAAAGTGCTAAATAGCACGAAAATTTGTTTGAGCCGGTTTTCCTGTCGACTACCTCAAACCAACACTTTACATCACAACAAATATATGTATATGTGTGATAAAATTCGAATAACATTCTGATCACATATTGACTTGTAAATAATCTTGATAATGATGATTGTTTGATCATTTAACTAGCATATGTTTTAGGTAAAAACAAAATCTACACCTTTTGATGAAGTACAACATTATACTTAATTACCTCGTATATCCATAGCTATGATATGCTCTGTATATGAAACCTGAAGATGTACGATGAAGCCACGATAATTAGTAAAAAGTGAACAGGATTAGAAATTATTTTCAAAATATTAAAGCATATGATGCATAGTTACTAACTGCCCACTTCTTAACAAAATGATGCTAGTTCTTCTATGTAGGTAACCTTTAATAAATCACAGTTGTTTTACTTCTAAAGACCTCAAATTTTAATGAATTATATCATACATTATAACATATAATCTAGTAAGTGAATACTGCTTATAACAGTGTAATTTTCACTGAAGATTTCATTTCAAACAGTAACATTTAGTTTATTTGGAGTTTTTTTCATCTAGTAAGTTGGAATGTGTTACATTGGTATATTCATAGAAGACATATGTGAGTAGATAGCTTCATATGATTGAAATGAAATCCTCAGTGAAAACTATACTTTTATATTTAGTACTCACCCATTAAATGAATGGAAACATGATTGAAAATACCAGATAATGAACTTTTATTGAACATTGAAAAGAGGATAGTAACTTTCACACGGTTCTTACCGAACATTTGCAGTCAGTCGGTCAGTCATCTACAATGCGGGACCACGCATATATAAGCGTCGGACCAAGTTGTCACATCTCATTAGCACAACAAGATGAACTCCAAGTTCATAGAAGTAGTTACTTCAATGATAGTTATATACAAAAGAAAATTTTTATATAAGGATATAACACAGGAAGAAAGAATTAGTTCGTGTAAACAAAGACATGATGTAACTTTAATCTGACGTTTGAGAGAAGACAAAGAGTGTATACACCTGCGCCACAATGATCGATTCTGAGTCAAGTCAGCCAGTCTTCAACTACTGGTTACGATAATCGCATGGATCTCAACTAAGTAGTCTGTATCCACCAATATGGCTCAGATCAGAAGTCGGTGATTTTATAGACTGGTATCACATATTGGTCTGGCCGCCCCTGTCTTTCTTCCATCAGTCTCTAACACTATTCAGCATTTCGCGCCGTGTTAGTCATTGGTTGGGCATGCATGAAACGTGGCCCAGTCATCTCAGTTGATCATGATTTACAGAACGTCTGAAACTTGAACTCTTATCGTTCTTTAGAAAATTCAGTGTTTTTAGAAATTCGTTTTGTTATCATTGTTATCGTTATCGTCACAAATCTGAAATGTTTAGAAGATTGTATATTTACCTAACTACTGCCTATCTCAATGATCAACGTTTATCAGTGTAAAAGTAGATTGAAAGAAAGTTAGGAGCAATTAAATTAAGACTCAGTAACTGTTTGATCTAGTCTTTTAAATAGATATATACTAACTGTAGTGCTTTTTCTTTACTTTTAACGATAAATTTTGTAGGTACAACCATAAACATTCGATAAATAGTGATTAATTTGAGTGTTATTAAAGTATGTACTCGATATAGCTTAAGTGCACACCTTTTTTTTTGTTTTTTACTTTCAATTTATCTCTGGCTATAATCATTTATAAACTTGAATCTAAACTAATGATAATGTGATTACTAGAGCTCATTGTTAATCGTAAGGTAATCACTGTATTAATAATCATGGATTATACAATAAACAATGAAATACAAATTTACACTAAAAGCTTATTCATACTTATATTCAGTCGTTGTTATTTAGAAAGATGTGAATCATGTGAAAAGTACACAATATGAATAAGAATGAATATATCTGTATGTGTCTTTACCTTGTTATTGTTATTATTTATCAAGTACAGTTTAGTGAATAAATACAGCTTCTATCTTCTACCCACAAAAAAGAAAACATGTTATTCATTTTGTTTATTAAAAATAATAATAATAATAGTACAAATTGTAAAGTGTTTTATTTTTCTAAGGATATCGAAGTTTAATATCAGAAGGGGTTTTTTGGAGATTGTAGTAATTTCAATGGTTAAGATCATGAGTCAGTTGAAGCTAGACCACCATGGAAAACCTGGAAGCACTGGACGGCCGTTTCGCCCTATTGTGTGACTCCTTAACAGTGCGCATCCACAAGCCCACACCAAAGAGATTCGAGCCCAGGACCTACTGGTTTTGCGCGCGAGCACACTTAACAACTAGATCACTGAGCCGGCCGGCATCCAACGGTGTTAATGTCTAACATCAACTAATCCACGAAATCGAGTGACACATCCACCATTGTCTTCAGTGAGTTACTATCTCACAACAGACCTGGTTGAACTCCACTGGTCACTATTTCTCACTAGAAGTTTATGTAAAACATCAAACATATATATGCAGAGATGGATGATATTTACCAGTGGAATTCAGGAATGCACATTTCATTCATAGTTTTGATATAAAATATATCAGCTCAAGTTATAACATAGAGTGAATAAAGGTTCAAATTACTTGTTAATAAGCAGTTGCCAAGGTGTGGCTGGTTGTATTTCATTTTCGTTTGTCGAAGATATTTTGACTAACTTAATATAACATAAGGTATATAAGTAGATAAACTGGTAGTGTAGATTTGATATTTGTTAACTTACATACTTATTTACGCCTGTTACCTCTCATAGAGGAGAATAGGTCGTTCATTAGTATTCTCCATCCAACTTCATCCTGGGTAAACCTTTCCAGTTGCTATTCATCCTTTTCATATCTGTTTCCAACTTTCGACGCAGTGTGTTCTTTGGCCTTCCTCTTTTTCGTTTACCTTCAGGATTCCAAGTTATCCTTGCCCGTGATGTTGTTTGATGATTTCTTCAATGTATATCCTTTCCACTTTCAGTGTCTTCTCCTAATTTCTTCATCAGATGTAGGCTGATTTATTCTTTCTCACAATAGGCTGTTGCTGATGGCATCTGATCTACGGATATTGAGTATCTTACGTAAAAAATTGTTTATAAATACTTGTACTTTTTATTGATAGTTGTGGTAGTTACCCAAGTTTCAGCTCCGTAGATGCACACTGCTGAGGAGTTCTATACTAGGATGAAACGGTCGTCCAGTGCTCCCAGGTTGTCAATGATGGTTTAGTTTAAATCGACATGTAATTTTCACTGTAAATATATATATATTTATAAAACATTTATGCATGTTGTATCAAATAAATTGTATGGCTATATCCTTTATTCTCACTCTAATGATAATCATTTCAGTTCAGTCATTGCATTTCTGGTGTGGAAATTTTATTTTGTCTCCCAGAGTTAGATTAATTGACAAATACTTCAGTTATATTAATAGTAGTAATAGTATTTTTAAATGATACAGGAAATTCAAAATTTGTCCATAATCAAATTTGTTTAATTATATATTTATTATACTCAGTTATTTGCATTCAGGTTAGATTGAATGGTTATTTATTCAACTAGAAAGTGTGATTAGTTGATTGTAAAGGTAAACTTTAACAATAATAATAACATTATTATTATGGTAGTAATAATGATGATAATAGTTGTTACGATCTTTATTGATTGACTTGCGATAGAATCCTATCCTCCTATCTATCTTTTTGTTCACTTCATTTATTCATTCATTCAATTAGTAGAGTACAGATGACCTGACTCGACTATATACATACATCACTTATAGGAATTATATTGAGTTCTGGTTTAAATTAATCATTGCCTATCTTGATGAGAAATTTTTACTAGTGTACGAGTAGGTTAGAAGAAAGTTTAAGGTGGTCAAACCAAACACACGACATCAATCCATAAAGTTATGAACTGTGTGCTCTTGCCCATGATTGATTAGTCCAAACTGTTCAGTTTAAGGTTTAAGTGACTATCGTAATCAGGTGAGACTATACTGTATGGACGACATTTGAGCGATAATAAAGTGACTTTGAGAATGTTCAACTAATCACTAAGATCAACAGAGGATTATCAATTAGTGTAAGAAATTAGAAATATGATTTATAGTTAAGAGTTAAAATTAGAGTTTCATCACGCACTGACATCAACTATAATGCCGAAATGTAATTTAACTGAGAATTCTATCTTGTGCCAAAAATATAATATTGAATAAAGCTATGGCGGTCTGCTTGAACATCTGGGCTATCTGTTTCTGCCTTTTAGATATTTCAACAAGTTATCTGTTTTAATTTGTTTATTAACCGCACAACCTATTAAGGTGCGTTTTTGAAAAGTTTACAACCTTTCGCTGTACAAGTTACAAAAAAGCCCAATTAGAGACATCGTGGTTGCTGGCAATATGCAGCGAAAATAACGTACATTATTTAGATACCGATTCCTGGACTGCTAACTTCTAACTGATGATCACTCAATATTTATCGTCAGGATCGACCAAGAATTAAGAAACGGAAACGTGTTGAAATACTTTGTGCAGAGAATTCTACACTGTACAAAAATATAATACTGAATAAAGCTAATCGTTCGCAATGGCGCAGGTGCATCCATTCTTTGTGTTCTCCCGAATTCTTATCTTCTGAATTCTTCATGTCCCTTCCTTTTTTCTCTTTCCAAATTTATCTCACTAGGTTATACTTTTTGAATAACATCTTCAAACCCTAATCTTTTAGATTACTGCTTATACTCTTACTACCTATACTATGAGATTTGAGTCGACAACTGCATCTCTGTGCTAATATGGTATGGCAACTCGAACTAATGTACTTACGTACGAAGTTCTACGTTGTTACTGACTGACTGACTGAAATAAATAAATAATAAAATGATAATAAATTTTGCTCCAAAATACATAGGTTGTAATCATAACGCTTATTCGTTCATCTATAAATTATAGTACCATCGATATTAAATTTGTAAAGTGTCATTTTAGTATTTGTGCAAACTCATTCTTTTCTTTAGAATCCTATTGTTTTATCCCTAACCTTTTCTACTGCCAATGATACCGTTACTACTGCTGTACTGCTTTAGATTTAATCTTGATAATTTTATCTCATTTTGTGCTAAACTGGTGTAACAACTCGAATCGATGCATATATACTCCAGGTTGTACACGTTACTAATGGCTTACTGAATGACTGAGTGAATAAAATTCTTGATGTCAATTTAATACCGATAAAATATCCATCTCAAATAGTATTGTGGAATTTTCTTTCATAAATTAGTACTTACTTACTTATTTACGCCAGTTATCCCTCATGGAGGAGCATAGGCCTCTCACTAACACTCTTCATCCAAATCTGTCCTGAGAAATCCTTTCCAGCTGTTTCCAGCTGCTATTCATCTTTTTTCATATCTGTTTCCGATTCCCTGCGCGATGTGTTATTTGGCCTTACTCTTTTCCATTTAACTTCAGGATTAGTAGTATATATAATAATTTTTCGATATGGTCTTATGATATTGTTAAAACAGACGAATAATCGTTGAATATCCATATTCACGCGCACATATACAAACATAAATAGGACAATATTTATTCTACTTCTATGTTGTATTGTTTGATATTTTCTTCTTTTCCTCTGTTCTTTATACAGATCCTGGTCACCTGATCTAATCGATAAACATCATTGTGCATGCTTTCCATCAGAAAATCAAACAGATTTTGAAAGATTATCAACAATGTATGAAACACATCCACTTACACATATTCCATTAGTTGGATTCAATTCAACTTTTGAACCAGAATCTGTACAAGATTTGATTAAAGTAAGTTCACACATATTACTTTTTTAAAGTGTTTTGAATGTACATTAGACTGTTATTTTTGTTGAACATGTTTGTGTATATAAATGATTCATTCCTCTAATATCTACTGCGTGAAGTAGTGGGTAACTTAATATCTTTAAGGCGGTTAACCTTTATCCACATAGCTGTAGGTTCGAACTCCATTTCAGCTACTTTTGTTTTGACTACTGGATAGTATGACACTAGCCTTTACACCTAAAATGTCGCTCATAGCCACGTACATGAACCTGTACTTGGTAAATTAGATAAATATATGATACTCATTATGAATCCATATTGGTGAGTGTGTGTTCAGAGAACAATTCTTTTAAGATTTAAACGCTACTGTTGTTCATCCTGTCAACTGTTAACCTTTAATATTTAGAGAGTAGAATACCTTAATCAACTTCTGTTACAATGTATGTGGACGTTTTCTTTACAAATTTTAAATTCAACGAAGGGATCTCTTTTTAATAAGTTTGTTATCAAGTCCAGTGTCGTGAACTGATTAAAATTAGACATATACGCCATGGGATACCGGTTCAGTGGTCTATAGATTAAGTATTTTTCACATGCCACACAGAATATTCTGAGTTTGATCCATTATGTTGAGGTCATGGATGCGCACTGCTCAAGAGTTCCATACTCGAAGGAAACGATCTTTCAGTGCTTCCTGGTTTTAACTGGTGGTCTAGCTATGATTTATATTGAGAAAAAAATTAAGCAAAACGGGGAGTAGAGCTGGTTACATTGGCCGTACAAGTATCCGAGCACTAACCTGAATGGTTATCTGATAAGGAAAACAACTTAATCAACAGCTCAGTTTTCAAGCACATGATCAATTCAGGTCACACCCCATCACACAAATCTGTGTTCAAAGTCTTCTAGAAGTAAGAAGAACTGGTTTAAAAAGGTTTGGATAAGGAATTTATGCACAGCCGAGTCTATGTAAATTCACCATTTCAAACCCAAAATCTGTGTGCAGTGGAGTCTTGTTCAATCTCTTATTCTCTTACCAATTACAATTGTTAATTATTACCTTATTCCCCTTTACTAAGTAGACAATTACCTTCCATAGGTTATTATATTTTATTACTTCCAAAACAATGACATAACGTGAGCTATTAATGATTGTTGATTACTTTATTAAATGATGCGAACGTTTCTATTTCATATTTGAAAAATTTAATTACTAAGAAATAACATTCTTCTATTCATAAATTATTACCAATATGGAGATGTGGAGATCGTTAAGCTTTTCATCAGGATCATGAACCGATTAATGTTAGACCACCATTGAAAACTTGGAGTCAGTGGACGACCGTTTCGTCCTGGTATGGGACTCCTCAACAGTGAGCATCCATCATCCCGCACGCCGGGTTCGAAACCGGGACCTTCAGTTTCGCACGCAAACGCTTAACCTTTAGACCACTGAGCCGATATCCATCAGTGTTAATGTCTGACTTCAATCGATTCACGAAATCGCTCTACTATCTTCCATTGTCTGATGTAGATACCTGTCTCTAGCTGACAAGGATTAGCTCCACTTTAAATATTTAAGGATTTTTGGTAATTTCGACTATATTATTTGCCACCACTTCATTTTGATAGATCTCCACTTGATGGATAAGTTTGACGGTCTTTGATACTTTTGTAAAACCCCTCTTTTATTATAGACTACCACATGTAAAAAGTTATCAGCAAACACGAATGTAATGCTTCAGAAAATGATATAGTAGGAAAGCAAATTCGCTTCGCTGAAATGTCTTTGTTTTTTTAATGAATCAAACAGCAAGTTTTGTAAAGTTGAATTATCAATGATAATACCCACTTCATCTGACTGAAACGCCATGCAATTAGTTTTTCACAAATTTTAACTTTAATTACGTTGTTGTTGTACAATTTCCTGGCATAACAATTCGTTTGATATTTAAAGCAAATGGTATTGAGTATGAGCCTTGTTATGAATGTCTTCACTGGGATATATAGCTTATTCAGCTGGTTGAGTTGTAAAGAGGACGAAACATGTATCCCCCGGATTCGATTGCTAGTCGAAATCCATTTGCGTTCATCAAGAGAAAATGTATAATTATTATATCTTCTATATTCTCTCCAACTTGTTTATTTTTTGTCTTTTTTTCTCTTTTTTTCATCTATACTTAGAAACAAATTGATTGGGAGGCCATTTCACGTGGTCGTTACTCTTGGAAATCACAAGAATATCAAGATTTATGTGTACAGTTGAATGGTACATGGATAGGCAAAAGTTGTCGGCCATTTTATGTACCAGATGTGTTCTTCTTTTCGTGTATCCTATTTATAGCAACATTTGTGTTAGCCTTTACAATGAAATCGATGCGAAATTCATTATTCTTTCCTACTCGTGTAAGTGAAATTTGAGAGGGATGCGTGGTCGAGAGGTTGCTACACGAAGACTTATAAGGGAAACTTTTTTTATTGTTTACGATTTCGGGTTTTTGTTGATTTCAATTAATTTTAGTTGGGCTTTTTCTCTCATCATCTGTTTCTAACATGGAATGTACTTAATCTATAATTGCAGTTCCATAGTTTAAATCATAAATTGATCTTAGCTGAACTACCAGTAAAAACTTGGCAGCACTGCATGACAGTCAGATCCAGGCAATGGATGAAGATTACCCAATATTGTAAATTGATTGAAGCTGGATATGTACACCATTGAATTCCGGTTCAGTGGTCTATAGGTTAAGTGTTGTTCGTATGTGGAACTAAAGATCCTGGATTCAATCCCCAGTGACGGGGTCGCGGATGCGTACTGTTGATGAGCCTCATACTAGAACGAAACGGCCATTCAGTACTTCTAGGCTTTGAATGGTGGTCTAGCTAAGGTTATTTAATAAATTATGGAAGGTTCACGTATTTATTAATAGTTGTCAATTATATCATTAAAAGTAAGGGTTAAATTATCCCGTTGTTGAGATTCAAGACCGATATTTAGTCAGTCTTTGTTGGCTTATGTGCATCCTATGAAGTTTTACTCGACACAGCTATTTTTTTCACAAGCTTTATAGAATAGATGGGTGGTAGATGACAATGGAATCCAGCCTCAGGGATATTCAGGGTAACTAAAATTATTACTAATAATGTTATAAACATTACACCCTTTTGAAAACATTAACAGCTAACTAGATTCAGTAGCTCAATGCATTATGCGTTAAACTTTGAAGCGATAGGTACTGAATGTGGCCGAGTCTTAATGTAAACACTAGCACAACAATGCAGGTACACCCTGCTGACCAGTCCAAAATTCAATGAAATAAATATCGCGGATTCTACTGGTAGGCATAATCATTTTACATTCAGTTTTTCCAGATGATAAGTTTAAATAAAGCAAGAACAATAAGAATAGCAGAATAAGCCAAAATTCATTTAACTTTTTGATTCCCATTCGCCGCTTAAAACAACCTATACACAATATTAATAATTATTTATACCCAATATACAGACTACTTAATATAATATTAAAATGAAGTTTAGTAAAATAATTACAATAAACATGAAATTATCATAGATCGGTGAACTGGGTGAATATTTATTTTTTTTACAATTCAAATCCACTGAAACCTGGAAACACTGGATGGCCCGTTTCGTCTTAGTATAGGACTCCTCAACAGCGAGCATCCCCGGTCTTGCGCGCTAACGCTTAACCTTTAGACCACTAAGCCGATATCTAACAGTGTGAAAATTCTAAAACATACAGAGACACGTTTCTACTCAATGAATATTGATGTTCAAGTTGTTATGTAACCATAACAATAAAATTTAACAAAGTAAGATGAGTGAAACTTAAAAAGACATAAGTATGAATAGGGATTTTTTCATTGAGAATACGAAATAAGGTATTATATAATTGAATAATGAAAACTAGAAGATACCAGGGTAATGATCGATTTATAACTGATTCCCTTCAGCTTAATTATTTTTTAAAATTTCAGTGACTTTGGTGTAACTTAGTAGATTTGATGTTGTTTAACTAGTGATTACTTTGAATGATTTTAAAATATCAACTTTATATCCACCATCAAGAACATGATGTTAACTTTCTAATATTAATTTTTGTGGTATATGCTCCGAGATGGGAACATAATTTTTCTATACTATATAAAAAACTAATAGTTAAATTGTAACAGCTAAATAGCCTAGAGGAAATTTTAGCTTTAGATTGAGATCATGAACCGATTGATGTTAGACTACAGTTGCAAACCCGGAAGCACTGGACGGCTGTTTCGTCCGATTGTGGGACTACTCAACAGTGTGCATCCACGATCCTGCTCGCGGGATTCGAACCCAGGGCTTTCAGTCTAAAGCTCGAACTCAACATCTAGACCACTGGACCAGCATCCAGTCGTGTTAGTATCTAACATCAACCAATCCGCGAAATCGCGTGACCATCTTCCATTGTACTGAGGTTGATACCTGTCTCTGCCCGACACAGATTAACTCCACTGGTCACGGTTTCTCACTAGAACTCCGAGAATCCCGTCACGAAGCTATTCACTAGTGAGCACATGTTAATTATCAGCATAGGGGTTGTGGAGATTATTAAGTTTTTGATTGAGATCATGAACCGATTGATGTTGGACCATCGTTGAGGAGTCCCACAATAGGACGAAACCTCCGTTCAGTGCTTCCAGGTTTCCAACGATGGTCTAAGATCAATCGGTTCATGATCTCAATCAAAGACTTAATAATCTTCACAACCCCCTATACTGAAAATTTTAGCTCTCATTGGAACTTGACATACAACATCTGTCTAGTATATTATATGCATACTCAATGAACTAAAGAGATATTTAAAAAATGAAATTTGAGAAATACACTTCAGAAATGCATAAAATCTTGGAAGTTGTTTATATAGCGATTATATACTAAAAAAAAAAAAATAAACGGTTCCTTTCAAGTCGACCAAATGTTTCAGTATTGGTACTGATAACTAATCTAAAACAAACGAAGTTAACCTCTGATTAAGGTAGTTACCGATTTACTGAATCAACAAACAATCATTAATTTCCCCCTTCCTTCTTCCATAATTCCCAATTTCATTTTAAATGAATTTTATATTGTTTTTTAAAAACTTATTTCAATATTATTCAACTTTGGGAAAATGGGATCTGATTTTTTTTTTCCTATACCTTTTTTTTGTTAATAAGGTCATAAATAGTTGACCTTAATATTTGTGTATATTTGTGTTTAGTTAGATGTGAGAATAACTGAAGCAAACCCATTGATTGGTAATAGACAGGAAAATATTAATAAATTATATGCTAAATTATATAAACTAGTTAATTGAATGATTATGATCAATTTAAATCTTTGGACATTTGTACAATAGTCGAGATTCTCATAATTGACAAAAATCACTTGACTAAAAAAAGTTAGAAAGATAAAAAAAAAAGAAAAGTGAAATAGTTGGCGTCAATTTCACCACTGCCTCATAAATATTTCTATCTATGTTCTATAATTCTAATCTGATTGATCAATGTACACTAAGTCACTAAGTTTCTTAACACATTAGGCTATAGTAATTTTTTCTCGTTAGATGGTTTGGAATCGATTGATAGTTGAAGTTTAAAACTTTAATCTTGTGTTCTAGTTTATGTACGCATTAAAATGCTACGTATGTATCTGCAATCTCAGTAGCATTGATGCTGTATATGAGATTTTACCGATTATTGTAGTTAGGGATGAGCTATCCGAACACCCCTTTGATTTGTATATAATTTAAATAACATTTTCTCAACTGGCAATTTATTTTGTTTGTGTTTTATTGATCAGTGGTTGAAGATAGTCGATATTACACTCTGTGTTTTTTTATATAAGTTTTGTGCTAGTTGACAGTCATTACCAAGACTTATTTAAATCCTAATACGCCTCACACCTTCCCCCAACAAGTAAACATTGAGTTACTATTCGGGCCACGACTGACAATTGATTAGTTACCGAATAGTAACTAATATCATGTTTATCTAGTCCTTGCCAAATTATATTGACCCAATTGTGATGAGACCTCTGCTAGTCTGAATGATTCGATACACTATATGCTATGATATGATGTTAGGTGGCTGGAGGTAGCAGTTGTAGTATGTGTATTTGTTATAATTAACTGTTTATTCATTATTACTTTATAATTATCCACTCTATTGATCTCTACATTACTCATACACTTATTTTTGTTCTCTCTCATGTAAATATCCATATACTTAAGGTACGTCAATTAATATCAGATTTCTCAGTGGTGATTGCAATTGCGATCGGTACTACAACAGATTTCTTGATGAATTTACATACACCGAAGTTGTTAGTACCAACAACATTTGAACCAACATTGGGTTATAGTGTAAGATATTATTATTATTGATCGTTAACTGTTCTCTTATTCATTTGATTATTTATATTTTTCCTTATTCATTAGTCAGTTAGTTCTCTATTATTCAGCTAAGAAAACACATCTTCGAAAATCTTCATCCTCAAATACAAAATATTCTTCATCATTTCAGTATGAAATCACGTTATAGGTTATAAGTAAACAGTGAAGAATTTATCAACTTCCGAAAGATGAAATATATTTACCATTCTATGGATTTAAAAAATTCTAGTTGAGTCTTGTGGAAGGTAGTTTAATTTCTTTTATAGATTATTCACAGTTGAAGTACTGAACAGCTGTTTCTTTCTCATATATCATCACTTCAATAATGCAAATCTAAGACTCCACTGGGAATCACAGTCAGTGTTCTATATTTCTTAGTAGTATTTCGAATCAGACCAATCTTTGATGAACCAAACTTATAAATTTTATAAAGTGATAATATCAAATCAATAAATAAGTTTAGTCAAATGTGTATCTACCATAGGGATTGTAATTTACCACTTATTAGTCAGCTACTAGGATTGAAATATAAAGTTAGTTGTATTTGATTGTATAAACATCAGTAGTCAACTGAGACGACCTGAATTTCGATTATTATTAGAATATGTGTGTATCTTGTGAAGATTGCTTCAGTATTCCTATTTTGTCAAAAAAATGCTTAAAACTGATGGACTTTGGATAGCATTGAGATCCAAAACGCTCGTTTTGTCCTATTTGGATAGACACTCATTTGTGCAATGGATATGCCAACCAAAACTGATCAAATTTTGGTCAAAATATCGACAACGGGATAATCCAAATTATTAAAAATGAAGTGAAACTTTTTTCTGTAACATATTATGATCATTGTTATTACTTTGTAGAAACGTGGCTGGTTTATACATCCATTCGATAATAATCCATGGTGGACATCCATTGTTGCTATCGGACCATCCTTCCTGGCAGTTATTTTAATTTTTATGGATCAACAAATTACAGCGGTCATTGTGAATCGACGTGAGCATAAATTAAAGGTAAACAATATTTCAAAATTCGTTTCATTTTTTTTTAAGAAAGAAAGACTTTGTCAGTTGTATTCCTTAGAGATCGGTCTTATATTAGAGTATTGTTGAAAATCCAGAAAGACTAAACAACTGCTTCGTTCTATTATGGAGGTTTTCATCAGTGTACACCTATAACCCAGTCAGCGATTGAACCCCGTACTTTCAGTTCTCGTAGATAGCTCCTAGCTGTCGGATTACTAGGTTAATACCAAGTAATATACGACCACCCACCACAGGCAATGGATAAAGGGTTGGACATTATCGTGATTTGATTGAGTCCAGAAATGTTTACCTCTGGGTGTTGACCCAGTGGTCTAGAAGTTAAATGTTTGGGCACGAGACTGAAGGGATTCATTTTTATCCCTAGTGGTAAGGTAGCGGTAGAACACTGTCAGTGGGTCCCAAACGAAGGCGAGACGACTGTCCAATGCTTCCAGGTTTTCAATGGTAGTCCACCTAGAATCAGTTTGCGGTTTTAGCTGTGAAAGTACAGTAAAATTCATGAACCCCATATGATTTTCATAGTCATTTATACTTCATGACATCAGACTGATATCGTCTCCTGTCGTTGATTTGTAAGTTAAGCTTTACGCATTCCATTCACATTGCAAGTCATTAATAACATCAGTGTTTACAAATGAATTATTGAAAGGTCTTAAAGTAACCAATCGCCTGACCAATTAACTAGCTTTTCTACTAACTAAAAATATCACATGCACACCTCTAATCAAAATTGTAATATTTCGAGATAGATTATGATCCTCGTGTGGTACTCCTTCTCGGTACCTATCCATTATCCTATAAAGAGTTCAATCTTCCCTTTCATAGCGAAAGCTTAACCATTAAAATACTAGCTTCAAACAACTTACGATTTAGTCCAGTCATCTTTTAATGTCACTGGTGGGTAATTGACATACAAAGGGTCTTAGTAGGTAGCCATGATCAGTAAAATTCAACCATGTTGCGTAAGCCAGTTAACTCATCAATGACATTAGACGATGGTTATACTTGATCTCAAGTTGATTGAAGTCAAATCTAAGTTTTCATTTTTCATTATCATATTGAATTAAAGGTGTTTCATTTTATTTTATTCTGTTGGTTTTTTTTTGTCTCCAATAAAATGTATTAACAGAAATGCTCATTAAGTTTGCATAAACAATAAATTATTTTGCCTATTGATCTCGTCCCTACCCTTTCGTAATCCCATTCTATCTCTCTCTCTCTCTCTCATACACATGCATATTATAGTCTCTCTTGTGCACACACACACACATAGACTTCATTTGTTCTTTTTAAAACAACAATAATATTTACTAAACAACTTTCCATAAAGTTGTAATTTAACTTGCTATACACGTTCAAACAATAAAATTACTCCCACCCTAGAAAAACATATCGGGAAGCTAAAACGTCACACAACAAAAAATCAATAAACAGAAATTGACTAAACTAGGTAAAAGACATAAATGAACAGAGGATAATAATAATAATAAGGGATATTTTCAAGAGCCCATATCACACACTCACACCAACTATTCTCACCAATCCACTGTTAACATAAGTTATTACCACTTATCATCATCGTCATTAGGTGTGTACAATTATTTTGCTTTATACTAATTAACAGGAATCAATTTTTTTACTGTTATTAATCCAATCGAAGCTGAGATTTTTGATAAAAACTAGAGAAAAAAGCTTTGAAGTATTGTTATCGTCATTTTCGTGGATCAACAGTACTGTAATTGACCAGTTTCTACTGCTATGCTCTCATCTTGAACGGATTACCTCAATATAACATTTGGTATATTCTTATCAGTGAAATCTGTGATACATGTGTTGTTCCGTTTTAGAATTATCAACTGGGATGTACAATGCCATAGTTCTGCGTTAATTTTCATACCGAAATTGAAAAATTTTACTGTGGGATATCTGGGCACAATAGCTTAGTGGATAACGTGTTTTTGATATTTGAAGCGAAAGGTACTAGGTCTGATCTTCAGTATGATGAACATCATTGCTGCTATGCAGGTATATTCAATTGATGAAACTCGTCCACTGGATTCCCCTGCTATCTATATATCTCATATACACTGAAACCTCAAAAAACTTCATGAAATATTGAGGGATATTTATTTAGAAAGTGCATTGAAGAAAATAGATATTTCTTAAAATGAATCTAACTTGCAAATGTGATCCAGCACCTGTGCTACCTATGGTTTGCTGTACTGATAAGAAAACACTGAACGAATCCGGTATCTTGTAATTTCTAATTGTTGATTCTATATCCAAATGATTACTGATAGACCAATTATTATGTCTTGTTGTAACCCGCTGACAAATATCATGTGTCAAGTCACCAATCAGAACCTTACCTGTAATTTGGTCTGTTATTTATTCCATAGTTTAACGACTCTGATTCGGTCAGCTATAAGCTCAACCAACACAATTGACACTGAGGTAGCAGCTATCCACTAGCTTCTCTCTATGCTCGCCCTTTAAGTCCAGAAGTAGCAATCAGCTTCTACTATATTTATATTTCATACAGACTTGGCTTATATACAAGCACACTATACTGTCGCATCGCATCACAAAATGAAAAATAACATTTATACATAGACAAGCCAAAAGTGGCTATGAATATGAGAGAATGTGTGTAATAGACTCAAAACAAACTAAAAATAGAGAGCTTATGATAAAAGGATTACATAGACATAGTAATCTAGGTATCCGGTAATTTTACAACGAAATTATAAATAAGACTAATTTGAAAAACTATTCCCAACTTTTACAATGTTCCATCGGTTATAACACCAAATATGAGTACGTTCTCTATACATGTGATTGCAGTAAAAAAAACCTTAGAAAATAGGGGGATTGTATGGAATTGTAGTGTCTTATATCTGACCAATTTTCATCGTTGTTTTCAATGAAGAAAATAGATATAACACAAATACATCACCACAAACAGAAAGTATATTGAAAAGAATAAGATTTTCGTATTGTGAATTTTGTAAAATTAACTAATTCAAACCATACTAAATCATCATAATAATAAACAGACAAGATTTTTTGTAGATATTATAGTAATTTAATAATTGAATTCATGAGTCGGGATCGTGGATATGCACTGTTGAGGAGTCCCATACAAGGACGAAACGGTCTTCCAGTGCTCCCATATTTTTCATGGTGGTCTAGCTTCAATCGACTCATGAATCCAACTATTGAATAATGACAATAATAATAATAATATACACACAACCGTTTTCTAAATAAAAGATCAAGAAGGAAGCTTTAACGACTAAAACCGAATCAAGCAATATATGCTTATTTATTCAGATACATATACAGAAATATATACGTCTTTGTCTCTTAGAAAGTAGAGTCACACATTCGATCAATAGTGTCTGTCTTGCTCCTTACAAAAGGTATTCAAATCTTAGCCAATAGTGTGAACTTATCATTTGGTCAGTGTTTGATTGTCTCGGACTATCACTTATATTTCTACTTTTCTGTGTTTATCTTTGGATTAATGATGTTCCTCTGGTGTTTCTTTATATGTGTCTCTGCATTTACTTAACTGATTATATCGTCTCAGCATTCTGTCGATAGTCTGTTAAACCCTAATATTAATTAGATGATATTAATTATTCAGAAATATTTAAAATCCAGTCAATTACTATTCTTTGATAAACACAAATTCCATTCTTTTCGTTTTATGTTATCTTCTCTTTAACTCTCCCTCTCTCTCTGTTTCTCTCTGTTCTATTTCAGAAAGGAGCTGGTTATCACTTGGATTTACTTGTTGTCGCAGCTACTATATTAAGTAATTCAATTCTTGGAATCCCATGGTTTGTCGCAGCAACGGTCCTGTCGATTAATCATGTTTTATCATTGAAAAAAGAATCCGAAACAAATGCTCCTGGTGAACGACCAGTTTATTTAGGCTGTAGGTAAGTTTTTACATGAATATATACGTTCGTGTATGTGATTATTTTTCTACATGAGAGAGATTGTTGATCAGTGGATGTGCTTAGTATGTGATGGCTATTTTATTTCAACATAAATTTTCTAAGAATTCTTCTGTTTTTTGATGTAATGGAATGAACAGTTGGGAAGTATAACTTTCAAGACTACCGTACGAAGTATCCTTATAATCTTGTTACGCAGTTATTAGACGTTCAGACTGTTGTATTTTAGATTCTTCTATTTTTAGGCTTTCGTTTAACCTATATATGGTTATCATACGTCTCATTATTTCAGATTAATCACTAACTAATCATCCTCCTATTACCCTGGTTTTGGATTGACTTAGTTATGGGTGCATTGTAATCCTTTAGTTTTGTTGCTGTGTGGTAAAGCATCTCAAGCATGTTATCGTACGAGTTTTGGGTCATAATTGAATTGAAAATAATAGTAGGGAAATAATCAGCTGCTGATCTTTGTCTTGTCATTGACCACTCACTGGATTAGATGGAGCCTGAGGATCAATAAGTAGTAGCGTCTTGATTGTTGTTTATTGGTTGATGTGGCAACTGGTACTTAGACGGTTACCAATCCTATCGGCAATATAACTGAACTTATCTATAATCGAACTCGAAAGAAGGAAAGATAATACAATTTCTTACCTGTCATTATTGCAAAAAAGAATCTGTTTCGTTTTCCGAAACGACAGTGTTATAATTTGTTAATACTACAATTACCAAAGAACTATATCAGCGTACTAATTGTTTCTGGTGATTGATTTTGAAAAAAAACATAATAATTTATTGTCTAAATTGGCCACCTTCAAGTAATGATAGTCGGAGTTATTATCTCCATTTTGATATGAACTTTCTATAAAGAATCTTCTAGATGTGAAAAATATCCTCATATTTTTAAACTTTCTAGGATTCATCTCTTAAATACATATATAGAGAGAGACACTTAGATTATTATGTAAACAAGATAGTCTTGTTTGTCGATGAAAACTTTGACTAATAATCAAAGTTTATTTTTGGAATACATTTCATTAGTTGTAAATGTTAAATAATACTGAAGAACTGGTGTATGCCATAATATGCAGTTTAATTATAATTGAATTATCCTAATTAAAATTACCAATTGATCTCAGCTAGAATACTAGTGAAAACCAGTAAGTAATGGACAGTTGTTTTATCTCATTATGGGACTCCTCACTAGTCCCCATCCACAATTCTACCAGAGATCGAACCCATGACTTTCAGATCCTGAGGTGACCGTCTAACCTTCAGACTGCTGAGTTGATATCCTATGGTTTATATTTCTTACTTGAATCGATTCAAGATGTTGCAAAATCATCTGATAACATCGGTGATATCACATCGCATTTATTTGGCAAGAGTTGTATCAGTCCTGATAGATTGACGGATCCGACTCAATATTTACGCGGATACAAAGTGACTGAGAATAGTTTTTATCATTTTACGCCACTAGTAGTATAGATCGGATGCCATATGTCTATTCAATAGCGAGTATACTCTTTGGCATAAATCTCTGTGTCACTAAATAGCTGTAGATCAATTTAAATAGAAAAATTTAGTATTTTCTCGTTGCACGGATAGAGTGCAATAATTAGATAACACTATAACTTAATATCTTAGATACAGACTGAATCACGTTACATCTAAAGACACACAATTCGCAACCAACAGTTAAGATCCAGATAACTATCTAGACAATATCATATTTAACACAAACGCTAGCAGTCCGTCAACACACACAGAGTTGATTCCATAATGAAATCTGTAGTAGAGATCAATCATAAAAAAAGAGAATATACAATATTATATAGTGTCGCAAGATTTAGCAAAGCTGATTGTCTGTTTTTCGTTCGCTAGTCAATCGCATGTTAATTTCACTGATCATACATTAAAATCATGACTAATCAAAGAAAGGTTATGCGGAGTTATCATTGTTTAGAATTATTTCTAATATTCCATCTTCTTTCAATCAACTAATCCTTGATTATAGTTGGAAATGTGTGTGCACTTGTCTAACTACCTAATGGTCCTGAGTTTGATGTACACCAGTGTCGTGGGCTGTATACTTTTGTGAAAAAGTTTCACACTAGGGTGGAACAACCCTCTAGTACTCTCTGATTTCTGATAATATTCTAATTGAGGTCAAAATGTAGGGAATACCACCAACAAGTTACGATATTAATTTGTCTACCATCTGAAATAATGAAGGAATGGATGAGCTTTCAACAATAAATTTGTAATTTGGTTGGTGAAGTAATAACCACTGACTTTAAACATAGACAACCTGTCAATCAGTTCTGTAAGGTGTTTTTTATGTATGTGTAAAAAGAGGACTCATACACAGTTTTCTATTTACTAAAATAATTAAGAATCCGATTTTATAAGTGTTTTACAATTATTACAAACATGCATTATTTTGACAACTACTGAAAAACCAGAAAAGCACCAGACAATTGTTAAATTATTATGTGTAATTCCTTAATAGTGACAATCCATATCTATAACTGTATCACACAAGCTTGAATTCAATATTCTTAACTGTCTAGTCCTTTCCGTTTCTCAATACTTATCTATCTAAGATTAGTTTATAATTGTGTAAAGTATGAAATTCAACAATCTACACAGACTCTTCTATAATATTATTATTTTGTGTAAACTCATATTCACTGAAACATTTTAACATATTGATTAAGTTGCTTTTTTCTACGAGAGGAGAGAGAGGAGAGCACAAATAACGTTACTCTTATCTCCTCTATATCACGCATTACATAATTTTCATGATGGTTATTATCTTTTTCTCTCGTTTTTCATCGTTTTCTTTCCTTCTAGAGAACAACGTGTCACTGGAGTATTAATTTTCCTATTTATTGGTTTATCTGTATTTATGACTCCTCTATTATCAGTAAGTCATTTAAATTACATATATGTACTACCATTATTAGGCACAATACTGCCTATTAACCAGTTAGAAATATATAAACCGTTGAATGTTAACTCATACGTCTAAAGGTTGCAAGACCTGATAGTTGTAGATTCGATTCCCGATGAAGTTTTGGATACAAAGTACCAATGAGTTGTCCTATATTTGAACTAAACACATGTTCATTTGTTCTTAGTCTTTATTAGTTACCTAAATAATATTCGTTCATGATGTAAACTATAAAAATTTATACTCTTAACAAACCATCTTACACTTACGGATAACTTTATGACAATTAATTGAGATGGTTAAGATCATGAGTCAGTTGAAGCTAGATCACCATGGAAAACCTGGAAGCACTGGACGGCCGTTTCGTCCTATTGTGGGACTCCTCAGCAGTACTCATCCAGGACCTCCTCCCCTGCGAGATCCGGACCCGGGACCTACTGGTTTCGCGCGCGAGCACATAACCACTTGGTCACTGAGCCGGCATCCAATGGTGTTAATGTCTGACATCAACTAATCCACGAAATTGAGTGACACATCCACCATTGTCTTCAGTGAGTTACTATCTTCAACTGACTCATGATCTTAACCATTGAAATTACTACAATCTCCGAAGAACACCTTCTGAAATTAATTGGAACTTTAATTTAAAAGTCACCAGCTATTGGTTTGAGCAATAATGCAAATTCATTCAATATTTCATTTAAATTGCCCATATTTTTCAAATCATTGTTTGAAATAATCGCGCGGACCTAAACTAGATTGTTTACATCTACATACATACACGTCTCAGTCTGACCATCAATAATTTCACGGAGTGATGATATCTTTGGGTTTGGTCATCTTTAACTGTGCCTCGACCCACCCGCATATCAGCCAAAATCAAATGTTAAAGTAGGCGGTGGTTAGACATTTAACCGAATTGCCGTCTTTGCTCAGTCTATTTATACATTGTATTCATCACTGACTGACCATAGTTTTGATACCATTATACAGACCATGGATCACTAAACAGCTATTTATTCATAGTATGGGGTTTTCTCAGTGGAAGTGCCCATCACGATACCACCAGGAAGCGAGCTCAAACCTTCGAGTCTCGCGGTGAATATTTAACTATTATAACTGCTGAACTGAATCAGCCTCCAATGGTGTAGTTCCATACTTAAGCAATTTACGGTTTATATATATACCATCAAGATATATTAATTGTTAAAAGAACTTATCCTATTTTTCTTTCCTTTTTTTACTATCACCACTATTTCAGCGTATTCCAATGCCTGTACTGTATGGAATATTTTTATTCATGGGTATATCATCTATGCGTGGTATTCAAATGTTTGAACGTCTTAGTTTACTATTTATGCCGGTTAAATATCAGCCAGACTATCCTTATTTGAGGTTAGCGACAAATTGTTTTTTTTTCTTGGTAAAAAATTGATTTTTGTGAATGTGATATTTATTAAAATTTATTGTTTATTGTACTTTTGCGTTGTTTCACATCATGCTTCATTCCAGTGTCCATTTTACTAAGAAATAAGTATTTTGAACGATTAGTTTTCGCATTTGAAGTTGTATTGACCTGATGCTCACAAAAATACAACAACATAGTTTTGATTAAGATCATGAATCGATCAATCTTAGACCACTATTAAAAAACTGGAGTCACTAGATGGCCGTTTCATCCTAGTGTGAGATTCCTCAGCAGTGTGCATCCACAATCCCCCACAGGACCTTCAGTCTCACACACGAACGCTTAACTTTTAGTTTTGTTTAACATTGATAAAATGCAAAGTATTCTAAACATTTTTAGTGATGTTAGAAGAGTGTTTACGATGAATATTTCTCTTTATTTAAACTTACTGTGTTGATTGAGTACTATCTGTATTTGTAATCTAGGGTGATTTTTCTTATTCATCCAACACCAGGGACGTAACAAGTACACATACAGTCAATAAGCCCAAAATAGTCTTGAAGGCTTACTCTGGATTCGATTACTAATCACACAATCTACTTATTTTATATGACTTTACCTATCTTGAAATGACCAATATTATCTCTGATAAATTAATTGATCGATTAAATGATAACTGACAAACATTTATCATGTAAAGCTTCAATGTCATTCTTTCTGTGTGGTACTGATGTTACACTGTTTTCTGAATACTGAAATGATAAGATATGTTACTTACCGGTTCAGTTGATAATACTTACTGACTGTGAAACATAAGCGGTGAGGGTTGAAGATATGCTTAGTGGTATGGTTGTAAGATTGTTTGATCATAAATACCTTTAATAAAGCATTACACAAGTGTGATTAAATTATCAAAACGTACGTGCAGTGTTGTTTTGAAGTGCTCGTCAATCATAATTGATACTCATATGTTTTAATCACTGTTCACTTTAACATGTTTTACTGCTCAAAATAAGAATATTCTTGAAATAAAGCAAATGTTTTGAACGAAATCTGTCGATTTAGCCATTGTCTGAATGTGACACGTGGCGAATTCATGGCACAGTAAAATTGGTCATAGTGATTATATATACCCTATTTCTATAGATGACATCACAAACTGATACCATTTGACCAACCATTGAAAATCAAAAAGCATCGCACAGGTATTTTGTTCTAGAATGGGACTTCTCAGTGCAGTGCGCATCCATGACTAAATTCACGAAGTATATTAAGGTGTTGTGGCGAGTACTTCTTCTCCAAATCAGTTATTCAACATCCAACGGCTTATCTTTTCTAATTTCAATAAATTCATGATCCTGGTAATTAAGTAACTGGTCCACACTCCACACAACTGGACCTCACTGGTTACGCATCTCACTCCTCTCAAAATCATTCACTAGTGGCCATATAACTTCTGTTTTTTCGAATCCTTCTTATTATTGTTATTCTGAAAATTGTTTCTTTTAATAATTTTATTGCTGTTATGTTAGGAAAAATCACCAATAGATTATTTCTTTGGGTTGGATTGTGTGTTGTATCCTGTGTATTCGGGACTATTATCAACTAGTTCACTCATGTTACCAGTAAGATCGTGACTGCTCTCCTTTGGACTACAACTCAGTGGTCTCAATGTTAAGCGCTTGTGCGTGAGATAGTGGGTCTTGTCTTTGATCCCCGCATGAAGGGTCGTGGTAACGCACTGCTTAGGAGACCCATATAGTGACAAAATGACTAACCATTGCTTCCATATTTTCAATGGTTGTTTACGTTTGATCCGTCAGTGATTTCAATTAAATTTAACAAACTTCAAAACCCTTTACTGTCAACATATCTTTTTTCGAATTTTTCACATTGATTGATTGATCTGGGAAATATTTAGGTTCATTCTATTTTCCATTTTACTAATACAAATACTTTTTTAGTTTTATCCCTCCATAAGTACCACCTACAGAGTGTTCTTTATTTTCATTTATATCCAATCTGTTTATATGTGTTGCTTGTACGCACGTGTACAATAATCTGACACAATAAAAAGAAAGATTTTTGTCCATTCAACCTTGCATTATATGATTACACTTTATGCTACCTTTTGTTTTGAGGTTTACACAGTTATACATTCACTGTCATAGTTTAAATCATTAACTGAACTTTGCTAGGCACACTATCATTGGAAATCAGGAAGTACTGGACACACTTGAGAGGATTCTCATGATTTTCTTTCTGGTTAGCATTTTTAGCAGGGTTTTCTTCCACGGGATAGTGTTGCTAACGCCATGCTCAACCCTCCTCTTCTATTCGGGCTTGAAACCAGTAATAACCCTAAAAGGGCTACAGGCAGGGTTATAGAAGTCCCATACCAGAGCTCCCTAATGTTCAATGATAATGTGTCTAACTAAGATCACTTCGCGATTTAGAATTTGAAAAATCTGAAATCTCTACAACCCCCTCCTTTATTAATATTATCTACTTGTTAATAGTTTATCGATTTTAACAGTAGTATTAATAATAGTATACTCAATAACCATTGTGAAAATTTCCACCCATTGTAATTTTTACCGTTAGCAGGAGGTTTAATAATGTTCAATCCGAGCAGTATCTGCTGAGTAACGTAAGTGTACGCTGGAAAACCTTGGATAGGTTTGTACATATAAGTGTAAATGTATGACATCAATAAATGAAACCACTGGTTTCCGGTTTAAGCTATGAAGAAAGATAGGTGCAGTCTTCATGATTGACGATCTGAAGATATTATATGGCTTAAATTCTTCTATAATTGTTCAGTTGCCGCATTTATTATGTATATTCCTTGTAATCTTGAGTTTAATATGTTATTCGCTAATCTTAATTCTTCAAAATAATCTCTTCACTTCAAACTATTTTCTCTCTTTATAATTATTAAAGCTTCAGATTGTCTCTTTGTGCGCTGGTGTTTAAATGTTTCAACACGTACCAGTGCAAATTGATATGAAGTTCTATCTTGACTACAGACAGAATGGTATCGCATATGGAAGTGTTTTTCTCCTGTAATCCTAATTGCTTAACTAACTACCCTACTACTTGTGAACAATTTAAGTAGCATGTAGCCATCCCAATAAATTAAACTCAGCATAAGAGAGCACCATTGCAACTCCCTGTGTGTGCTGGGTATTTCCTTATTCATAAGCAAAATACAACAGCATCTGTCCCGAAGTTATTCTTCCCTGTTCAGCCTGCATCCAATGGGTTTCACTTATTATAAGTACCGCCAAGTTGTATCTTTTCATATCCGCAGCCACTTGAACGGTCCTCCTGGTCTCTCACATTGTGAGAACACTTCATTTACCTATGTTAATTGTTGTTCTGTTTGTCAAAAATGGAATGGGTCTTATGATTGCCGACTGAGCTCATTTTCCACCCTCAGGCTTCATAACTCTTCAAGATGAAGACCCTTCAACCCCTAGGGAAGTTTAAATGGTTTAAACAATTTTTATGATGAGCGATTTTTTAGCAAGGTCCTTTTCCACAAAATGCGTTTGACGACATGACACCCGACATTCCTCCTTCATACTGGCATGATACCAGGTGTATCGGCTTAAACACAATTAAAATAAACTTTTAAATGGCCACCGTATATGGAAAGTAAAATAACAACATGTCAGCTTTCATACCCCCTCAGGTAATATATGGATCTAGTCAACGACCTCTAGATTGCTGCTTTTAAATGCATCTATTACGTCTGTTTAAACAATAGTCGCAGGACACAGTCATCACGCATATTTATCGGGTGTATCATCAAAAGGTTACATTTATTCGGTTACACATCACCTTTAAATGTCCTTCGTGCTGTCCAACTAGATAAAAATTGGAGTTGAGCTTAAATGTTTCAGTTATCAGCAAGTAATTTAATACATTTTGAAGTAAAACTGATAATTCATACACAATGCGTCATTTGATAAAACGTGATGTGTTATTTGATGCAGAAATATATTTGTATCAGGTCAAAGACTCAATACCAAACCATGCAGTCACTAATATTTGCTTGAGCTTTTTAGAGAGATATATTGATTTTCTTGTGTTAGATTCTTTGAGATGTTAGAAATTAAAGGTTTAAAGCAATAATTCTTAATTTTGTGATCAATATCCAATGACTTCGATGATTTATTGGCCTTCCAAAGAGACGGTTAATTGACTACCACAAATGATGACCATCTCAACTGAGACTTTAGAATATACCACCCAATTCATCGCTATCCGATTTTTACTGTATAATTAGTAGATAGCTGCATAATTCTATTTCTATATTCCCTTTATTATGAGCTACTGTTGGACCTACTAACTACTATTAAACGTTTCATTACTCTCCAGTTAATACTAATTAATCATCTACCTTTTTCCTCCTTTCTCTCTAAATTCGGAGTAGTTATGCCTAAATTGATACTTTATATTCTTGCTGACAAGCGATCAGGAAATTAATGTGATATTATATGAGGTGATTCACATTAGAAAAATATCTTTTCACTACTGCCCACTGTGTTCTGTTATTGTACTGAAGACTGGGTTAGAAGAAAAGTGTACGTTCTAAACCAATGGTAATTAGGATTATTTTCGGCCTCAAACTCAATGCTAAACTTGATTATCACAGTATATGGTTAATCGAAACTTAGAACGCTAGGCGATAGCCGAAATAGTATACCTGAGGTTTGAGAAATTATAACCAAGATTCTGATTAGCTTATCTATTCTCTATATATTACTTACGTTTCTGTCATGTACAGTGTTTTCTTATGTATTTACAAAAAAGTCCCTAGTGTTTAAGGTGTTTCTTTGAATTTTCTCGCACCAAAAGTTTTTTCATCTGATGCAAAGATTTAAATAAGTCATTTAAATAAGTCAAATTTTAACTGAGTAACTATTAAAAAAAAGCAGTTTATTTCTTCTTTTTATTTGTATTGGCCATGATTTACTTAATTTCATATGGAATCTTGAGAAATTCTCGCTATATTAGCTAGTCAGTCAGTCGCTAGATAGAACCTGGTACGTATGTATCAATGGCTTTACGGGTCTATGTCATGTTTTGATTTGGCCTTCTCCAAGCTTTCTTCCAATCTACTCTTACACCAAACGATATTGGCCCTCGTGGTAGGCGGAGGTTGGACTTAATAATAATAGTCATTATTTTATTATTTTTCTCATCTATAAGTAAATCGGAGATTAACAAACACAATTAACCCTTTACCCCCGAGTTATTTATCTGGGAAAATAGGGAACACACTACATTATCAAATAATATAACTTAAGCAACAAGAAGAAAACAAGATGAAGAAAATCTATTTTTGTCGACAAGTCGTAACACATCTTTTACATATTAATTGGATTAAATTAAAATTAATTTTATCCATGAATTCCTTTCTACCAACCGATTGATTTATAATTTAGTTTATGTATTTTTAATAATAACCATCCTTTGATTGGTTAGTCGACTACGTATGGCATATATGATGGGTAGAGCTGAAAGATGATTGGTTATTTTATGTCATTTATCTTGTATCCTTGATTTGAATGCTTCTATTGGTTAACTGATGGTTTCTAATTATATCGGTCAGCTGACTACAGCGTTGGCGTTTTGGGGTTTTTTCGATCGACATTTTGAAGGACTGGTTTATTGAAAAAGAAGTATTGCGATATTTTAATATCAACACACACCATTAAGATACAGATCTTAGTAGACATGACATAACTAGATCGATAGGATTCGATCATTAGCACTAAAGCTTAGACAAACATGTTTTAGTTCCTCACCAATCATTATAAATATTTCAGTCCTACAGAAGAACATTCACCATGTAAATGGTTCTGTGATTATACCTCTGATAAGTGAGTGTTACGTCGTGTTTAAATTCCACTGGGAACATCGGTTACTCCAAAATTATATGATACGCCTTGATGACAAGTGTCAACTAGCACGAAATCAAGATCAATACAGGGCTACTTGTTGACCTCCTCCAACCACGTATTTGTCTCTCCTTACTAACACCTGTAAGGTACACTTAGAGAACTATCTCTCAATAGGATATCCTAATTCCAACTCATTCACTAAGTTACTACTAAGCAGATTGTATGATTGCTTCAGCATATATTTTTTTCAAATTTTGATGTATTTTCTTAAAAAATAGTTATCTTCTCCTATATTATGTTGATTTTTCAGTGAATGATAGGTGGAAACGAAAAAATACAGATGCGTTACATCTTTCTCTGTTATTTGCCCCTTTCTCGTTTCTTTTCTAGGTTTTTACTTCTCTTTGCCACTTTTATCTAATTACACTACCCAGACTTATGTACTCAAGTTAAATTGTTTAACATGTACAGTAATTTAAGTTAAAATGTGGAGATTCGGGTTAAACTAAACTTTTTAATATCCTACTGTTGCTGTGTAGCGAATATTGTGAATGCTATAGCTTTTAAGACCATTTTACGAGAGCATATGGATAATTAGATTGTGAATGAGTTTGTAGGTATCAATGTCAAAGTTGGAATAGGTGGTTTCAAATAAACTGAGCATTGGGTATAAAGTTATTAATAAACATATTTTTGTTACATCCTAATGAGTAGAAAAATTGTATTTCTGAAGTTTTTTGACTTTATGCAAGCCACTTCTTCAGAGTAAATAAATGGATGGTTATTTTTATTTTCCTCTATTTGTAAACTTCCATTTAGTGAGTAAACTATTGTTGTATATTTTACTTTTCTTAAATTAATGTTAATATATTACAGACTTATTACTTACTTTCTCTTTCACTGATGGCCTAACGATGTGCACATTTTAATTTAGTGATTATGTCGTTAATTGTTCAGGAAATTACTTTGTATTACTGTGTGAATTTGAGTCGCAACATCTACCAACTACTCCGCAAATAAAGATCTTGTCTGGTTGAAGTTTTCTTTAACCAGACTAAATATAAGTAAATCTAAGAGACTATGTCCCTGATCCAAAAGTTGTTAAGATTATATCGGCCTCAATTCGAGGTTAATCATTGTCAGCCGAAACATAACTGATCAACACATAAGACATGAGTCTATAGACGAAATAGGTATATACGGAGTAGATATCTATAAATTCATATTCTAATTGTTAAATCTCATCGTATGATATTATTAAAAGTTTAATCATAACACCTAGATAAAACTACATCATTTCGCTTTTTCATAACTCTCCCTCCATACGCACACATGCAGACACACATATAACAAACTGTAGGGTTATCAAAATCTCCAGTGTCTTTTTGTCAGTAGGGATCCAGTAACCCATATCATAATGCAGTTTAGAATAGAAATTTCTAACTAACCCTTACCGACTGTTGAATGTCATTGAAAACGCTGAGTAAAGTGACTTGTAATCGGTTGCAGTAGTTGGAATGTATTCACGCTTTATTTATATTCCTCTAGATTTTGAGTCATAGTATTTCTTCTTCAAAACCATATTCTAAACGTTTCGTCTTGAGATGGTGAAAAATTTTTTTGCTCAAGTGAGTGATTTTGATGGAGTTTCGTTCCCTGAGCTAAATGGTTCGTGTTTTGAGCTTTAATTGTTTCTTTGAATAACATAATCAGCATAAAATCCATGTCGATATGAAGCATTGAAATTTCTTCGCATATGACCAAGAGCTTGTCCCATCGTCCTTGATATTGATTGGGTATTTTGTTCAGAACAGTTACAGCTCCACAAGTAAACCATCCATCTTAGAGAACAGAAACCTAAAATCATTCCCATTATCATTGTTATAGTGATGATTTTAACTATTTTCTTATTCATCTCTAAAATTATATCACTTTCAGTTAATGTACGATGAAAAATAAATTTAACACACATATCTATCAGTCTCTATGCTGCTTATAACTACCGATTAACTGACTGAAGTAGTAAAAATACTTTTTGTTCTGACTTGTTTGTTTGTTTGTTTCTTCTCTTTGTATAGACATGTTTCTCTACGTCGAGTTCATTTATTCACGATAATACAAGTTGCTTGTTTAGTTATGTTATGGGTTATTAAATCAATTGAAGTACTTGCTATCCTCTTCCCTATTATGGTAAGTGTTTTTTTTACATTTTATCTTATTTCATTGAATAAAACTTTGTCTCATTGCATTATTTCCTCAACAAAGTGTTGGGAGTAAGGCTAGAGTTAGGAGTAAGGGATAGGATTAGGGTTAGAGTATCTAGCTAGAGTGAGAGATTACTTTTTCTTCACAAAACCCGACGAAAGTACAGTATGGGCACGACCAGTTAGTTTCTAGCCAATCAGAAGATAGCTTTTATGAATGAATACCATGTGGGAAAAATGACATTGCAAAAGTGTAAACATATTTTACGCGATTAATGTCTTCTGCAGGTTACTCTGCCTGTAAGTCTAAAAGTCAACGATATATAAACTCATCCTTACGGCTATAGCTTATGCATATTTTTGAACTCTTAAAACGGCCCAAATAGATATCTAAGGGTCCTCATATTGTTTCCAGTCAAGCTTAATATGAGGAAATTAATCATGAATTGAAATCAACAATAATTTAAAAATACTCTACAGCCATATGAATAAATAAATTTCACACAACAATCCAAGAGTATTATCACCAAATTAAAGTTTGTTTGAGGATTAGGCGATTAGGGTTAGAATTTAGTCAGTTTCGATTTACAGAGATAGAGCTAAGCATTTGATACGTTTAACACTATCATTTTTACCCCATGGTAATATACTCAGGTATTTCTACTGATCACTATAAGTGATATTTGAATTTTACCTAAAAACCTAAATACAGTTTAGATTAATGGACAGATTACTCAGCATAATTGAGAAATAGATGAACATAACATTGGTTTACTACTCCGCAGTGATCAGCCGATTATAAGTATTCTTATTTGGTGTTAGGATAAAGATGTAAAATCGGATGATACGATTGTGATATATCATCGGGTGACATCTGAAACTAACAACATTGCTCAATCCAATTATCAATCAGTTTATGGACTAAGACTATATCTTAGTTTGGCTGCCCCCCTACCAGCTTGTCGAGGTAGGCTTCCGCTAGACATACGTAAGACATACGTCAACCACTTCGATTGATGTAAATCAATTACCACATCCACAGACTTGCCAATTTTATCTAGTACTCTATGTCTAACCACAATATTGCTCATAGGCGGGTAGCAACATACGTGAGAAACATTTCGGAAAAATCTAGGATCAAACACAAATAACGTATGAAGCTCTTATACTTTTAAAAGCCATGTTTCAAAGCAGAACTAATTACTTTGCCGTCTACTTGTCATTTGATTACAAAACAGGAAACAGTTGTTACATTGTAAAGACCCTTAGCTGCTACTTTTTGTCTTACCGTTTTCAAACCGAATATCTGACTTACATAGTGGAATCTCAAGGAAAAGACGTCCTAGTCAATACTAGTCTCAGTAGGTCGTCACGATGGGCAATCCTGACCATCACATCGAGGTAACAGTTACGATCAAATTACTACTCACAGGTTGAACGTTAAAGAACTAGACTAGAGACTAGTCAATACTTTTTGTTCATATCAATTGAACAAAGTAGTGCACTTTCGATATGATCTACTACTTCTCGTTGTGACCCAACTTGGGTTTTGGAAGTCGTTGGCCTTTCGAGCCATATATCTTCATTGTCCGATAGTTGTCTACATTATGTCTGCTGATCGAACGCTTGATATTGACTTCCTAACCCCTGTCTATACAATCAGATTTCTCCTATACTTAAACCCGAACAGTAATGAAAAAGTGTGTTTTAAGAATATAAGCTTTACTTAAAGAATAATTTATTGATAGAAAAGTTGATTTATAGGTTTACAAATGCCTTGACCTACCAAAAGCTTAAGGAACTGCATTAAATTTAGTAATAAAATAAGTATGGTCCACCAGGGTGCTTGGTACCTGTGTGGTTGCGCCACAGGATTGAGCTGTACTATTCAGATTGTAGCGTTATAGCCTATACGGTGTCCGGCTCCCCTGTTAAATGGGCTTGGGCTGTACTGTTTGGGTTGTCGCGTGAAAGTCTGGACGGTGTCTGGTTCTCCTGAAAACCGATGTAAAATTACCCTGGCCCACAAGGGTATATTATATAACTGTGAATAAAATAAGTAATTGTTCAATCAAACTGTGACGTATAACCCTACATTTTTTCCAGACGTTTCTTAGAGGTCTCTATTTGATGTTTATTGAACAAGATGTTTTTAACCTTTTCTAAGCTTCTGAATATTGCATTGAAAATTTTTTAACATGTGATTTCCAACAGTCCAGATGATTTGGAAGTCTATCAAACACTGTCTCCATCAGTTGTATTATCTCTTAAACTATATATTATATCATTTAATTATTCATTTTAAGTGTTTTTTTCTTTCCAACTATGTATATATAGGTTTTAGCCATGTGTTTTATACGTAAAGGATTAGATTTTATATTTACACAAGAAGAATTAAAATGGTTAGATCAGATTTTACCCAGTACTAAACGTAAACCGTTTCCACGTTCATTGGTCACATCTGTGCCAAGTAATAATGATTTTAACAAGGTTAGTTCATTGTATTTTATTCGTAAACATTGTACTTTATCATCTATTTATCTAAGTATTACTATTATCATTACTGTTTTGTTTCTTTTCGGATTGTTTGTTAGTATACATGTGTTGGACAGTACGAAAAATCATTCACTAATGCGAGGGTGGGTGTGACTAACATATTTAAACCCCAGTTGTATTGATATTGGTCTTGATTGTATACAACAGTGCAATTATCTATATATCAACGTTCTTCTGACTGGTGTTGTTCAACCTAATCAATAAAATGGTGGGAAGCTGTACCCCGTGGAGCTCCATCAGGTGTGAGGCATTTACCCAACGTAGACAATAGAAGATGGTCGCGCAATATTGTGGTTTGATTGAAGTTAGAAATTACCACTGTTGGATGACGGCACAGTGGTCTAGAAGTTAACAGTTTGCGCGCGAGATCGAAGATTCTAGGTTTGATTCCAGAATTCGGGATCGTGATTGCACAATACTGAGGAGCCCTATGCTAAGACGAATCGGTGTCCAGTGTTTCTAGGTTTTCAGCGGTGGTCTAACATTGATCGAATCATGATTTAGAAGAAAATGAGCAATTTCCACAACCCTATACTCAAAATAGTTTTATATCTACAAAAAATTATTACTGTTGTACTAATTGGTTAGATTAAACGGTTGGCAAAGGATAAGATATGGTCGAACCAACAGCTCTTTGTTCATGCGATCCGTCTCCATAAATTCTATCAGCGTGCGTATATGTTTGGAATTCAATGATTTATCTATTATTCGATCAAAATAGAATGTTAAGACTAATCAAATATAAATGATTAATTCCTAATAATACAAATATGAGAATGCCATAAAATAATCAAATAAATTTTCATTTATGTCGATTTCCAGACGAATATATTCTTCCTATTTATGTCTCTGTTTAATAACAGTGTAATTAGTTTCAAGAGATTCGTCTCAACTGAATTTACTGTAAATGTCCAATCACTGACACCGTAGCTAGTTCACAATTATCAGTTTTAACTCCTTTCCTCATCCAAAGATTCACCAATTCGACCTGACTATTACATCTTTGAAACACTTTAATCAGTGTCAAATGAAGTCTTTTTGATAAATACATGCACTCACACACACACACACTGTGTCAACTCTAGAGAACAATACAATCAGATCTCGAGTGTATCGTCAATGAAATCGATGCTTTACATATAACAATAGTTTATATTACTAATCACAGATTTGGCATGTATATATTCGCTCTCCGGTCAGTTTTATCTTACTTTCACTGGCCAAACATCAGAATTTATAAACTTCTTTGTTGTAATCGTAACACAAACTTCACTAGTTCTCTAGCAAGATGTTAAAAATACACTTTATTATCATGTTATCAATTATAGTTAATATTAACGTTGTACAATTCTTGGTCTATATTTAATTAAATTCGATTAAAATCAGAAGCACTAACTATGGAGATAAGTATTTACATTATCAATAAATGCTCACTATAATGTGACAAAAAAGTAAGAAGAATTTCGGATAGAAGTATACTTATGAACCACTAAAATTTAAGATAGCATACCTTTGGAATTTCTGTTGGAAATTCAAAACACAATGACGAATTGCTTATATCGTACTTAGAACAAGGTATAAAATGAGTTAAGCCTACGATTATTTAATCATCAAACCGCTTAAATTTGATAGACATGAAACAACTAAAGAATGAAAAAGAACTTTTTCAATCCTTAAAATGACATTGGGAAGGTAATTTATTATTTTTTAGACATATATGCATGCGCCACACAAAATCTGTGTGTGGGCTGTGATACCGTCCGGGCGTTCAAACCAAAGTGGATGGTTTCATCAGGATGACACTCCCCGACCCTTTGACACGAAGGTCTAGTCTATAAGGCAGTGGGATACGGTCCCATCGGGGCCGATAACAACAATAATTTTATACACCATTTGTTCCCTCAAGATTCTGGAGCCTATGTTCAACACTGGTTTAGAATCGTGGTTTTTCAACTCCCCTAGGTGGATCCTTCGTACTTACTAACTCGGTTTAAGCCTTCCCCGAACATTTACTTTTTGTCCTCTCAACTTCGTCAGCAACATCGTTACCACGAAAAGGCTGTGAGTAGCTCCCTGGCAGGGGGTATATATGCGTGACCATATGCGAGGCATTCGAGAGGAGAGACTCTCCTCCCCCTCGACCATACCAGGGTATTTGAGGACATGGGAAAGTGATCAGTCTTTTGAGGATAGAAATGATCGCAAACAGGTATAATTAAAATATCAATAATAATTTAACAGAATTCATGAATTTTCCAAGATAACTGATATATTTATGAGATTTGAAAGTAAAGATCTATCTACCATAACCGTTCATTAATATGAGGCCCCAAAACATTCTCCCACTTTCACCTTAACCCCTAACTCCAATCATTTTTAGGTTTGTATGTAATATATTATCCATTCACTCAGCTCGCATCCTGACTGGTCAAAAGTTGGCCCTACTTTCTTAACAGGAGCATTTTCCAGGTCATCAAGCGTCGTCACCATTGGATGGTATTTCAATGATGAAAGTCGTTCGTGTATTTTTAAGAGTTGTTTGCTATCTACTAAACACTTGTTTTACGATATTTTCTTCGTATAGTTTTAACTAGTACATTTTTTTGAGTCATGTTGTTTGTTGCTGTCTCTCACCAATCAGAATAGAGAAATTATAACTAATTTACTACAAATGAGTCACTGAGTTTTATTCAATAGATTTTGTCTGTTATAGATTGATTTATTTTGAGATACTATTGAAAACTAGGTAGAACTGGACCCAAGAACTGATCTCAAGACCTTAAAGTTTCTCAACGAACGCCTAATCATGTGAATCACCCTAATGATAACATCTGTTCGATTTTTTGGTGGTGTCGTGAAAGCACACTATTGAAGAATCCAACACTATACTGAAATGAGGCAGCTGTTCAGTCCTCCTTGGTTTTCAATTTAATCTCGACTGAAATCAATTGGTGAATAATCCAACCTACAAATTGATTAATTCTCTGGAAAATTGTCTCCGTTACTATTAAATCCTGACATTTGGATTTCACTCTGGCCAACGATACTTGGTAATTTAGGAACGACTACGCTACTCAGTATATGGTCGTGATTTTCTTGTGTTGTGATAAAAACTTTAGAAACACATCGACTTTTTATTTGACCTTATCGGTGGTCATGTGACGAAACATTGTGTTCAGGTTCAGTAGATTTACTTATTTTTTTTACTCACGTAGCTAAAATTAGGCTGATTTCTCAATGTAATTCGGAAATCAATATGTATCTGTACATTGAACTATTACTGATTTGATTCCTCTATTTCTTTTTCTCTCTCATCTACTCACTCGCTGCACCATTCACATTCCTGTTTTCCAGAACACGAAATTTTCAAGTAGTGCGAATCTTTTACAAGAAAAGAAAATATCTCAATCAGAAGAAAAGGTAACTGTTCCTCTTTTTAAAAAAAATTATACTTGTCTTATTTCTAAATAATAATAAGTTCGTGGTTTCCTTTTGATTACCTTTAAGCGCCAATAATCTAACTTTCTTCCTGGTTGACAATTAGCAAGGCGTACCTACAATCTTGACAGAATTGATGTTCTCTGTAGGATTCGACCCTCTATGACCCAGCTTCACAAAACTAGATTTTAACACAGCTATTCGAGCACCCACTGACATCCTATAACACTTAGGTATTTACAAATGATTAATCACTGAGTCGTGACCGATGACATGTCTGTTTAGTCTTTTAGGGCTAACCGAACTCTATCGAATGAGTTGCAAATATATACCTACTAGTCCAAATCGCTCGAAATCGTACGCAGAATATTTTGGTGTTATGTGGTTGAAGGTAGTTGACAGAAAACCCTGTTTGGCTTAAGCTTCATGATAGCTGACACTCATCAAAACGGTTAATATGTACCTTTGGTAAAACTGATGCTGCCTGTGGAGTTCGAACCCGCATCTCCAAGTTTTGCTGCCTTAGACGTTACCATTAAGCTTTTCCGGCCGTCCTGTCAAGTTTACCTCAATTTTGTAACATCTGAAAATAGGACATATAACTCCGATTCCTAGGACTTGATCGAGAATACTAGGGACCAAACAAATAGCAGTGGCTACTAATAATACTAGCACTACTACTAAGTTGTATGCAATTTGTGTCTACACAAGTAGTATATAACACCAGTCACAATTGGGATGTCTGGCAGCGAAGTTTGGGAATATCGAATCGTAGAGAACGGGAAGAAAGAGTAATTGCTGCGGCAATGAAGGAACGATGAAGTTCGGGACAATTGATGGGGGATTTGTAAATAAAATATTGAACGCATGGTTTTCACAACTTACCAAAGAACTCTGTAATTTTTTAAATAAATTACGTTTGATATCCACATTTGTGTTTCCGTTCACAACACTACTACTAACATTACTACTACTACTACTACTACTACTACTACTACTACTACTACTACTACTACTACTACTACTACACTACTCAGTAATCACTCCAATATTCATAGTTAAATATATTTGGTTTCCTGACTTTTTTCTTTCTTCTTCATCAACGTTTGCAGCGTATCAATATCACAGAAGAAATGTCAAAAACATCTATTTGGCGCCAGTTAAGTGGTGCGGATATAAATAATGAGTGTAAAAAGACTTCGTAAGTTTTTGCCGTTAGACTTGATTTAATTTTCATAATTGAGTGTTCACTTTTAATTTGTCTAGATGTAGAGATAAAAAGTAAATATTTCTTACTCCTATATTTCGCACTCCTCAACGTTTATCACTTAGTCAACTGATCGGAATCAAAATTAGACCTGACAATTTTATTCAGTCATAACCAATGTAGAACCTGTTATTTATGTGCATCGGTTCAAATTACCATGCCACATTAGCACAGCAAAGTGAAATTATCACGATAAATGCCAGTGAAAATAGTAATAGTATTGATGTAAGTATATTGGATTCGGAATAGATTATATGATTCGAGGAAAGAGAATGAATTAGTGTGATGAAAGGTATAAAATAATTTTGAAACTCACAATTTAAGGAAAAAAAAAGAACAAAGGCATCTGCACTATTGTGACCGGTTCTGATCCATGTTCCCGATTGTTTCTAACCAATGGTTATGATGATCATCCGAAACCCAGACATGGTTATGTACACTTAACTATACTGCCTAGTTCAACAGTTAACAACTTCCTGAATTAATCCTACGTGTCGGTTTAGCACTCCTTAGCTTTCTTCCGAACCAATCCTAGTACCAGCAAACATGGCACATGTAATTATGTTGTGATTGGATCTAAGTTATGCATATCCCAACCACTTCAGTTGATGAATATTCACCAGCGTCTCAACCGATTCCCCATGTCTACCTAGTACTCTGGATCTAACCTCAATTCTTCTCACTCAGTAGCTGCAACATTTGCGAGTAATGCTTCAAAGACATATTATTAAATGCTAGTGACCCATAAATATTCTCTCTTTCAAAAAGGACATTTCTCACAGCTATAAATTAGGACAGATTTAATTGCCACACACTTTTCTTAGCAAGAGACACTTCACCCACTCTACAAATAGTCCGATTTGGTGAAAGAATAAACCATATACTAACTTAAGTTTCATGCTATTTGACACTTGTCAGTACGACCCACCTGCTATTTTAAGGGAACTGATACTTCCTGGTGGTTTTAAAGCTTCATCAACACTACCATGGTATTATTCAGGCCAAAATCGACCTCCTGTGGAACTGAGGCGTATGTATACTGAGTTAACGTTAAGTAGAGCTAGTCAATGTTATTCATGTTTAAACCTTTATTACTGATCGAAGAGGTGTATGCCCTACTCTGTTCAAATTTCAATGTGAATATCCAACATTGAGATGGTAGACGCTACGATTGTTTTACAAAAATCCCAAGTAGAACTATGGTTCTTGTCTTTTAGCTCTGATTACTTCATGATATTTTATTTGTTAATTTCACCCAATCACTGATCCATTTCTTTTGATCAATACACTACTCTTTTTTCAGCTACTTCTTCAAAGCTCCATTCTACTACTTTTCTTTTTTCATTGTGTTGTCGTTGGTATTTTTGTGGAAGTTTTGCAGCTTGATTTATTGTGTACATTTATACTAAATGTACACATTTCCTCATTGACAACGTTGCTTACACACCTTTCAAACAGACCTATAAGGCTTTACATTTGTGTATTCCATAAGTTTGTAACTGAGTCTTTGTGCGTAAGTGAGTGTGTCAAGTTTTATATCCATTGATAAGTAAATTTTTCGTTCGTTTTCGTTTCTTTTCGTTTTCTCCATCGCTCTCATGAAATCTCCCATTCCCTCTGATCATCACTTTCTGTTAGATTTTCCTTCCCATTACATTTTTTCTAGGAAAAATCATTGTTTTAAGGCAAAATTATGAAAATCGTTATCTGATAAAGTTTACTTTAATGGTACTACTGTAATAATTTAACTGATCTCACGGTTTTTTTTTTTTTTCTTTACATACACGTGGAGACTGATTTAATTTGTAAACCTTGTTTTCAGAGATTGACCTCGATTCAAGTACCACTGAAAATTAAAGATACTGAAGAGCTGTCTCTTCCTAGGGTGGGAATTCTAAGCAGTATGCGTCCGTGGCCTCACCACCGGGAGTCGTACCTAGAACAGTTACATGTTCAAATGAACTCCATGGTCGAGGTTCGGTGGTGCGATTGTAACTTTAGCCAATTTGTTATATTGCGCGGTGATCATCCAATCCCATTGGTAATAGTTAGGGGCTTTATTTACGATTTAATAACCGAATGTTCATCATGGAAGCTGAAGGTTACGAGGTGGATTATAGATGGGATAATGAATGCGTATTACTAAAGAGCCCCTACAGCTGTTTGGTGGACTCTAGTTTTTAATTGTACCTCAACCAAGATCAGTCTGTTACAATCATATTTCATATGAATGCTCATTCTCCCTTAACTTATTTTATCTCATCTTTCCCTGTTAATTTCTTTTTAGTAATAAATCGAAAGATACAAAACCTAGTAGCGGGAGTTCATCAAAAACACGACATCGTAAAGCGAAACACTTTTCGTCCACATCACCGTGTGAGGATGATGAAGATGAAACATTCAGAACTGAAACGAATCATTTATCCAATAATTCTACTACGACTACTACTCCTGGTAATAATAGTAATAATAATAATTCCGATGCTAATGATCAACAAGATCAATCCACATCAAATTCACCATCTGTAGCGCTCCCGACAAAACAGCAACAACCAGTTCTATTCTGCATTGATCCAAAGGATACAGTGAATAATGCAAAAGGACAAACTATTAATGTTAAGGAAGATAGAAATACCGATAGTTTACCATTATTAGATACACCGAAAATTATGATAAATCCACCATCGAATCAAGGATCACCGGAAATAGCGCATAGACGACAACATCATGTACAACGCATTTAATAATCTCAGTTATAAAGTTGACTAATTGAAAAAGAGCAAGTAAAGAATAATGATAGATTTTTCTTTTCTCTCTTAGAAAAGACAGTTCCTTCTACAAATGATGATTTTATATGAATTGCTTCCCACATTTTTTATTACAATAAAACTTCTTGTCTGTGTATGTGTGTGTTGATTGATCTATGTGAATGCATGTTTGTGTACATGACTTCAAGAAGAAATGACGAAAGTCTACTGAGATACTGTAAAACGCGCATATACATATACATACATATGTATCCGTATACTAACAAAGTACATTTTAATCAGTCTTTCCACCTTTCCACTTCCTAAATTTATTCATTTTGGTAAGAAAAAAGATTACAGCTGAAGAAACAGAATGTATTCGATCAAAATTATCGTAAGCAAATGCCTAACAAACCCGCATGATTTGCGTATGATTCTTCCTATTATCATTATTATTAGATTTTAGAATTAATGAGACGTATTTGTATTATTATTCGAACACTTTTTAAATAAACTGAGTGTGTACGTGTGTGTGTGCGTATTCGGATAAAGGCAGGAATAGGAGATTTAAAAATGTGACTCATATTTGTTTGGTACAGTGTTTTTCCCTTTCCTTTTGTATACATACGCATATGAATTCTCTTTTGTTGAAAAGTTGATCCTTTGACCCTTTTTTCTTAAAGAAAATACTAGTGCATACTTTTTTTTCAAACAGTGATTTACTTACCTCCCCTTTCAACCCACCTCTCCATAACACAGCTGCTCTTTGCATCCTCGTTAACATCATCATCATCATCATCATCATCATCATCATCATCATCATCATCATGCTTTATAACTTCTGATCTTAATTGTTATTGTTACTATTATTACTGTTTATTACCAGTTACATTATATTTTGTTCGAATAACAATTTCATATTTGTTTTTGTCATGATTAAACACGATTTCTTATACAAAGATTACTAGAATACAATACATATATGATCATTGGATACATCCACCCATGTTCTTTCCTACCTACCTCCCTCTGCGCCTCTTTTTTTAAATAAAAAACAATCCAATACACTCTTACATTACATGATCATATCTACTGTTTTCACCATTGATTAATTAGTACTTAAAGAGTAGAATCTTTCTCTAATCTCTATTGTTGTTGTGATTTGTTATTTAACCATTTCTTTACACTCTCCATTGTTTACATACATACACACACATAAACCAATGATAAAATATCATTTCTAGTCAATGAGAATGTTAGGTTTCTACATTGTATTAATTTATTTACTATAATTACCATTATTATTATTGTTATTATTGGTAGTAGTAGTAGTAGTGACAGTAATAATAGTACTATTAGTGGTAGTAGTAATAATAATAATAATTGTATTTCACATTGAATCAGTTGGTTCACTTTCAGGAATCATTCTATGCCCCTACATTGTTTTGTTATTGTTGCTACATTACTCCTAAAAACAGACGGTGTTGATAAAAATTCATTTTTGATTTTGAGAATATATATATATATATATACTACATATAATGTACACATTTTAATGGCACTGTCTATTCATTTAAATCAATAAATAAAAATACCTGTGTACAACGAATTGTAGAAGATTTGAAAGACAAAAATGTGCAAAAAAAAACAGATGAATTTTGAAGAAACAAATATATATGCAACATGATTCAAGTTACTACTAATAATAATTATTATTATGATTAATAGTAGTCATAGTAATGAAAATATCATTATTTTTAGTCTTCTTAATGATTACTAGATGTCAAACTTATATGAATAATCTGTTATACTTTCATAGATTCATTGTATATCTATACACACACAAACATATATACAATCTAATATCTCAGTATCTTCTTATCTTTTCTCTTTTCTGCCGATGTTCTTGTGATGGCAGCGATGGGATTGACGATGACAATAATGATGATTATGTTTGCAGTTTTTTTTTCTTGATTCCCTTTAAATTGCTCTTCTATTCGTTTTTCTTTCAAGCGCCATAACGATAGTAAGGTGCCAAGAAGGGATATAGGGGTGAATATGTGTATTTGTGAAAGATAATAGACGATAAAAAGCTAATAACAAAGTAGACGTAATTTGATATATGTAACTGTAGGGTTAAAAAAACCGTTGCTTATTATTATCATGATCAGTTTGTATACGTAACTAACTCCTAGTCCATCGGGTACCATAAAAAACAGTAGTAGTAGTAATAGTAGTGGTAGTAGTAATAGTGGTAACGATAGTCACAATAGTTATATTAATCTCATCATTTTTATTAGATTGATAAGAGAGAGGAAAATTATCATTATCCCTCCATTTCGCACCCTTCCCCCGACCCCGTCCATATGAAATTTCCTTCTTTTTCTGGGAAGAAATAGTTTCATTTATTTACGTTTGTGTCTCTGCAGCAAAACTATGTTTACTACTACTGAAAAATAATGTACTGATGAAGCTTATTTTCTCTCTCGCTTTCTTTCACATACACAAATAATCCCTGACTTCCCCTACTCTACCCTCCTCTAATCTATTAAACACCTTTGCTTACTACAAGTAAGAGTTATTTTTTTCCTCTCAATTAGTTATATTTTCTTGTATCTATGCCTACGACTGGAGATACATTACTCAATTCTTACATTAGAGCATTTAGCAAACATAGACCAATTTCGCTTCATTTGTACTATTGATTCCCTTCATTTTTTTCTTCCAAAAAATAAAATTGTTGGTTACAGAAAAAATAGAATAGTAGATTATCCTGTTTAAACTTGTTTTCATTTCCTCTTCCCATTACATTTTCCTTCGAACTCTCGTTCACTGTTTTTTTTATTTTCCTGGTGCCTAATTCCTCTCTCTTACACACATATATATATATACACAGTGCCATTCTTCTCTTTAATTCATTCCTTATAATCCATCATTCATATGCCTTTTTAAACTAACAATGACACATGGGAAAATCCTCTTGATTCATATGAAAAAAGAAACAAACTGAAGATGGCATCATTCTCTTTGTTTATTTACTCCAGCAGGTGTTCACCTTTAACATTATTATTATTATTTACTGTTATTACTTTGTCTCCTGGTTCTACCGTCATTTTATTTGTTCGTTCACGAGATATCCTGTCTTATTTCAAAACCATTTCCTACCTGTTTTTGCTTGCAAACTGTTTTTCGACTCTCCCTCCCTCCCTCTCTCTATCTGGCTGTCTATCTACTATTCAGCTGCCTGTTTATCCATCAATTTGATCGATCTATCTATCTCTATCTAATTATCCTTGTTATTTGAGTTATTTTTATTCAAACTTAGCAGAACATATATACAATATTAGAATTTTACAAATCATATTATAATTTCTATGAAAGTGATAAAAAGTATTATTACTAACATGATTTACTCAAATATTGTTATTGTTATGACTATTATTATTATTATTATTATTACTATTTTTACTATTGTTTCTATTGCTACAATAACGAATCACTCATCATAAACATATACAATTTATTAAAGATAACATCGACAAATCATACGTAGTATATATACTGTTACTAAACTATTTATAATAATAATAGTAACAATCCATACAGTCTTTTGTGGTGGTGGTGGTGCTGCTGCTACTCCTGGTGCTGTCGATAGTACAGTATCCAACTTTCTGTCTGTCTGTCTGTCTATCTATCTATCATGTGGTGATATTAATGAATGATTCATCAAATGGTAAGGTTAATTATAAACACAGTGATTAACCTGGAGAAAATTTTCCGAAGTTCTAGTGAGAAAAACACTCTCCACTGAAAAGCCAGAGGTTTTAGGGCTCAATCTATGGTGGGATTATACATGTCAGGTGTTAAGAGGTGGTTCACAGGAAACCCTGGACCTAGGTCCGTGCTATTTATCACTTCTCAGTAACATATGCCTTTAGTTTTGGAGAAATAGGTAATCCTTGGTAGATTCAATACTGTGTCAATCCATTTCATAGTCAGAGAAGTTATCACTGAGTTTTCGTGCCGCGACTTACCTTCTGAACTAGGATATATTTATTATTGATTGATCAATAAGTAGTGGCTAATATCATGTCTGTCAAGTTCTTAGTATTGACGAAATCCTATCGATCAAGTTACAGTGTGACCATTACCAGTCTAAGCAATTAGAAATCGTGTACACTATGTTAGGTGATAGGAGGTAATCAACAGAAATTTGATTAGCTCTAGGAAAGATTCAACATACATGCGATTGTCCACGATTCAGTGGACGATTGATTTAAAATTATCGGTCTGTACAACAGTGGAGGAGTTCAACACTCGGATGAATATAATTGTCCAATCCTCCCTGAATTTCAATTTGAGACAACAGTTATTGGATTCTTCCCCGAAATTTAAAAATACTGTGGACAATATTTGTATTTACATTATTAAAGTTAACCTAATGGTTCAAAAACTGTCTTCTAAATGAAAATTTCTGCATATCTTTCGCTACTAAAAATTATTAACATTCATTGTAATATAATGTGGATTTGGTATATTTTAAAATTTGTTATAGTTTTCATGTAGTTCAAAACTCAACTGGCACTTGATAGCGTTATTTGGTTAAAAATAACTGTCTTTGTGGAATTGTCTGAGATATATTCTACTAAGAGATTCTTCGAAAACCTCTATCTAGTGCAGTGCTTTACAGCTGATCTAATACAGTCTGAACTGTAAGAAATTTAAAAAAAGATTATTTGTAACCTATGTAGCTGAGTGAGATAGCAAATTATATAATATTTTAGAAACAGTCATGTTTTCTGTGGTTTAATTCGGTTACGATGTATACATCGTAAAGTATGACTAACCCACTATGCAAAACGGAAGACTGAAATGAATAGGAACGTTTAATTGCTAAATCGAATAATAGTCAACACGTATAATCGTTTTTCCGGCCCACCCAAGAATAAATAGTCCGAGACCTTGAGTAGGTGGATAATTGACTTCCGTCAACAATGTATACCATTAATGATCTTTCATTCACCGCTTGACCTTGAGATTGTTGAGATGGAATCCCTTATGTACCTGGCGCCCATCATCGATAAACTTGAGCGATCTGATTCAGATGTCAAGGCACAAATTGGCAAAGCAAAGACAGTATTCTTCGAAATGAACAGTATCTGAAACTCAAAACAATTGTCTCACAACACCGAAGTTAGAATTTTCAACAACCATGTTAAAACAGTTCTATTGTATGGAGATGAAAGTTGAACAATTACCTAAAACATCACCAAGCTAGCATAGGTATTTATAAACAGCTGTCTAGACAAGATACTCCAGATATATCGGTCAAATACTAAGATTAGTAGCCTACTTTGGTAGAGAGAGGACCAGCTGTCAGCTGAGGAGGAACTAAACAAAAGACATTAGAGGTGAATAAAGCACGTTTGACTAAAACCATTAAACTTGATTACAAGGCGAATTCTAGCTTCGGTTTCTCAAGGGTAAAGGAAAAGTGTCAGACCGAAAAAATACATGCGTCTGGGGATTGAAGACAGACATCAAGACAATGAATAACACTCGGGAAAACCTGAAAAGGAGAGTCCAGGACAAAGATGGTCACAAATCCTTAATTGGTGGCCTACCCCCCCCCAAGAGGAGTCGAAAACGTGATTAAGTAAGTAAGTTTGACGACAAATGTTTCGTTAAATTTTATCATTAGTTGATCATTTTTGTACTTTCATCGTTTGTACCTTTAGTATTGCGTCAAATATTCAGATTACTTCTGAATATCAATCATAAAGCATTTAAAGCATAAACGTATAATTGATTACATAGTTACAGTGTATAATTTGAAATTACCCTGACCTATAATAAATCTAGGGTATTATTTAAACTACAAGTGATCTCGGAATATACTATAACTGTTGTTGTTGTTAATTATAATGCGAGTTCCTTTTCCAAGGTGAAATCAGTTTTTCAAAGTTTCTGTTACACATCGAGGATTCCTTAGAAGCTGAAAAAGATAGTTTAAAACACTTAATCTAGTTATTGTTAAATAGAAACTTCCTAGAAAGTTCTATAAATCTCTTTGTTTACTGTACTCGAAAGAATGGCTTTTGTCCTAATTCCTACCTTTTATCTTCTGTTCTGGAGACAAGAATTAAAGATTTCCGTCTAACTAGATAACAAAAGTCAGGATAAAATTCTATGAGGTATTCATGTTTCTTTATTTGTTTTATGTACTTCTATGGGAATTTTTTTTTCAGAAAAGAATAATTAGATTTTTCTTAATGTATTATTATTTTATCAGTTTAAGGATTGTGGAGATTGTCAAGTTTTTGGTTGAGATCATGAGCCGATTTATGTTAGACCACCACTGAAAACCTGGAAGCACTGGGCTGCTGTTTTGTCCTATTGTGGGACTCCTCAGCTGTGCGCATCCACGATCTAACTCGTGGAATTCTCTTATGCAATACAATATGTCTTTACTAAACATTATAAACTATATCATTCTACAATCGAAACAAAAATCAATATTTCATGCTGACATCAATCGGATTTATTGTATATTATATAAATTTGTCCTTGAATTGTTAAAACGTTGAAAAGGTAACGGTATATTTATATTTTCATTGTCATCTTTTGATTGGATAAGAAACAATTTTGAAGGGAAAAAAACGGTGGTGGATATCAAAAGGATATGAAAGTTATTTACTTCTTTTTAACTGTAAAAAATTAGGCATAAAATATACCATATATTAAGTCAATTTAATGTACTTTTAGTAAATTTGCATAAATACTGACTATGATCTATTGGTGGGACCATAATTTATGAAGGACTTTTGAGAGGCGCCTTGGTGACCTTGAGAATGTCCGCCTACTTACAAAGGTTAAGGACTTGACACATATGACATTGATCACTACCCAGTGATCAATCAATTGTGATTATATCTCATTCCGACAGGAGGTAGGTTGCGGCCCATATAGCTCAGTGGTAACGTCTCTAACTGTGAAGTTGGGTGACACGGGATCGAATCCGTCAGGGAGCACCAGTTCCCTTAAGATTACAGGTTCACCTTGCTAGCAAGTGGTAAGTAGCACGAAACCCGGGTCCAGAGTTTCCTGTCGACTACCTCCAACCACCATCTAATCTCAACATAGTGCATGCAGTATCGAGTCACCTAGACTAGTGGCCATATTGCAACTTGGTCGATAGCATTCGATCTGCACTAATAAGCACTTGACACACACACATGACATTGATCACCACCCTGTATAAATGTGTCCTTGAATTGTTAAAAATTGAAAAGGTAACGGTATATTTATATTTGCATTGTCATTTTTGATTGGTTAAGAAACAATTTTAGAGGAAAAATTGGTGGTGGATAACAAAAGGATATGAAAGTTATTTTCATCTATTTTCAAGTTAGGCATAAAATAATGGTGAATAATTTTTTTAAAAAAAGTGGAAATTATTGACATTTAGACAAACAGTTCAAATATACCATATATTAAGTCAATTTAATGTACTTTTAGTAAATTTGCATAAATACTGACTATGATCTTTTGGTGGGACCATAATTTATGAAGGACTTTTGAGAGGCGTCTTGGTGACCTTCAGAATATTCACCTACTTATTAAGGTTAAGTGAAGGTTATAAATCAGTTTGAAGAATAACGACTATGATTTATAGTAGATGGTTAAGGTTATGAATTAGATTTATGGTTTTCATCATGAACTGACATCAAAATCCGAGACTTGTTATCTTAAATCTGACTGGTTTATCCATGAATTATAGTCTCACCGATATTTTCGCCTTGGAAATGAGTTGTCATAATGAATGACTGTAGGATGTGACCTTGAGATATATATTTTACCGATAGAAGAACTTGAGTAAAATTGACTAAGGATGAATTTGATGTTGTTAAGTCATCCAAGCATATCGTAGTCAGTAATTTCAGTCATATTTTTGTTTATTCAGTCACTTAATTGAATATATATTCTGAAATAATTTCTATGACTAGTAATTGCATATGATCTTTTTCTTATGCCTCTTTTCCATAATAAAATCATTAATACCGTATATCATTACAGAAGAATACTACTCTAACACTGTAACAAAAAGACTCTGAAAGTACATTAAAAGTTTTGTCCAGTTTTTCCTTGTTGTGAGTAGTACTTAATGTATAGTTGATTAACTGTGAAAAATCAATATCTTTCATTTGGTAAATATTGATTTCATAATTCTGTTGAGAACTATATAATATCTTATTGCTGATAAATTTAATTTTTCATATTCATAATTAGACATTATTAGCCTTTCTGTTTCACTACTTTAATTTTTATATTTTTCAATTTTATTTTCATTCACGATTAAACAATCTACCGTATTAGTAGTACATTACAATAATTCATTCCCAGGTCTTTAAATTATAATAGAAATAATGGATTCCAGGGTTTAGATAACATTTTATTGTTCAAAATATGTAATTACATTCACAGTTGATCCTATCATGGATCCAGATTCATTTTACTGTTATTTTTTTTTTTTAATATTCAAAATCACTTCTCTTTTCTTATTGTTAATAAATCTTAATGTGTAATTTGTCTCATTCTAGATATAAGAAATTGCATATTAGAAAAGAAAAAAAGCAAATAGATAACTCTCTCTCTCTCCCTCTCCGCCCTCTCTCTCTCTCTCTCATTACTCTATTTTGTTTAAAACTAAACCAAGGTTGTCTGCTTACTATTTTTAGTGAAAATCAATATATGCAATCATCCTTTTCATCATCGTCATCTATTAAAAAGGGATGTGACCTTGAACCACAACTCAATCAGCCAATCAGAATTCAAAAGAACTTATGAAGAAATTAACAAGCAATTATGTGGTAGAGACTAATTAGAGTATACTAATTGTGTTTCAATCTTAATTCCTTTCAATAAAAAAAAAAAAACAATTTTATTCGAGACTAGAATTTATGAACGAATCAATCGAATTTAAGATAATAAATCATGGATTTTAACTCGAAATTCATTAACTCATTTATCGAAATATCATTTTGACATTTTAACTAATATCGTTAATTCATAATGAAAACCATAGATCTAATTCATAACCACTAACCATCAACTGTAAATCATAATCATTATTCTTTAAACTGATTTATGACTTTCATTTAATCCTAGTTAGTAGGTGAATATTCTCAAAGTCTATTTCACATTATTCAAAATAATCCTCCTTCATGAAAGACATTCTCAACTGTAAAACAATAAAAATAAACAAGCAAACAACAACAACAACAACAGAAAAAAAGCTGTTAATTTTACCCATAACTGAATAAATGACCAATCAATGTTTAAATTAAAAGCCCATTTTTATGACCTTGGTAATATAAAGCCTGTCTTCAATTGACTTCCCAATCAATAATAGATGATATTTTTTTTTTCATTTTGTCCACGTATATATTGTATTTGATATTTTAACAAATATGTAATCTAGTAGTTAAGCGTATAAAAGAAAGTAATTTTTTTGCTAACACAATCATGAATAGTACCGGATGATATTCATGTATTTTATTTTACATAGTTTATTCATTATGAAATAATATAATGATTACAAATGTGTTGTTCTTGAATGAGAACTATTCATGTAGAATATACCTAGTAGTCATTACATTTGCTTTGAAATTGATTAAAAATGATACTACTGATGAAACTAGAATGATCAAGTTATACAACTAATAATAGTAATTAAATGTCTAGTTGATTAGAAGTATAGTTTAAGTAAAGAAAAGTTGTGTTTCTCTCTAGGTTACAGCCAATTGCACTAACCATTTATCTGGATTAATGTAAGCTGTTAGTTTGAGACATAAGCTGAACGACATATCTGTTCAGTATAGGGATTGTGAAGATTATTTAGTTTTTGATTGACATCATGAACCGACTGATGTTAGACCACCGTTGGAAACCTGAAAGCACTGAACGGAGGTTTCGTCCTATTGTGGGACTCCTCGACAGTGCGCATCCACGATCCTGCTCGCGAGATTCGATCAATCAAACGGTTCATGATCTCAATCAAAAACTTAATAATATCCACAACCCCTATGGTCACGCGATTTCGCGGATCGGTTGATGTTAGACACTAACACCATTGGATGTCGGACCAGTGGTCTAGATGTTAAGAGTTCGCGCGTGAAACTGAAGGCCTCGGATCCGAATCCCGCGAGCAGGATCGTGGATGCTCACTGTTGAGGAGTCCCACAATCGGACGAAACAGCTGTCCAGTGATTCCAGGTTTCCAACAGTGGTCGAACATCAATCGGTTCATGTTCTCAATCAAAGACTTTTCTTTTATTATTTCGGTGATAATGTAGCATGGTAACGTGAACCAATATCCATATAATAAATCTCAGGTTCTATGTTGCTCACGACTGACTGACTGATTAACTTATATTTCCAATAGTCACATTTGATTCTTTTTTCCATTGATGTTTCAATTTGTCCTAGTGTTCACATAGTATCTCTGTATTCGACTATAGTTCTACTCAAATGACGTAGGTTTCCTAATGTTCAGCAAGCATAATATGTTTGATAATGTGAATCATATGTAGTAAAATAGTTTTTCTGATTGAATATAACATCAACTTACAAATATATCTAAAATATAAAAAAACGTAGACCGAACATTTCTGTGATAATATATCTGCTATACCTTCTGGAACGGATTTAAATCCAATCAAGAGCATTATTTATTACAAGATAACAGATATTCCCATTATGAAATTTGGATCAAACAAAGTTTTCTATCCGTCGCCTTCAGTCATCTAACATCAAAACATGTTTCATGCAACGTCGATTTTCTCGAAACCATTTGATTAGCAACTACTGAAAGCCATTGATTATTTATATTCTATTTTCCCTGAATTTTTACAAGTTCAAAACATTTGTTAACATTATTAGAAATCACTAGTGTAAATTTATCATTTATATATCTTCGTTATAATTCTAGAGAATGAAGGAAAATGTTTACATCAATAGGATTTTCTCTATTTGGTAAATGTCTTTCATGACTGTAAGTACACCGATGTTTCATTATTTTTTTTTATACCATGAGATTGAAAACAATTGTGATGATCAATTACAATTACCAATATATACAACATAGTGAAACTTCATAGGTCAGTGACAACTGATATCACTGGTCAAAAACAGATAAACAAAATCTGTACTTGATTATTTCGTATCAGTGTTAGCAACTATTTTATTGTTGCATTAACTGAGATCTTCATCTATGATGCATTGTTTGTTAAGTATATTTGATTCTAAGTTAATAATTTATACATGATTTCCATACTTCAACTAATTTAAAAGAATTTTAATCACCTTTATTTGTACTTATCCAATGAAAATTGACATTTTAACAAACGATTTTTAGCTTATCATTCCTGTTATGCAATTCGATTTTGCGATTTGATTGACTAATTTTGATCATTAAAATGAAGGAATGATACAATCTGTCATAGTGATGATCCGCTTAAAAGATCAAATTACTCAAGTAAGTTCATGAAAAATCCAAAGTGAAAAACAAATAATCACTAGACAGAAGAATTGGTTACGTTTCTTCTAGCAAAATAACACACTTATATATAAAGTATTAGCATAATATAAACATGGTCAGGTGTCCAAAATGGTTGGCCAATATCAATCTCAAAGAATATTTACTCCCCAATGAAATAAGGCCTTACTGATATTGCATTAGTAACATTAAGAATAACAATAAATGATACATTAATCCTCAAAGTTAGATAGTCATTAAAATTAAGCCGATTTTAATCACATTTTATACGTAATGGCTTGAAGATATATTTTTTTAAGGGTTCTTTTAGCAAGGTTGTTTTCTACGGGATGAAATTGTCGACCCCATACCCAAACATCTCACTTTACCCGTGTTTTGGACCGGCAGTAACCCTAGAAGTGCTACATGCGAAGTTTTGGAGGTATATAACGACACTTAGAAAGTAACAGAAAAGATTGTAAGACTTTAAAAAGACAGTAGTTTCAATTATGATAGTTAATTTGATGCTTTCTAATTCTCTCTTATTAAATTTACTTATTTAAACGTGTTTCGTTTCTTTATTTCTTCTTCTTTCTGCATCTTTCTCACTTCTGTTCACATGTGGGTTCTCTACACTAATAACAAATTATTTAAAAATCTCATCATGAAATTATAGGTATTACTACCAAGGTTTAACTTGATAATTTCGAATAAATTAAGCATTGAATAGATTGTTATTAATAAAGATAATATATATTTATAATATCCCAAATGAGTAGAGAAATTAGATTTTTTTGACGTTTCGTAACTTAATGTAAGCCACTTCTTCAGAGAATAAGTATATAACCAAACCAAAATTAATCCAAGTTTAAATAGTACAACGGAACATTACAAGAATATTATGTCATAATATTTCACGTCATTGTTCTATCTATCTATACTTCAGAATTTTTCTTTAAAAAAATTGATTTTCTTTTTTATTATGTACTTAAGGTGAATACTAGTTGTTGTCCCTTCTTTTTTATCAGAAAAAAATGGTGAAAATTATACTGACATGATTCTAAAAGGATAATAAAACTTTAATATTTCACATGTATAGCCTTTAAAACACTTCACTAAACTTAATTAATAAACAAATTTGTTTCATTTATACATATATACCTAAATTACCAGTCTGACTAACAAATAAATCGATTTCTTACTTAAATTGTGTTAATACGAACTTGAATTTGATTGGTTCATTTGAATGGATTTATATGTGTATACGTGTGTGTGTGTGTGTTTGTATTGGAGAATTAATTGATTTATGATGATAGATATTTGAATAATTCTATAAAATCAATAATTAATTAATTATAAAGACTGGGGATTATAATTTATGGACAATCTTTGAGCGATGTTAAAGTGACCTTGAGAATGTTCATCTACTTACTAGGAATAAATGAGGGTTATAAATCAGTATAAGAAATTAAAATTATGATTTACAATTAATAGTTAGGATTATGAATTAGATTTATAGTTTTCATTATAAACTGACGACATTAGTTAAAATACCAAAATGCTATTTCAACAAATAGGTTAATGAATTTCGAGTTAAAATCCATGATTTTTTTAATTTTAAATCTGATTAACTCGTCTATAACATACAATTGTCTGTCAGTAAACGTTGGATTTTAAGAACTTTAAACTTCAACAACATTATAAATAATGTAATATAATATGGTGAATTGTTCAAGATATTTCTTTTTATTTTCCAGTATTGTTTAAAATATCAGAAAACATTTGATTCAGTTAAGATCACTATTTGTTAACATTAAAATTTTAATAATATTACTAATATCTATAGTGTTGAGTGATTTCAATTGAAATTTATAACCTTATCCCAGATCGTTTAACTTAATGCTCATAAAATGAATTTTATGCATAGATTTTTATTGAATTATTGATTATATTACTAATCAAGTTACAGAAATCAATGACCTAACTAATTGAATAAAGAATCTTAATTATCCTATCCCTTCAATAAAAAAAGAAGAGAACTGTAATAATAATAATAATAATAATAATTTTACTTTTCTGAATATTCATTGAATCAGTTCCTGATAATCAAAAATAATAATTTCAGCTTTATAAAAATACATTTAAGGTCATTTATGAGGTGGAAAAAGAAGAAATTAGACTTTTTCCCTCATTTTCTTCGTAACTAAACTTTTTAATTTTTTTTTTTCTAAATATATTTTTATATTATTACCATTTACTATTAATTGATTTTATATAAGAAATTGTTTGACCTTAAGAAATATACATACATGGGTAGAAATGTTAACGATATATATATATATATATATACGATACTAGAAGGATTCAACTATGTTTAAGTGTTTTATTCGCTGAAAGTCAATTAGATATCACAAGAGGGTTTTGTGGAGATTTTTAGTAATTTCAATTGTTGAGATCATGAATCAATTGAAGCAAGACCACCATGGAAAATCTGTATTCTGCTCCAGATTTTTTCTTATTTAATTGATCTTGACTGTACAATAAAAAAAGAACAATTCATATTTATTCCATTGAATTATTACTATTATCAAGAATTTGAATGATTTAAGAAAATAAATCATAAATAATCAATAAAAAGTTTTAATTTATTCAACTCAAGTTAAATAATTGATGAATGAAATATTAATTGAGTCATTCACTAAGAAACAGAATAATTAAATTTTATAGGATTTTTTTCTTAGAGGTTAAGCATTCGCGTAAGAGACCGAAGGTTTTAGGTTCCAATTTTGCGAGTGGGATCATGGATGAGCATTGCTGAGGAGTCCCGAAATCGAATGAAACGGTTGTCCAGTGCTCCCAGATTTTCAATGGTGGCCTAATATCAATCGATTCATGATCTCAATCAATAACTTAATAATCTCCACAACCCTATATCGATGATTAAATGAAGTATTAATAATGAATTTTGATAATGATTGGTAGTCTGCATTAGTCAGACATGTAGATAATCTGACAGGTGTCAGATAAGTTATATACTCCCCCTATCCTTATTATTATTATTATTTTACTCATTTACTTATTAGTGATTATTCACTGTTGTTATATTGTGTCGGGTTTTTGATGTGGAAATACACTACCTTGCGGTTAGGCTAATCACGTGTTCATGATCTGAGTTGTGTTGAAGTCCTGTAGAATAGACACTGGCAGGGAATCTAGTTTTGATATTCGTTTAAGGTAAATTAACGTCTCATACGTGGAAACATGGAAACCCAACCGTTATAACATTAGACGAAGTAAAATTCAGTGTTATAACAAATTTATTTATTTCATAAATTGTTTTTATCTGTTTCTAGGCTATAGTTTCTGTTGGTTAAGCTAAGAAATTGATTCAGTTAGAATATCATTCCTTTATGTATTAAAGTTCAAAAGAGAAGATTGAATAATAAATGACAGTGATTGAAAACTGTATTCAAAGATAATATGTATCCATAAAATCTCATCAGTAAATTTAAGAAAACAAGTACTAATTGAATGAAATATGTTTGGGTTGAGAAAAACAACAAACAATCTTTGTACCATTTAATTAACATAATTAATTTCATACTTAATACTGTTAAATCAATTTTATTTTATTAAATAAATTGCTCATTAAAACAGACCAAAGTAAATCAATTCCTACTTTATGCCATCTTCATCTCCAATTTACCATAAGCACTAACATTGGATAAACAAAAACAAGGGCCGTATACATATCATGAGAATTATTACGCAACACCAGAGATTAAGAGGTCAAGTTATTCTCTATCTTATTTCATCTTCTCAATTATAAGTTCCTAATTCATCCTGTGTCATTTTTTGTGGCCTGACTCATTTCACTCTGTTATTTTATCCAGTTTTACGGTTTCTATGATGTGATTTGATGCCAATTTCTATCTTCTAGAAACTTGTTTCTATCTGTGTAATTGGCATATATTTACTTAACCTACAAAAAATTCTTAGGATTCTTCCATAACTGTTGTTGTTCTACTGATCTATATTGATTTTAAATGATTAACGTTATTATTTATTGTTAGTAACTAGTAAATGAAGAGAATTCATAAAATTAATGAATTCATATTATTTTACTACGCTTGTTGATTTTTACGGTCAGTGATTAGCAGCGCTAAATATCAGGTCCATTACCAATAAATCAACAAAAATGGAAATGATTGACAAGATAATAATTATTATTACAATGTATAGAAATATGTTGTCATTAATTTATCATTGAGTAGCAACTACTGTTATATTTATCTAGTCATTAAACGCTGAACGAATTCTATCCGTCAAGTTGCAATATGGCCACTGATCCACGTGACTCTATAATATATGGATCATGTTTTTAATGCAACGCACTTGGAAATGGTTATTAAGAAATCATATGTTGGACTAGGTTTCATACTAGATGATAACCATTGAAAGTTATGGGATTTTGGTTCGAATTCAAAATAAAGCGTTGGTTCTTTCAACATTCTAGGTATGTCATCAAAAAACCCGGGTCAATACATAGATTTCCTGTCGACTACATTTCAACATAGTTTGTGTTTTTTAAGTCAGTTAAGTGATTACGTTACAACTTGATCAATAGAACTCACTCGGCAATGACCTGGACTAGACAAACATGACATTGGTCACTACTCAACGATCGATCAATTGATTTGAATGTAAAACAGTCAAGTCTTGTTGTCCGTATGAGACATTTAAACAGTCAGTCAAAATCTGTTTAGTTACATTTTTCAACTTCAATTAATTCTTTGATAAAATAATTATGATATACTTGTGATTTATCCCGATTTTCTCATTAGGATCCGTTTTGCTTTACAAAACTTTCCCATCACCATCTTTTTCTTATTTGTATATGTCAATAAATGATAGAAATTTTCATTTCAGTTATTATTTATTCACTTCAAAATTTCTATCCTAAAACTGTTCATTCATCATAAAATGGTTTTTTTTGGGGGGAGGGACAATGGCAACTAAACTAACCGTCAAAAAGTAGTAATAATTCAAACATTTATGATAATGAAAAAAATAGAATCACCAGTGAATTTTGAAAAGGTTTAATGAAACAATGTCATAAAAACTTACATATTATAGACTAATTATTCAGGAAATAGGTAGGTTGCGTAATATGATAAGATAAAATTGAGGAGTGGGAATCTGGGGGTGGAGGGAAAAGGAAATAAAACCAGGTGTATGAAAATTAGCTCACAATGTACGTGTTTTCTATGTTTATTTACAATATTGATAACTAAATGAAAGGGGTTTTGTAGAAATTGATTTAGTTTGTGCATTCTATGTTCGTCATAGATCGATTTCAGTTAGGATACCGTTAAAAGTCAAAAAAACATTAAACATATTTTGTGCTATCATGAAACATCTCTATAGTGCATTCCCACATTCCAATTGAGGATCAAAAACATGCCTAATGGGTAAATGTCTCCAATGAGACCTGAAGTTCTTGTATTTAATTCTTGGGTATGATCATAAATTCACACTGCTGGGTAGTCCAACACTTGAACGAAACAGATATCCAGTGTTTCCTTATTTTCAGTGATTGTCTGTCGAATGTCAACTATAAAGTTCAATAATCTTTATATATATATGAAAACGATCAAATTGATTAAATGGAATGATGAACAAATGTTAAAATATTCAATCTAGTCCCCTTCTAACCAATCAACAACAGATTATAGAATGAAACTCGAAACAGATAAAATCATATCTCACACATTAATAATGATAACAATTAATCCTTATCTCAGTCAGTCAGTAACAACGTAGAACTTCGTACGTACGTACATCAGTTCGAGTTACCATACCACATTAGAACAGAGATACAGTTGTCGATTCAAATCCCATAATGGTAGAGGTAGTAAGAGTATAAGATGTTATTCAAGGAGTATAATCTAGTGAAATAAATTTGGTAAGAGAAAAAAGGACATGAAGAATTCAGAAGATTAGAATTTGAGAGAACAAAAAGAGTGGATGCAAACGATTCTGTGCCATGTCATCCAAGGTCTCTAACCATCGGTTGCTATCATCTCCCGGATCCCAACAAGGTAGTCTACACCTACCATCATGGCTCAGTCCACCTGTCAGTGACATCATGGATTTCTACCACGTTTTGGTCTGGTCACCCCTACATTTCTTCCAACCTACTCGTACAACAGAAAACATCGCACGTCGGGGCAGTCGGTGGTTGGGCATACGTAACACATTGCCTCAATCATCTCAACTGATGAAGTTTCACTATTTCATCAGTTGATTCGCTTATCTAAATATTATCAATTCATAATGTTCATAATAAATTTCATTGAATATTTTGAAGGAAAAAAAAATATTCCTCTCATCATATGATCAGTTTATTCTAGATTGAAATATACGGAAGTGTTACTATGAGCTAACAACTAATTTTACCTGTCAATCAATGAACTATTCATTTATTGTTATTATTAATCTGTTTAATTGAATTCATGAGAACATTGAAAATATGATGATATGTGAATATTAAACTTTCATTCAAATAGTAATATACATTTGGTTCTTAAAAAAAAAAATAAATAAGAGGCTACAATTATAATTTAAAGTGAATAATTCTATTTAATTACATTTATTAGGTAATAATTAATTAATAAATAAATAAATAATTGATTAATCAGATTTTCACATACCTCCTTAACTTATTCACTTACTTATCTATCTGCTTAATCCAATCTATTTAATAATAATAATATATGCAAATGACTTGTTATACGAGATTTCAACTTTCTAAAATATTAACTAATTAACAGTTGAATTCATGATTCAATATAAGCTAGATCATTATTGAAAACCTAGAATCATTGGATGGCAGTTTCGTCCAAGTATAGAACTCTACAATAGGGCACATCCAAGACTCTACACATAGAACTCGCTTGTGAACGCTTAACTTCTACATTATTGAGTCAATATCTAATGGTGTTAATATCTAATTTCAGTCGATCCATGATTTATGGATAAATTCAGGAATCATTGGATGGCAGTTTCGTCCAAGTATTGGACTCTACAGTAGTGCATATTCATGATCTCAGCATGCAGGATTCGCACCTAGGACCTTTGGTCTCACCTGTGAACACTTAACATCTAGATCGCTGAATTGCTATTCAATGGTATTAATGTCTAACTTTATTCGATCCATGATTTATAGATAAATTTATATTTCTTACCTCTGAATAAGTAAATGTCTATAAATTTTCATTTATTTATTATTGTTATCCATTTTATTCATGCATTAAAAATCAACTATGCAACAATCATTGAACCTTTTAATACATAAAATATATACTGAAATTTGAATTTGGTTTTATACTTCTCTAACATAACACAAAATTCAGTTCAAAGTGTTTCTGTAGATTTCATATATTATCATGATATGTATGTTGAAATAGTTAAAAATGAAGAATATAATTAATAAACATTTAAAATCTATAGGTTTTACAATATAAACACTAGTTTAAATGGTTTCCATGAGAACTTACTGCATTCGGTGGTAGAATGATCGTATTATCAGAGTAAACACACTGACTGATCATATTGGAGAATTCATTCTATACTACAGAGTAGGTCGTATAAGTTGATGTTGATACCGCTTGTACTACTTCTGTACTCACTATTACATAGATCGATCATTTTGGTCACTAAATTCTCTTTGAGATGTTAAAAGAATTGATCTTAACTATGGAGTTTAAAACTACATTATACATTGTCTCAGCCAGAGAATTTTACTAATGACCTATTCTACCTTCGATAAAAATTCTGTAGAAAATAGGGTGTTTATAATGGTTAAATATTTTATACTCACTAAAGTCATATTTGTAACTTTATCTCATCAAAATATCTAAATATATAAAAGATAATCATCATCCTTCGTACAATAGATGCCTGTTACACTTCAGTAGTTCAATGGATATCAATTTGAGCACTTCCTTTGAAGAAATCCAATACTAGTTTTGATTCATTATATACTAAATCAATTTAACTTCCAAACAACAAATCATCATCTTTCTGATAATGCTCTCATTCTACCACCGAATGCAGTAATTTCTCATGGAAGGCATTCGAATTAGTTCATTTGATATTGTTTTTACTTGAACTTTCCCATTGATGTTTAGAACTACAATTGATCAGCCTCTTATCGGCATATGTGTATACTGTCCGTATTGCCTTGATATTGTCGGAGAAACCAACAACTCTGGGATGCAGGTATACCCAGTTAATGAGTCCCAAATGGAATGAAACGCATGTCGTGGATTCCACTGCTAGCCACTATCCATCTTTGTTCATTCGAACTAGTTTTTATCTTGTAGAAGCTACAGTTTTCAAATGTATATTAATTATATTCTTCATTTTTAACTATTTCAACATACATATCATGATAATATATGAAATCTACAGAAACACTTTGAACTGAATTTTGTGTCATGTTAGAGAAGTATAAAACCAAATTCAAATTTCAGTATATATTTCATGTATTGAAGAGTTCAATGATTATTACCCTGAAGAAGTTCAGACAAGTTAACTAGACGAAACGTTGGAATTATTTTCAATTTCAATTGCTAAGATTATATCAAATATACTTTTCACACATAATGATTGATTTCTCTATACTCGGTGCTCAATATTTGTCAAACTATTCGTTCTAAAAATGACAAATATACGTATATCATGGATAATAATCATTATCGTTTAGATTAATGAATAAATGTACGAATGAATGGAAAGGTAAGAAATATGAATTGATCTCACATTATTTTGACTATTAAACATAATGCTACAAACAATTAGAGGTTAAATAATCGAACGAATTTTTTTTAAACTTCACTATCATCTATCCCTGAATATCATCATGAACATAATTTTCTTTGATAAACTTAATTACTGTTCTTTGTCTATGTTGTATTGTGGTGTATACTATTGATGTCAATAGATATAAGTAATATGTATCATCAATCAAAAGTGAAATACTTGGAAGTAGAAGGTTAAGAAGATCAAAGAAAAGAGAACGAGAACAAAAAATTGATTAGTATGGTAATGAAGGGATGATCAATTTTGAGACAATTGATGAATATTTGCAAAAAGAACAGTTGATTGACATTTTGCAAATGAAGTATTTACTGTATGATTCTCAGATTTTACTAGGACGTTCTGTAATTTTGTGTTGAAATACATTCGATTGTCACCATTTGAGTTCTCATTCACTACACTATTACTACATGGTTATGAACTAATCTCAGTGTCCGTGTTTTTTTCCCTCAATAGAATCAGCTAATTTAATGGACTATTAAATCAGTTTACGCTTATCTGTATTCAATGTAGCTCAATGGATAATCAATTGACTTTTGAAGAGAAAAGGGCGAGACTCTAATTTATGCACTAGCCAATAAGAAGTTTTAGAGATTTCGAGGTTACGGCGCCAACTTCAGTGCTTACTGCTAACGTACTATCAGATTACAGGGAATTCTGTACAAAACGTGATAATTAAGCAGCTATCACAAATAAAACGGCGAGACTATAATTTGTGAACGAATCAATCCGGTATAAGATAACATATCTCAGATTTTAACGCGAAAGCTTTCATCCATTTGGCTAAATAGATTTCTGGCATTATAGCTGATGTCAGTTCGTGATGAAAACCCTATATATAATTACTAGCTAAGGCAAATTAAGACAGTTATCACTAACTGGATAATAAAAGCACCAGTAACACTGATTGCAGCCATGTACTACAATATATACGGATGATTGGAGAGCGTACAGAATCCTACATAGGCATGGTTATGTGCATCGTGTCGTTGTCCACAAGTGGTATTTTGTGTACTCAACAATCGAAATGCACATAAACAATATTGAAATTATGTGGTCGAGGCTCAAAGAGTTTTTGAGACTTGATCATGGCTCCAGAGGCCGACTATTCTGTAGCCGTATGGATGAGTTCCTCTGTTGTATGCATTACGATTTTAGAACCTCTGAACCTCTTTCTAAACTTGACAAGTTTTTGAACCACATATAAGAAGTGTATCCACTTTATTTCCTTGTTTTTGTATAATATATTTTTACTCTATACTTACTGTTTTCTGATTGGCTAATATTCCTCAAGGTCACTTGGGATTCGTTCAGAGGTCCTCCATAAATTAAAGTCTCGCTAGGAAAAGTTCATGCTTCAATATGAGTATCAACACTGAAATACAAGTAAATTCAAATGGTAATTCTCAAGATAGAAAGATAAGCATATCATTAATTTATGTGATAGACACAATCTAAATATATAAAAACTTATGACTAAATGTTGATATTAAAATAATCCACTTGGGATAGATAGATAGATAGATAGATACATCTCCATAGAGATTGATCATTTATAGTTCATTTATTATTAAAGTTATTTTACGTTTAAAAATGAAAAAGTGGAATCCTGCATAATTATCAGTTTCTAAAATAAGTAAATATCTGAAATAATGAAAATTATATTAACAAAATAACTCCGCCTGAAGTTCCTTTCGGGGGCTACTGCCGGTCCCAAGCCCGGATAAATGAGAAGGGTTGAGCATGGGGTTAGCGACCCCATCCCGTAGAAAACTAACTCGCTAAAAAACGATAACCAGAAAGAATTATTCAAACCATTTAGACTCTGCCCTGGTAGTCAGAAGGTCTTCGTTTAGAAGAATTATGACGCCTCATGATGAAAGCCGAGTTCCTTCGGAAGTCACGACGCCGATGCCCCTTCTGACAACCAGAGCAACCATTTATTTAAGTACATGGAATGCTCGCACAATGTGGGAGACTGGGAGAGTTTTCCAAATTGCTGCAGAAATGAGGAGATACAATTTAGAGGTGCTTGGGATCAGTGAAACACATTGGACGCAAGTTGGACAACAACGATTAGTTTCAGGGGAGCTACTGTTATACTCCGGTCGTGAAGAAGAAAACGCCCCACATACATAAGGAGTTGTATTGATACTGTCCAAACAAGCACAAAATGAGAACCTCATGGACCTAGGATCATCAAAGCCTCCTTCAAAACAAAGAAAGAGGGCATTACAATAAACGTCATTTAATGCTATGTGTCTACCAACGACTACAATAAAAAACGCTAAAGATCAATTCGATAGGCTGTGTCAATCGTCGAGAAGTGCCTAACAAAGGACCTGACCATTCTGATGGGAGATTTAAATGCCAAGGTTGGAATCGACAACACCGGATATGAAGAGATCATGGGACGACACGGACTGGGAGAAAGGAACGAAAATGGTGAGAGATTTGCAAACCTATGTGCCTTCAATAAACTGGCCATAGACGGGACTATATTCCCACATAAACGCATTCGCAAAACCACATGGACTTCACCGGATCACACCACACAGAACCAAATCGACCATATCTGCATCAACAAAAAGTTCAGGAGGACGATGGAGGATGTCAGAACAAAGAGAGGAGCTGATATAGCATCAGATCATCACTTGCTGTTCGCAAAGATGAAATTGAAACTCAAGAAGCACTGGACAACGGGGCGGACAATATCAAAAAAGTTTAATACGACTTTTCTTCTGGATACTGACGAACTCAACAAATTCAAGATAGCCCTCAGCAATAAGTTTCAGGCCTTTCATGATCTACTCAATGGAGAAGGAACTACTATGGAGAGCAACTGGAAAGAGATAAAAGAGGCAATCACTTCAACATGTCATGAGGTTCTAGGCCAAAAAAATCACCATCACAAGGATCGGATCACGGCCAATGCACTGGATAAGATTCAAGAAAGGAGGAACAAGAAGGCAGCAATCAATACCAGCCGAAAAAGAGCAGAAAAAGCCAAGGCACAAGCTGAATACACAGAAGTAAACAAGCAGGTGAAGAGAAGCATCAGAACTGACAAACGTAAATATGCGGAAGATTTATCAATGACTGTGGAAAAGGCTGCAAGAGAAGGTATCATGAGACAACTGTATGACACAACAAAGAAACTCTCGAGAAATCACCGTAAACCAGGACTACCAGTGAAAAGCAAGGAAGGCAAGATAATCACCAACATTGAAGAACAACGAAACAGGTGGGTAGAATACTTCAAAGAACTCTTGAATCGACCAGCCCCACTGAACCCATCCAACATCGAAGCAGCACCCACAGACCTCCCAATCGATGCTGGCCCATCAACAATTGAAGAAATCAGCATGGCCATCAGACAAATCAAGTGGATGCGTACTACTGAGGAGTTCTACACTAGGACGTAACAGCCGTCTAGTGCTTTCAGGTTTTCCATGGTGGTCTAGCTTCAATTGACTCATGATCTCAACCATTGAAATTACTAAAATATCTACAAAACCCCTTTCCGATAATAATCACAAATCAATTAATAGTTATGAATAAATGAATAAATATGAAGCTCAAGTATTATGTTAGTAAGTCATTAGGTAAAAAATGGGAAGTGACGTCATTTAGGTTTGTAAAAATTACAAGGACGTTAGTATACAGTGATTAATATTAAAGTGATGACAAGAGTTGGACATATTTAACATCCAATTAACAAGTGTTAATTTTAAACAGTAACTAGGTTAAATTTGAGCTATGTAAACGAGAAAACAATAAGCTTGTAAATGGCTTCAAGATTATGACATATATACCAAGACACTATATCATCTACAGATGATGAGCAGCTTTCTCTTGAGTGAATATTAAAATTTGACTACTGTCCAAATGTTATTTTAAATTATCAAACTTACCTTTAATTCAGTAGGTTTGATTATATAATTAGCATTTTTTCAAGAGTTATCTTGAACTTTTGTTATATGGGAAACTATAGAAAACCGGGAAACACTAGAAAACTCCCGTTACATTAAAATAATCTCTATAATTCATCCAACTAACTAATAATCGTATTCGCTGTAGTGATTAACATCTTACCGGAACCTTAGTAACATTTCTCAAAGTCATGACATTTGGGGTCCGATCATATTGTGAGAATAAGATAGTCAACTCACTAATGACACCGAATGAGAGTCAAACAAGATTGACAGTTGAGAGAACTATTACTGTTATGACATGTGTATCGAATCGAATGCTACTTTTTGTATCTGGTCGTCGCTGATTGTTATGTCGGATTCGCTGACCACTTATTCTAGGAACGAAGGGACCTCCACAATTCCCACGACGCAAAAGTAAGAACACAAGACTGGTATAAGTGAAGATTTATTATACCCAAAACACTATGCTGACGACGACGATCTTAGTCGAAAATACACTCATTTATATATTGATTGTACACCCATTTTGATCAATAATTAGAATGAAATCACATATATGAAAAATACTCAGTTATCAAAAATCACCTATAGAGCATAGTTCATGTCAACTGAATACAAGAATGTCGTATATTATACAGAATAAAATAACATACGAGAAAAGAAAAGAAATACTACATTGAGTAATCAGCACATTCAATCAGAACAGAACTAATGTTGAATAAAACTCATAATGAGTAAACCGATCGAAAATTGACTTTCTTTCGATCATATCACCTCCCCTTCTTTTTTGAAGACTCCATGTTGAGATCCATCTTTAAATTTTATGACTTCATCCTCCCCCACGAAATAATGTTGGATTCTCATATTCCCAAGTTACAGTTAGTGTGACTCTATTTAAAATATATTTCTCGCATTGAGTAGAGAGTCCACTAGAATTGACTAGATGGTGAGGATCAACGACACTAGACATTTTCATCAGATCTCTTGAAAATCTCATTAGTAGATAATCGATCACTAGAATGATCAGTATCTATCAAAATTTTACTAGGTTCTTGATCATCGTTTGATGCATCCGACAAATCCTTCTCATTTTTTGTAAGAAATTTGATCAAGAGCATGTAAGTCATTAAGATAACTCATATCTTGTAATACAACTAGACAACCAGATTAAAAAAGTAGAATTCGATTCTCAAGTCATAACAGCTGGCGACAGGGATTTCGGAAAACATTCACATAATATAACACATAATATAACCCCAATAAGTACATGCATCATAAACTCTTGTCGTAGAATGATGAGCTCCATATAATGCAATTGTTTTTATTATGCTGCTTCGTTCATTTTCTGTTTCTTTGTGGGCGGGTACTGCAATTATTTCATGAGCATTTAATAAGACATTGTCTTTCTGTGAGCTGGACAAGTCAGTGTTTGTACATGGTGTTTCGGGGGCAATGGGATTTGAACCCACGACATGTCTCTAAAATGGACATTTCTGGATCACTGGGCGCATCATGAATGACTGCCACTGCTTCGCTTACATTACTGCTCGTCAAGGATTCATAGAGGCTTTTATCGACACATTCATACGTTCTGCAGTCATTTTCCAGCTCGGCATGCAAATTAGAAATTAATTTATCAACTTCTGTTACATCTCCAAAACATGGGTGATCTAGCAGCCGTGTGCGTAAATTGTCTAAAACATTCAACTGGCTATTTTTAAAACGCTGCTGCTGTCGCTCAAATAGCAACTGTAATTGATCGGAAGAGATAGCCATTTTATGAATCAGCACGGTTATGAGAAATACTGTATGAGTGATTAACAATCAATGTCGTTGAAGGACACCGGCGAGAATTCTGTATGCTGATTGTCTTAGCTTTTTTTTCCACCCCGTCGACAATTGTTATATTATGTGAATGTTTTCCGAAATCCCTGTCGCCAGCTGTTATGACTTGAGAATCGAATTCTACTTTTTTAATCTGGTTGTCTAGTTGTATTACAAGATATGAGTTATCTTAATGACTTACATGCTTTTGATCAAATTTCTTACAAAAAATGAGAAGGATTTGTCGGATGCATCAAACGATGATCAAGAACCTAGTAAAATTTTGATAGATACTGATTATTCTAGTGATCGATTATCTACTAATGAGATTTTCAAGAGATCTGATGAAAATGTTTCACAAGAATCAAACTTTAATGACCTCATGTCTAGTGTCGTTGATCCTCACCATCTAGTCAATTCTAGTGGACTCTCTACTCAATGCGAGAAATATATTTTAAATAGAGTCACACTAACTGTAACTTGGGAATATGAGAATCCAACATTATTTCGTGGGGGAGGATGAAGTCATAAAATTTAAAGATGGATCTCAACATGGAGTCTTCAAAAAAGAAGGGGAGGTGATATGATCGAAAGAAAGTCAATTTTCGATCGGTTTACTCATTATGAGTTTTATTCAACATTAGTTCTGTTCTGATTGAATGTGCTGATTACTCAATGTAGTATTTCTTTTCTTTTCTCGTATGTTATTTTATTCTGTATAATATACGACATTCTTGTATTCAGTTGACATGAACTATGCTCTATAGGTGATTTTTGATAACTGAGTATTTTTCATATATGTGATTTCATTCTAATTATTGATCAAAATGGGTGTACAATCAATATATAAATGAGTGTATTTTCGACTAAGATCGTCGTCGTCAGCATAGTGTTTTGGGTATAATAAATCTTCACTTATACCAGTCTTGTGTTCTTACTTTTGCGTCGTGGGAATTGTGGAGGTCCCTTCGTTCCTAGAATAAGTGGTCAGCGAATCCGACATAACAATCAGCGACGACCAGATACAAAAAGTAGCATTCGATTCGATTCACAAGTCATAATAACTTTCTTTCCATCATATCAATTACATTTTAACTCAGTAATTTAAAGGTAATATACTCATCACAAGACAATGTTCTCGGGTCTGGATTCTGTTAAATTTATGGATATTGATTGTTACGAAGTCCTTAGCTAGGAAAAATCAGTTGTCTTATTCTACTTAGTTTTAAACGGTCCATCTGTAATCTCAAATATATCCCAATGCAAATAATCTCTAAAATACACTCAATAATCAGCATTTCATTAATTTTAAAACGAATTTTATTACATTTCGCCTATTTACTACTGAATACTTTTGTTTCGATAATCTATTTAAGGAAATGTTTCAATCATACATAACGTCAGTTTAGGTTTGAATATTTCAGTGTGTTAACATCTAGTAATTTCAAAGTCATGGATATAGGTTTATTAAGCCTCTTGCATAAAAAGTAGGCTTATTACTTATCTGACCAAAATAAAGGTTACAACGGTTGACATGAAATGAGATTACCACAAAAAATTACAGCATAATCTTGTAATATAGTTAGGATTTTGAACGTCACCAATAAATTTTGATTAGCGACTATACTACTATCAAGTAGTTAAAAATTATTACATACATTATTATTTAGGTTCACGGTGCTGTGAAATCGCCAATCTAGTTTTTTAGAATAAACAATGTGGTATACTCTTCAAGAAAAGTACAAATCGAGTGCAATGAGTAACATGAATATTTCAAAACCAAGTCAATAATGCCCTAAAGGAATCAATTTTCGTGTTGACATCAGGAGAATTGAATGACTAGTTTTAAACCGAATGTAGCAACTTCCCGTAAGGATCAGTTGCATGATTAGTTTCACACTTTATTCCGCGGATTACTACCTGATATGGGCTTCCGAAAAAGACCTTTAATGCCTAGTATCTTAAAGAATGTATCAGTGAATTATTAAATATCAAGTCAAAATATAAGGTACTGTCCCAATCTATACATTAATAATTATACAAAAATTACAAACGAATGGATGCCTTTTCAGGTTGATATACCACATATCAGCACAGACAGGTAGATAGGATTTTAAAGTGGCGAAAAGATGAGAGAAGTGGTTTGAAAGGGATGAATGAGACCAAGGAACCAGAAGTTGCGAATAACATCCAACTGAAGATTTAGAAGGGACGAATTGGGTCACAATTACTGATTTTGGTCCATGCCAATTAACGTTTCCAACCGGCAACTACAGATAGTTTGTTGACCTGTACCAAAGATTCTGCACCTACTTACACGACTCAGAACACGTCAATTATGTGAGGGATTGATGGTATAAATTGGTTTGTTCGCCGCTATATTTCTCCCAAATCACTTTTGTGATATTCATCATTTCGCATGAGGTAAACGATGGCTGTACATGCGTAACATATACCCTAGACATTTCAATGGATGAAATATAACGGTCTTACCAACCGATTTGCCATCTTCACCAAGTACCTTACCTTGGTCTAAGCTTGATAATACTCAGTGTTTCCATTATATTTCTAAATAACGCTTTAAAGATAACTATGGTTAAGTGATTGTGACCGAAATATACCTTTCACTTTCATTTCGTACTATTGTTCAACGTTTAAATAGTCTCTAAATATTATTGAAGTTTTTCATTTGATTTGTTTTGATGAATTAAACAAAATTTAATAGACGACTTTGAAAAGAAAATACAGATCCCTGTCTTTCTTTTCTTACATAGGAGTCTAACTGGGCATTAATGTTTACCCAATACGTAATTGCTTATTTGCAGTCATTTTGTCTGCAGAACATTCCTATACATCTAATCCATTTTCTCATTATTTTATTAAATCTTTCAAATTCTCCTTCAAAGAATATCCTCATGATGTTACCCAGAAGCACAATGAAAATGTATCAATTAAATTATTTAACTCACAAAGAAAGCAACACTTTCCAACATCCTCATCTTAAGCTAAAAATATTCGCCAATAACTATCCCATTTATTAACTTTGGAAAGTGTTCAATTTGGTTATTAAATATGATTTTTCCTATAACACGTTTGAGCTGAATCATTATACATTTACAAGTTTATTTGGTTTTGTAAGGTAAGTTACATTGATCCTTTAGAATTTATTTGAATCTTTGAGAATACTATGCTAATAAATGTTTACATTAACTGTCTGACCAAATTCATTTATGTAATTATTTTTAACCTAATACTTTAATTCTAATTTGAGATGTTGATAGGTTCTTAAGTATCTGAGGATTTAACAAAATAAAAGAATATCAAGTTTTAATACAAACTCCGCCTGTAACTCTTCCAGAGTTACTGCCGGTCCCAAGCCCGGGTAAAGGAGGAGGGTTGGGCATGGGGTTAGCGTCCCCATCCCGTAGAAACCTAACTCGCTAAAAAAACGCTAACCAGAAAAAATAACTCAAACCATTTAAACCCTGCCCTGGGAGTTAGAGGTAATATGACGCTTCATGGTGAAAGCCGAGTTCCTCCGAAGCCACGAGGCCGATGCCCCTTCTAACAACCAGAGCAACAATTTTTATAGGTACATGGAACGTCCGGACAATGTGGGAGACCGGGAAGACCAGTCAAATAGCAACGGAAATGAGGAGATACAACTTGGCAGTACTGGGAATCAGTGAAACCCATTGGACCCAAGCTGGACAACAAAGGCTAAATACGGGAGAGATGCTGCTATACTCCGGTCACGAAGAGGAAAATGCTCCACACACTCAGGGAGTTGCTCTAATGCTATCCAAAGTAGCACGAAATGCACTTGTAGGATGGGAATCTCACGGATCCAGAATCATCAAAGCATCATTCAAAACAAAGAAGGAGGGTATCACAATGAACATTATCCAATGTTATGCACCTACCAATGATAGCAACGACGACGTTAAGGATCAATTCTATGAGAGGCTGCAATCAATCATAGAGAAGTGCCCAAGAAAGGACCTCACCATTCTGATGGGAGATCTAAACGCCAAAGTCGGAATGGACAACACCGGATATGAAGACATCATGGGACTGCATGGACTGGGAGAGAGAAACGAAAACGGGGAAAGATTTGCAAATCTGTGTGCATTCAATAAATTGGTCATAGGCGGTACAACATTTCCACACAAACGTATACACAAAGCTACGTGGATCTCACCGGACCACACCACAGAGAACCAGATAGATTACATTTGCATCAATAAAAAGTTCCGAAGGACAATGGAAGATGTGAAAACCAGGAGAGGAGCGGACATAGCTTCAGATCATCACCTAGTTGTGGCCAAATTGAAACTGAAGCTAAAGAAGAACTGGACAACTGGACAAACAGCACCACAAACGTTCAATACAGCCTTCCTTCGAGATACTGACAAACTCAATGAATTCAAGGTAGCTCTCAACAACAGGTTCCAAGCCTTACAGGATCTACTGAAGGAAGAAGAAACTACTATGGAGGATAGCTGGAAAGGTATCAAAGAAACATTAACTTCAACGTGTCAAGAGGTTCTGGGCCCCAAGAAACATCATCACAAGGAATGGATCTCTACAGAAACACTGGACAGGATCAAAGAAAGAAAGAACAAGAAGACAGCAATTAACAACAGTCGAACAAGAGCAGAGAAAGTCCAAGCACAAGCAGAGTACATAGAAGCAAACAAGAAAGTGAAGAAGAGCATTAGAGCTGATAAGCAAAAATACGTGGAAGAACTAGCAACGACGGCGGAAAAAGCTGCAAGAGAAGGAAATATGAGACAGCTTTACGATACGACGAAGAAGCTTGCAGGGAAATACAGTAAACCAGAGAGACCAGTCAAAGACAAAGAAGGAAGACCAATCACTGAGATTCAACAACAGCGCAACAGATGGGCAGAGTACTTCGAGGAACTCCTGAACAGACCGGCTCCAATGAATCCACCGGACATCGAAGCAGCACACACAGATCTTCCTATAAATGTCAATCCACCAACGACAGAAGAAATCAGAATGGCCGTCAGACAAATCAAGGGCGGGAAAGCAGCAGGACCTGACAATATACCAGCTGAAGCGTTGAAGTCAGACATCGAAGTAACTACAAGCATGCTTCATCTTCTATTCAAGAAGATTTGGGAGGAGGAACAAGTGCCGATGGATTGGAAAGAAGGACACCTCATCAAGATTCCAAAGAAAGGAGATCTGAGCAAGTGTGAAAACTACAGAGGCATTACACTACTGTCAATACCGGGTAAAGTCTTCAACAGAGTGTTACTGAACAGGATGAAAGACGCAGTTGACGCTCAACTTCGAGATCAACAAGCTGGATTCCGTAAGGACCGGTCGTGCACAGACCAGATTGCGACACTACGGATCATCGTCGAACAATCAATTGAGTGGAACTCGTCACTCTACATCAACTTCATTGATTATGAGAAGGCATTTGACAGTGTAGATAGGAGGACGTTATGGAAACTTCTTCGACACTACGGAGTTCCTGAGAAGATTGTCAACATTATCCGGAACTCATACGATGGACTACAGTGCAAAGTAGTGCATGGAGGACAGCTGACAGACGCATTCCAAGTAAGGACCGGAGTAAGACAAGGCTGTCTACTCTCTCCCTTCCTGTTTCTTCTGGTGGTCGACTGGATTATGAAGACCTCGACATCTGAGAGAAACTACGGCATACGATGGACAGCTCAGAACCAATTAGACGACTTGGACTTCGCAGATGACCTAGCCCTCCTATCACATACACACGAACAAATGCAGATAAAGACAGCCAGCATAGCAGCAGTCTCTGCATCAGTAGGCCTCAACATACACAAAGGGAAAACCAAGGTCCTCAAACACAACACGGAGAACAGCAATCCAATCACTCTTGATGGCGAAACTCTGGAAGACGTGGAATCCTTCACATACCTGGGAAGCATCGTCGATAAACAAGGAGGTTCAGATGCAGACGTCAAGGCGAGGATTGGCAAAGCTAGAGCGGCATTCCTTCAACTGAAGAACATATGGAACTCAAAACAACTTTCAACCAATATCAAAGTCAGAATCTTCAATACGAACGTCAAGGCAGTTCTACTGTACGGAGCTGAAACTTGGAGAACTACAACAACCACCATCAAGAAGGTACAGGTATTTATTAATAGCTGTCTACGCATGATACTCAACATCCATTGGCCGGATACCATCAGCAACAGCCTTTTGTGGGAGAGAACCAACCAGCTTCCAGCTGAGGAGGAAATTAGGAAAAGACGATGGAAATGGATAGGACATACATTGAGGAAATCATCAAACTGCATTACGAGACAAGCGCTAACTTGGAATCCTGAAGATAAGAGGAAAAGAGGAAGGCCAAAGAACACATTACGTCGGGAAATAGAAGCAGATATGAAAAAGATGAATAAGAACTGGAAAGAGCTTGAAAGGATTGCCCAGGACAGGGTTGGATGGAGAATGCTGGTGAGCGGCCTATGCTCCTTCACGAGGAGTAACAGGCGTAAGTAAGTAAGTAAGTTTTAATACAGATTGTTATGTCTCGATAAGCATAATGAATGGTAACTTTTGGGATCCATTTATGGATCAATACTATACGTACATTTTTATCGTATAATTGTTAAATAACTAAATTATTCATATTCATATCTCTCTTATCGTAAGCTTTATTTTGATTCATAGATTACTATTATACGATTTATCATTCTTAAATTATTTCCTATCTCTTAATCACTACCTCTCACATTCACAGTCACATTTGGCCAAATCTTGTACAAATGTTGTTTCCTATTTTATGGTACAATGTGGTCTATTCGGTTGGTATATAAACCCAGTATGTTTGAAATACATGATTTATATCGCAGAAGCTGAGATTGGTGTTCTGGACTTAACTGTCTGGGCTAGACGGGAAGCAGGACCGATAAACAGTCTAGACTGCTTGTACGGGTTTTATGCGTCATTGGTCCAATCGATAAATCACTGTTCTGTAATTGATGGTATCATCCCGTTATACATTAACACGGTTTACAGGCGACAAGTTATAACAAAAATATATTCTTGTTAGAAAAAATACTAAATTATAAAGAAATTAAAGTAGACGCATTTTTACAAATAATAAAGTATATACTCTTTAAATTTCAGAGTCTTGTCGACTACCATCATGATAATTTTTAATTTTTTGATTATCACGAACTAAATTATTTCCACTACTTTCACTAAAACTATATTCTTCACTAAATCTTTCCATAGATCCTACTGGTACTTCTAAATCAGAACGTGAATGGTATTTTTGTCCTGATAGAAATGTTGATTTTGCTTCGTCTGTTGGTTTAACTGGTATAGCTTCTTCTGGCCAATGACGTTTTATTAATTTCCATCGACGTCTTGTTTTAATTTTAGTGCTCATTGGAAATTCTAATACTAGTGTTTGAATATCTCGACGTAATTCTTTATTAAATAAACCAAATGAAACAGCTGAAAGTAATGAAGAGAAACCAGAAAGTATTGCAAATCCATATGACCAAGATGGCCAATTCAATGTAGGATAAGGCATCCAAGTCTCTGTTTGATAATTTACACCGAAAATAACCACTGATATAAATATTAAAATTGCTATAATAAAATGAAAACAACACAATATTATTTGATGTTAACTAGTTAAAAAGTTAAGTTAAATATTAAAAATGTAGGTTTTATAGCTGTTAAACTGATATATCTATGACTGAGAAAATTGATGACTTTTCTTGGATTCAGAATAGTGTTGCGTAAAATCATAGTTAACATCGATAGAAAGGTAGCAAAACAGGGATTTGTTTCACGTATAACTGAATAATAAGTATGAAAATACTTATTCAAACTGTGTGCATGATTTATGTCGTATATTTTATGGTGGACCAAATTTTTATATCAAAATGACACTGATTTAGGCAAACAAATACTAGTGATTTATTTTATTCAAAGCATGACTTTCTAACTTCTTAAGGTTTATCTTAAAATGAATGTTTGTAACCAGTTATTTGAACTAGGAAACCAGTTATGATGATTTACCAGCGAATTATTACAATGAGACAGATCATACACTTATAGTGACCTACTTTTATCAAGAGAACGCAATTGGTGTAATGGAAACAATTATTATTATAAACAATAGTACCAGTGATTGTTTTACTGTACTTGTTTGTTTAACTGTACTAAAGACACACATTCTTCCGTTGATTGTGACCTTGCACGGATTCGGTTACGCTCAGTAATCACACTTGTCACCCGGCACGACCTTAGTATTCTTATGATATCACGAGATCGCTAAAAAATACATCTCGACTACAGCCATCAACTGCCTTCTGGTATTTGGCCTACGGGGAATCTTATCGGTTAACTGGCACGTAGTCTTCTTGTAGTGGTGATCATAGTCAAACGCGACTCGACGCTACATTACACACGCTTGCATGCTTAGAGGTTCAATAAACTAATCCCTATAATAAACTCGAGATAAGTGATGAAAAGGATGTGAAATCAGGTTTAACTCACAATGTTGAATACCAAAAGACACATACACCGAAGTCAAGCATTTCAAATGCAGAAAAGCTTTATCATGTTTTACTAACTCCACACAGTTGACACTGACCCAGATTAATAACAACATGATTAGTTGTGGTTGTCCGAGCAAAAGTTATTAGTACAACTTTACTCACATCATTATCATTTAACGTAGTAGTACCAGATAATTACAACCATTATCAAAACATCTTAAAAATGTCATAAATGTATTGCGACATCTTATTTCATTTTCTTTTTTGAAATGTAAAAGCTCACTTAAAAGTCCCAATTCTTACCTTGTTGATTCATTAGACTGTCAGATTTGTTGTGCAGCCTTTTAACCCGTCTTGTCAAGTTATGGCTAGTTTTATGTAAGAATCATTGCAAATTTCCCTATTTTTAACTCAATAATAAAAAATCCCTTAAAAATGTAAGTATTATGGCCTAGGCAGACAATGAGATTTATTCTACGTATAACGTGCTATTGAGAAAGATCATAAAACTGATAAAAGTATATTCTTTAGTCTTGTCCACAACACCTGTTAAGATCCCATTTTAAAGGTACTCGATGCACCAAATATTTGGAGACTTATACTTTTCTAAGAATTCCGTTACGCTGAAAAAATGTCTACATTACTGCCTTATTCTGGTGATTTTTGGGATAACTGCATCTATGAAGTTGACCTTCTCACAAATCCTTCCTTACTTTGCATTTAAACTATATAATATTAATACGTTAAATCACATACATTATATTTTGATAATAAAAAAACAAAATGTATTTTATGCTCGCAATTTAACTAGGCTTTTACAATCTTAATCTAGTATACTTTGTAGAATATTTATGAAAGCCAGTGTATTATCATAAAATAAAGTCTTAAACGAAAGCGTTTAAACTTTTAATGTCCTACTCTTTTGCTAAATATGTGAAAACACTCGTACATTTTTCCAAAAACTTTGAAAGCAGCTATACTTGGCAGTGGTGAAGCCATTTTCTAAGATATTTCAATATAAAGATGGTTGATATCTGAAAGTCAATTTAGCATGTGTTTTAACTAATTATGACCATGACAACTAATACGAGCTTGTTAAGAAAAGATTTAGTCTAATTTTTCGAACTCAGAAATAATAATTATTGTTATTTATAGTGTAAAACTACACTGAAATATGCTGTGGGTTAGTTGATAGTTGAACTTTTACTAACATCAGTAGCAGGCTTGTACAGTTAAATGCTTGTATATTTTTTTTACAAATTGATGGATCAAGAAGGAATTACAGGTTTTGCAAATCACAATTTAAACTATAATGCTTGGAGTATTCGACAGCCAGTACAGCAGCAAATTTAATTAAAATAGAAATGAATGTACCAATTTCACCAACACATTTGGGTAATGCAGCACTGTATTTGTTTAAAGCACTATGTTTTGAGCGTCAAACCGAATAGACACTATATGTTTAAGAATTATTTTATAAACTGGTAAAAATTAACAAGCGAAAATGTGAGCAATAGATATAACAAACTTAAAGTGATATAATGTCGGTTTTCCAAAAGTTCAAATCTGAAATGAAACTATATCTATGTAGTACTGAACCTTAGCATGACGGACTTTATGTGAAGACCAGATTATTAGTGTTTCACTTCCTGGCCAACAATAACTGGTTGAACGATTTTCGTACATCGAACAGTATTTTGAATCTTTTTAATCAACTCATATCATGAACAGTTATCTATTTCCATAAAAATCCACCTGTATCCAACCGTAGAAATCAACTTTATAGGAATAATCACACTTGCGTCGAATGTTCGTCTACTGAAACAGTATAAACGTTATATGGAAACCTCAACTAAATAATAACATCACGTCTTACATGTGAAAAGGAGATACTTTAATAAACTGAGCTAAAAGAAAGAATGAACATTGATAGTCATACAAATGTTTATTTGGGTCAAATTATAATACCATGTTAAAAATGAAGAAAACTGTGGTGTTTGAATGAACTAATGATTGCTTTGTACTGGTTGAATGTTTGATTTCGAATTCTAAATATAGTACATTCGTTAGTGTTTGTGTAGTACTTCTTGAATCAATTGCGTTATCTCTAAGATTCTTAGTTCATACTGTAATTCAATTACTCCTAATTATCATATTGGCGTCGCGATGGGGCCTGCGATGGAACAGTTAGATATTCATTCAACTTCTGAAGCTTTTGAGGACTATTTGGAAAGTTTTGAAATCTGGAGCATGACCAAGAAAGATGATGAGGATATTAATATTGTGCCACATTTTCTCATATTCATTGGAAAAGAAGCATATGGCTTATTAAAAATTTTGGCTTCACCGGAAAAGCCCATTTCTCTTCCTTATACAACTCTCAAGGAACTACTTCTAGACTATGCAAAGTATACAAATTTCGAATGCGGTAAAGGGAGATTTCATAAAATAATTTATGAGGATATAAAAAATTCCACTATATTACGTCACCCCATCCCAGTGCATACTCAAGGTTGTGCAGTTCACGAAGATGGGCACAAGTTTAGTCAATCTGATGAGAATATTTCGGATGAACCTAATCATAATCGAAAATCTGATGTAGTTTTGATTGATGCTGATTTTTCTAATGATCCTTTACTCTGCAATCACATTCTTAATAAATTTGAGGAAACTATTTCAGAAGAATCAAATCTTGGTGTCATATCAAATATTATCTGTTCTCATGATGCATTTGTTTTTTGTGAGTAACTTGTTTGATGCGAAGCACGAGTATTAAATGAGCTCGATTCTGATTACAATTCAGATAATTCCATATCAACTGTTGTCTGTCCTTATCATAAATTCACTTCCAATGTTTACTCTAGTCAAATTGAGAAAAATGTTTTAAATGAAGCCACATTATTCATAACTTGGGGATATGAAGATCCGACATTATTTCGTGGGGGAGGATAGTCTGAATGTCTATGGTTGAAATTCTAGGTAGCAGTACTTTCAGTACTCAACCGGCATGATGATTGTTCACAATCCCAGAAATAAAGTGAGTCTGTTCCGATTTCCGTTGTTAGTTCTAATACTGATGAGTGCATCCTAGATAATACAGAGTCTTTATCCAATACACTGTTGGACAGACACAGGATGAACTTAGGAAGAAGACGTGCAATCAATTACAGACACCTGGACTCCAATTTAAGCTGTGGTGGATGTGGTGTTTGAATGAACTAATGATTGCTTTGTACTGGTTGAATGTTTGATTTCGAATTCTAAATATAGTACATTCGTTAGTGTTTGTGTAGTACTTCTTGAATCAATTGCGTTATCTCTGGGATTCTTAGTTCATACTATAATTCAATTACTCCTAATTATCATAAAAACTGACCGTTTCATTTAAGTAACAAAAACAAAAGGTAAATAGGAAAACTAATTTGAAGGCATGAAAATACTCAATGATTTGCTGTCATAAAAGACCAAAGATATGAAAAAACTTACTTGAGCAAGAATGGCAGAATGTAATAAGCGAGATAAAGAACGACTGACGTTCCACATGTCTGATTCTTTTACACATGTACGCAATTAGAGTGACCACTGCTACTATCTGTAGACATAGAGATACTGTCACAATAACTTGGATGATCAAAAACCAAACTAAAATTAATCCATTTCACGATGAATACTTAGATAAACTGAACGTACATGGAACCAAATCCGTGAATATTTTTCGCATATACGGAGAAAGAATCCACCAGCAACCGTAGTAAGAAATCATATTGGGATCTAGACGTTGTACAAAACCATTGACACAAAATTCCCACAATCCTAAGCGGATAAAAGGTGTATGAAGTCTAGGCCATGATTGTAACCAGTATGGAGTAACAAAAGCTATCAGCAAAAAGGAAAAGGCTGCGTAGGTTGATATGTATGCAGCACGATATCTGCATTCAGTGAATGGTGAATGTTTGATTCTATGTTTGATTCTCATGCGGAAACTGACCTATTGAATGAGCACTTGCAAAACGAAAACAACCGTGAAACAGTAAAACAAAATAATAATATATTTGCAATTTTCTATACAATAAGAAAAATAGACTGTATCTTAATTACATACAAACGCTGTGACAAGAAGTTCAACAACATTCACTAAAAACTATGACTCTGAATGTTCAGGAACTGAGTTTTTTTGTGATTGTTCAACATTGGTCACAATTTTTCCTCCACTTGTTTTTGCTTTAGTCTTAAACGTAAAATGTGTTTATCCTAATACTGCGTTTTCCTCAAATCTTTTGAGCTTATTCATATATTGCAAGAATAAAGAGGAATTTTGAACATCATTTAGATCAATTGACCTGTAGCGTGGTGTCGAGTTGAGCTAAACTATGAACACCGCTACCAGCCTACTTGCCAATAGACCAATAAAATTCCGGTAGGCCAAAATATCAGAAGGCAGATGATTGTAGTAGTCGTATATATTTGTTGGCAATCTCGTGGTATCGAAAGAATACCGAGATCGTGCCAAAGGAGTACAGGTGCCATCGGCAAGATAAGATACGTGCGTAGTAAAAAACCGCGTAAAAGCAACGGAATACAATGGAAGACTAAAATGGCTGTTATGAGCACAGTTAAACAAACAAGCACAGTAAAACAGTCACTGGTACAATTGGTTATAATAATAATTGTTTTCATCGAACCAATCGCGTTCTTTTGACATAAGTAGGTCACTACAGGAGCCCCCCGCTAGAAAGGGTTTACACTTTCGATAGTTAGCGGTTTGATTCGTGGGACTGATCGGCAGAAGTGCGGTTGTAGGACGAAGGAAGTTGTCGGAACAGGAAGTGATCGTTGATCCTCGAATTGCCAACGAAGGTCTTTTGCGCAGAACGGTACCAGAAGTGTGCTGTATTTGTTGGTCGAATTAGCATACCACACCAGAGTGGTTTGTATCCAGAATCTGATGATTGCGTTCGTAGGGATGTGAACCAGAAAACGCTGCAGACGTAGGACGAAACCACGTTGAGCCAAGAAACCGGAAGCGACCATAACGACCAAGCGTATGCCAGGCGAATTCGAGACCAGATAATCGACTGAGTGCGTTGACTAAAGCATGGGTGGCCAAACCAGCTTTTGCCAAAGTTGACTGAAGTCGACGTTATCAAACGGGCGATGGTCGGAGGCGTGGGCTCAGGATACAAAAAAAAATCAAAAAAAGAAAAGTGTAGCATGCATGTAGTATAGGAATAATCCTACACCGTATGCGTTATTGACTGTGCGTTTAGTCGCGAAAGCGTACGGGTAATCGTACTCGGCGACCGGAACGTGAGACGGTGGTCTCGTTCGTACTTCGTGAGCCTGCGATCTCATCCGAGGTCAAGGGCGGCGTGGTCTGCCGATCTGGACGTGAGACGGAAGTCTCGTCCGTAGATGGTGCAGATGACGCGTGCTGTTGACCGGGACGTGAGAACGAGGTCTCTGATGTATCTAGCGTGGGATCCGAGGTAGACGTAGAGATCCCGCTAGAAGGTTTGATAGGTCTAGCATTGAGTCTCAAGTTATCGGGTAGGGCACTGTCATCGACGTGTGCTTGTTTGAGACGATCAATGCTGACGATCTCGACGCGGCCGTGTCGATCAACCTTGAAGGTCTTTTCGTGACGAGAGATCACGTGAAAAGGGCCTTCGTAAGGCTGTTGTAGAGGTTTGCGTACCGAATCTACTCGTATGAAAACATGTGAACAGGTAGATAACTCTCGAGTGAGAGCGACCTGTCGATGTTGTATTCGAGTTGACACCGGAGACACCGTTCGCATAAATTCAGACAGTCGATGGACGTAGTCTGATTTACCGAAATCATTACTGCTCCGTGGTGTGAAGAATTCCCCAGGCAGACGCAATGTCGTGCCGTATACAAGTTCAGCGGCGGAACATTGGATATCTGCCTTCAAACTCGTTCTGATGCCTAAGAGAACGAGCGGTAAGGTTTCGTACCAATTGTCGTTTTCGTGTGCTCGAAGAGCACTTTTAAGTTGGCGATGAAACCGTTCGACTAAACCATTCGATGCTGGATGGTAGGCGGTGGTGCGTATGCGTTCCGTACCAAGCAGCCGAGTCAATGAGGAGAATAATGCGGACTCAAATTGTTGTCCTCGGTCAGTCGTGACAGTCGAGGGACAACCGTACGATGCTATCCATCGTTCTACGAAGCGGTGAGCAACTGTCTCCGCCGTGATAGACGTGATGGGAATAGCTTCGGGCCATCTTGTAAAACGGTCAATGCACGTGAGTATGTGATCATACCCATGCGATGGTGGCAATGGTCCTACAATGTCTATATGAACGTGATCAAAGCGAGCATCAGACGTAGCGAACGTGCCAATGGGGGCAGCTACGTGCCTGTGCACTTTTGATCGTTGACACTGTGAGCATTGCTTTACCCACATACGAACATCTTTATTCATGGACGGTCAGACGTATCGTTCAGCAATGAGACGTAATGTGGCTGCGATACCTGGATGAGACAATCCATGAAGGGCATCAAAGACGAGACGGCGATAGGTAGAGGGTACGATGGGTCGAGGAAGACCGGTAGAAATATCACATAGGATAGTACCTGAGCTAGTAGCTAGGGGTACTTCCTGACACTGAAGGGACGAAGATTGTGGTGCTTCTGTACAGACAGGATCGTTTGCTTGCGCGGCGGCCATAGCAGGAAGATCGAGCACCGGTAAGGTAACTGCATTCGTCTGGATACGTGAAAGAGCATCGGCAACATAGTTCGACTCGCCTTTAATGTGACGAAGGTCTGTCGTGAACTGTGAGATATAGTCCAAATGTCTGCACTCTCGTGGTGAGTAGCGGTCAGACTTGGTATGCAGGGCATACGTTAAGGGCTTATGGTCGGTGAATAAGATGAATTGACGTCCTTCTACTGCGTGCCGGAAATGTTTGATGGCGCAGTAGGCTGCAAGCAGCTCGCGACCAAAAGCGCTATATCTCGTCTCCGTGGGAGTAAGGCGTCGTGAGAAAAATTCAAGGGGTTGCCAACTACCGGAGATATTCTGTTGCATAACGGCTCCTATGGCAAAATCCGATGCATCAACCGCTATACTAAGCGTGGCTGATGGGTAAGGATGAGCGAGAAGTGTAACTTCAGCGAGAGCCGTTTTGATCTCTGAGAATGCAGTACGTGCGGTATCCTTCAATTCTAATTTGCGTGGATTACCGCGTAGTAAATCGGTTAATGGTCGTAACCGTTCTGCCGGGTGAGGGATGAAACGTCGGTAGAAGTTAACCAAACCGAGAAAAGCCTTCAGTTCCTTGATTGAGGACGGCACGTTGTACTCCTTGATTGCTCGAATTTTGTCCTCGCAAGGCAGAATACCCTCTTGTCTGATGATGTGACCCAGAAATATTATTTCTGATTTACCCAACTCACATTTCTCTGGGTTGACTACTATTCCATTATCCGAAAGACGTTGGAATAATAGTGTAAGGTGTTGATAATGTTCATCTACATTTGATGATGCGATCAGCAGGTCATCAATATAGACGTGAACAAAATCCAAGTCTCGTACTATGCTATCGATAAACCTTTGAAAAGTTTGAGCAGCATTTCGTAATCCAAATGGCATTCGTAGGAACTCGAACAGACCGAAAGGAGTCGTGATAGCAGTTTTCTCGATGTCTTCAAGAGCGACTGGGATCTGGTGATATGCTCGTACCAGATCGATTTTAGAAAAGATAGTCGTGCCCTTGAGCGATGCCGTGATGTCGTGTATGTGGGGAATTGGGGTAGCTATCAAAGCGCGTAACTACGTTTAATGCTCGGTAGTCGCCGCATGGTCTCCAACTAACCCCATCCTTTTTGCGCACCATGTGTAAAGGAGAGGCCCAAGGACTGTGAGAAGGACGAATAATACCAGTAGATAGTAAATTGTCAAACTCACGTTTAGCGAAAGCTAATTTGTCCGGTGCCAGTCGGCGTGGTCTTGCCGTGACTGGTGGTCCGCGGGTGACTATGTGGTGTACCACACGATTGGTCACCGATGAAATCTCCTCGAGTGGTTTAGTTAATCTGGGGAATTTCTCGAATAAGGCGTGGAATTTATCGTCACGCGAATAAAAAGTGCCGAGGATTCGGTACGCGTTCATCGGAGTCTATTATATTAATACTATTCTTATCGTTATCCGTCATGTCAAATATATATATTAAAAATTAATATGAAAATATATGACAGACGTGGATAGATAAAACAATAGACTCACCGAATTGCCTTCTTTGAAAGATTTGACCGAGGTTGAGGCGTGTTCCAATATTTGGCTCACCAAATGTAGCGTGGTGTCGAGTTGAGCTTGACCATGAACACCGCTACAAGACTACGTGCCAATTAACCAATAAGATCCCCGTAGGTCAACATCAGAAGACAGATGATGGCTGTAGTCGAGATGTATTTGTTGGCGATCTCGTGGTATCGAAAGAATACCGAGATCGTGCCAAAGGAGTACAAGTGTGGTTACTGAGCGTAACCGGATTCGTACAAGTTCGAAGTCAACGGGAGAGTAAGTATAATGGCTGTCATTAGCACAGTTAAACAAACAAGCACAGTAAAACAGTCACTGGTACAATTGGTTATAATAATAATTGTTTTCATCGAACCAATCGCGTTCTGTTGACAAAAGTAAGTCACTACAGACCTGTTTTAATGTTCTTAGTGGCTGGTGCTGATTCGTTGTTGCACTTTCACTGGGTTTTATTTCTGAAAATTATTATTAAAACATCTAATAAGTTCGTATGAACCAGTTTAAAGCTCTATCAGTCTCACCAAGTTTTCGTAAGTGTTCATCTACATTTACACTGTCGACAGATAAGTGTAATGACGTGTTTTACAATCTAAGCCGTTTATTGATACAATGTGGAACTCTAGTATTGACCCGTTCAGTATGCAACGTCAACTCTAACTGAAATCTTGTCTTTTCATTTTATATAGGTCTTGATCAATGATTTCCTACTATTGACGAAGAACAGTTCAGTAAGCTGTTGAATTGGATACCTAAAAATGTCATTAGACCTTATCACTTCAAATGGCCTGCTGAATATAAACTTGTTGAGATTACAGAGCTCTTGACAGCTGGTTGGAGTAATGGTAGATCTGTATGATTATGGCCTTACTCGATATTAGTACATTTATCCATGCTGCTATAATAATAGACCTAATCTCAAAATAGTAGGTTTGTCATGATGTGACTACCTAATCTAATACATGATGTTCGAATGAGTTGACTAAATCTAAATTAGTAAGCTAACTTAAGGAAAAAAGTGTAACAACGGGGAGGAAGAATTCCAACTGGTATTCCAGCTAGTTTGTTAAGTTTAATACTGTTTACTTAGTCACAAGGAGATTTTCTCAACTTCTTTATTGCTTAACCGATATAGGATTCAATGAAACTTAAAATTAATATGAATTGTTGTCAAAAATCCTTTAATTGCGTTGAAATGGTTGTAAAAATATGAATTTCGGACAGAGAGCTGACAGTAATTTATTACATATGAGTGGGTCCGTGAGAACATGCGCTAGAATCAATGCTTTGATAAGCGATAAACTAATTATTCATATTCATACATACTGGTTGATAGTGCATACAAGTTAGTTGCAAGCATGTAATTTGGCACAACCTAGAATCCGACCTATTTGAAATACAGTGACAAGTTGTTGAAGTCGATAAGGCTTATATGCCGCAAATATAGGTAACATAGAAGATCGTAGTCTGACCTATTCGAATATATTTTGGTTCGTCAGTCCTGCGTTCAAAGCGAATACTGGCAGTTTGGTCGTTACAGTTCTCAAACGAACAGTAATTACTGGTAACAAACTCTTCATTGCCTGGCAAGAGCAACAAGATCAGCGGAAACTTGGTGTTGGGTCATGAAGAAATTCAGACAGATGCGCCTCCTGATATACGGGAAGTCCCTTTTGATACATCTTGATGTCATGGCTCTAATACTAGTTTAGTTAGTAGGCATAGCAAAATTAGCTCTAGAACCACCCTAGCACAGTTAAAAGAAAAGCAGTTGAGGTAAAGACAACTATTAGAGATTAGAGATTTGAAAGATAGGTAGAGAAAGCAGCTGTTATGCCTTCAGAGAGAGTTAGGGTCGTTAAAACTAAAAAAGAACGTGTATAGTAAAGCATCTTCTGCCTCAAACTACGATGACAGAGGACAGGAGTATGTCCACAGTTTCTCAAGCCGTTCTCGTGACCTTAGGTCAAAACGGTTAGACCATCCAGGGACGAAGAAGAGGAAAGTGACCTTGTCGTCTCTAAGTGTTGGTCTTGAGCTCCCAAAGGTAAAACAAAGTACTTTTGATGGTCAGTTAGCCAAGTATTGTAAATTTGTCAGACAATTTGAGTTATATGTGGTGTCGAAGGTCGAAGACGATGGTCAACGACTATTGTACTTGTTACATTATTGTAAGGGAAAAGCTCAAGAGGCCATAGAAGAATGCCTAATGCTTCGGCCATCATCGGGTGTAGAAAACAATTTCCTACAGGTTTAACTAAGCTATTCTCTAAACTGTCGAATACAGAGTCTTGCTTTAGCCAAAGTCAGAACAAGTAAGCTATTTGGCCTGATAAACTTTATCTGTTTCTAAAACAAATTACACACCGTTAGTATACAAAATAAACAGTACAGTCTATTAACGTAGAGGAAACAGAGACATAATTGACATACCGAACAGTAATCAGAGAATAGGAAAAATGAGTCAGCGAATATTGTTTTATAATGAACATAAAATTATGATTGGTGGATAAAAAAAGGTATAGTCATACAAGGTCAAAGAAAGTTAACGTGGTGGTGGGCGTTTCACCTTATCATTGGTGCGTTCGTTTATCGATCACATTTTACATCGGGTTATCATAGAGCATGCGATATACTGAAACGATTGTTTGGTAGAACACACGAAGTAAGCCGGGCTTTGCTAAATAACTTGACTGAAGGTTCCAATATAGAACACAACGACGGAGAAAGTCTATCTAGGTTAGCGATAAAGGTGGAAAATTGTTCTATAGTTTTAGAACAAATGTATTATTCGGTGGATCTCAACTCTGTAGTAACTATAGAAAGTATAGTAAAGAAATTGCCCACGGCTTTACAGATGAAGTGAGCTAAAAAGGTCGGAAAGATAACGGCAAATGGTAGAGAGCCTACTTTTGCCGAGTTAACAGAATTAGTATCATATAGAGCAGAAATTTTACTCAGCAGATTCGGACAGATTGCAACAGCTATTAAACGGGTTGTAAGCAGGGTGGCCTGTTCCATACAAGGATTGTCGTTCGGTAAAATTGTTAGCAAGTTACCTTATCTTATATGCGGAGAAAATCATAGGCTGGATAAATGCTATCAGTTCTCCACATTAGCAGTCAACGATAAGTGGGCGAAAGCGAGAGAAAAAGGTTTGTGTTTTTGTTGTCCTAGAAGAAGAGACAGATCTGTGGATTGTAAAGATCGCGTTGTGTGTACTATCGAAGATTGCCGGGATCGGCATCACCCATTGTTGCATAAACCTACTCAAGTTCAGGGTTGTTCAAGTGAGCGGTTGAAAGAAAGTCATTGTGGGTACACAAAGTCACTAACAGAGGATGTTTTCTTGGCTTAATCCCTGTACGCCTTAGAGCTGGGATTAAGGAAGTTTGTGGATATGAGTTTCTAGACAATGGCTCCTATACAACCCTAACCAAGTCAAGTACCGTACGACTTTTAGGTTTGTCGTCAGAGAGTACGTCGGTTACCATCAAAACAGTGAACGAAAATAAGTTAACAAGATCGAAAACCAAAGCCTTTAAAGCCTACTCATTAGGTGGAGACGAGTGTATATGTATTGAACAGGTTGTTGCAGTAGATGATTTGCCGGTTCATAGACCAAGAATACTTGTGAAGGACAGTGCCAAGAAATGGTCACATCTTATGGACTTACCTTGGTTAGAATTGGCGGGTGGTGAAGTTATGTTGCTTATTGGTTGTGACGTGCCTGAAGCGCATTGGGCCCTGGACCAAAGGTTAGGTAAAAGAAAGAGTCCTTATGATGTTAGAACACTGCTAGAATGGGTTCTTATTGAACCAGCAGGTCACGACAAACATGGGGAAAGGACCGTAAATTACATTTCTCAAATTGGTGCCCCTGTGGAGCATAGCTTTGGGTTAGCTGACGACTATTCCTCTGATAAATCATTGTCTATGAATGATTCAAACGTAAGTAGCATAGTAAAGCGCGATGATTATTTTTATGTTTGTTACAAAATTGTTCCTTTACGTAGAGGAGTGACTGAGGAAAACGTTGCTGCCTCTGTAATCAACAATGGGTCTGGTATGTGTAAAGCTGGCTTCGCCGAAGACGACGCTTCAAGAGCCGTATCCTCTATTGTCGGAGTAACTCGACATCAAGGAGTGATGATGAGAATGGATCAAAAGGGCAGTTATGTGGGAGACGATGCTCGATCGGAACATGGTATCCTGACACTGAAGCACCAAATTGAACATGGTATTTTGACTAAGTAGGGTGATATGGAGAAGACATATTACCATGCATTCGACGACGAAATGCGTGTGGCAAGCGGTGTTGTTACTGTATGCATCTGGTTGTACAGCTGGTATAGTGTTGGACTCAGGTGAGGGTGTGACTCACATAGTTCCAATTTATAAAGGTTATGCATTGCCTTATGTTATTTCGCGTCTGGACCTTGCTGGTAGAGATCTTACCGACTTTATGATGAAGATCCTGACTGAGAAAGATTGCAGTTTCTCTGTTTATTTGTGGAACATACTCAAGCGCAAACCTCCGGACAACGTTTTGCTTTATAGTAAGTTACTAGTTTTACTGAGAAGGAGAACTTATTGGGAAGCTGCGAATGCTTTGATTCCTGGAGGGGGCCCAATAGCATCAGACTGTAAGTTAGGTTTATGGATGTACAGGCGTACTGTTGTAAGTCCTGTGCTTCCCATCGATATAGAGCAGTTAGTAAGGAGAGCCATGACAGGAATGCATTCTAAGCTGTCTCTGCGTAGTTGGAGGGATTTTTGGGCCCGGTGTAACGGAAAGAAAACGATGAAAATCTCTCCACAGCCTTTTTTGTTGAACAGTATTTTCATTTATTTGTTTTTTCTCTCAGTCATATATTTTAACTTTTGTTCAGACCTCGTTTGAGCTCTTATTATGTGATTTTGATTAAAAACTTATCCTTTTGTTACCTAATTTTCTATTGCATGTTGCCGGACTATTGACAGTAAGGTCGTGTTTGACTAAGTTCAAGGTGACGGCGTGATTCAGTGTGTGACTGTTAACCTTTTGACTGTCTGCTTGGGAGGATTTCTGGAATCCCTGCAGATCGATATTTGATCCCGTTTGTTGGGAATATATTTGTTGATTCTCAGGTATCAAACACTTTGGTATTGACTGTTTGTTTTATTGTTTAGCGCACTAATTTTCGTTAAGGAAACTTCTGACTGCATAGCGCAGGCTGTACCGTTTGAGGTATTTTGTATTTTTGATATAATTTGTTCTATTTCTTAAATTAGAACCGTATGAATTGGGAACAGAGCTTGTGTTTTGATATAATTTATTACGAGTGTCTCAAAAACGCTTGGCGAGCTATACAGAAGATCGTAGTCTGGTCTATTGGAATATATTTTGGTTCGTCGGTCCTGCGTTCAAACCGAATACTGGCAGTTCGGTCGTTACAGTATGTTCATTTTCGAGGGTTTCGTGAATAATGACAAGTGACAATACTGGTCAATATTCACCATTCTGACCACTATCTAACCTTGAGTTTAGTGGAAAAATAACAATGGTCAACGGTTCGGTACCATATAACACCGAGATAGACATTACCCAGAGTCCAGTAATAAGGCTTTAAGTTAAAAGATTAAAGAATGTTAGTATATGGCAACAAAAGCCCTAAATAATAGTTATTATATATAAAACGAGAAAAAATCGGGACTTTTAAAAGCATTCATTTTGTCACATGTGCTCCTGGCAAACCGGGAACATTATTGTGAAGTTCAAGGACGAAAAAAGTCGCTCCTCGAGCGAAAATAGTCAACCACAATCATTCATTTACGCAACCACTGTAATATACTATCGAGTCATGTGAAAACCAAGACAGATAGCGGAATGCCATACAGTGGCGTCGAAATGATTCGAAACCAAAATGAAGGACCGGGAAAGTATTAATAGCTCAATTTGAATAAAAAATTATATACGACACGCAGAAATGAGGACATTTGAGGAAACATAGTCATCTTTAGGTTTAAACAATGCTTCATTTTCATATAAAGTACATACAAGGAAGATTCACACAGATGCGTTTACACAAACCTAAAAAATCACAGAGAATTCATCGTTGGTACAACTAATTTGTAACATTCACTTCAAGGAGATTCCAAAAAAAAGATTATTATTTTACTTAATCCGCGTAACTCATCATATTGCTAAGTATACTTGAGGTATTCATATGAAGTAGATTATTCTTTCGTGCCTTTAGGTAACTTTCGTTCTATTGATAGAAGAAACCACATTAGTAGTGAATAGGTCTTTATTTAGATCACGTGGCAGTCACTGTGGAGCCGGGGATTTCTTGTTCAAGCACACAAAGCTTTTCAACATTCAATTTAATATTATAGGAAATATAACGTCTGTACAAAAGAAGAAAATGAAAGAATATTTGAACTCTACTGTTTTGACATATACTTAGTTGTTAGAGGTCGACTCTTAACTAATCGACCTAAGCTGTTACATTAGCCTCTCCTAGAATCCAGTTCTGTAGGAACGTCGGCTTGATCAACCTATCTACCAAAAACACCTACATTCTGTTTCTACAGCCCAAAGGATAATAACCAACTCATTCAGTGTTTGACTTTCAGTCAATGACGACCAACTATGTCATTATTCGACAATAGTCGATGGATGTGTCTTCATCTACTGGCTTATTATTTCATCTCATAGCATCCAATTTCTTACGCGACTATCGCTGATGGTTTACTACGTGCCCTCTACATGGTTACCAGAGCTTGTAAGAGAAAAGAGGGTGTGGAAATAAAATCAGAATATCTGAGGAAGTGAATGAATACTTGAGCTCAATTGTCCTGGCATATACTTAGTTTTTTGAGGTTGAATCTTAACTAATTAACCTAAGCTGTTAAATTCTACTAAAAAACAGACTAGTGATATCGTCAAGAATTTATTCTAAACAGTTTACTAGTATACTGATGGTTCTGGTTTAGTTCTGTCGTGCTGGATATCGGTTTCCTGTGCCTCTTCTGAATCCATATAATTCTCAAAAGTCACGTGACATCTGCTCTACCAGTGTGAAACAAGAGTGGGAGCGAGCACTTGCAATGAAGGGTTGTAAGTCTAATTGACCGCTACAAAGATTCCCGATCCCTTTTAGCTAATCCAGCTACTCTTTTAGTTGGTACAACCTTAGATTTCAAAGGTTGTTTTGTGAGCTACTGCCGAGCAGCATAAAGTAAGTTCTCAAAATCCAAGACTCTAGAATTCAACAAACACTTGTATTCCTTCGTTGTAGTAGTTTTTGTCTGGGAAATTCTCCATCAAAGTGAGCTCTCACTAAAGTTTACTTTTTATGGACTATAGAAGTTATATCATCGCCATTGACTGATGAATTTAACGAAAATATGAACACATGTTGAGGCATAGCAAGATATAAATTATATGAGCTCTTGTACTTTTATTCCTAAATAAGACACATGGCTCTGTACTTTGAATCTTATAAGCAGAGACTTGAAACTGTACTAAAACCGTTAGGGGAAAGCACAAAGAAACCAATAAGTATACTCAAGTCTGTCAAGAAGATATTAGATATTGAATGTCAACCCGGGCTCTCTGGTGACTGCGTTACGTTATGTAGAACAAATGGACTGTATGTTAGAAGTCTAGTTAATTCTTTGCTCTCCATTAAGTCTTTCTGATAGAATTTATCGGTAAAACAACACAAGTTTCGCTTCATATGCTTACATGGGATTAAGTAGTGACCATTATAACCACCAATACAAATAAATGCTCAAGTTAGACGATCATATGACTCATGAGTTAAAAGACACATTTCAAGATGTATCTGCATCTAATATTGAAAACCGAAACTCCGCCAGTCATTCTCGTCAAAATCTTGCCGGTGGATCCGGAGTTTTTGCAAATTTCTTCGAAGAAATGGCCGAACCACTCTCTTACCAATCTTCAAATCTCATTGAGGGAAGACAGAGTACTATATCTACGCAGGACTGTAAAATCCAAACACAGAGTAACGAGGTGAAGGAGGGCAGTTCTCCTATGCTGCGTGATGAGATTAGTCCTATGGAAGCTTTCTACGGTGATAATGCAGATGACGACCTGAAAATTCTTGAACGATATCGTCTGCTCGTTAATTCTTATTCCGATTCTAAACCATGCCAAGATGATGAATCCCAGGTAATTCGTCGAGAGTTTTGCCTTTCTTATGGTGGTAGTTTTAAGTCATATACTGGTGATGCTAATAACATATATATCAGTGAGAATATAATTTATGGACAACCTTTGAGCAGTGCTAATGTAACCTTAAGATTATTCACATACTTACTAGGGGCAAGAACGTTCGCAATATAGTATGAGGTATCGGGACTATGATTTAAAAGTAGAGTTAGGATTAAGAATTGGAATCTATTATTATTATCAATGGCTTTATTCAGTGTTATATTTCGGTACAATATAGGATTTTCATCACGAATTGACATTAGTTACAATGTGGAAGTGCTATTTAAACATGTGAACAGATGAATTTTGCACTAAAATTCAGGGCTTCCTATTTTACATGCCATTGATTCGTCCACAAATTATAGTCTCGCCCTGCCTGACAAATTTTAGAAGGAATTTAAGAGACGAGGAAATTTCATTCTGTTACAGTCAGTATTATAACTTTAATCTTGTATTTGGAATGAACTAATTTATGTTTTGAAGTCTCCCGCACTTTCACTACCACTACGGGATTTAAATCGATAACTGAATCTCTGTACTAATGTGATATGGCAACTGTAATTGATGTACGTACGTACGAAGTTCCACGTTGCTACTGACTGACTGAAAGGAACAGTTTTCTAAGGCAATGTTGCTCAATCAGATCATTTTGGTAGACAAACTTCACCACTGCGTCTTGACTAAAACTATAGTCGAGTGGTCGATGATCTTTAGTGATATAATACAGGTTGTACATTATTTAACTAACCGTATTCAATCTTCACCTAATGGTGTTCATTCACTGATCTCGATTGTTCTGTTTAGAGATATGCTACTTAATTTATTTCTAATGTGTTTGAAATGATTATTCAAGTTCATTTATTTTTTATCCTTCCCATTCACCTTTATTGTATTGATTTGTTACATCGCAAATCAGATTGATACACATTCATGTAGGGTCAATTTATTTTATTTTATTTGAACACAAATATTGGTACAAGAGGGCACCAACTATATATACGCCACACAAAACAATGGGAATTTGAAGAGAAGAGAAAAACAACAAAAAACGAGGAGGGTAAGGAGCGTAAAAAAATAAAAGAATAAAAACGAACAGATTAGTGTAAGGTAGTGTAATAATAATAATAATAATAATAAAGTAATAACTATAATAATGGGGGAAAACGGAAAGGTACAATCAGAAGAAATCTTTCAGTTAAGTAAGAAGCAACCACTTTGATTGCATCCGGGCTGCAATCTGTTGGGGCATAGGTGGAGATGACGAAAAGACATCGTTTCTCATGCCGATTTCTTCTCACTTTGATGAAATTTTCTGATCTAACAGCACATAACCGACTGTTAATGGGGATCCAGTCGATTAGTGATGCCTCAGCTCTAGCGCTTAGTGCGACACCAACGCCAGCAAGACCAGATGAAGATGCCACAGGGTCCCCGGGTAAACGCACGTAAAACAAGCTTTTTGAAGTGACAGATGGAGAGCGAATTTGTAGTACTTAACCAGAGTCTTGAATACGGGTCTCGGATAGAAAACAAACATCGATATTAAGACTCCACAAAGACATAGCCAGCCCTATCTGTTGTCCGACCTGCATAAGTGTGCGAACGTTGAAGGCAGCCAGTTTGAATGGTGCACGTGGCTTTAGAAAAACTGCTTCAGTATTCGTATTCGGTGGTAGCATACAATTTTCAACCAGGCAGTGACTCGAGAACGTTTAGATAGAACCGAATTTCCACCATAGGCGAGCTGCTGTATAAGTCGAAAAATAAGGTTACATAAAGTGGGAGTAAAAGAGAGTGAATAAATGACGTGATAAATAATAATAATAATAGTAATAATAATAACAGTAATGGTAATGATAATGATAATGTGAATCATCCGATTGTTAATTGGAGCAAGAAAGTATCTTCTATAAATGTCAACATTTCATCATGTTTGTGTGTGGGCTGTGATACTGCTCGGGTGCCAAAACCGAAGCAGGTGGTTTTCTTAGGGGGTCACATCCCGAGCGTTCGACCTGAAGATCTGATCCACAAGGCAGTGGAGCATCGTGAGGAGATGCAGTTCCATGGTAGCCAGCCGGTGACCAACGATTGGTTCATACGCCATTTGTTCCTTCAGAATACTGGAGCCCATGTGCACCATTAGCTTTGGATCAGGTTAAAGCGCCGGACATTTTCTTTTCGTCCTCTCATTTTCGTAAACAACACCCCCGCCACGAGAAGGCAGTGAGTAGGACTTCCCTGACATAGGCTGTATACGCGTGGTCGTGTAAGAACGTTTCGAGGGGGGCGGGCCCACATCACTCTCGGCCATACCAGGGCATTTGGGGGCTTCTAGAAATATTCTAAAAATAAGTATATTGCGTAAGATGTAGTGATGCAACATAATTGCTTAAATTTAAGTAAAGGAACAATGTCCGAACCAGAAAATCAACACTAAAACTCGTATACTCGGACTATTCAGCTACCATTCTAATAAGCTATTAATATTTTATATGACCGGCGGTTTTTATATAGCAATTAAAGTAACCAATATATAATCACTTGATTATAATTTATGAAACGCTTTAAGTACCTCAACTTGATTGGTTAGTTAGGATTGTTTTTTATACAAAAAGTACGTAAATATGTAATCTGGTGCATAGTTGCATTCCCTTGAATTTATCTTTACATTGATAACAGGAACGGTAATATTTACTCTGCTTTTTTTTCTTTCTCATATTATCAAAGCTGATGCAGTTATCTCATGGTGATACACTAAAACGTGGTGGACTACCACATGGCGTAACAGAATACAATCCAACTGATTTAAGTAGCCAGTTGTGTATGTCATACATACATAGAAGTAAACCACCTAAAGTATTGGCCAATCGTTTTCTTCTTGGTTCTACAATTGGGCGAGGAAGTTATGGGAAGGTAATTTTTTTATGATCGTTATTTAAATTAGTTTGGTAGCACTTGTTCTTTTTAATTGCAAGTTATTTTCATCAAGTCTACTTTAAATTTCTGGAAGTAGATCTGAGAGAATTGCTTGATGGTAATGTCGGTTTATTACTTAAAGAACGGGTTTTATATCTTTCATGTGTTCACCACATTGTTTTATTTTGTAATCACCCACTTATTTATTTATTATTTATTTAACACATAGGTATTGGTACACGGAGGCACCAAGTACATATGCGCCACACGAATCTCAATTGATATGTGTGAGGGCTGTGATACTGCCCGGGTGCCAAAACCAAAGCAGGTGGTTTTCTTAGGGGGCCACACCCCAAGCCTTCGACCTAAAGGTCTGACCCATAAGGCAGTGGAGCATCGTAAGGAGATGCAGTCCCATGGTAGCCGGTGACCAACGATTGGTTCATACGCCATTTGTTCCTTCAGGATACTGGAGCCCATGTGCACCATTAGCTTTGGATCAGGTTAAAGCGCCGGACATTCGCTTTTCGTCCTCTCATTTTCGTAAACAACACTCCCGCCACGAGAAGGCAGTGAGTAGGACTTCCCTGGCAGAGGCTATATACGCATGGCCATGTGAGGGCATTTCGAGAGGGAGAGCGGACTCTCCCCACTCTCGGCCATACCAGGGCATTTGGGGGCAATCACCCACTTATAGATCAAGGTATACGTACTTAGTTGATAAGTATTGTTTACACGTAAACTACTTCTAATAGACCAATAGGGATCTACTTGTATATTCACTCTTTATGATGATCTGTTGGAAATATTTAAGAGGTTTATGTATCTAGATAGCTGAGTGAAAAACGAAATAAACCAATGTATAATAAACTGAATATCAGTGGATACTGATATGGGTCATCTTTCATACCGTAAGTTTAACCGTAAAAGATAGAGTACAAAACTCAGTGGCGCTGTCAGCTCTACAGTTTGTTTGCAAAATTTAACTTCCCAACAATGGGGAATATTCGTTGTTTGTATTTAATCATTGTTATCTATAATGAACAAGTTCCATCCATTATCAAGACTACATAAGTTATGCTACGTGCTAGCAATATGTGTCCAAGTACAACAAAAATTATTTCCAAGTAAATAATACTATCAGTATCACAGCCCTCACACATATCAATTGAGATTTGTGTGGCGCATATGTATTTGGTGCCTCCTTGTACCAATATCTATGTGTTAAAATAAATATTAATAAATAATACTATGTTCAAATAAAGTCTCCAGTGGCTTACTCACATTATATACTTTCATACGGTACACTTTACAGACACTGAAATCGTATGAAAAATAAAAGAAATGGCCAGTTAATGGCCAAATACTTGGTTAAGTATGTTAATTCATCAGACCTTAAATAGAAGTCCTAGAAATTGTGCGATTCATTCTCTCTGAAAGTTATTGAACATGATAATAAATATACTTTTGTCAAATCCCAATTAGTAGAAAAATCGCATTTCTACTCATCGGGATAATAACAAAAATATATTTAGAGAGGGGTTTTGTGGATATTATAGTGATTTAATAGTTGGATTCATGAGTCAATTGAAGCTAGATCACTATGAAAAACCTGGAAGCACTGGACGCTTGTTTCGTCTTAGTATAGGACTCCTTAGCAGTGCTCATCTACGATCTCGCCTCGTGTGATTCGGACCCAGGACCTATCGGCCTCACGCGCGAACGCTTGACCTCTAGACCACTGAGCTGGCATCCAACGGTGTTAATGTCTAACTCCAACCAATCCACGAAATTGCGCCACCGTCTACGATTGCCTTCAGTGAGTTACTATCTCCCAACAGACCCGGTTTAACTCCACTGGTCACGATTTCTCGCTAGGACTCCAGGAAATACCTCTTGGAGACCGTCGCTGGTAAGCATATGATGATTATAATCAGAGAGGGGTTGTGTAGATATTCTAGTAATTTAATAGTTGAGATCACGAGTCAATTAAAGCTAGACCACCATGGAAAACCTGAAAGCACTGAACGGCCGTTTCGTCGCGGATGCGCACTACTGAGGAGTCCTGCACTAGAACGAAACGACCTCCCAGTGCGTTCAGGTTTTCCATGGTGGTCTAGTTTCAAATAACTCATGAATTAAACTGTTAAATTAAAATGCTAAAAATATATTTATTACTAACTCTACCCAATGCTCAATTTCTTTGAAACTATCAAGTCGAACCTTGGTATTGATACCTGTAAAGTCGTTAGTTATTGAACTTGGTTTACAACAGAGGAATAATAATAGTCCAGTCTTACTTCTCTTTTGTGTTTTCAAACAAAGTGTCAGCTGAATAAATTGTACTTTGTTTTCTTGTTTAGACCCGTTCTTTCAAGTGCTACTGGCATGTATGCAATATATAGCCTTTATATAGATAATTTTTCCATTGTTATAACTCAACCCATTTTGTTTTGTTTTATGTATACTAACATCCAAATGTGATGATCAACAAATTAGGTTGAATCATAACCAAATCATACTAACTTGTTCACCAAGTACTTGGATATAAGACACACTGTAAGTGTGGGGGCTAGTGATACTACCCGATTGCCCAAACTAAAGTAAGTAGGGCAGGCTTTGAACGTGGGACACTTAGTGATCGAACGTCGAACCATTAAACCACTGCTTCACAGTTAGTCAATATAAAACTCCGAGTTTTTAACTATCCTCTTTAGGCATCGATTCTAAAAATAACTTTACAAACAATTTAAAATAATAATTACAATATTTTCTTTTCAAAATACCCAACAGTACGATACTAAATCCAGTTTTTAATGGTTTTAATGATACAACTTTAGAATATTGACTAAATTATCTTATTTCATTCATTTATTATTCTGTAATACAATTACTTATTCTTATTTTTCGTTTCAAAAATAATTTGAAGTACTTTTCAGCGAAAATTAAAACTTTATGGTTATTATTATTACTACTATCATTATTATTATTACTATTATTATTAATCTTTGTCAATCACCATATCATGAAAGCAGAAGGAACAGGGAAAAAAAAATCAAAAGTAACCGAAAGAAAACAATAAAACTACTTTTAAATAATTGTGTCTCATGTCTTGTAATTTGACTAGTCAAACAATAGACCAATAAATGTATGTAAATCTAATCAACTTGTACAATGATAGATTATATTAATCATATCTTCTGTTTAACGATTAATCTGATTAAATATTGAAAATTAAAAGAGAACATATAAATAATGTAAAATTAACAAATTTTATGATTTATCATGATATTATGTTATTAAATCATAGTAGAGATGTAACAACATGTTTGAATACTTTTTTTTTCGATTTATATTCGTTTGGAACAGTGATATAGGTGTTCTCATTAACTGTATACATAAATAGTGTAACAGGATTCATTTTGTTAAGTATAGGTTTATGTACTCGGTATTGAATTAAACTATTCTTACTTGGGCTAATGACAGTACTATGCAACTATTCAAAACAAAGTAAATGGGAAGAGGTGGAGTATCAATATGCAGCCTAATGGTTGAAGGTCAAATGTGTTATAACTATAAAACTACCGTATCATCTGTATAGAATGTGTAATTTTATTTATTTATTTAAACACATAAACATTGGTAGAAAGAGTCACCAAACATACATGCGCCACACCCTGTCATTCGAATTGTGTGAGGGCTAGAATACTGCCCGAGCGCCCAAACCGAAGCAAGAAGTTTTCTCCTCGAGCCTTTGACTTACATGCCGGTGACCAACCATTGGGTTTATACACCATTTGTTCTGTCACGATACTGGAGCCCATGTACACTATTGGTTTGGAATCAGGGTTTACCAACTCATCTAGATGGATCCTTTATATCCACCAACTCGGTTAAACCGCTGGATATTCGCTTTTTGTCCTCTCAATTTCGTAAGCAACACCCGCACCACGTGAAGGCTATGAGTAGGACTTTTCTGACAGTGGCTGTATATATGTGATTATGTGGGAGAATTTCGAGAGGAAGAGCTGACTCTCCCCACCCTCGACCGTGCCAGGGAAATTGGGGGCAAATGTGTAATATTCAGGTTGACATTGAGAATAATTGTCGTAACATGTTGAGTAGGTAGCATCCAAACATTTTAAACCGGAACTAAGAGTAATAACTAATATTACTAGTATTAGATTGGATTAGAATAAAAAGCTGACCAATGTTGCCGTTGTTTTACACAAAAAGAAACAATTATACGCACACTTCTTTTAAACTGCCAAAAAAATGAGTGTGCTTTCAACCACCAGTTCCAAAAATTGTACCACTACACATAATAAGTTGACACAGTCTAAATATCGGAAGTGTATGCTAGGCAATTTATTTGGTTTTAAATCTATTGTATTTGTAATTATCGAGGTCAGTTGCGTTTATATCACTATCTCACCAGGCAACAAGATTAATATGCATATCTGTTAAGTCAATCTGCTATCTTTGTATGCTAATTATCATGTATTAAGTTAAATAGATATGCCTTCAATTGTTTATACGATTATATGAAAAAAGACCTAGTGAAATTATTACCATTCTTTTTACAGCTGTTTTTCGGTTGATTGTTTATACTGTGATCACTTTCTAATTGATGTAATGATGAAATTAGTCTTTAGTAAATCAATATATAATCTACATGAATTGTTTTGTAAATAAAATACCTTATGGTTTTGAAATAGTGTTTTTGTCCCAATTTAAGACTTCTTGGAAGTGAATATCAACACAATTCCGCACACGCACAAAATTCACAAGAGATGTCTATGTTAACCATGATAAGTGAAATAATATTGAATCACTGAGATGGAAACCAATAATCTATATTCTAAATCGAGTCCTATACCTTGTAAAAGGTGTGTGTAGACTGTAGGTTTTTGATTTTACGTAACTCACTAAGTACATATTCATTTGCACGACGCTTTGAGCTACGGTTTATGTGAAAGTGATACTGCCTGACTGTCCGAACCCAGACAGGTCCAACGAGACTTGAACCTGTGACCTAGTAGTTAGAAGTCTAATCGTCTAACCACTTAGCCAACACTCGTGTCTTAGAACCGTTGGTCGTATATGTTAGAACAACAAAGTGATAAGTTATGTAATGAGGCTGTGGATCCTCATCTACTAAGGTGGTTGGGACATTTATTACGTGGTCGTAGGAATCGGTCGGCAGAAAGCTAGGAGCGAGCGAACTGAAATGTTATTGACTGTTAGTCTGAGCCATGTTATTAGATGCAGACTACTTGGTTGGTCTCTGCGCGATAACTACAACTAGTAGTTGGATACGTTGGGTAAAATAGCTTAAGATCAATCATAATGGCGCAGTTCAATTCACTTATTATCTTCCTCTAAATCTTAAGTTCCAGTATTTCCTCACATAAACCTTTTTCTTCTACTTTATTTAACCATATTCTCGCTATCCAACCGTCTACTCTTTCTCACTACGACTAATACTACAAATACTTCAGCGTCCTTGTCAATCATCTTATCACCACCAACAAAACCGTGTTAAACATTTATTCGCTTTTATTTTAGAGTCAATAGTTTTGAAAACTCACATTTTTGTTTAATGAGAATTTAACATCACTAAAGCAGTTCAGTTACTATCCCAACTGTGATATAACCTCTAGTCGAACTGGTCTCTGTGCATCTGGTGTCTTGACCTTCCCCTCATTATCACTCTTCAGTTAACTTTCTTGATAGTGATAGAAGAGGGCCATAAAGAACAAGCTCATAAAATAACTTAACCATTGAACACCAACTCAGTGATATAAATGTTAAGCACTCTCCATGAGACCAGAATGTCTTGTGTTTGATTTCCGATAAAATTGTAAATAAGGACTCTCCTAAAGAATGAAAAGACTGTCCAATTTTTCCCAGTTTTTAATGGTTGTTCAACTAAGATAAATCCTTGACGTAACTATGAAATAAGCATATTTCTGAATGAAAATTCAACTGGTTGGTTAATCCATTCTGACTAATATGACAGATTATTCTAAGTCAAGATGTAAAAATTTCAAACAGATTGAAACATAAACACTTTGTATATGAAGTAACAAATATTTCACTTCCTCTTAATCGCTTCAACTTTCTTTGTCTCCACCTGGCATCGGGATTTTATCAGGTAAATAATAATTACAGTGCTTAGACTTTTCTTATGCCAAATTCAATCCACTTCTTTCTCTTCTCCCTCCCCACCTCACTCCACTATTCCGTCTGTAGAAAAAGAATGGATACTTGTTTTTTGTTCAGCTTATCATCCAATCGTTCCATCTGAAACACATACATACATAGAGAGAGAAAGAGAACGAAGAAAGTCATTAGCATTTCATTCATATGAACCTAGTGATTAATTTACCAGCCGCCAATCGATAACTCATTTTCTCTCCATTTTACATTCTTTCTTATAAAAGCTACCTACAAAAATACGGTCAAATGGTATTTTTCCCATAGTTGTTTAAGAACAATATGATATGCCATTATCAATGACCTAGTATAGATAATTGACAACAGTTGATTGGTGGCTTTCATTCCTATTTTCTATCGTTTTTTTTTTATTGTTCCACGTTTTCTATGATAATATTTAGATGGTATTTTATATTTCGGATTGTTTTATCTTTCTAATCGATTAAGATTTTTAAACAAATATAGATACACAGATCAGGATTAATTGAACATTTATCATAACATAGCGCTATATAGTTTCTAATTTAGAGATCGGTAAAAAATTTCAATTAAATGGATTGGATGATTGTAAATAAACTGGAGGTATATCAGATAGGCCGTATATATAAAATGTTTATATCATTAAGATATCCAACCCCCACCCAACTTGATACGCACTTTTAAATGTCATAGGACTAGGATGACATTTGCAAGTGACTGAAACTAAAATATGGCATCTGCCCATGAAATCAATGACTGTTGGATTAAGCCGTATGTACAGATGAAAACTATCTAGTACAGATCTGTGAGGTTATTTTAACTAGTAGTTGGAGATGTTAGGTGAGATGGCCTAGAATTGGTCTCGATACCACAGATTCATTCAAATTTATTGTCCTACAATACTTGTACTATTTATTATATGGAATTATTTTTTATTCCCGAATCGTATTGTATATCCATAATGTTTTCTACTGTCATTGATAGTCTTATTACTTCTGCTTCTTATGAATTTCTCTTGTTGGTTTTATCTCAGTGTTGATATTGTGTGACAACATAAACCAATACACATATCTCAGTTTCTATCCTGTCTATAAGTGATTGACTAAATCACTTGCATTTAACAAACTTTTCATTTCATCAGTTGAGCTAAGTGGAACTTTGCAAGGCTTTTATTACCAGATACATAGACATAAGCCTCATTTAAAGTATGAGGACTAGTGATACCACCCGGGATTACCATCCCGAAGTAGGTAGGCTAGGGTTCGGACCCAGAACTTAATGGTTGAATATCGGACACCTGAATCACTAGCCACCGTTCTTTCTATTGTCAATGTTAACGATTGTGATCAGCCTGTCTCTTTTGGGTATATATATAGACATATTGAGTCACTAGTTGTTGATAAAGTTGAATAAGTGTTTACAGGTGTTGAGCCTAATTCCCGGTGTGTAAGTCAACACTGGGAGGTAGCAGAGATACATCCATCTGACGAGTCCCAGAAAGGGAGAAATACTGCTTCTGGATTTAGCTGATAACCAACTATCTAACTTTACTAAAAAAAAGTCATCATTTAGTTTCTTATAATAATAAATCTACATTTGTGTGTTAAATGGAAGCTAAATTATTGGAATTTATTGAAATATAAGTTGACCTTATAAACGTGAACATTATTGTTAAAATATTTTCAGATTGTGTAACTTTTCTTTTTTCTTTAATGATTAGAATTTAGTCAATGTTAAGTGTTTAAAGCGTTCATTTGAATTATAAGTAGAAATGGATGATGGTTAGCATTGCGATGCAGGACGTGCTTTCCGCCAACTCGGGACTCGTCAGCCGGATATACCTGCATACCAGATTTAATGTCCACCCCGAGACCCAAACCCAGTACCGTTCACTCCAAATACCATCACATTATTCACTTAGCTACTGAGTCCTGATAGCCACTAGCTTGTGCAATGTGGTTAAGTTTTAACTCATTTTTGTATTGGTTGTTTAGATCTTCCGAATGATGTTTAGGACTGCAATTGACCAGTCGCTTATTGGTGTATGTTCATCCTGTGCAAATTACCTCGATATTGCCTTAAATCACAAGCATTACAAGCAGAGATGGATAGTGGCTAGCAGTGGAATCGAGGATGAGCGTTTCATCTTATTTACACAAGCTGGTGTCTGTCGAGGCACAACCCGCACAGGATGCATAAATTTCGATAAGAGACTGATCAATTACAGTTCATTGAAATTGTTATCAGTCTGAAAATTCTATTGTTTTTATGTAAACATCTTAACCAACTGTCTCAATATCGAAAAATATATAAAGCAGTCAGCAGACTAAACTGTTATCTAAACGCTGCTAAATCGTTTAAATATTGTGAAAATATTATTATTAAGCGTTGAACTGTAGTGATTATATTCCTAAAAAATGTATTAATAAGACCGTTTTTATATCTGGTACTTGGAAAGGAGAGTATTGTCAAATTCCTTAAGTTACTATTAAGACACTAGACTGAGTTCAATTCTAATCGTCGTTTTCTAGGTTTTTCCCATCCTTCCCTAAGATTATTTTAAATGAACTCTCTTCTGGCCACTCTAAATAACTTCACAGTTCCAACTTGGCCCTCACACTGTAGGTTCTTCATTTCTACTGTATTCTGTATCTTAAAAGTCAATAATTCTCACTTTAGATCTTATCATTATTATTAAATAATGTAACAATTTTTGTCGAGAAGGGTGTTAGTCAATGTAAGGGAGTTGCAAACGAATGCTCATCGGTTAACCTAGCTAAAACGTAGATTAAACATGTCTGTTGATCACTTACTACTATGTACAATACTTGATATATCATATTTTAATCGCCAATGAAAGCCGAAACCAGTTGTAGTGTTGCGAATTTGTATTCATCATCCTTTATCCTTTAAATTTCGCGTTGTAATGTCTGTTTTTACTTCTGGGGTTTCGATTTCATTCATTTGAAATAATGGAAATTTGCAGCTCAGATGGAATGATTTAAGTGTTGTTAAGTTCTATGAGCTAGTCGGTTAAACTGCGGAGTTTTTATTGTTGTTTCGTGTGTAAGACATTTCAGAAATCACTTAGAATTTGAAACCCTTTGAAGTTTATCTCGTTTATAAACCAACAGAATCACTTCACACCATTTTATGCAGGTTAAAATATATAACAGAGAAAGAAGACGAACCCAATATCATTTACAAAATAAATTGTACCAACTGTAACAAACACTATATTGAACAAAGTGGACACCCTCTCCACTTACGCATACACAAACACGATCTATCAGTGAAATGACACGATATACCATCAAGGATATCAATGCATGTATACAACTACGGACATGAATTCGTCTGGGAGATGGTCGAAATTCTAGATCGTGGAAGTGCTAAGTATGCCATAAAATTTCTGAAAGCATGGTATTCAGGTCAATCAGTAATTAATCGATAGATCGATTTAGATTCAATCTGTCACTCCATTTGAAAAAGGTTAAACAATCACCAAGCCAAAGGTCAGCGGGACAAAACAGTCAACTTCAGTGCAAAAACGGCCGAAGACAATAAAATCCACGAAAATAACCAATCATAACTTAGGCTACACTTCACATTGTATTTACAGATCCATGTTAAGTCTACCTGTAATAGTTTTTGTCACATTCTGTTGTCGATTCTCTAGTTTCCAATGAATGTATACCTATGTAAATGGTGCAATGACGATTAGGTTCCTGGTTCGAACTCCGATCCCCTTACGCAATAGCAAAATCAACACTAATACTCTGTGCTTTTGTGCGTGCGTACGTACGTAACTGACATTACTGCTTCTATCAATTACATAATGTATTATTTCACCCAAAATAGTAATCCGGATTGTTTGTTTTGATCGACCTTTATCATTTTCATGACTTAATGATCGATTTACGCCGTTTATCTGACCTTAAGGACCTATGTCCTTGAGCTGTTATGTATGATGTATGCTGTCTTATTTTGTACGTACTACTCTTTATGTCTGTTTACTCGATTCAACTGCTTATATTTGTTGTGTTTATTTTCTTTCAAACAAGAATTGCTTATTTATGCACACCACTTGTATTTCGTGATTAGTTTTAATACACTACTATAATCCAAACAAATCAATTATGATTCAACTTGGTAGTTTCTTTTGTATTTCCTTTTTCATGAATGTGACTCACAAATTCACCATTTACACTTCCTTTTTTAAAGTTAATTACTACTACTATTATTATTGCTATTACTATGACTATTATTATTATTATTATTATTATTATTATTATTATTATTATTATTATTATTAATGCTCGCACAACAACAATGAAACAAAACATTAGAGTTTTTGTGATTGCAAACAAAATGTATGAATGTAAAAAATTTTGTGTAGAGTTTTATGTTTCATAGTTTACACTACAAATTGACCTTAGTTAGACAATTATTAAAAATTAAAAAGTACTGGACAGCCGTTTCGTCTTAGTGGGGGATTGAGTAATTCTCACTAGTGAAAATTTTTGTGAGATTGATTCTCAAAGTTCTAGTAAGAAGCTGTGATTGAGGCAGTTCAACCACGTTGAATGTAGTGCAGTTATCTAGTAATGATGACTTTAGAATATTTCGGATTGATTAAATTGCTACATGTAAACTATGGGATACCAGCTCAGCGATCTTAATCAGTAGAATTTGATCAGCAATAAATTATCAGACCAATATGTAACTATTCAGTAACCAGTTGATTATATATATATTTGTAGCCCAGGATTTTGGAATGAATTGGTTGTAAAGATTTCGTCGTCCTTCTGGACAACATCATCAGCTCATACTTCGAAAAGAAACAACCTATTGGGATTCCTCCATAATTTTGTCTGACGGGTTGTACTGTTAGTTTGGAATTTGATTGATTGTTATCCATAACTGGATGGTTGCTACTTGTGTGTTTGTTTTTCTTTCGACCTGGACTCTAACATTGCACTTACTAACCCTTTTCCTTACTCGGTCATAAATTTAATCATTTACAATTTGTCTATCGATTGATGCCCGATTAAAGTGTTGTAAGCTTTTAAAAATTCACTAAATTTCTTTTTATTTCCTCTGTTCAATGTGTCGACATTTTTCCAGTCGAACTCATGCTCACAATTGTCCACATGCATGGATATGATCGAAGCTATGTTATGTCATGATGTGTAAACGAAGAGGGTTTAATAACGGTCAACTGTATTTCAGGTCATCAGAAGAAGCTGTTTGTCACAGTTGTGGAAAAATTTCAATAGATCGTTTCTTTCTGAATCGCGTGCTGATGATGTTGTTCTGAGGAACGATAAAAGCTCCATGATCAGTTTATTCAGTTAAAAGACCACAAGACCAACACGATGTATGTATATAGCGACAAGATAATCACGATACTAGCTAAAAATTATTTTTATCACGTTCCCTTATATTATTGGACTGTTTAATTGTTAACCTGTATCATCACCAAAAACAGCTTTAATTAAAATTATGATGACTATAAGAAAATAAGTAAAAGCTTTGTAATAGATTGAAATTTTATCTGTTAATCCGTGAAATTGTAATGGTTTATGCGTGACTTGTACATGATATCTGTTTAATAGAGATATGTAAACTGAGCTATTAAGGTTAATTTAGATATTATCAATTCATGTACTGTTAGAAATGTGTGGACGATTAGAAATTGTAATCTGGCTAAACTAAAGAATTTTCTAGAAGAAACTGAATTAGTTGTAATATTGGTGATGATCTTGTCGATTTTGGAGAGGGACTACAGAACCCAATAGACAACTGTCTGAGGGCTGTCACATACACGCACATAGCTTTTTTATTTGGGTAACTCGGTGCTTTTTAAACCTTACTGTTGACGCCGAAAGTCTGACGCGCATTTTCAAGTGTGTGTTAAGTTTTGAACACAACTTTTTCTAACTCCTTCCGTTATAAGAATTCAGCATCACAGTAATAAATACTAATCCTATCTAATAGACTCATCTTGATTCTGGTATACTAGACTGTCCAATATATAGATGAACTGAGGTAATAGAAACTTTATTTCATAATATTTAGATCACATTATTATTATTATCCCTTCTCAAAATGCTACCCAATTGTAACAATACACTTGTTCAACCTTCAATTTTATTGCTCAAATCATTACGGGAGGTTTTTATCAGTTCACATGTTACGTAAAATCTTGGGTATCAACACGTTTCTTAAATTCAGTTCATCAACCATATCCTAAACAGGAATCTAAGTAAGATCTAGAATGACAAAAGATCACATACATTTTGTTTTCATCAACACGTTAGTAGCTCGACATTCTACCTGAACTTCCCTCTAGTTTTAAGTTATGCCACTTGTGATCTCCCAAAATATACATACATCGACTAGGAAGTCTTCACCTGTCGACATACCTCAGTGCAAACATTCAGGGAATTCATGGTTTTTTTGCTATATCTTGGTTTAACATCTGCTAGATTACTCTTCAAATTAACCCTTCTACTATGTGCCGAAATACTTCAGTTGATGAAGATTTAAAGGTACATCATTCAGTTCCTGTTTTCATTCACATATCATTCAATATTGACTTAATAATTCGTCACCATACTGGAGTAATACTTTAAAGGCATATTTATAAGCCAATATTAATAATCTATGCATAGAATTTACATTCATAGGCTAATCTGTATGTCTGTTAATGTCGATGAATAATAACTTAGAATCTTTCTGCAAGAAAAAAACCATCCAACTGATTATTGATTAATAGGTTTTGGGGGGGGGCGTTCCCTTCAATGTATGCTTGTGTATAAGTACTTTTTACTGCATTTCATACACTCCATTAGCACCGAAATAGTTTTTTCGGGTTTAATCCACTCTACGTATCTGTGTGTGTGTGCGTACTAGTGGAGAATACATGTTCATCTTTTGCGCCATTCTTTGTTAATTAATTAATCTTTTTTTCTGACAAATGACATAATACACTTGTCATTTTTTACTATTACTACTACTGTCGCTACTTATTAAACCACTACTTATCTGATTAATTGTCATGGTTGGTTAAAAAATTGCTTTTAATAAAAAATATGACATCATCGATATTATGTGTACAATTGAGGTAAATTTTTTTGTAAGGAACAGTTCACTACCACAGATTAATATTAGTTATACAACTATTGAAAACCGAATGGTTACTAAAGTTTTAGTGAAAAGCCGTGATCAATGGAGTCCCTCAATACTAAGAGTACAAAATCCTGTACCAAGGCTTCATAAAGAATTTTGTTTAATTATAACTAATTCCAAATAGAGATGTAGATAAGCGAATAGAAAAACGACAGTACTGTAAAACGTACTTACGCCTGTTACTCCTCGTAAAAGAGCATAGGCCGCCTACCAGCATTCTCCATCCAACTCTGTACTGGGAAATCCTTTCCATTTCTGCTTCTAATTCCCCCTTCAGTGTGTTCCTTGGTCTTCATCTTTTCGGTTTACCTTCAGGATTCCAGGTTAGGGTTTGCATCGTGATGCAGTTTGATGATTTCCGAAATGTATATCCTATCCACTTCTAACGTCTTTCCCTAATTTCCTGTTCATCTGAAAGCTGGTTCGTTCTCTCCCACAGTAGGTTGTTGCTTATGGTATCCGGTCAACAGACATTGATTATTTTGCGTAGACAATTGTTTATAAATACTTGTACATTTTTGATGATATTTGTGGTAGTTCTCCAAGTAGAACTGTATTGACTTTTATATTGAAAATTGTCACTTTGATATTAGTTGACAGTTGTTTTTAGTCCCATATGTTCCTGAAGCGTATGAATGCTGCCCTTGTTTTGCCAATCCGCGCCGTTACGTCTGCATCTGATCCTCCTTGTTCATCGATGATGTTGCCCAGATACGTGGAACTTTCCACCTCTTTCAGAGCTTCTCCATCAAGTATGGTTGGGTTGTTGTTCTCCGTGTTGTATTTGCGTATCTTGGTTTTTCCCTTGTGTATTTTGAGGCCTACTAATGCAGGAGCTTCTGCTACACTAGTTGTCTTGACCTACATTTGTTGATGTGCATGGGATAGAAGGGCTGGGTCACCTGCGAAGTCCGAGTCGTCTATTTACATCCGAGCTGTTTATCGTATTCCGTATTTCACCTCATATGTGGAGGTCTTCATAATCCAATAGACCACCAGGAGAAAGAGGAAGGGTGAGAGTAAGCAGTCTTGTCTGACTCCGGTCCTCGCTTAGAATAGGTCTGTGAGCTGTCCTCTTGACACTAAACTTATAGCCCCCAAATGCTCTGGTACGGTCGAGAGTGGGGAAATTCAGCTCTCTTTCTCGAAATTCCTTTACATATCCATGCGTATACAGCCACTGACAGGAAATTCCTGCTCGTCGCCTCGCGTCGAAGGTATTGTTTACAAAATTGAGAGAACGAAAATCGGATATCCGACGGTTTAACCGGGTTGGTGGATATAACGGATCCATCTAGATGAGTTGGTAAACCCTGATTCCAAACCAATGGTGCACATGGGCTCCAGTATCCTGATAGAACAAATGGCATGTGAACCCATTATTGGTTATCGGTTATCAAGGGACCACATCTCCTTACGTTGCTCCACTGGCTTGTGGATTAGGTTTCTAGGTCAAATGCTTGGGGATTGGCCCCTTAAGAAAACCACCTGCTTCGGTTTGGGTGCGCTCGGATAGTATACCAGCCTTCAAACACATCGTATGACGGAATGTGCTGCATGTATATCTGGTGCTTCCTTGTATCAATATTTATATGTTTAAAGAAAATAATAATGAGCTGTCCTTCATTCGCGACATTTCAGTGTAGTCCGTCGCATGATTTCCGTATGATCTTTACGATTTTCTCAGATACATCATAGTGTACTATAAAACATAAATAACCAATATTGTAAAATAGGCTGATGCGAATTCCTTTCATCATTTTATCTACTCGATACATTTTTCAAATTTATACACTGATTCGATCCTTTTTTATATATATTCATTTGGACGAAATATAGCATACGCAAAAAAAAATACAAACAGGATATTCATAATGTAGCAATCCACTTCAAGTCAATGAATTGATAAAACCTCTCTAATTCTAATCTATCATCCCCTCCCCCCTCCATTATATGAATTCAGTAAATTCTAGTTCATAAAAAAAAAGATAGACTCATTCACTTATTTCATAAAAAAAAATAATGTAACATATCCACCTATCTATCTATCTATCCACTCAACTTTCAATCATTCTATTTTGAATGAAATTTCTATACCATATAATAGCCAATGCTTTTATACACACATACATGACACTAATAGCTATAGTAACAACAAAAATAAATGATTTGTCTTTCTCTTTCTCTCTTACTCTCTCTCTCTCTTTATTCAAATGAAATGTATTCCAGTGTGTTATTTAATATTGTAAATATTTTGATGAACATAAGTAAAAAAAATTATGCATCTGTTTCTCAGTCTCTTATTTTCCTGTTTATTTATATACAATGATTGAATGTGTGACTAACCAATCGGTTGATCGATTAGTTGTCTATTCGGTAGTGTTGTGAACGAGAACATAGGTGTGGGGGTCAACCAATGTATTTAAATACAAATCTACACAATCTCTTAGTAAGGATGATATGAGAACCATACACTGAATACTTTATTTGCGAATTTCCATCATTTGTCCTTCATATTCTGTATGATTCTTCCAGTTCAATATTTCTTCATATTTTTTTTCTTTTATTCTCTTCAACTCGATCTTAACCTTCTGTTGCCAGGTTTTCCACTTTCGATTGGTGTTACATGCCACTTATATCTGTCGACATAGGTAGTATATACCACAGTAGTAATTGAATAAATGGATTGGTTGATTGATCGGTCGATTTGTTGATTAAACTTGTTTGTCTGACCGACAGTGTTGATGTCTGTTAGTTGGTTGTAATCATTATTATTGGAGTGGGGATGATAGTACTTTCTAGATCCTGTTTATTGTTTGTAAAAATCCCAAAGCAGAAAATGATAAAATATTTTCGTATTAGATATTATTATTAACTAAAGATGTGTATTAATTTACATAAAATTGATGGAATTCGGTTAACAGTGGAATCTAAGACGTGCGTTTCGTCCTATTTAAGATAATTTAGTAGCTATCAGGACTCAGTAGCTGAATGGGTAACGTGTTAGCGTCTGAAGCGTAAAATGCTGAGTATAAATCCTGGGGTGAGGATCAACTCTGGAATGCAGGTACATCCGGCCAAAGATGAGTCCTAAATAGAATGTTACGCGCGTCCTGGATTCCACTGCTAGCCACATTCCATATATTCTATGTAGATTTGCCTTAATCACTGGTTACCATAACGATGTAAAACTCAAACTTGAAAACCTCCACCTACCTACCCAACTTAATTCACCAGTCAATAGATCAATGAAGTAATACCACGAAGTAGATTGACCGCTCTAGCTCTCTTTGAATCTTCTTGTATACCAGTAAACATCGAAAGTTGAGGTAGTTGGTTGTTGAGTATACGTAACCTATTTCCCAACTACTTTAGCTAATGCAGATCTATTTCCTTATTAATTTATTCCCGATCTTTATCTAATAGTCTGTGTCTAACTTCTCCATTGGTCACCTGTTGGTCTGAACATATGTGAGCGCTGCTACCTATGATCCAATACTAGTAATGTACGGGTATCTTTTATTTTCGAAGGTCACGTCCCACAAATTAGAACAAAACAGACTGCTACAGAGTGTACTTGTCTTGTTATTTTTAGATGGTTGTTGTGCCTACACCATAAGTTGACGACATAATGATCGAACGTTTTGGACCCGTCTCGAGATCTCGTCAGACACCAAACCATCAGATCTGATGAGACCTTCATAACAAATGAAGTGATGGGCACACTCAACTACTTCAACACCTCATGATAAATAAGCCTGGGTGATGATACAGTCCAGTGTTCAAGCAACATTGATAGCGGTAATTTCAATTAACCAAATGCTTAACTGTCAACAACTATTGAGTAGTGTAGAGTGTTATTTATTTATGTGAACAGTCAAGATTTTGTATTTTAAAGTTAGGTTCCACCTCGAACTGACTCCGAATCGACAACCATAGAGTCACTGGACCATAGCTGTTTCTTCTTACTTTGAGAAATCTTAGTCTATGTGCATTTATCGACGACGTTATTAAGAGTTACTGACTTCACGGGCTGAGATCATATCTTGACATGTATTCACCTAACCTCGTCCTAATGATTTTCCTTATTTTTTAGCCATCATGTATCCTGGGGAAGTAGTTGAAAAAAATGTGATTTAAAATTAATATTGTAAAACAACTAGAAACGAAGAATCATTAAACGGCTGTTTTGTCCCAATATGGGGCTCCTCAGCCATGGCTAGTAGGATAAACCACGTTGAGTTTGATTCAGTTACTCGCCAATGACATTGGAAGATGGTTGCACAATATCGCAAATAAACAGAAGTTTGAGATATAGACCATTGCATATGGACTTAGTAGTCTAAAGGTTAAGTTCTCACCGCAAGATCTGAACGTCTTGGAATTCGATCACTTGTGGGGTCGTGGATGCATACTGTTGAGTAGTCCTGTACTAGAACAAAGACGCTCTCTGATGCTTTTTGGTTTTCAATGGCTGTTTAACTCAGATCAGCTAGTGATGTAAATTAGGAAATTCAATGGCTTTTATACAAACCTTTTACAGAGTCATATTTCAAAATATCATTCGATAAATAGCTATACATTCTTCAGTGACATACCATTATCCTGCTGAAAGTTTATTATAAGCACGGATATTTTCCCCCCAAACTGATTTGTGTTTTATATAAGGCATTGTGATAAATTGCAAAGATACTCCACATTCTCTTCACCAAGATTTGGGATGAAGAACAAGTATCAACAGACAGGAAAGAAGGGAACTTGATCAAGATACCAAAGAAAGGCGATCTCAGCAAGTGTGAGAACTACGGAGGCGTCACTTCTCTCAATACCAGGAAAAGTCTTCAACATGGTATTTTTAAACAGGATGAAGGACTCCGTAGACGCCCAACGTCGAGATTAACTGCCAGGATTCCGTAAGGATAGATCGTGTATAGACCAACCAAGCGTGGACAGAACAACCCTATGGAAGCTTCTTCGACCCTACGGCGTGCCTCAGAAGATAGTCAATATCATACGGAATTCCTATGATGGATTAAAATGAAAAATCATGCATGGAAGACAGTTGACAAAGTCGTTCGAATTAAAGACCGGTGTAAGGCAAGGTTGCTTACTCTCACCCTTTCTCTTTCTCCTGGTGATCGACTATATCATGAAGACATCAACATCTGGAGGGAAGCACGGGATACAGTGGACATCTAGGATGCAGTTGGATGGTCTAGACTTCGCAGATGATCTGGCTCTTCTATCGCAAACGCAACATCAAATGCAGGAGAAGACGACCAGTGTAGCAGCAACCTCAGCAACAGTAGGTCTCAACATGCACAAAGGGAAAAGCAAGATTCTCCGATACAACACAGCATGCAACAATCGAATCACACTTGATGGAGAAACTTTGGAGGATGTAAAAATCCTTTAAATATCTGGGCAGCATCATTGATGAACATAGTGGATTTGATGCAGATGTGAAGGCGCGGATCGGCAAAGCAACAGCAGCATTATTTGTGCAACTGAATAACACCTGGAAATCAAAACGATTGGCAACCAACACCAAGTTCAGAATTTTCAATACAAATGTGAAGACATTTCTACTGTATGGGGCGAAAACTTAAAGAACTACGAAAGCCATCATCCAGAAGATACAAGTGTTTATTAACAGTTGCTTAAGCAAAATACTTTGGACCCGTTGGCCAAACACTATCAGCAACAACCTACTGTGAGAAAGAACAAACCAGGAAATCAGGAAGAAGCGCTGTAAGTGGATAAGATACATATTGAGGAAAGCACTCAACTGGGTCACGAAGTAAGCTCTCACATGGAATCTTCAAAGCCAAAGGAGGAGAGGAAGACCAAAGAACACATTACACCAAGAAACGAAGACAGATATGAGAAGAATGAACAACAGTTGGATAGAACTAGAAAGGAAGGCTGAGAACAGAGTGGGTTGGAGAATGGTAGTTGGTGGCCTATGCCCCATTGGGAGTAACTGGCGTAAGTAAATAAGCAGTTGCGATAAATTTACTTACTACAATATAATTAGGTCATATATATAGTTTAATGACCATAATGTGTAAATAAACATTGGTATGCAGTTATTTGTTTTTTCGTACTTCAAAGAAACTGATGTACTTTTTGTCAAGGCAATAAAATATATTAACATATTTTCGTTTTTACATTATTATTACTATCGTTATTATTATTACTATTATTATTTACAAATGTACTCAGTCTTATGACTTACATAATTTATGACTCCAAATGACAGTGCGTTGTGGTTTCTCTCTTTTTCTCTCTGCATAGACCTTTCTATCTATTACATATTTTCTAAACATTAAATAATTTCCGGCAATTATTGATTATCGATATTCGCATGTTCATAATATTTATCTTTTAATGAAGTACTATGATGCCTTAGAATATAATATGCATGTGCGTTATTTCTGAAATACGTGTGTGTGTGTGTGCGTGTATGATTTACTAACTTGTTTTGAAGTGTAAAAAAACAGTGGATACTACTTAGTTTAAAAACACAAAATTCTGTGAAGTAATTTCTTTCTTTTTTAGTAAATTTATTACATCACCACTTATATTCATTGTCCATATCCCCCCACAAAATCGTTCCTTAAAAGTTCATATATATATATATATATATATATATATATATATATATATATATATATATATATATATGATTAATTTCCTGTTTTTAATATTACTCACACCCATTGAAATGATTGTAACAACTAGCCTAGTGTTTCAATTGCTGAAATTATGTGACAGAATTAAAGTATAGTAGTTATGACCTTAAGCGGCTTTTAAATGGCCTTCAAGGATATTTTTACCACTTTTAGCCAATCAGAGGACAGATAGTAAAAATATTAAAGAATTCATTCATATTTACTGAAAAGCTTATCACTTACTAATTCTGTTTAGATAATTCATCCTATACCATACTTTCTTTTTCAAAGGACTTTTTCTTCAATTGTTACGATTCAACCCATCCCACCCATAATCAGTGTTTCTCTCATCAACATTTCTGCTAACACTTCTCTACAATATTAATATCATTGCACGTTTTTGACTTGGTTTGCATCAATAAAGATGACTGCATCAGTCATCAGTATTTATGTGGTCCAGTTCATTATTTTTTTAAAAAAGTATTAGTTGTCTACAAGTCACTTTCGATATCACTCAAATGGCCTGTTACAGTCGAAGGTGGAGAGAGTACTCTCTCTCTCTCTAAATGCTCTCACATAACCACGCGTATACAGCCACTGACAGAGAAATCCTAATCACTGCCTTCTTGCGGCAGAGTGTTGTTTACAAAATTGAGAAAAGCGAATGTCCGACGCTTTAACCGGGTTGATGGACACGGAGGGTCCACCTTGGGGGAGTTGGAAAACCCTGACTCCAAACCAACGGTGAACATGGGCTCCAGTATCCTGATAGAATAAATGGCATGTGAACCCATTATTGGTCATCGGTTATCAGGGAACTGTGTCTCCTTACGTTGCTCCACTGGCTTGTGGATTAGGCTTCTAGGTCAAAGGTTTGGGGATTGGCCCCCTAAGAAAACCACTTGCTTCGGTTCGGACACTCGAGCAGTATTATAGCCCACACACAAATCAAGTAATTTGTGTGGTGTATTTGTATTCGGTTCCCTTTTTTATCAATATTTATGTGTTCAAGCAAACAAATAAAATAGTAAGAATCGAGTCAGCTCTTACCAAGACTTCTTATGCCTTCGTAGTTAGCGCTGAAGTATAACATGATTACATTTGTCTTAATATTCCACTTGCCTTCTTTTTTGCAATACAATCACAAAAATTTGATTTTCCCATGCAGTTCCTTACCTTGTATTTCATTTCATTTTTGTCGGAATCAGAAGGTATACGATTGATATTCAACTTTGAAGTAACATTTTGAAACTTAATTAATCATTTCTTATACTTTTACAAAATACCTTACCTCCAACACACACACACACACCTATAGCCGACTTTCTAACACAATTGGGTTGTGAAAACTTATTGATGTTATTCAACTGATCAAACAAAAAATAATGGCGTCTAAAATTTGATGCTGGACTAAGTGAATGAATTAATACCATTGTATAGTGAATTAAATGTCAAAAATAAATAATATTGTCGAATTACAAATAACGATAATATCTGTAAACATCAATTACACAATTCATTGAGTTATAAAACAATTAATGGTGGAAAATTTAAATCGATCAAGTTTTATGAGACATACTCGTTTTAAATAGCTAATTACCAACATCATCATTTTACTGTGTAATTTTGATCCAGAATGTATTAGTAAAATTAAATATCTTTCAGATTGGTCAAAAAAATATCTACCATGGAAAACCTGGAAGCATTGGACAGCCGTTTCATCCTAGTATGCACTCCTCAGCAGTGCACGTCATTATCCCGCCTCCCGCGAGATTCGAACCTAGGACCTATCAGTCTCGCGCGCGAGCGCTTTACCATTAGACGACTGAGCCGGCACCCAACAGTGTTAATGTTTAACTTCAACCAATCCACGAGGAGTCCCATACTAGGACGAAGCGGTCGTCCAGTGCTTTCAGGTTTTCTATGGTGGTCTTGCTTCAATTGACTCATGATTTCAACTATTAAAATTACTAAAATCTCCACAAAACCCCTTCTAAAAATAAACATCTCAAAATAAAGTATTATGAGACTTTTTTCTCCAGGAAATCCCTCTCATTTCTGTTGAAAAGAAAAATGACTCCGATATGTCTGAAATGCTGTCGTTCATTGTATTGTACACCTGTAAATACTTCCATTATTATATTATTTTATGATAATAACATTTAATAACACTGTGTTGAATAAGTTTTTGGCTATCGGTATTCAGTAGTTTAACTGGACAACTCGTTAGCCGTTTAAAGCATTGGGTACTAGGTCTAAATCTCGATGTGCACAACATGAATATTAGGATGTGACAGGTGTATTCAGTTTACGAGTTTCAAGTAGAATGGAACATGCATACGCAATTCCATTGCTTGTCGCATACTATATCTTACTGGAATTTGTGTTGGTGATTTTTTCCCCATTGTCTTGTTCAACTTCTAGATTAACATACCACCCTAGAGTTTATTGTATTTTATTCAAGCTAAACTATAAAAGGGAGCTTGAACAAGTTTTTAAATAACTTTGACAACTCTTGACACACATTCATCTAAATAAAAAAACAGCAAATTCATGTAAATCAGCGATTTAAAATCCCAAAACTAGAATTCAAGTTAAATATCATGGTTTAAAGCTAAAATTTAAGGGTTTTACAGTTAGTCAATATTTGGTGTGTGCTACTTATATTGACATAAGTCGTATATGACGTTAGTCATATGGATCGCACTGCTAGCCACCATCCATCTCTGCTTATAGTGCTTGTGACTTAAGACAATATCGAGGCAATCCACATAGGATTCGCATATACCAGTAAGAGACTGATCAATAGGAAGATTCAAGCAAAACAATATCAAGTGAATATACCTATACTCAAGTTTGATATATCTCATGTAGTGCTTCTACTCATTTTGAAGACTAGTAATTTACAGAAGCAATTCGTAGGTAAATAGATTATTACTTAAGAAATTTAAAATATCCATCTTTCAATCATTGGGTTGTACATATTCGAACTTCACTTTATTTACTTCATCTTGAGAAATTTGGTACTATCATCAACCCCCACACACACTAGACGTTTTGCTCAAACCTGTCTATTCTTGGTCCTTAACTTAAATTCACAAATAATACTGTACAGTGACATTGTTAATATTTATGTTGTGTGTGCTACTGATGTTGATAGATATAAGTAGGATGTATAATCAATTGAAAGTGAAATGCCTGGTGGCAGAAAGTTAAGATCGGAAAGAAGAGAACGAGAACAGAGGATGATTAGTGCGGAAACGAAAAAACAATCAAGTCTGAAACAATAGACTGACATTTTGCAAATGTAGTATTTACTGTAATTTTGTATTCAAATACATTTGATTGTGCCCACTTTTGTTCTCGTTCACTACAATTGTACTTGATCTTCAGGGAACCATGGACCTAAGTTTCATGCTACTTCGTGAAATTTGTCATCAAGAATTATCTTTAATTTTAAAGAAAATCATGGTCCCTGTGTGATTAGAATCAGTATAACCTAGCTTCACATTGTGAGAAGTTAACACTAAACCATTGCAGCCTGTACTGACTTCCTATGGAGCTGAGTCATTTACAATTTATTGCACTGAGAGAAGTAACAAATGTTATGTTCATCTGGTCCTTTTTTGTCCTGACTGGATTCTATCTATCAAGTTGCAATCTTCCCATTTGTTTTAGAGACTCGACACCGCCTGAACTATGTTGAGACTTTAGACGGTTAGACATTATTCATTATATTTATCTCCTCGAGACGTAAGTCAGTTATATTAGACTTCGTTATAATGGACTGGTTTTTTATTGCATAAACTAATAATTATCACAACAATAATGACAATAAAAAGTGTATTAAAACCTGAAATACTTCGGAACTCAATCAGTACAATCCTAAACAGTCAATAATTGAACTAGGTCACTGTTTTGAATTTGACCGTTGCCCCCTAGATTCTACTTTATATGTTTCGATACCTGTTTATTCGTGAATACTACATAAGATATTTATGATTTTATTTGGTTTTTTTAAAAATTATAATATTTTATTTTGTTCATTCAGGTCAAAGATTCTATTGATCTGTTTACACTTCGACGTCATGCTGTAAAAATTATTAGTAAACTAGGTGTACGAAAAATTCCCGGTGGTTGGAGTCAAGCATTACATGAAGCTAGTCTAATGAGAAGATTATCTGCTTGTCGACATGTGGTTTCATTAGTTGTTGTATTACGGCTAGAAAATCCAGATAGATTATGTTTAGTTATGGAACATTGTCTTGGATCAGTACATGATTTACAAGCTTCCGGTGTACCATCTCATACAGCTTTAAGTTCAGAAAATGAATTTGAATTAGATGAATTCAATGCAAAATCATCCTCTCCACGATTATCATATTTTAAACATCAACATGGACAATCATCAGATGCTGTATTAAATGAAGACATTTCAAAAGATAAAAGAAAAAATGTTGATTCTTCTGAAAAGTTTAACAAATCTCGTCGATTTCATCCTAGATTATCAATGGGATCTACACAGATCAATCAAGAAACAGATACAAAATTCGATAAATCAAAAAGTCGTAAAACATCATCCATAGAACAATCAACAAGGAAATGTACATCCTCTCAACAACAACAACAACAGTTTCGTCGACTTCCTGAAGCACAAGCTCATGCCTACTTTTTACAGGTAAATCATTATTATATTTTCCTTATAGGTGGTACTCGGGGATTATTGAATTTCATGATTTACACCGCGAACTAATAATAATAATAATGATGATAATAGCGAATTGGTTGAAGCTGAACATGTAAACCATTGGATGCCGCCGATTCAATTATTTTGAAACGTTAGACATCCACTTGCAAATCTTGGACCTGATCCCTTTTGGATTAGGGTTGTGGATCCGCACTAGAACTATACAGCCATCCGATCCATTCTAATTTTTAGTGGTTAACCAACCAAGATCCGTCCGTGATGTAAATTTTCAATTTTATTATTACTCGGATCTTGTACTTTGTCCTTGTTCCTGCCCCCAGCTGGGGGGCTAAAGGCAAACGACCTTCAGATTTTGACATATATATATATATATATATATATATATGCTAGTAAAAAATTTATTTTAAAATCTCTTGGGTTATTCCGTCACACACCCTCACATTATTCACTAATAGTTATCTTTCCGAAATGTGAAATGATCATGTGTCATGAAGGCGATGTATAATTTATGCGTGAAATAAGACAGCTAATTGAACAGCCTAACTTTCGAGTCCTTCTATCCATTTTTTGAACAATTCAAATGGAGATGGATCAAGTGTATTGTCACAAATAGAGAAATATTTTTGATGGGGATAAACCAACACATCGTAAATCTCGTGAAATATATTGTTAAGGATTTTTAATTTCCCGTTGTTGATATTCAGGTCAACAGTTGATTCATACATTTTGCAGTGTGTAGATCCTGAGATTACCCCCATGTAGCGTCATGTCACAAGTTTTGTATATTCAGTTTATGACTAACAGTGGAATCCAGGATGGGTGTTTCGTCCATTGTGCGGCTCGTCATCTGTTTTTGCCTGGATCCCAGCGTTTTTATAATCACAATAAAACTTAAACCTAGTATCTTTCACTTTTAATACCCAATACGTTGTTCACTAAACCACTGAATCCGGCGAACCATTAAATTGTTCAATGAGTATGATGGTAGTGAGTTCGAGTCTCAGTGGAAACGTCAACACGAACATAGGCACATCCAACGGACGAGTTTCAGATAGAACGATACGCTCATCCTAGATCCTATTGTTAACCACAATTAAAATATACTAGAAACCTTATTTCTTATGCTTATTGAACAATTATATATGTTTAAGTTGTATACTTCCATACTATCATTGTTGTTTTTATTCCTCACACACACTCTCCCTCTGCATTTCATTTTCTTTTAGTTAATAGACGGTTTACATTTTCTTCATCGTAACGGTGTTATACATCGCGATATTAAACCAGCTAATTTATTGTTAACACCTGCACCAGGCTGTGGTTTAAGTGGTTTTGGAAGTCCAAATGGTACCATGGATTTACCAGATCATAATTGGTTATGCAGTACGGGTAGTCAATCAGCGTTTTGTCAACGTTCATTGGCTAATTTATTGGCATTATCACGTGGTTGGTTGGTGAAGTTAACTGATTTCGGCGTATCAGCATCAATTTCAGCATTTAGCACAAATGATATGGTAATTTTATTAAATGTATTTTCTTGTCTTTTCCCTTATTAGTTTGTTTATGTTTCACCGTTTTTCTCGTTCTTCGTGAGATCTCATTGTTCAAACAAAATGAAGTGTGAGTCGGCCTCGAATTTACGAACTAGTAATTGAAGGTGGTACGTCTTAAATAATCAAGTTCACAAGTCAGTAGGATCTAGCACATATTTACATCGGTTCAAGTTGCACAACTAGTATCAGTACAGCGAGATAAAACTACCAAGACATATGCCAGAGTGGTAGAACTAGTAACAGTATGTTTGTTACTAGTAGAATAGTTTAGTGATTGATGCTCTAACTCGAGTAGAAAAAATAAATTAATGGAACAGAAAGTATAAGTATTTCAGGACAAACAGTTAATGCATCTTTTGCTCCACTGGTTACGATAATTGTAAGGACCTCAACCAGATAGTCTGTATTTATTACATAGCTTGGTCTAGCAGTCACTCACTTTATGGATTCATATTACATTTCGATTTGACTACCCCTATCTTTCCTCCAACCCACGTTAGCAAATATTATTTGTTGAGGTAGGCAATGGTTGGTATATATAAAACGTGTTCCAAACTCCTCAGTCAACAAACATTCACTGTTGCAGATTCCAAACACATCCTTCGTCATAGTCTCTAGAATCCTAGGAAACCCATAAAAGCGTTTTGTCTAGTCAGCACTGAATAGAAGCTTCCCAGGAACACTGAGAGAAAGGGAAGAACTATGTGTCACGATTTGATTAAGCAGTTGTCTCAATCGCCAATATATTTAACGTGTTGCTAGAAAGACCTAAGAGATTAACATAATATAAAACTCTTAACATACACTGGACTTCCTGTACATAACTAACCTTAGAGAATAAAGCTCGTACTGACATTTCACTCCTTATCTCTATTGTAGACGTAGTGTGTAGGAAGTTGGGAGTAAATGTTTCAGTAGCAGACTTGTCAGGTCGTTACAAAAGATTCACGTAGGAAAGTTGGAAAACACTTATTCTAAACTAATGGCATGCATGAAGTGGAGGATCTCTAAATAACAATTGGAGTAAGAACCAATTCTGGTTTACGACTACTATATAGGGTTGTATTCCCTGACATCGCTCCACTGTCTTGCAGGTTAGACTTCCAGCTTGAACTATTAAAAGAAACCGTACACCATTGTTTAGGCATCCATATTGTATCCCAGCTTATATACACATGATAATGATGAATAATAATGCTTAACAGCTCAAAAGAACATAAAAGCTTCAATATTTGACATTTTATTAAATATATAAATTTAAAATAATTAAGTCGTCATAGATTAATATTTGTTGGACAACTGAAAAGAAAAGCTTGATATTTCAATTATCAGCAATAAGCAACTATTAATGATACCCTTAATAATACAATCTAAGACCTTTAAGTCTCATATTGAGCTTGTTCTCTTTAGGTTCACATTAAGTCGAAACCTTAAACATTTCACACAAATTACCAGCCACCCTCTTAATAAACTTGTTATGTCCTATGACAAAATCGTCAGTCAGAACACCTTTTTATATGACCTTGTCCCTGTACTAAACCAGTGATGCGTTAACCAGCACGAGCAACCTTGAGACAATTCTGGGTACTTATTGGTCCTTTATATGGTAACTTCTCTCCTAGCCCAGCCTGTTGAGTTCACAACACAGATACCAACCTCTGATGTATGAATCATATATTCTAGACATACTTGATTTATATGCAAGCAAATCACATCGCATCACACCATAAAACGAAAAATAATGATTATACAAGATCAAGCCAAAAAGTGTCTGTGATCGTGAGAGACTGTAACTAATAAATTTGGAATAATTTAAGAATAGTAAGTCGTATAATAGTAGTCTATAGGTCGAATAAAACCTTATAATAAAAGGAATATGAATATATGCATATTCTAGTTACGTAATAATTATCTCATAAGAATATTCGTAATAATAGTCCATTTATTTATCTATTAATTTGGACACATAAATACTGGCTCCGAATACATATGCGCCACACAAATCATTTAATTTGTGTGTGGGCTGTGATACTGCCCGGCTGTCCAGACCGAAGCAGGTGGTTCACTTACGGGGACACACCCGGAGCCTTCGAACTAAAGGTTTGATCCACAAGTCAGTGGAGCAACGTTAGGAGATGCAGTACCATGGTAATCAGTGATCGACAATAGGTTCATACACCATTTTCCCCTCAGGATACTGGAGCCCATATGCACCATTGGTTGGGAATCAGGGTTTTCCAACTCCCCTAGATGGATTCTCCATATCCACCAGCCCGGTTAAAGCGCGGGACATTCGCTCTTCGTTCTCTCAATTTCGTAAACAAAACCCATGGTGCGAGAAGGCGATGATTAGGGCTTCCTTGTCAGTGGCTGTATACTCGTGGCCATTTGAGTGCATTTGGAGAGGAAGAGCTGACTCTCCCCACCCTCGGCCGTACCAGGGCATTTAGGGGCAAAGTGTGTGTTGGAGGTGGTATTCAAACCGACTCCTACATCGTGGACCAAAACACCCAGAAAAAACTCTTGAGTTTGGTGCCTTAGACCGCTCGGCCACTCCGACGTAATAATTATAGTTTATAAATAATCCCTAGCAGTTACCATTCATTTATTCCTCATTCGGATATAACATACGATATAAAGCTACATTTATTTATTATTATCAATGAGGCTACTATTTCATACTATTAAACTGTGTTTCATTCCACTCACTAATCATACACCATTTTACTCGTCCTTCAAAAACTAACTTTATCAAATTAACAAATTAAATGACCTTACTACTATCATGATTAACCTGAATATAAATGGAGAATAACAAAAACACATGTATTATAGAATCTCTCATGAGTTCAATAAAACAAACAAACAAACAGATTATCTGAATAATTTTAATTATTGTAACCATGTAATGTGTTTAATATTAGCAAAACATGGTTATTCTACCAATGTGAAAATACCAAACACACACACACACAGTTTACTTTGAACTATGTTTTAGATGAAAGTATAAGTAATGCTATATCCCGTTGCTAAAATCGAATTAATTATGAATAGGATCCGAATCTGGGACTTAATGATAAAAAGTGAAGTTGCTGAATAGATTAATCACTTTACTTATCTTGTAAAATTTAAAAAACCTAATAGGTTGATATCTAAAGAAATCTTGATATGTATTTAGAAAATCCCATTAGATTTTACCATTTTATTGAGTCACTTCTAGAATAGGTGAGAAATTTGTCTGTTAAACAAAAGATGAGTATACTTTTCAACAGTTCATATTGTTCTACTTTAGTTCTGTGAAACCTAATCTTTAAAAATAGCAAAAATTCTAAGGTTACTAATACCCGATCGTACATACCTTCGAAGCGCATGTTAAGACAATAGAGATACAGAGTAATGAGTAAAGATAAGAAATAAGTTAATAAGGTAGTGAATGATAAGTCTACTACTGAAACATTTACTCCCAACTTCCTATCCACTACGTCTACACTTCAACTCGAACAATAGAGATAAGGAGTGAAATGTCAGTACGAGCTTTATTCTCTAAGGTTAGTTATGTACAGGAAGTCCAGTGTATGTTAAGAGTTTTATGTTATGTTAATCTCTTAGATCTTTCTAGCAACACGTTAAATATATTGGCGATTGAGACAACTGCCTAATCAAATCGTGACACATAACTCGTTTCCTAAATATTTCTGAGAAGTTTCTGTTTACTATTGATTGACCATAATGTTCCCACGCACCTTATAGTTCTCTACAGACTTTGATGATGGATAATTCCTTACTTATTAAGATCACCCCTATTTTAGTGCCGAGTGTTCATTTTTTATCGTCTTTCTTCCTTAAAAGCATTAATGTCACATCAAGTCATTAAGTAGTGTCTGGAAATACATAGCTCTATGTATACATTTCTATAGAGAGATCGAACTTATTTCACAATCCTCCATACTAAGATATTTGAAGCCAAAGATTTTTAAATGCTAAAATATACTTACAACATTATAGTATATTGGTTATTATTTCCACTTCAATCAGCCACTCAGTAATAAGAAACCTGGCACATATGTTCTTCGGTTCCAATTACCATACTTGATATCATTCAGCACAACGATATGGAATTATCAAGATAAACGCTAGACTAGTAGAATTAGTAACAGTATCAGTGTAAGAAGTAGAAGAGATTAGACGCTATGGTGTGAGAAAGTACAAAATAATTTTAAAAATTATGTAGGAGGACAAAGAGTGATGAATGCATTTTCTTCACTTTGACTGATTCTGAGCCATTTTACCCAATCTCTTCAACCACTGGTTATAGTAATTAGACAAAGCCCAAACTAACTAGTCTTCACCTACCTACACGAATCAGTTCAACAGTCAGTAACTAGTTATTTAAACATATAAATATTGGTATAAAGGGACGCCAAAGTGTTTATACACGACACAATAAGAATGAGATTGTCAAGAGATAGAAAAAAGAATAAAAGTTAATAGAAATTAGTTTACGAGAATGAAAGTAATAATAATAAGATTAATAATGGGAGTAGCGGTTCACTTAAAAAAAATACAACCAAAAAGTATTCCTTCAGTTAAAAATTCCCCTCACTTAAATGAAGAAATTAAAAGAAAGTTACCGTAGGACCGCCACTGTCTTCGATTCTGAGACATGTCTGATAACGTTTTAAGCCACTATGTCTCACTATCCCTAGTACCTCAACCAGGGAATTGTAAACGAGTAGAGAATGCCAGTCCCGCTTAGCTTTATTTCATACCATGACACCATGTCATACACTGACCGCCTCCGCTTTTTCTAATCGGTCTCAAAGTCCACAAACAATCCATGATGTAAAATCCGCCAGGAGGATATTCGCAACATCGCCTAATACACGTTGCCAAATCTCCTCTTTGCTAACATAATGTTGCCACTGAATGTCAGCAATCCTTAGGGAACAACAATAATCAAACAGAGATAGTCGCCAGATTTCATAAGCATACAGCCAAACTATTTTATCGACTCATTCTAAATCTGACCTTTTTTTAAGCTATACTAAAATCACAAAAGCGCCAAAGATGACTCAGATTGGAATGACTTGCTTTGGCTTTCACTATACATGAATTTATCTCATCACTCACCCCACCACCAGCATTTACACAGCTATTCAGATACATGAACTTCTCAAATGCTTCTACCTGCTCACTAGCAAGGGAGGGTGCAGCTACAGGCTATTGTCAGTCTTGCAAAAGTACTTTGTAATTAATAGCTGCAAAGCAGATACTATACCTACGAACACTGAGTGTCAATTGATCAAGTGCGTATTGTATGGCTTGGGTATTGTCTCACAATATCATTCCAGACTCAAACTCAAAAAGTTGACGAATCTATAATTTATAGATGAACCCATAAGATTGAAGATACCAAGTCTAGGATTTTAGCGCGAAATTTGTTTACCTTAATGATTAAATAGCATTTCCGCATTATAGTTAATGTTAGTTCGTAATGAAAACTCTAACTGTAATTCCTAACCCTATTTTCTAACTTTAAATCCTCAGACATTTATAACTCTCTTTTAACCCTAGTAAGTAGGTGAATTTTCCCAAAGTCACTTTAGTATCACTTAAAGGTCATCTATAAATTATAGTCTCACTAAAGTCTTTCTCCAGGCAACATACTTACACCATCATTACTAAACTCTATCAAAGTTGTTCTCATCTGTAACTTCCTCTACTCTTCTATTAATACTGATCCGATTTTGATATTAATGATTGAAATCAATCACGTGTATGTGTGTGTGTTATTATCGTTAAGTCACGATTTGCTGTTGTCATTAAATCAATAAGTTAATAAATGGTTCAGCTTTTTTTTAAATAACATTACAAATCGCTATTACTCAATATTAAAGGTTTAACACAATATAGATATCACAACATACAACATTTCAACAGTATCTTCTGAATTTTCATAGACGTTACTCTCTATATACATACATGGAAAATAAGTGAATAAGTTCATTTTAAATTAAACCAAATGATTAAATATATGAGTCTATACAACAGTGAATTATCTTCTGTACTTTGTCTGTATACATGCTAATACGCTGACATCTTATTCTATCCAAAACATATATTTCAAGAGCGTAAATCTATGTATGAATTGGATGGTTTATAGTTTGATAAAATAATATTTAAATTGATATTATGAATGGATGAGTGTTAGACCGCCATTGAAAACTTAGAAGCACTGGACGGCCGTTTCGTTCTAGTATGGGACTTCTCATGTGTTCACTAGTGACTGGCTTCAAGATGGATTTCCTGGAGTTCTAGTGAGAAACTGTGGCTAGTGGAGTTCAACCATGTCTGTGGTAGAGGTAGTTACTCACTGAGGACAATGGTGGACGGTCGCACAATATCGTGGATTGGTTGAAGTTAGACATTAACACTGTCGGATTCCGGCTCAGTGGTCTAGAGGTCAAGTGTTCACGTGCGAGACCCTGGGTGCGCACCGCCGAGGAGTCCCATAATAGGACGAAACGTCCATCCAGCATTTCCAGGTTTTCAATAGTGGTCTGATATTCATTCATGATATCAATTTAAACTCAACGATCTCCACAACTCTATACCGACAAAAATAATATTTATTTGTTTATTTAAACACATAAACATTGTTACAAGGAGTCACCAAATATACATGCTCCATACTTCGTCATTCGATTTGTGTGAGGGCTGGGATGCTGCCCGGGTGCCCAGACCGAAGCAGGTGATTTTCTCAGCGGGCCACTCTCCGAACCTGTGATCTACATGTTTAACCCACAATGAATTGGAACAACGTTAGGAGGTGCGGTTCTATGGTGGCCGTTGATCAACCATTGGTTTCATAAGCCATTTTTTCTGTCAGGATCCTGGAGCCCATGTACACCATAGGTTTAGAATCAGGGTTTTCCAACTCCCCTAGGTAGATCCTTCATATCTACCAGAACGGTTAAAGTGCCAGACATTCGCTTTTCTTCCCTTCAATCTCGTAAACGACACTGCCGCATTGAGAGGGCTATGAGTAGGACTTTCCTGACAGTGGCTGTAAACACGTGGCCATGTGAAAGCATTTCGACGGGGAGAGTGGATTCTTCTCATTCTTTACTATACCAGGGCATTTGGCGCTAATAGTAATAACTTGCCTGTTGCTTGCGCGATTTCAAACTTACCACCTACAACCATACTTATCATGAAATCAAAAAATTCACTACTTATCCTATTAATTGTGATATATTGTGAGTCTATTAGAAATCGGACAAATGACAAATGGATGCTATTAAGAAATAAAAATAGTCTAACATTTTCTAAGAATGAGAAATACATTATTGATGGCTTAGTTTTCTAAGAGACAGACATAGATTTATGAATGATGAGTACACATGCACTCCGATTCAGTTAGTAAAAGCTCATTTCTCATATTTTAACTTATTATATGAAAACCTTGCGTATCATGAATACTCTTTGCAGCACAATATAATCTCATTAACATCCGACAATTCCCACAACTACAATAATAAAGTATTTAGAATAGATAAATAATGTCTAGTAATGTAATCTAGGATACGTGTTTCATCTTGCTGTGGTACTTGTCAACTAGATGTGCCTACTATATCCCAGAATTGTTGATATTTACGTTGTGTTTCGAACCCATTACTCTTTAATTTTAAAAAGACTGATCACTAATACAATCCTCAATATCAACAACGAGATAACTCACACCTTTCCAATAATAGTGATAATAATAATAATAATAATAATGTAATCGATTTTCAATCAATTCATGTTGTCATTCCCAGTGTCTCCAAATAACTGATTTTGTCATGTGTGTGTGCGTGTGTGAAGAGGGGAGAGACAATAAAAGAGGGAGAGAGTAAGCCACTGTGCATACTATTTTTATCATAGTGTTGTCAGTTAATTAGGACAATTTTACTGCGTATCTATCTGCGAAATTTATTATTAATTACCTTTATTATTTTTTTCACTTATAAACTGTTTTATTAATACTGATGTCATGATTGTTGTCACAGGAATGCGCTTGTATGCAAATCAATACTTACTTCGTTATTATTATTATTATTATTATTATTATTATTATTATTATTAACACCGAAAATAAGCTTTTGAACATCATGGTTCTTTCAGAGTATGTGCGTGTATATATGCTTATATGTACCAAGTTTGTATGTCATGTAAAATCCATTTACATAACTGTTAGTAAATTTCATGTCTATCTTAGACATTGTTGAGTAAGAAAAACATGCATTTTTTTGTAAAAAATAACATAACAAAATAGTTAAAGAGAATCCTTCTAAGTATTAGGTAGTTAATTCATATCTAGTCTAAAATTTCACAACTATATCCACTGTCTACTCGTTGTTGATCAGACTCTGTATGAAAGTACTATTGAGCCCAATTAATAGTTGATAGGTTTGTCTGGATGATATTGAAGTATTTTGGTAGATAAGTTTAGTTTGTAAGTGATATTCGCGAAACCTGGTTGCCTTTGATTCGATCCCAAACGTAGTCGTAGGTCTGCATTTTTTCAAGAGTTTCATTATACTACGACGACTAAAAAGCTATCCAATGGTCCTTAATCTTTATCGGTGCCCCCAAATGCCCTGGTACGGCCGAGAGTGGGGAGAGTCCGCTCTCCCTCTCGAAATGCTCTCACATGGCCATGCGTACATAGCCCCTGCCAGGGAAGTCCTACTCACTGCCTTCTCGTGGCGGGGGTGTTGTTTACAAAAATGAGAGGACGAAAAGCGAATGTCTGGCGCTTTAACCGGACCCCAAACCAATGGTGCACATGGGCTCCAGTATCCTGCGGGAACAAATGGCGTATGAACCAATCGTTGGTCACCGGCTACCATGGGACTGCATCTCCTCACGATGCTCCACTGCCTTGTGGGTCAGACGTACAGGTCAAAGGCTCGGGGTGTGGCCCCCTAAGACAACCACCTGCTTCGGTTTGGGCACCCGGGCAGTATCACAGCCCTCACACAAATCAATTGAGATTTGTGTGGCGCATATGTATTTTGGTGCCTCCCTGTACCTATACTTATGTGTTAAAATAAATAAATAAATAAATAAATCTTTATCGGTACACCGGCTATGATCGATACGTGATCAGTATCTCTCACGAATCAATGGAATAGTTTACTTATATCTAATTGTTCCATCACCAAAATCTGTACAATATCGCGCTGATAAAACTCAAATTATCATCATTTGTATGGTCTAAAATATGATAATCAGACAGACAGCATGAAACATTATTTATCGTCTGCATTGATCAACTAGTTTATCTGCCTAGATCAATATGGATTATGTATGGATATACCAGGAACTGAGCTTAGCAGTTGAATATTCTTAAAGTTACTTACCTTGTGTTTTAAACACGAAAATTAGTCGAGAAATATTTGAGTAACTATAAAATAGAGTGTACATTAATCATTTATGGACGACCTTTAAACGAATCATAAATGACCTTCATAAATATCAGCCAATCAGCAAACAGTAAGTATAGAGTAAAAACATATACAAAACCAAGGAAATAAGGTGGATCCACTCCTTATACGTGGTTCAAAAACTTGTCAAGGTTACAAAGAGGTTTATAGGTTCTAAAATCGTAATGCATGTGTAGTGAACAAGAATAACAATGGGGACAATCGAATGTATTTAGGCACATAATTACAGAGCATCTCAATAAAATCTGAGGACCATATATTAAATCGTTAATTTGCAAAATATCAATCCATCATATCAAACTTGACTGTTCCTGTTGCAAACATTAATCCATTGTCTCAGATTTCACTGTTCATGCGTTTTCATACCAATTGCGTTTCGTTCCCGTTCTTTCCTCATCAAACTTCTACTGAAATACATTCTATGCCTGACCACCGTCATATACTACTTGTGTGGATATAAGTAACCCACATCACACATGTAGTAGAGAAACTCATCCATATGTCTACAAAATAGTCGGCCTCTGGAGCCATGATAAAGTTTCAAAAACTTTCACAGCCTCGACCACATAGCCTCAATATTGTTTACGTGCTTTCCGGTTGTTAAGTACACAAAATGCCACTTGTGGATAACGACAAGATGCACGTAACCATGCCTGTGTGAGAGTCTGTACACTCTCTAATCATCCATATATATTGTAGTACCTGGTGCTTTTATTATCCAGTTCGCAATAATTGTCATAATTTGCCTTATTCAGGAATTATATATAGTGCTTTCATCACGAACTGACATCAGTTATAATACCAGAAATCTATTTAGCCAAATGGATGAAAGGTCTTCGCGCTAAAATACAGAATGTGTCATTTTATACCTGTTTGACTCGTCCACAAATTATAGTCTCGCCGTTTTATTTGTGATAGCCGCTTAATTATCACGTTTTGTACAAAATTCCCTGTGAACAGACCGTACGTTATAATTAAGCACTGAAGTTAGCGCTGTGACCTTAAAATCCCTCAAACACTTCGGATTGGCTCGTCCATGAATTAGAGTCTCGCCCATTCATCTATTGTAATGACTTTCGATAACCCATCTGTAATGTGAAAACGATAGTCTCCACGATATTCTTGTTTCACAAGCATGATCATTGAAAATGTGAATTAAACACTACAATTCGAGAATACACATATTTTTATCAGTAAACAATATTTTAAAGAGTATAATCTTTTAACATGAAACCGAACCAACGCATTGATAAAGAAAGATAAGAGAGGTTCGTTACACACAAACTTATAATTCATGTAGTGTAGAAATTGTTGAATATATACATATCTAACTATTCGGTATTTATAAGTAGTATGGTGTTAGACAATAAAGATATAAGGAAAATAAATGTAACTTATAGGCAAAATTTCGATATTGGTGATTCCAAAATGCCTGATTACCCTCGAACAGTATTATTATTAATCATTTTTCTAAAATAATTGCAGAAAAATTTTAGAGTTTAGCTTTAAATTATTCGAAATATAGAAGATATCCATATTAATACTTCAACAGGCATGTATTCACATGCTCCTTGTCTAAATGTTTAAATTGCCACTTGGAACAATATTGAATAGAAAATTACTAGATAACTTTACAGTCATTTTTACACGAATTTAACAACCTTTAAGGGAAGACTAGTTATTTTTATTACAAACGGTTACACATACGTTGTGATCGTAGATTAAAACAATAACTCATAGTGTAAACAGAAGTCATGTTCTTTCATTTTACATAAAATTAGATCTAGACACCAAGAGGTAAATTTTCTCAGGTCATGGAAATACTGAGAACATTTTGATTAATCAGCGTTTTTTACAAAATTTCAATAAAATTTTATATAAGACAGATTATGTTTGGACTATCTTAAGTGGACAATAATCGATTTTGCCACCGACTTGTAGCGTGTTTTAAGGGAGTTTTTAGAGTCTCACGGTCACGTATAATCCCATAAATACCCCTGTCTTGTGTACATTAAGTAACTGAATCTATGCTTTTTCCGGAGTTTCTGCCTTTTGTTTGGAGTTCAAGAGTATAAAATTTCTGGCACCAATAAGCTGTTGTTACGAGACGTATCACTTAGAATAATAAATAAGTTTTTTCTAATGCTTGATTATGGTACCAGGAATTAAGAACTGAAGAGGGAGGTTGATTATGAATACAGTGGTCTTGAGTGTTGTTAGAGGTATGAGGGCGGTTATCACTTCCCGGTTGCCCCCACTATGGAAGGGTTCCTCTGGAGGTACCTGGAAAAGAAATTGGATTAGAGGTGGTCATAGTGACCTGAGAGCGTAACCGCAGTGCCCAAGGGACAGCTGCTTGAGGTCGGTCAAACACGACCTTTTTATGAGTAGTTTTTGTGTTAGCTCCGTACTTGTTGAGACCTTACCGCCGGAGACGGATATCTGTGGGATAAGGCGAGATGTGCATTTCTAGGGTCGACCTTTTCTAACCCCTCCCCTCCTTGTGAGAAGGCAGCATCGCTGTTATGCTGGTTGTCTGAAGGAAACACCTTACTGCTGTCACACCTCTGTACAGTCAGCAGTACGACTTCGCCTTCGGACCTTGGATTTGTTGCTTTTAGTCTTATCGCTCTTCAACCGACCTGTGTGACATGGTAGGACCTTGAGGAACGGTTGTTCCAGCCAGTATAGCTCAGTTGCTTCATCACGATGGGCAAGCCCGACCACCACGTCAAGGTAGCAACAACGATCGGGACCAGGAATTATAAATACTAATGATAACTCTTAAGTTATATAATGCATATGATATCCAATCTGTAGTCCCTAAATGCTCTTGTACTGCCGAGGGTAGTGAGAATCCACTTTCTCTCTCTTTAAATCCTCTCATATGGTCATCCATATATAGCCATTCTCAGGGAAGTTCTACTCACTGCCTTCTTCTAAAGGGAGTTTTGCTTACGAAATCGGGAAGATAAAAGTTAAATGTCCAGCGGGGTCTTAAACCGAGTTTGTAGGTATGGGAGATTCACGTAGAGGAGTTCGTAAACCCTGACTCCCAACTTACTGTGCACATGCGCCCCAGGATGCTAAAAATATAACTAACTTCTTAACCTATTTTTGGTCACCGGTTACTACAGAACAACATCTAACATTGCTTCACTGCTCTATAGATTAAACTTCTAAGTCAAAGGCTCGGGTAGTGGCCTCCTAAGAAAATCATGGGCTTCGATTTGAACACTCGGGCAGTATCTTAGTCTACACGGAAGTTCAATGATAACTTGTGTGGCGCATATATATTTGGTGTCCCATTGTACCAATCCCTATGTTTTTAAATAAATAATTAAATCTACTACTCATTTAATGAACCTGGCAAGATAAAATTTCATTTGAAGATCGTTCAAGTTCTCAATATTGTTATTAAAAGTACACACTAATCCATTTGACTGTATTGGGGATGGGATAATTGAATCTCTCCAGTTCAATACGATAAAGTTTCCTTGATATCTCATCACTCACATTCTCTTTTGATCAATAAATACATCTTAATCCCAACACAAATACTCCCTAGATAAAAAAAATTCATGAAACAGTACAAATGTCTGCAACATTCAGGAAATACCAGTAATTAACAAATAATTAAGTATTCTATTCAAAACACGTAACATTTCAGGAAGTCACGCACAAGACCCAATACTGATAAAGTGAACATTACTACAAGTAAATAACGTATTATAACATTGAAATAAAAGTACTAATAAACAGAATAGTTAATTTATTGTGACAACGTAATACTACTATACGCTCTTCTACAATATTCAAGTCACAAAGCAGTTGAAGATATAATATAGACTACTAAATAATTATAAGTAGCACAATGTAACGCAAAGTAGATGGGGGAAACATGTAAATATGTTCGGAAAATGAAAACAAAAATTAACAATATCACTTAATCTTAAGATTCATCTAATGTATAATATATTGAATTTCTTGTGTAATTTTAGGTTAGCGGTGGTCAAACTACACCAGCTGTACAACCTCCAGAAGTAGCCAAAGGTGTACAATCAATATTTGATGGTACTAAATTAGATGTATACAGTGCCGGTGTAACACTTTATTTCATGCTTACTGGTCATGTACCATTTTCATGTCAAAATGTACTACAAATATTTGAAGCAATTGTTAAAGGAGATTATACAATACCAGGATATGTATCAACCAATGCATCAGATTTGATTCGAAAAATGATGCAGAAAGATCCTAAAGCAAGTTTGTTTGTTTGTTTATTTTCAAATCTCCATGTCAGTGTTTATTTCTTGTTTAAATTATGGTTTGTTGTATACATTTATTTGCTATGCACTTCTGGTTAGCGTTTTTTAACGAGTTAGTTTTCTACGGGATGTGGTCGCTAACCCTATGCCCGACCCTCCTCCTTTACCCGGGCTTGGGACCGGCAGTAGCCCCTTAAAGGGACTCCAGGGGGAGTTTCTATGCACTTCTACTGTCTAATATTCCCTGACTACGATACTTCATTAAACTCTTTTCATATCACAACATGAATTTAGAACTAATAACATGTAGGTTTCAATAATTGGAACAACAAAGATTCAGTAGCAAAAATATTAGAGTGTATACAGATATTTAAATAAGAGTCTTCTAGTATCTTTCGTATACTACTGATTCCAAGCATTTTAATAACTAAATATTCCCAATTTTCACTTTGTGAATGATATCATACAAGTTACCCTTCACTACGAAAGGATTGCCCAAAACAGAGTTTGACAATGAATCCTGGTAGGATGGCCTATGCTCCTCCATGAAGGGCAATAGGCTTAAGTAAGTATGTACTCCTCACCGCACTTCAAATGAATATTTATACAGTTGGTTCTTTAATTCTATATATCAAGAATTGTTTAGTTATTTTCATAAATTCACAAATAATGATCACTATTATCTTTAACCTTCCTGTGTTTGTCTTAGTAACTAAAGATTGATGAGTTTTTTTCAGCTCTTACATTAGTCTTAACAATAGTAATAGTTCCTCCCTAAAATCCAAAACCCATTATCTTAAATTTGATTGATTTGTTAATAAAGTGTACCTTTACTTAATACTTTTTTGTTATGTTTTGAACTTGAATTGAAATCATTTGCTATATCTGTCAGTCAGAATTTCGATTATTATTTCTCTAATCTTGCCTATTCTATTCCATCTACAGTCTCTAGTGCACTATGTCTTGACCAATCACATGATCCAATAGATAAGAATAACCATTAGCCGACGCTAAAGTACGCTTCATTCCGTATTGACCTATTTATTCCCAGTCTTGAGTTTGAATAGGAAAAGATACTAACCAAGCTTCTATTACTATATTTCAACCACTCAACATTTATTTCAAACAGTCACTAGCTTATATGCACGAATTATCGGACCACAACACACTCGAAATAAGAAATGATACTTTAAACACAATCATTATATGAATGGCATTCCAAATACGCTTGCATTGTCATTCAAAAGACTCAAAGATTCTGCATTTCGCCAGCATTTTCACATAATAGGTCTAAATCATGTTTGTAATCTAAGTCAAAAAGTGAATTTCTTGGTAGACGACCAAGTCCTGGAAACTTAGATGATGGGAGTATTATCTTTAAAAGGATTTTTTTGATAAAGTTGAATAGAGATGGGAAAATTGAGCAACCCTGACGAACACCATTTCAGGTTGACAATTTTCCATAAGCTCTTTTTCGACCAGTTGTGTTTAGGTTACGAGTTTGTCTTCAATGTCGAAGGAATAGAAAAACAAATTAAGATGTAGATCGAACGTTCATAGGTTTTTGAAAAGACCGAAAAATTTGTTCTTGAGGATTGAAATCCACTTTCTTTATTTCAAAGCAAATTCAGGCCTAACCATCTGTATGTTTAATGTCGTGGAGCAATTATAGTTTAATTTTACAAATTATTGGTATAAGGTTGTGGTAATTGTTGGATGTCATTGAATTCGCAAACCAATCTAAGCTAGAGCACCATTGAGAACCTGGAAGGCCGTTTCGTCCCAGCATGAGACTTCACAATAGTGTCCATCCACGATCTCTCATGTGGGACCCTAACCCAGGACCTTCTGTCACGCGCAAACCTTAACCGTTAGACACCGATTTAAGGGTCTAAAAGTTGCCACATTGACTGTATTAGCACAGTGATAGAAGGTGTGTAAAAGGTGCCATGTTAATGGAAAGCTGAACATAAGATGCAAAATGTAAATTTGTAAACGACATCCGACAGCTCCAACCGTCGATTAAGAGGATACTACCCGTGTTACGATCAGTAACTTACCATCTACCACCAACACGATTAAGACCAACATGAATCGGTGACTCTTTAGTACCTTCACTCTTAACTATTTTGCAGCCTACATTAAGCGCACACACAATTGTCTGACTTGGCTCATTACTAAAAGTTAAGAGGTTAAGCGTTCTCTCACGAGATAGATGCTCCTGAGTCCGAGTCTCACGTGCGGGGTCATGGGTGCACACTGCTGAGGAGTCACATACTAGGACAAAACGGCCGTCCAGTGCTTCCAGGTTTTCAATGGTGGTCTAGATTAGATCGACTCATGAATTCAACTATTAAAATTAGTTATTGTTCATATAACCGATTAATACAATAAGAAAATTCTTGTGCGCTCCTATAAGCCACCATATTATCATACTGTTACCCAACCATTTAACTTTTATAGCATGAGTTAATTTATAAAATAATGGTTTCACTATTAAACCATTCGACTTGTAATCAGTAGATGATTAGTGTTTAAGGTTTGTAGTCATTTGCCGGTTGGTCACACTCCGTGGGAGAACATTTTTTCGAAATACGTGATAATGAATTTGCATTAATAGTAGTGGTTTTGGATACCTGAAAACGTAACCACAATACCCAGAAGACAACAGTTTGAGAATGATCACGCACGAAATTTTCTTAAAAAATAGTTTTAAATGAGTCAGTTTTATACTTAGAAAGACCTTGCTATCGGCGATAGATAATTTGCAAGCCAAGGTGAGGTGTTTCGTTTTTGAGGTTTGACCATTTTAAACTCCGTCATTCTTTTGTGGGAAGACAGTATTGTTCTAGATGCTGATTGTATGAACCAAACATCATACTGCTATCATACCTCAATATTATCAGTTGCACAACCTCATTATCAGACTTTAATCTACCAATCGTAATGTTTTCACTCTTCAACCGACCTGTGTGATTTAGTATAACTTAGAGGAATAAGTGTTTCAGTCAATATGAAACTTGATTGATCAATCATGACAGCCAGAAAACTCTACCAATACGTTAGAATAGCTAGCTGTGATCACATCAAGCAACGAACACCACAACTATTTTAGTGGTTAAAGAATTCGTTGAATGTCACCAATCTTTAAGTACAAATTAAATGTTTGTAGCTTAAAATAAAGTAAATAGACCTTATATTTTGAGAAATCAGTAATATCAATACTGATAACATAAGATCAGAGAAGTGTATGGTGATTGATTGATCAATTGAAAATTGAACATTTTCTTACAAATCAATAATATTATGATTTTTAACAATTTATTTTTGTTTTTCTATTAATAGAAACGTTTAACTTTATTACAAATTCGTCAACAAACTTGGTATATTCAAGATCCACCAACACCAATGTCTGTAGAAAAGATTAAAATGAAATTACGCAATGAATTATTACATACTCAACAATTGTCTAATAATGAATCACCGACACATACATTAATTAATTATCATAAACGACAACAACAACAACAACGTGGTATAATCTGTTGGCTTGATCCATTAATTTATCTACGTCGATGTCATTCTGAATATCCTCTACCACATATTGATGATACTGGAGCTAGAATATTTAATATGGATGAAATTTTCAATAATTCATCGAATCAAACATTTACTAATAGTAATGATAACGATATACAAACATCTTTATCAAATATGATTATCAGTGATAAGGATGAACATTTGTTTAATAATCATGATGGTATTGCACCAATTTCAGTGATTGATCGTTTAAAGGTAGGTATTGAATAATATTCAATTTACCTAGTACCCATTCCTAACTCTACCGAGCAAAAAATATCGGAGTTTGGGTTAGGATACTATGTAAAGATAGCAAATCGATTGAAGACGTAGTAAACCTCCATCAACTGAGTTGTTTGGGACATGTGCAACATAATGCCCAACCACCGCAATGTTGCCTCTTGTAGGAGTAGGTTGGAAAAGGATTAAGGCCAGCCAAACTAAGACCTAGCAATACTGATTGTTAGACTGAGTTAAGTAGTTATGTATAGACTACTTAATTGGTATCTATGTGACTATCGTAAACAATGATTAAAGACTTTGGGTGACATGACTCAATATCGTTCTCAATGGCTCAGGTGTATTCACCCTTTGTTTTTTCTTAAACTTCAATGCTTTCGTTTCGCTAATTTGTGTTTTTTTTCAAGCTGTCTTTTCTATTACCTTATACTGTTACCACCTTTACTATCCTGGGATGTCCTCTAATAATTTCGTCTCGTTGTGCTAATGGGCTATGAGAAATTGAACTGACGCATAAATGTGTCACGACCTTCTACGCTTCACTTGACTAGCTGATCCAATCAGTCACATGAACAAGAATATGTTACTTACTTTCAACCTAGCACTTATCAATAATGATCATTTTTAGTCACTGACTAAGTTCATTGTCTGTAAGAACTATTTTGGGGGTTTGGGAGTGGTTTTAGTTAAAAGACAATAATCTCCTTACTATTCAGATTGTGTATGCTTGAATCAACTGACACATGTTACTAATGGTGTAGAATTAAGCCGAAGAACTATAGGTATCTCATTAACCATGATATATTAGTCAGTTATCATCTGATGTTCCATTGGTTCATCTCTCTTAATTGTAGTCTCTATGTATGCATATTTCTATTTTCATTCAGCTTCGTAAATGGGTAACAATCGTTTTACTCTCGACCGGATCAAATTGAACTTGATCCAATGCACTGTTATGGTTATTTATTACTGGTTAGCTTTTATTGAGAATAAAACGTCTTTTCAGCGATTTTCAGAATAGTTGAATACCGATGGTCACAGTTACTCACTAGAACTCCAGAAATTACCTGTCAAAATTACTTACCAGTTAGCAAGTGATTACTATTAGTATTCAGGGATTTATTGAGATTGTTGAATTTCGTAGTTTGCATTATGAACTGATCTTGGTTAAGTAAGGATTGAAAAGCAGGCAGCACTGGGAAGTTGTTTACTGGCTAGTATGGGACTCTCCTTCCTGGAAGCGCATGTTTACGACTCTACCTGGAATCGAATCGAGGACCTTCAGGTCTTGTGACAAGCCCTTGATGAAATAGCTTCCTGGTTTTCAATGACTGTCTAACGAAAGTCAACCCGTGATGTAAACTGTATAGTTCTATCACTGTTTATATGATTATTATTTTCCCTCTTACTCAACTCATGCTTCTGTACTGATAGGAGTATCTCTGCTTTAATCAATATACCTTTTTGACATTCAATGCTATTTCTCTCTCTCTTAGTTTGAATTTTTATTTGACTAGAGATGATCAGCCATATTGTTTCTTAGTTTCTGAAACTCGGATACAAAATCCAAATGTAATTATTAACCTCGCATCACTCAGTCAATATAGAGGACTAGCGCAATTTACTTTCCATGTATCTGGACCCTTGGCTGCTAATTGGTGGGCATCGCATCAAGTTCAAAGGTATCACAGGCTATCCAGATCCTGGATTCCGGTAGATAGATGGTCGCCTGTGCGATATATGAACATAAACAGTGTACAAATAATGGATAGCGTTCATATTGTATATTATCGGAAAAGATTGCTTTATAATCTGCCATTAGATTTTCGTAAACGATCCGTTGAAAACCATATTAAAGGAATCAAACTCAAATCACTTTTGTATATATTTACTAACGAATGATAAGGGATCCATTTGATCCCAAACGTTTTCTGCTTGATACTATTATTCAAGCATCCGTATAAAGGAATCATAGGTGTGCTCAAAACATTGTCTTATGTGCTTATATCAGACAGAATTGAACACTTTCCATTCAGAATAGTCATAGTAACACAATTCTATCATTTATACATTTTGTTCATCTTACTATACTGCTTTTTTACCTACCATATTTTGTATTCAGGTATTTCATGATTTGGATGACTATGAAGAGTATAGTAGACCAGAAGATATGTCTAGTTTTTACTATTCACCTGAAGCTTGTTTACAATATTCCAATGTTGAAAAACAGCTGGCCAATTTAGGTAATCGCACAATATTCAGACCAAACTTTTTTTATACATTCATTTTATAGACTACTTATTACTTTATAAGTAGTATGTTTTTAAAAGGAAGTAAAATCGCAAGCTTTTAATTTTGCCTATCTTCTTTTTTAAATCGGTCATTATCATCGACTGTGCAAGATGGTGTAATCTATTATTTGTATACAGAATTTCCTGTCATGACCTGCTGAAACGTCAAGTTCACATATTCTTCCTCTTATGTCTTTTTATGATGGAGAATATTCGTTGTTCAGAGGAAATATTTCGGTGCTGTGTTGTGTTCTCTAGACTGGACGGTTTAATCTTAAAGTTTTCATTATCTTTCTAGACAATAGCAACATTATCAGCGCATATTTCAAAGCGTGACAAGATACTAGGATTCTTTCGCAACTGTGACTAAGAGCCTGTTTTGTCCATAATTGTGTAGTCGTTATTTTTTTCTGTTTGCTTTAACTTTCCATCCTTGAAGCAATATCTGAGCTTCAATTATTTACCGTTTTTCTTTTTAGATGATAAGCTTGGTCAATTCCTTTATGTCAATTGTCCGATGCTTGATTAGAATGTCAGGATTATAAAAATTGTCTGACCTTCTTTGTGTTTCCTCTGTTCAGTAATATTTCAACATTTTTTCAATTGAACTCATCTCCATAGTTGTCTACATATATCTATATAAGTGAAGATATATCATTTTGTTTAACAATATGGTGCTTTTCTCAGTTGATGCATTTTATCGTGTAAATGTTTGTTATTGTGTTCCTTTACCTGAATACTGTTGATTGTAAAGATTTTTTAAGTGTTTGATATACGGTTTCTGAAATCTGATACTGATACATAATGTGCTACGCATTGACTCATCCCCCCAGGCTGTCTACTTGAGCGAGAAGATAAGAGTGAGAGAGAAAGTCTATTGGTTTACCGAATGATATTCATAGATACTTATTTATATAAATATACGTTTCTACCTCTTAGAAAATCAATCTATTTTTTAGCTAATGATATACAGTTGTCTTTCAGGTCATTTTACGTTTGTCATCAAGTGACCTTCTTGTTTGGCTACTTCTTATGGCTCATTAAATTATTAGTAGGCTACACTTGTTTCTGTCGGCTTTAATAATCTGTTTACAATCTTGGAGATGTTCTTCATGTGTAGAGGTGATCTTAACACGTAGCACACGTGTATCAGTATCAGATAACGAACGCTGCACGTCTCAACACTTAGGTTTTGCATGTGATTGCTTAACCTCTGGACCACTGATCCAGGATCCAATGGTGAACAGGTCTAACGCCAATCAATTCGTAATATTGTTCAAACGTCTTCCTTGTAGGCGAAACCAAAGGTCATGCGTTTGATCCCTAGTGGTAGTGTCATGAATGAGCACTGTTGAAGTTAAACTACTGTCCAATGAAAAATCATGAGATAGGTTGACGAATATTCACTCTAATATTATTTCTTTTACCCATGAGTATTAATAATCGCCTTATTCAATGCCAAATGTTTTATTATACTAAAGAACTTTAAGCACAAACTATGTAATGTTAGAATAAATTTCCTGTTCAATATCCTATTTAACTTATTATTAGTGACCTTTAGGTCACTTCTGATTACCATCAACCTTGTGTTCCTTCTAGTTGGCTCTCCATATCACTAAGGTCTTGTCTTCGATACCCAGCGATGGAGTTATGTATGTGCACTGCTGCTGAGGAGGAGTTCAATACTAAGACAAAACATCTATCTAGTAGTTCCCTATTTTTAAAAGAATTTAACATTCGAGATCATTCTTGTGAACTTTTTTCAACTGTACACTAGTAAACATGAATAAACAAATCTAAACCCTGTTACATTAATGCGAGAAATTGGGTTCGAAATTCAATTGTCGCTTAATTTAGTTTTTTATACTTTAACACTAACTACTTATTATTTTACTGATTGATCTCAGGAGTTGTGTTTTGTTGTGACAGATATGAAATCTAGAAATCTTTGAAATATTCACTCAGAAGTGGGTATGGGGTTGTGGAGATTGTTAAATTCTTGATTGAGATCATGAATCAATCGATGTTAGACCTGGAAGCACTAGACGGGCGTTTCGTCCAACTGAAGGTCCTGAGTTCGAATCTCGCGTACGAGATCATGGATGCGCAGTGCTGAGGAGTCCCATGCCAGGACGAAACGGCCACACAGTGTTTCCAGGTTTTGAGTGGTTGTCTGACGTCGCTCGATTCATGATTTCATTCAAAAGACATTAATGAATTGTCAAAGTTTACACTTGGCCTTTATCTGCCCTCTAATAGGTATTGGTTCACGAATGGAATCTGATCCAACAATCACAAATTACCCATGTATATATAACAATCTTTCAATGAATTATTTACACTCTGCTAGTCCTATTCATCTAGCAGATGAAACTAGTTGTCCGTCTGGAAAGATTTGTCATCCGATTGACAATGTTCCTGATAATATTGATGATAATAATAATGATCAGTCACATTGTTACTTTTTATCATCAGATGAACAACAACTAACTACTCATCAATCTAAACGAGAAAAATCTATAAAAAGTAATATGACACCACAACCATATTGGGGTCTAGATCTTGGTGTTCCAGTGTATGAAGCTTTACAACCTATCAATAATATGAATGATATATCGGAACCTCCAGCTTGTCCAGCAGATTTACCAATTTCTATTCCTACTACTTACAGACTATCTAAATTTGCAATAAATCCAAATGTAACAAATCGAACTGGTAGCCTACCAGGTCCCATAGCATTCATTCCATCTGATTTAAATGTACCTCGACAAATGCAGAACAGTGTCAATATAAATGATGATGATGATGATAATAATAATAATAATAATAACAATAATAGTAATGATACATTAAATCAAAAAACTTGGCATTATGGTTTAAGACCTATTAGTAGTATACCAAAAGATTTTCCTAATTTCACTTGTTCAAAACAACAACAACAACAAAAATCTACCAATATCATTGTTATTGATCCTGATCAAATATCTAATGATTTAAATACAGATTTTGATCAAACTTCTATTAATTCAACATTAAATAGACAAGAACCATTTGTCAAAAGAGATTATCATTCAACTAATAATAATAATAATAATTTGAATAGATTAAATCAATGGTTTTTCAATCCATTCAATTCATTTCGTAATCGAATAAAAAGTATACGATTTAAAAAAGATGCTTCAAATAATACTCAAACTGCCACTACTACTAATACTACTACTACTACTAATAATAATAATAATAATAATAGTAGTAATAATAATAATAATTGTTATTCACCAGTTGTTTCAACAACCACTTCTAGTTCTTCATCTTCTAATACTGTTTATTATAGAAATGTGAATAGTGCTACAGAATTAACTTCAACTATTGAAGTAACATCATCATTACCTAAAATTCAAATAGATGATGTATCTATTAAATCTACTGGAACTTTACCAAGAGCACGTAATCGATTAAAACCTTGTTCACGTATATTTTCACGAAAGAAAGTTACAGGAAGAAAATAATAATAATTATTATTATTATCGTTAATGATATTGTTGCATTACTATTGCCGTTGACATTGTTGTCGTCGTCATTATCACCGTCTGTTTATGTATGTATTTATGCATGGAATGTATGTATGTATTTTTACATGTATATCAATTTCTTCATATGCAGAGTTGGATAGAAGCGATACAAGATCTCGTTTTTCACACACACACACACACACACTATATATATATATATATATATATATATATATATATATATATATATATATATATATATATATATTCAATGAATAATTGTATTTGTCGTTAGTGTTGTTGATATTGTCGGTTTATCGATTTCCTGCTCATAAGATTTTTCTTTGATTCTTCTCCTCTATTGTCAATACCAATCATAATGATGATGATGATGATGATGACTTGATTACACATTGTTGTTTTTTTTTATTTTATAGTACATATAGAACTCAATAATGCTATTTATTTGATCATTTTTTTTTGTAAAATTTATTTTGTACAATGTATTCACCATTCTGGCTCTCTATTATTATGTTTTAGTATACGGAATAATGAAGATGACAATGTTTAATGTCCCAATAGTTAGCCTTATGTTTGTTTGTTTGGTGACTTTTTTTTTATTCACTGCGTTTGCTCACTGATGTGTTCAATAATTTGTGTATGCTAGAGGTTGTTTCTCTTCATCACCATCATGTTTATTTCATTTTCATGCTCTTCTTCGTTATATTCCTCTTTTCCTCATCTACTCACTCACTCACTCACTCTTTCTTTCTTTCTCTTAGATTCTTTTTGCAAAATTTTAAGTTACCGCTGTCGGTATAGAATTGTGTTTTTGTTGTACCCCTTACACACTCACACAAAACTTGTCTCATTTGTAAATAGTATGTAAATTTTAATTGCACACACATATAAAGATGATAGTTGTGTATTTATGCCGAGCATTTTTTTTAAATCAAAACTTTTCATATTATCTCTAATGCTTTTACAATTTCTCTCAATTTCTGCTTCCCTTTTATCCTTAATCATCAGTTGTCTTATAGAACTGAAAAGATAAGTTTCTCGGCTTAATTTAATTCCTTTATTCATTTCAGCATGCAACTTTGTTAGTAATTACGATTATTATTATTATTTCGTAATGTTCCATAGTGTGTGCGTGTGTGTTTACACGCGCAACTTTATGGTCATGTGTATACCCTGCACACCTAGATTGTTCCAGTGCTTGCACGCAAATAAACTCACATTCACACGCACATCACCTATCCAAAATGCCTATATGTATTTTTTATTGTTTAATGTCCTGTATTACTTATGAGTAGTATGATTTGAGTGAAAACAATTCCTGAGTACTTTGTTTTCAGTTTGAAAATTCATGCTTATATGAATAGTGCATTACTAGGCTTATTATATATGTAGTCAGTGTAATTGCAACGTTCTTTTGCAATGATTCGTTTTTTTGCGTTGTTAGGTTTTTAAGCTTGGCGACTGAATAGTATATCACTCTGAACAACACCATCAAATGCTCAGTTGATATGGCAATGAGTTGTTTAGTTATTCCACATACATTAATGTAGTTTCTCCCAATGGTTTTCTTTATAAATGGTTGTGCTTTTAGGTACTCTTATCCTCATTTTTCCTCGTATTCCTGTTGATTGTCGTGTTCAACTGACCTCTAACCATGTGACTGATTGACCTATTTCGTCAGAGTTGTTAAAATAAATCGGTCTACCTATTGATTACCGATAGATGAGAATCTTACGCTTTTACAAATTCCCTAGCATTTTCAACGTTCTCTCAATCTAGAGTTTCGATGTATTTCTGTTTAATTGTAAACAACATAGGAATAGTTTATAATGTCTTAATCTTTTTTTTTCATCACGGAATCAATTGAATTTATTCATGCGTGATCAAATCTTCAGAATCCTATTTATTTATTTATTTGAACGTATAAACATTGGTACAAGGAAGCACCAAATATATATATACGCCACACAATAACAATGAAGCCAGTAGTAGTTATCACTGGTACGGCCGAGAGTGAGGAGAGTCCGCTCTCCCTCTCGAAATGCTCTCACATGGTCACGCGTATATAGCCTCTGCCAGGAAAGTCCTACTCACTGTCTTCTCACACCACGGGTGTTGTTTACGAAAATGAGAGGACGAAAAGAGAATGTCCAGTGCTTTAACCTGATCCCGAATCAATGGTGCACATGGGCTCCAGTATCCTGAAGGAACAAATGGCGTATGAACCAATCGTTGGTCACCGGCTACCATGGGACTGCATCACCTTACGATGCTCCACTGCCTTGTGGATCAGACGTTCAGGTCGAAGGCTCGTGGTGTGGTCCCCTAAGAGAACCACCTGCTTCGGTCTGGGCACCCGGGCAGTATTCTAGCCCTTACACAAATCAGTTGAGATTTGTGTGACGCATATGTATTTGGTGCCTCCGTGTACCAATACCTATGTGTTAAAATAAATAATTAATTAATAAATCATTGGTTTGTATGAGCGCTATGATACTGCCCGGGCACTCAAACCGAAACAGGTGGTTTTCTTAAGGGGCCACTCCCTGAGCCTTCGACCTACACATCTAATCCACAAATTAGTGGAACAACGTTAGGAGGTGCGATCCAATGGTGGCCGGTGACTAAAAATATGTTAATACGCCATTTGTTTCCTTAGGATCTTGGAGCCCATGTGAAATTCTAGTCCTTTCAATTTCAGAATCCTAAACTGAATATTTTTCAGAAAACATATTCATTAGTCAAATGAAATCAGTTCGCGTAAATCATGTGTTTGGTGAAGTAAAGTTCTTAATCCATATATACAAAAATAGTGTAACTATAAATTACTTGTCAGGTTGAAAATAAACACTTCTTGTAACAAAAATCTGGTAAAAAATATAAATCTTGAATCAAGTTTTCACATATAGTCAGCGTCACAATGTTTATATCAGTCAATGTATTCATTTTTCGGATTAAATAGTTATATTCAACTGACCTTCCTTTATCAGTTCATATTTGACAACCATTCTTAAAAGTATACTTTACAGCTAGCAATATCCAGTGACTGATGAAGAGACTTTGGGAAAATGAAAACCCATTTTTAGCCTATCGGAATGTAGGAGATATGGATGAATCATTTACTGTCAAAAACGGGATTTGTGGAGGTTGTAGCAAATTTTTATTAGTTGAATTCACGAATCGATTCATGCTAGACCACCATTGAAAACTTTGGAGCACTGGATGGGTTCAGGTCTTGGGTTCGAGCCCCGAGTGAGGGATCGTGGATGCTCATTGGTCAGGACTCCCATACTAGGACGAAACGACCATCCAGTGCTTCCAAGTTTCCAATGTTGATCTAGCTTAAATCGATTCGTGAATTCAATTGTTGAATAATTTACTGAATAAGATTCTCAAAAAAAGATTGAGGATAAGATGTTTGATTCTGGATTTATGGTTAAGAGCTTGATCCGCAATTAGGATTTTAGATCAGTGTATGAAATTTAGGATTGGCAAAGTAAGGGCCGCATTCCTAAAATTGAAGAACATATGGAACTCAAAACAACTTTCAACCAATATCAAAGTCAGAATCTTCAATACGAACGACAAGACAGTTCTACTGTACAGAGCTGAAACTTGGAGAACTACTTCAACCATTATCAAGAAGGTACAAGTATTTATGAATACTCAACATCCGTTGGCCGGATACTATCAGCAACAGCCTACTGTCGGAGAGAACAAACCAACTTCCAGCTGAGGAGGAAATTAAGCAAAGACGATGGAAATGGATAGGACATACATTACGGAAATCATCAAACTGCATTCTAAAGGGAAGCGGAAAAGAGGAAGGCCAAAGAACACATTACGTCGGGAAATAAAAACAGATATGAAAAGGATGAATAACAACTGGAAAGGATTGCTCAGGACAGCATATGATGGAGAGTGGTAGTGGTTGGCGGCCTATGCTCCACGATGAGGAGTAACAAGCGTAAGTAAGTAAGTATGAAATTTAGATACGAAACATGAGAATATAATTTAAAGTAAGAAGTAATCGTTAGAAATAGAATGAACACTATCTTTTAAGCTGTATAAATGAATACTTATACAATTGGTTTCTTCCATTTTAAAAATTAGGAAACTTCAATCTACCGTTTAAAAAATTCATATTATCATTTCTAATCATCTTAGAGACTGGATTTTGTTAAATTTTATTTAGCATTTAATGAGATAGATATAATTTAATTGTTGTTGCAATGTTAATATCATGCAGATATCCAAGAGCCACTATCCTATATCGATTAGTTATGTCAGTAGGAGGTAGATTTCTCCTAAACTGTCATATTCTCTCGTTGAATAAAAAACTTTCAACTGATTCTAACTATTCAGCTATGTATAAATGGTACAGTTGTGGGTTCGAAACCCGCTTCACTTAACTTCAGTTCGGTTAACCCAGTAGTGTTTACTAACCCTCAGATACTTAAATAAATGTGGTTCGGAGTTAAATACATGAAACTGTTTCTTGGTGAATTCGCTAAAGCCCTGAAATGCCCTAATGCGGCCGAGGGTGGAGAGAGTTAGCTCTCCCTCTCGAAATACTCTCAAATGGCCACGCGTATACAGCCACGGTTAGGGAAGTCTTACTACCTGCCTTCTCGCCGCTGGCTTGTTGTTTATGAAATCGAGAGGATGAAAAGCGAATGTTCGACTCTTTAACTAGGTTGGAGGACTCATCTAGGGGGGTCGCAAAACTCTGATTCCAAACTAATGGTGCACATGGGCTCCGGATTCTGAGGGAACAAATGGCATGTGAACCTATATAATCATTGTTGATGATAATCACGTAAACCTTAACCAAGTAGTCTATACCCATCTAGATAGCTCAGTTCAACTGTCACCGTCTTTAGGTGTCATATCATTTCTTGATTTGGCTACTTATAACTTAATCATGGATTTCTGTCCATATGGTTCTCAAAATCTTCCTTCTTATGTTCTGTTTCTCTGAATTTTCAACAAATTGAATAATAACTACCAGTGGGATTCAGGACGTACGTTTCATCTTACTTGTAATTTTTGAACTGAATGTACGTACATCCAAATGTTATTGTTTCCACTAAAACTCAAACCTAGTATCTGTTGTGTATCGAAAATTTCGGCTGCTCTTATGGAGAACTGTGTAGCGGACATATAACTAAACAAGTTAGTGAATACCTCTCCGTGATCGATAAAAAGCATAACAAAAATAATATTCAGCTACATTCTATCACATTTGATCAATAATGATCATGTAACAGATAGACCTAAACCATTAAAAGTAATGTATGTTTCTATCTATTTCGATCTTGTATCTTGCATATATCAGAATCTATTGAGATCCTAGCTAACTACTCAAGCTTTTTATTCATAAGGAATTTATGACACTTTTAGCTTCTCTGACTGCATCAAAAATGAATAGACGTGGAGGAAATAGCTGGGTTGAATCCGATACCCGCCAGTACATCAGATCTGTCAAGACTGAAGATTCACATGTGTGTAAAATACCTACTAACACAAATCTAAACAGATAGGTTCTTACCCATTGCCTCCAACCATCTAATGTCACACTTGACTCAGACACATATAGTCGTTCCTCAGCTATCTCATTAATATCGTCACAAGTTCAGCATAACTGATGAGTCATCAGTTGTAAAAGGTACACCATTTACTTTCAAGTGAATCCTAATAAGCCATAATACGTAACTTTCTATTCATAGCTACTAAACATTAAGAAAAGACTCACTTTCTAAGTGCAGTTAGCCGAAATCGAATATTTTCTTCCATCATTAGTCAATGTTTTCATACTCAAAACAGTTAAATCTTTAGCTCAAGAAATTTGTAGAGGTTATTCAATGGATAATTTACATCAAGGAATAGCTTTACATGGTCAGTTATTGAAAACCATGGGACATTAGGTGACCATCTCGTCTTGATGTGGAATTCCTCAACAGCGGACATGAATGACCTCATCATCGATTAGTCATCAAAAGTTCCAGGTATTACCTTTAAACACCAAACATAAGAAAATGGTGGCTGGCAGTGGGATCCCTGATGGGAGTTTAATCCTATTCTGAACTCATCATCTGGATATACCTGAATCTTAGAGTTAATGTTGACTCTTGGACTCAAACCCAGTACCGTTCACTTTAAACTTCACCGCGTCATCCACTTAGCTACTGAATTCATCTTTGCTTGTAATGCTTGTGAATTAAAGCAATATGTACATATACCAATAAGCGACTAATCAATTGCAGTACTAAACATCAATGGGAAGATTCAAGTAAAACAATATCAAATGAATTTAAATTGAAGCTATTTCTGAATAACAAACGTTTATTTAATTTTTGTGCTTTTTCCCGACGATAATAATATATATGTTAACTTACCAGCTTCTTTCTAGAAGGTGAAAACTAATTTATCATTTCAAATAATTCAGACTAAAGATGATGAAACAGAGCTTTTTCATCTTTCTCTCTGTCTCTCTCTCTCGCGCTTATTCTCTGTCTCTACTTCACAAATAAATGAATGACTATGAAACAAGGTGGTAGATCGTCAAATGATAGTAGGCATAATAGTAGTAGTTACATGCTGTGTAAAATATTATTTACCCTAACTTTATTATAATTATCAACACTATTATTACTACCAATATAATTATTACTATCGTCAATATACTTGTATAGAAGGTGTTGTTGGTGTGTATTATCCTTGACTTTACATACACACATATAAATAGGCAGAAATTTCGATATACAAAAGACGGTTTTATGCCTCCAATATGATGCCATTGTTATTATTATCAATATAGTTAGTGTTATTGAAATAAAACTTCTTCTTCCCCTGGTTTGCTTACTGCTTACAATTAGATATGAAAGCGTGAATACATCAATATACATATATACAGTACTATAATAGTGTTATCGTTTTTAGACATCCCCCCCTCTTAAACATATTTTCATGCATATACACAATAAATAATCTAAATAAAAAGGAAAAACTTATTTTGTTTGTTTGTTTGTTTGTTTGTTTTCTTCTTATAAGGTAACAGCTCAAAACTTTTGATTCGTAGCATGATTTGTTTTTATGGATAGGAAACAAATATATCCTATCAATAATGCTGCTAACGATAATAAACTAACTTTTGGACAGTGTTATTATTATTATTATTATTATTATTATTATTCTTTTTCGATTGTTGTCTGGATTTCTTCCTTGTCTCTAAGGTTTTTTTTTCCTTAGTTTATGTCTCTATCTCTTATGCACGCACTCATTCCCTCTTTATTATAATACAATGTAGTAAAATATTATGATATTTTAAAATTGGTCTGATGTTTTTCTTTAATGTATATTATATCATGTTTACAAATCTGTCTATCTTTAAATAAGGGAATGCTAAGCTTGAAATTAAGCATTAGTGATCATTTACGACCTCCTCATGCGTATTTAGCCACTATCAGAGAAGTCTTATTCATTGCTTCCTCGTGGCGGGGATGTTGTTTATCGAATTGAGAGGACGAAAAACTAATGTCCGACGCTTCAACCAGGTTGGTGGACACGGAGGATCCACCTAGTAGAGTTTAAAAACCCTCATTCTAAACCAATGGTGTACATAGTCTCCAGAATTCTAATGAAACAAATGGCATATGAATCAATCGTTGGTCACCAGATACCATAGGACTGCATCTCCTGACATTGTTCCATTGGTTTGTGGAATAGACTTTTAGGTCAAAGGCCTTGGGTGTGGCCCCTTAAGAAAACCACCTGCTTCGGTTTAGGCACTCAAACACTATCCTAGTCCTCACACAAATCAAGTGATTTATGTGGTGCATATCTATTTGGTACTCCCTTATACCAATGTTTACGTATTTAAAAAGATAAAAAATAAAATAAGACCACCATGAAAAACCTGGAATCACTGGACTGTTGTTTCGTTCTATTGTGGGACAAGATTGTTTATATTTTACAACTGTCGTATGGTTTTACTAATACCTTAGTCCCAGTTCAATTTAATTGAACCAATATACATATTTATATTTATGTTTGTTTAAAACAATCCATGTATACATATTAAATGAACAATCCAATGTCTTATAATATCTCAATGGTTACGATGAAAATGTTTACCGTTTTTGGTATATGTTTACATATATATGTATATACATATGTGTGTGTAAGAGTGTACGTATGCTCATCCGATCAGACAAAATACGTCTAGACGATCATGGATTTACGTAAACAATAAATAAATAAATCAATGAATATGATATGATTGGAATTGGAAACTTGAAAAAAAAAAGAAATAAAACTCTCAAGGTTATAAAGAAACATAATGGAACACCTCAAAGTACTTGGATTTGAATCCTGCTAACGGAATCGTGGATACATACTGCTGAGGAATCCTATATTAGGATGAAATGACCATTTAGTGCTTCCAAGTTTTCTATGGTAGTCTAACTTTAATTGACTTATAAATTCAACTATTAAAATTGAATATGAGATAAGGGAATTTTTTTGGCAATATTACCAATAAGAGGCTTGTAGTGAACAAAAATACAACTGGGGACAATTGAATGTATTTTAATACATAGTTACAGAACGTTTTTAGTAAACCATACAGTAAGTACTTCATTTGTAAAATGTCAATGAATTGTCTCAAACTCCACTGATCTTTCATTTCTACACCAATCATTTTTTATTCTCTTTCTCTTCGATCTTCTTAACCTTCTCCCATAAGGTATTTCAATTTCGATTGATGATACACATACTACTTATATCTGTCGACATCAGTAGCACATACCACATGCTTACAATGTTTACTTAATACATTGTATTCAGTATTGTTGATCACTTATCGCTAGGTTTGAAGCTATTACGAGGTCACTTAGTATACGAACGGAACAAAGACTTGTGACCGAAGACCAATTAGCTAGATATTCTGATGCGTCCCAGCCCCGCTAACTAGAGGAAGAAGTTCAAGCTTGGAATGGGGAAGTATATTCTGCAAACAGCCAGGACGAGCGATAACAACAAACACAAATCAAAACGTATATATACAGCACAAAACCGTCCTTGGGGAGAGTTACCAAATAGCATACTAAAAGATGCAACGGACCAATATCATTTAAGATTCTCCCAAGTGCGAAATACGACATGAAGGTGACAAGAGCGCTTTTGGCTCGAAAACAAAGAAATTCAAATTTTCCAAATAAAATTACAAAATTAGGTCCTTTTCCAAATGATTTCTGGGGATCTAACGTCCCCAACACTTATCCATAAAATAAACGGAAAAAGGGACGAAAGTACTTGATATAAACTATCCATCTATTGAATACTGAAAAGAATACGGATAATTTCAGCTGAGAAACTATTGAGATTAATTCATGCTTTTTTTTACAAATGAGGAGTTATTTTTCAAATAACATAATATATAAAGTGTAGGTTTTCATGAATTGCAGTCCACTCCAGACAATATATATATATACCTTAGAAGGGGTCTCATAGAGAATATTGTTGAATTTCTTAGACCGGATCATGACTTCAATGAAAGTCAACAATCTCCAGAAACTCATACTGAAAATTATTTTATGTTCACTAGTGACTAACTTTGAGAAGAAGTTTCCGGAATTCTAGTGTAAAGCAGTGACCAGTGAAACTAAACTGTGCTAAGTGTGATGCAGTTACTCAACCAAGACAATAGAAGATGGTTACAAAATATCGTGAATTGATTAAAGTTAGACATTAATACCGTTGAATGTCGGCTCAGAGATTTAGAGGTTATGCGTTTGCGCTTGAGACAGAAGGTCCTAGGTTTGAGTCCCTCGTACGGGATGGTAGATGGACATTTGTGATTAGTTCTATATTTGAACGAAGCGTGTGTCCAGCGCTTATCAAACTTAGATTGGTTTAGAGTCTCAATGAAATTCAATAATCTCTACAATCCCATACTGTGAATTCCAATCGTTTACACTGAAAACAATTAAGTGAATAGTTTTAAAAGAGTTACGTTGGTGATTTAGCATGATTTCTAGACAATATCACTACACAAATCGAAGAACTGGTGAAAACTGAGAAGCATAGAACGATTCAATTGAAAACTTCCTCACCTATATATAATGTATCATTCGGAATCGAATTCATAACACTCAGATTATGTAGATAATCATAATTACGAAACGGACAGTGAATTACTTTACAGCAAATGATTAAAACTATTGCCACAATCCTTGTATCTAAGTAATCTACAAAATTATGTAGAACTGTTACATCTCTGTAATCTATCTAAGAAGGAGTCTGAATATCAAATATACTTTCCAGTTTGTATGTTTACGTGTGCATCTTTCAACATCTGCACTGTACATTTAATCTTCTCGAATTTAACTTGAAAGGACTCAATTAGTAAGTATTTTAACATAGTTACTAAGTGCATTTTTTTGTATACCAACCACACATTTTGTTTACAAGATATAATAATATTACCCAACTGCTCTTACTGAGATATATATGAAGCTATACTTTTACTTGGAATCTAATCGTTAAGATTCAGATGCTATAATCATTACACCATTACTTTCCACGACTAGTATATGGTGATCTCTTATGTTGTCTTAGAAATATCGTAAGTTAAATTGTCTTGAAAAGAAAATGTTTAATTCCTAACAGACTTATCATTAATATTTTACATCAAAGTAACATGAACTGAGAAGATCACTCAATGTGTTACCATAACATCAATAAGTATTAAGCAAGACTTCATCTATGCTAATCCCAAGAAAATACTTCATGAGACGATGATTTATATATTCCAAACTAACCTTGAAAATGAACCCAGACAATTCACTTGGTATTGTTTTACTTGAATCTTTCCATTGATATTTAGTAGTGAAATTGATCAATCTCCTATTGACATATGTGCATACTGTGCGTATTGCCTCGATATTGCACTAATCCACAAGCATTATAAACAAAGATGGATAATGGCTAGTACTAGAATCCAAGACGCACGTTTCATCCCATTTCGGACTCATCAACTGAATGTACCTGCATCTTAGAGTTGATGTTCACTCTGAGACTTGAACCCAGTACCGTTCACTTTAATACCAAGTGAATTTAAACTTCACCCCATTACACAAGCAAGTAGCGATCAGGACTCAGTAGCTAAGTGGATAACGCGATGGCGTTTGAAGCACAGATTTAGTTTTGATAGGATAACCTGTGTTCACAAGATGTTCGACTATTAAGCTTTTTATTGAGGCATTTCTACTTCTTTTTAACCAAGCTAAACAATATTCTCGAATTATTTTGGATAAAATACGCATCAAACGACCTACGTACCTGCCTTTACATAAAAAGATAAATTGATATACCCACATGGAACTCTTCAAATGTGATCATTTATCCTTTAGATTGTTACTGAACATTGGTTGGCTGGAGAACACTAATCGTAAAGTTGTTGCAAAAAACATTCTGTTGACCAAGTCAGAAATTCTCCTCTTCAGGATGTTGGTAGCTATGTCACCATTAAAATCTATATTCATATAAAGAGTTTTCATTGGTACAGAAGCTATTTGTACTTTAGAAGGTTTGAGCTTTATATTCTTGTCAATAAATACCGATGGATACCGGTTTTCATTATGTAATTTCTTAAAGAGGTTCAGTTCGTAACCCATAACCTCGGGATTATAAGTTCTTCGTATCCGTATTTCGATTTCGACTAATAGGGACCCGGTTGTGAAAGTTTAATAGCTAGTCATTCCGAAAGGGTATATTTCCAATAAATTTCAGTGAAAATTCTACATCTTCTTTATAGATTGTTATATAATGTGGCCTTGTGCCCCTATCAGTAAATGACGTAATGACACCGCCAATTAGAGAACAGTGAATTATCGACCGGACCAACGACACATAAATCTGTACGAGCAGTTAAGACTCCTTATCGGTTGTTTTTTTCTGTTTAGCCCTGCCTATTAAGTCCAGAACGCCAATCTCAGCCTCTGCGATATGAATCATGTATTTCAAAAGTACTGGGTTTATATACAAACTAAGCAGACCACATCGTACCATAAAATAGGAAACAACATTCGTACAAAAATTAGCCAAAAGTGGCTGTGAATATGGAAGACTTTTATTAATAGACAGGGCATAATCAAGAATGATAAATTGTATAATAATAGTTCATAGGTCAAAATAATGCTCATAATAAGAGGAACACGAATTACATACCACTTAATCCATTGATACATTTAAACAAAACAAGAATAATACGATTTAAGGCATAAAATTCATTTTTAATAGTTGAATTCATGAGTCAATTAAAGCTAGACCACCATCGATAACCTGCAAGTACTGGATGGCTGTTTCGTCCTAGTATAGGACTCATTAACAATGCGCACCCATGATCCCGCCCCCCCCCAAGAGATTCCAACACAGGACCTATCAGTCTCGCGAGTGAACGCTTAACCATTAAACCAATGAGCCGGCCGGCATCCAAAGGTGTCTAACTTCAAATTGCACCACTGTACACCATTGTCTTCAGTGAGCTGATATCTAACAACAGACCTGGTTAAACCACACTGGTCACAGCTTCTCACTAAAACTCTAATAAATGGCTCTTAAAGTTCATCACTAGCGAGCAGTGGACGCGCACTGCTTAGGAGTCCCACAATAAGAAGAAACGACCGTCCAGTGCTTCCACGTTTTCTATGGTGGTCTATCTTTAATTGATTTATGATTTCAACTATTAAAACTACTAAAATCTCTACAAAACCCTTTATGATAATAACAATTATCATTAATTAATGAGGATAACATGGTAAATACTAGACACATACAAAAATCTAAAATCTACTGTCTGAAAATAGAGATTAATAGAAGAAAAACAACCCTTTTTTTAAAAAAATAAATATATTGTGTGATTGATACTACCAAGTGAGAGTTCATCTACCCTTTGAAACCTATATATATATATATATATATATATATATATATATATATATATATATATATATATATATATATATATATATATATATATATATATATATCTTTTTTTTCTATTATTTACCCTTTATATGATAGGCCATCTCATTCATACTTTCTTTTTACTTTCTTTCTTTTCTACTTTTTAACTTCTTTCTTTTAAGTAACTATACTTTCATATTCATTAGTATCTACCTATATAGTTGTATGTATTTGTATATATATATAGTTGTATATATATACATGTCTATTTATTTACATGTTCTAGTTACTTTTATTATAATCTATATAAAAGTACAAACTAATTCATTCACTAAAAAAATATATCCTTGAAATAATCATACCAAAAGAAGGTGCCTTTTTTTCTTCCTCCTTGTCTACTGATGTTTGTTTTGTTTTCTTAATTCCATACTTTTTTCGTCTTTCTCTTTCTCTCTCTCGCTCTCTGTGTGTGTGTGAATAGTGTGGAATATTTACGTGTTTGTATTTATTCTTCTTATTGTCTACCTATATATATATAATAGAAGTCTATCTTTATACATTCACGTCTATCTTCATTGTTTATCAACGATTACTTAGTTGTTTGTTGTATTCTCTTCTGTATAGGAGATAATAAGCGTCATTCAAGGAATGTCTGAGTTTTTTTTTCTCTTCTCATTGGAATATACTATCTCTTCTATATTATTATTATTATTATTATTATTATTATTATTATTAATATTAATAATATTGTAAATCTCGACAACACAAATTTGTTCTAATTTTTAGACTTCTCGTTTAGTTCTAAGCATTTTTATTAATTATTTCTATGCAGACACAGATATATATATATATATATGCATGCATATGTGAACACGTCATTTATACTTAATGTTTGCTTCAGTCTTTTTTTACCCATCCTATTTACATCCTCAACATGTTTTAAAAACAAATGAATTACAACAACCGTTTTAGCATTTATATTTTAACTACTTATAAGTAGTTAAACGTTTTTTAAAAAATATCAAACCTAAATAATTACAATTCACGTTCAATTAGGTTCTCTACAATGGTGTCAGTGGACAGTAAAGAACTTTAGGATGCTTCATGTTTCAAAATATCAGCGAAAGATATTTACAGTTTTTTTAGAAATTGTTAATTTTTCAGTAGCCTCAACCTACAACCTTTAACTAAACATTCACAAATAAACGAAGTAACTAAATAGATTTTATGGGATTTCCTGTTCCTAAAATAGTTGATTAATAGGCTGAACTGGTAGTAAAGGCTTTGTAGACATACAAACACTGGTACAAAAAGCATCAAAACATTTATATGTCTTACTAACTAGTTATCATTCAATTTGTATGTGACTTAGGATACTATTCGGGTGCATAAACCGAGATAGATGGTCATCCTAAGGAGCCACTTCTTGAGCCTTTAACCTAGAGTTCTAACCTTTAAGGCAGTGGACTAACGTTAGGAACTGTGGTCTCATAGTAGCCGGTATCCAATAATAGCTTCATAAGCCATTCTCTCCCCCCCAGACTCCTGAAGCCCGTGAGCCCATTGGTTTTCAATCTGTATATTTCAACTTCCCTAAGTGAATTCTCTGTACACACAAACCCAGTATAAACCATAATGATTTCGTGAACAACACCACTACTCAGAGAAGGCAGTGATAAGGACTTCCTATTAGTTGCTATCTATGCGTTGATATATGGGGGAATTTCGGGAGAGAGAGATAGTACTCTGCTCATCCCATGGAGTGCATCAGAGCATTTGTAAGCATGACTCTAAGGCTCTGGGAATAACTTATTGATGCCAGTGATACTAGATTTATAGATAGTTTTGATATGTTTTCACTTTCCATTTTATACAGCACTGCTACCACTGAAATTCTCTGGGAACTGGGAAGATATATTTCTTAAGATTCTAACTATCACAAGTAAACAGTTTTCTCATGCAATGCCACATAATGTGATCAGCAGTACAACTTCTCACTTAGACCGACCAATCTGGATTCATATCTAACAAATCTTGAAATAAGCATAATTATAACTTTATACCAGTCAGTCAGTAACAACGTGGAACTTCGTACGTACGTACATCAGTTCGGGTTGCCATACCACATTAGCACAGAGATGAGCTATCGATTCAAATCCGGTAGTCGTAGAGGTAGTGAAAGTATAAGAAGTAATCGGGAACATTAGGGTTTGATGATGCTATTCAAGGAGTATAGTCCAGTCGAATAAATTTAAAAAGAGAAAAAAAGGACATGAAGAATTCAGAAGATCAGAATTTGAGAGAACACAAAGAGTGGATGCACCTGCGCACACCATTACAAACGATTTTGAGCCATGTTAATCAGGGTCTCCAACCTTCGGCTGTTACCATCTCGCGGACCCCAACCAAGTAGTCTACACCTACCATCATGGCTCAAGCAGTACAATTGTCAGTGACTTCATAGATATCTACCATATTTTAGTCTGGCCACCCCTAACTTTCTTCCAAGCTACTCCTACATCATAAAACGTCTCACGTCGTTGCAGTCAATGGTTGGGCACCCGTAACACATGTCCCAGACATCTCAACTGATGAAGTTTCACTACTTCATCAATTGATATACCATCCTTACCTAGTACCTGTTTCTTAACAACTGTATTACTTATCCAGTGGTCCCAGGATATACGAGTAATGTGTTCGAAGACATCGATGATCAAATACTAGTAACCTACAAATATCCTCTGCTCATACTAACCTTATACCTCTAAATTAAAACTCAACATTATAATCATTATTCAATATATATATATATATATATATATATATATATATATATATATATATATATATATAGTGTAGATAGGAGGACGTTATGGAAACTTCTTCGACACTACGGAGTTCCTGAGAAGATTGTCAACATTATCCGGAACTCATACGACGGACTACAGTGCAAAGTAGTGCATGGAGGACAGCTGACAGACGCATTCCAAGTAAGGACCGGAGTAAGACAAGGCTGTCTACTCTCTCCCTTCTTGTTTCTTCTGGTGGTCGACTGGATTATGAAGACCTCAACATCTGAGAGAAACTACGGCATACGATGGACAGCTCAGAACCAATTAGACGACTTGGACTTCGCAGATGACCTAGCCCTCCTATTACATACACACGAACAAATGCAGATAAAGACAGCCAGCATAGCAGCAGTCTCTGCATCAGTAGGCCCCAACATACACAAAGGGAAAACCAAGGTCCTCAAACACAACACGGAGAACAGCAATCCAATCACTCTTGATGGCGAAACTCTGGAAGACGTGGAATCCTTCACATACCTGGGAAGCATCGTCGATAAACAAGGAGGTTCAGATGCAGACGTCAAGGCGAGGATTGGCAAAGCTAGAGCGGCATTCCTTCAACTGAAGAACATACGTAACTCAAAACAACTTTCAACCAATATCAAAGTCACAATCTTCAATACGAACGTCAAGGCAGTTCTACTGTACGGAGCTGAAACTTGGAGAACTACAACAACCACCATCAAGAAGGTACAGGTATTTATTAATAGCTGTCTACGCATGATACTCAACATCCATTGGCCGGATACCATCAGCAACAGCCTTTTGTGGGAGAGAACCAACCAGCTTCCAGCTGAAGAGGAAATTAGGAAAAGACGATGGAAATGGATAGGACATACATTGAGGAAATCATCAAACTGCATTACAAGACAAGCACTAACTTGGAATCCTGAAGGGAAGCGGAAAAGAGGAAGGCCAAAGAACACATTACGTCGGGAAATAGAAGCAGATATGAAAAAGATGAATAAGAACTGGAAAGAGCTTGAAAGGATTGCCCAGGACAGGGTTGGATGGAGAATGCTGGTGAGCGGCCTATGCTCCTTCACGAGGAGTAACAGGCGTAAGTAAGTAAGTAAGTAAGTAAGTAAGTAAGTAAGTATATATATATATATATATATATATATATATATATATATATATATATATATAACCTCCAACTTAATTAATATTTGCCTATAAAGAATAAAATGGTATCCATCTTATTTAAATAGTCACATTTTATGTTTCAAGGTCAATTCAATTTATAAACAACTTCAATAATAATATAAAAGAAGATTAATCAAACACTTCATTCATTAATCAATATTCTCTTCTTTGATGATTACATAATTTTAAAAAAAATAATAAAGAAAATATTGTTTACTTTACTTGATTTCATGCAGATAGTTATTTATTGAATAAACTATAAATTCAATTGTGTATTTCATATTGAATTCGGTAAACATTATATGCAGAAAACAATAGGATCATCATCATCATCGTCATCAGCTGATCTGTATTGAAAAACAAAACAAAAACAAAAACGAAAAACAAAAAAAAAAATAAAACTACAAAAGTGTAAACAAACAAACAGAGAAATCAATAAATTGATAATGTTCTCCTTGAATTGATTAATTCATAAATAAATCTATAATAGGATAAGATCAATAAATATGAATCTATTATAAATTCAATTTGTATAGAGTATTTAGTATTTTCAGATATTTTTATGTTTATTTTAAGTGGATGAGTATTACACAGAACAGTATAATTCTTATTCGGCATATTAAGATGTGATATAGTGTGATATTCACAGAAGATATATGTAGACAAATTCCCCAAATATTCTGGTATGACCAAGAGTATGGAGAGTCAGCTCTCCTTCTCCAAATGCTGTCACATGGCCACGTGTATACAGCAACTGTTAAGGAAATCCTACTCACTGCCTTCTCGCAGAGGAGGTGTTGATTACCAAATTGAGAGGACGAAAAGCGAATGTTCGGTGCTATAACCGGGTTGGTGTACACGGAGGATCCACCAGTAGAGTTTGAAAACCCTCATTCTAAACCAATGGTGTATATGGTCTCTGGGATCCTAAGGAAACAAATGGAATATGAAACAATCGTTGGTCACCGGATACCATAGGACTGCATCTCCTGACGTTGCCTCCTTACCTTGTGGAATAGACCTTTAGGTTAAAGGCCTTGGGTGTGGCCCCTTAAGAAAACCGCCTGTTTCGGCTTGGCCATGCGGGCAGTATCCTAGTCCTCACACAAATCGAAGGATTTCTGTAGTGCATATCTGATAACTAAGACGTAGTTTTCACTGAGAATTACACATTCATTTACAATATTGATACCCTAAATAAATGTAAAAGTGGTCGGAAATGTTAGATATTACATTTGAGTATTGGAAAAAGGGTGAACAACATTGTAACATGAGATTCTAGAAGTTTTAGTTACCATTTTTAAGTGAAATTAGTTGAATATGTAACAAAAAAGGACACATTGAGTATGAGATCAGTTGAAATCAGAATAGCCTGATGGTTAAAGCTTACACTGTGAAGCTCAGTGATAATGAGTTTGAATCTAAACTGAAATAACTATCTATTAAATTTCTTATTTTCACAAAAATATATTATCATCAGTAGTAATTCAATAGTTGAATTCATGAGTCGATTAAAGCTAGAACACCATGGAAAACATGGGAGAAATGAATGGCCGTTTTATCTTTCTCAGTAGAAGGCATCCATTATCCCTCTCGAAGGATTTAAACCTAGGACGTTTAGCCTCGCGCGCGAAGGCTCGAACTTTAGATCACTTAGTCGGCATCTAACGGTATTAATGTCTAACTACAACCAATCCACTATGTTGCTCGACCGTCCACTATTGTCTTCAGTGGGTAATTGCCTTTCAGCAGACACGGTTGAACTCAAATGGTCACTCTCCTTCTCACTAGAACTCCAGGAAATACCTATTCAAGCCAGTCACTAGTGAACACATGATGATTAATATCAGAATAGGGGTTTATGGGTGAGTACGGCTGAGGAGTCTCATACTGGGATGAAACGACCGTTCAGGGCTTCCAGGTTTTCCGTGATGGTCTGTCTTTATTCAACTCATGAATTCAACTATGAAAAATTTATTAAACTAATATTAATCCATTATGTAAGCCAAGACTTTAAAAAACTGTTAATACTTCACAAGAAGTACACAAGCAATAATCCCAATATTTTTACAATGCACCTTTATTAGTCTACATTTTTAAAATATTTACATCTTCAGTATTTATTATTTTATTTGAACACAAATATTGAAACAAAAGGGCGCCGAATACATATGCGTCACTTGATTTGTGTGAGGACTATAATATTACCCGGGTACCCAAACCGAAGCACCTGGTTTTCTTAGGGGGGCCACACCTCGAGCTATTGACCTAAAGGTCTAATTCACAACTCAATAAAACAATATTTGCAGATGCAGTTCCATGGTAGCCAGTGACTAACGATTGGTTCATACGCCAGGTCTTGCCTCAGGATTCTGGAGCCCACCTTCACCATTGGTTTGGAATGGGGGTTTTCCAACTCTCCTACGTAGACTCTTCACGTCCACCAACCCGGTTAAAGCATTGGACATTCACTTTTTATCCTCTAAATTTCGTAAATAACACCCCCGTGTCAAGAAGGCACTGAGTAGGACTTCCCTTTCAGTGGCTAATGATTGTGATGATTGTTAAGTTTTTAATTAAGATCATAAATCGATGAATGTTGGACGATTATTGAGAACCTGGAAACATTGGACGGTTAGTTCAACATCTTTATATATCATATTACTTCTATCTATAAAAGTTATTTTATTCTTTTATTTGTATTTTTTATGATTTTCCATTCCAAATGTAATTGTTCTATGTTTCTCTGTAGGTTTTATAATCGATTGGTAGGTATCGATAAGAGTGGGTGATTAGCCCGATCTCCACCACCCGGGTTACAGCTCATGTTAGTTCATGAGTCATTCATCCCACCATCCAGGAGGCACGACGCAGATATGTCAGTCGGATTTCGCCCCCCTTATTTGTAATTACTTGACTATAAAAAAAGAGAAAAAAAAGTTTAGAAATAAAATTAACTTGAATAAAACTAAATTATTTTTCCTTTTTTTCTTTTTTCTTTTTTTTTATTTATCATCATTTATTTTATTTTGCAAAATGCACCATTAAAAAAATCGATATATTTACCGTAAACATTTATTATTTTCTACTCTATTATTTATTTAATGTACATGTCTAGCCATTATTGCATGTAGACATATGGCATACAAACATACATAATATAGACAATATAAAGATACATACACACACACAGACAGACAGACAGACGTACTAACGTACTTGTTACATCCGTATATGAGAGAATATGTGTCTGTTTTTGTAGGAATACTACCAAGAAATAAACATAATGTATATGTATGTATGAATGTAGATGTGTGTATACATATACACATCACTTTGTCAGTATAAGTAATATATTTATGTCAGAAGAGGGGTGTTGTGGATACTATCGTAATTTTAATAGTTGAAATCATGAGTCAATTGAATCTAGACCACCATGGAAAACCTAGAAGCACTAGACGGCCGTTTCGTCCCATTATGGGACTCCTCAACAGTGCACATTCACGATCCCACCTCGCAAGAGTCAAACCCAGGACCGATCAGCCTCGCACGAGAGCGCTTAATCTCTAGACCACTGAACCAGCATCCAACGGTATTATTGTTTAACTTCAACAAATCCACGAAATCGAGCGATACATTCCACAATAGAACAAAGCGGCCGTCCAGTGCTTCCAGGTTTTCCATGGTGATCTAGCTTCAATTAACTCATGATCTCAACTATTAAAATATATTTATAATCTTGAACGAGATGATTGATGTTTGGACAACCATTGGAAGCCTGAAAACACTAGACGGTTGTTACGTTCTAGTAATGAGTCTCCTTAGCAGTATGTATCCACGATCCCATTCATAGGGATTCGAACTATGAACTTTCAAACATTCAGTACTTCCAAAGTTTTCAATGGTGGTCTAATGTATATTGACTCATAAATTCAACGATTAAAAAAGAAAATTATTACAAACTCTATAACCTTCTACTGATATTTATATTCAATGTCAATGTTCAATTTTGTTTATCAATGACATAATACAACCATCATTTTGTTTTGTCTTTCTTTTGATTGTACTTACATCTATTGTTTACTTAATCATTATAAGTAATAATGATGTTATATGTAAATAGGTGGTGTATAAGATTTTTCTATTGAATGTCTAAAATCTAGATCAATTTTAATGAAATAAGACTAAAACACTTAGACCGCGGGAAATATGATGTTTATCATTAGTGTCTAGTCCACATGATAAATGTTAATGTTTACAATATAGTATAATATAACAAAAGATTGTGATATATATATAATAATAAAATGTCATTTATTGATCTGATCGATAGATAGTTATGTTGTTACTATTGCCTATTTGATTTACGCAGAATATGATATATACATAACTAATAACATTCGAAGGTAGAGAACACCATAGTTACAAATTTAGAAGACAGAAATAAGAAACAATAATGTTATAATATCATTATAATACAACCAATCCACTAGAAGGCAAGTTATGCTACTGTCCAATCGTAGTATAGCATGTTGATATATTAGAAAGCTTCATTAGGCTCTGTCTGGATAGAAACTCTTCAGTTCCTTTAAGGCATCTAAACGCTATGTTATACACACAATTGATTGATCACTGGGTGGTGACCAATGTCATGCGTGTCTAGTCTTTATTATTAGTGCAGATCGAATGCTATCGACCATGTCGCAATGTGGCTACCAGTCTAGGTGACTCGACACTGCGGGCACTATTGTGAGATTAGATGGTGGTTGGAGGTAGTCGACAGGGTTTCCTGTCAACTATGTTATACTTCTTGAAAGTCATCCCAACACATATTATCCTTATTCATCAGATGATAAAGACAGAAATTAATTCATGATCATGCGAATATTTCAATCAGTTGCTTAGGGAAGACTAATCAAGACTATCTTATTGAAATAATTTAATTGTATGCTAGAAATTGGTGGAAATAAATAAACTCCATCATTGTAGCCTTGAGTTAGATATGATTATGTTTACATGATCGCATGATCATTTATTTTTCTGAAAAAAAACTTATTTACAACATTTTCCATACATGTGATTATTTAAAAGATTCCCATCTGATTTATTTGTTGTTTTTGTGCAGATTATTGTACCTAATCAAAATCACTGTATACCATAAATGGTCATAAATCTTCTCTTTATAGTCATCTTATTTATCAAAATTACAGATTATTCTATTTATCACCAAAAAAAAAAAATCATCTTTTTAACCATAGATGGATAATGGCTAGCAGTGAAATCCAGCTTGACTCGCGTTTCGTTCTATTTGAGACTCGTCAGCCAGAGTAAACATGAACTCTGGGATGTAAGTACATCCAGCTGACGAGTCCGAAATAGGATGAAACGCACGTCAAACTGGATTCCACTGCTATCTGTTATCCATCTTTTCTTAAAAAGCTAGTGACTTAAGGTTACATCGAAGTAATCTGTCAACATGAGACTGATCAATTACAGTCCTAAATAACAACGGGAAGATACAAATAAAACAATACCAATTAAATTGAAAATATCATCTCGTTTGTACAAATCTATCGAAAAGAATTCAAATAAAGTTTACTTGCTTTTGATTGGTTACTTTTTGAAGGGCAATGTTTGATGATCAAATTTACATTGAATTGATGATGCTACATTACTATTCATTACATATAAGTAATTAATTGACTTCTTCATTGTCTCTTATGAACATTTTATCGATCATTACTTGAATTTCCCATTGTAATTTATGTGAACATTTTTTAAAAAGAAACATTGTTGGTTAGTGTTAACTATGTTATATGCTTTTGATTAAGATCCAGTACGGACTTAAAGTAGCCGCAAATTACGGAATAATTGATATTATTTGAATATGAACAGATTCTATTGAGGACTTAATAGAATGGTAAGTGACACATTTCACCACAACATTGATCGGCTAATACGAATAAATACAGGAAGAAGACTGAAGTAAACAGATTGAAATATTAAACCTCCATAAATTTATCAGCCAAAAACGTGATCTGAAAGTATATTTAAGATAAGCAAATAAAAAGTTATGGTAACCAATTAAATGATGATAAACCCTATGGGGAAATTTGATTTACATAAAAATGCTCTCGTGGTTATCGTTATTAGTGAGACGTTAACATTTATAAATGAGAACTGGATAATCCTGAGATCACCTTTTTGATGACTCTTTATCTGACTGCAGTTAAATCTTATTATGATTGTCATCAAAATATACATCCTGGTCACTTCGTACATAATCACCGACTTAACTCGTGTTAGTGAATAACGGAATTAATTCAAATACGAGAATGGATTTCGAACACATATATTTCATAGGATCGTTGATCCAGACGGACGATCAAAGAAACGGACCGAAGAAAGCAAAGAGGAGAGAGCTATGCGAAACGGACTGGAGAAGGCATGTGAACCAACTCTAATTAACCAAGCGTGGATTGTTATTTATAAGTATACAAAAATAAAATACGGACGTGTGATGAGTAGGATAAGCTATGTACACACATGCGCTCACGTAAAAACAGTCAAGGTTGGTAAGTGAATAGTTGACAAGGTCAAAATATAGCTTGAGAAAAATGAATAAGCTGGTCTGTCCAGAAGCTAGAATAGCCTATGTGGGCTTGATATAATACTAGCCATTACAACCTTACCAAAGTTGCTTAGATAACTTTGCACAAACCAAATCATTATGGGGGCCGATAGCCAATTTTAGCTAGACCACCATTTGAAAAAAATAGAACAACTGTACAGTTGTTTCATTTCGGTATGGAATTTTTCAACAGTGATAATCCACGACCCAGACACAAAAATTCGAATTCAGGGCCTTCACTCTCAAGCACGGACGCCTAATCTCTAGGCCACTGGGGCAGCATTGTTCGGTGTACATATCTAACTTCAATCAGTTCACGATATTGCACAGCCTTCATCCCTTACTAGGTTCAATTTCTGGAGTGACATACTAGAACGAAACGGCTGTCTCGTGCTTTCTGGTTTTCAGTGGTGATCTAGCTAAGATCAATTCATGACTTTAAATCTATGAAAATTCTACAATTTGCAGTAATCATCAGTACTAATTATAGTGATCAGTTTATTATAGTATTCGTTACGTAATCGGTAGGTCACATAAGCTTTCATCGATTATAATCGATTGACTGAGTGACTAAAACCTCAAATCAGAGCAATCGCTTGTCAAATATGTGATTACAAGTATCCATTTAATTTATTTAGACCACATATAACAAACGTGATCATAACGGTGAAATGAGAGTATATAATTGAGAGTACATAATTATTCGATCAGAGTCGAATAGAAGCTTCTCAAAAACATTCAGAAAGTGAAGAAGCACGTATCTCGTTCTTTATTAAATATTTACCTATGGTGTTGCCAGTTTTTTATGTTTCAAGAAGGTTCGAGAGGTTCAAGGCTAGATACAACTTTGTAAATATAGTCTGTTTTTCTAAGTTTAGGGTAAAGGTCCTACACAAGTTTCACGTTTTTTCTCTATTGTTCGAGTTGAAGTGTGAAAAGAGTCTGAGGTTATCAGAAGCAGCTAGGGAGTTAGTAATAAAAGTTCCAGTAACAGATTTATCATTCAACATGAACGCAATTCCATTAAAACTTATTAACAAATATATGACCCAGACCAGGACAATGACTGAGATAACAAAAGTTCCTGTGAAGTTTGTTTTCCTGAAATTAAAATACCCCCAAATCTATTACATGTAACCGAAGCTATCATTATCCATATTAAAAAATCACATTTCCGTACCCATAAAAAGTTTATACAACGGTTCTGCATTCCTCCGCCATCATAATAGTCAGCATTATAGTGAGTTAAAAACGACTTATTATTCAATCTCTCTGCTTAAAATGTATTTTTCTCAAGATCACCTAGTTTAACCAGTCTTTTAATTACCTTGTAAGTCATTCACCATTATTTTAATAAACACTTAAATCTCATAGTTTGCATCACTGACTGACTTTAGTTAAACAACCATTGAAGACCAAGAAACACTGGCAACTGTTTCATTCGAGTATAGGTCTACTCAACATGACATATCCACCACCCTGTCTGGGATCGAACCCAGGGCACTCAGTCTCAAAATGAGAGCCTAAGCTTCAAATTATTGAACTATTACTCATTGTTTGACATATTTGACCCCAATCAATTCTCTGTGCTCTATAATCATTATATAATATCATCAATGGGTAACTGATTCACATTCAACATGGTTAAACTCCACTGGCAACGGCTTCTTATTCCGGTAATCGCCTCTATCGTCACTAATTGTCTTTTTGTTCTTTTTACTTTTTACCAATTTCTACATTGATTACTTTCATATTGCAGTTTATTTAGTTTACCAGAAAAACGCTTGTGGGGATAACCGAATGTATTTAAGCATAAAATTACAGAGCATCTTAGTAAAATCTTCATTGGCAAAATGTCAATCAATTGTCTTAGACTTCATTGTTCCTTCGTTTCCATAACGATTACTCTCTGTTCTCATTCTCTTCTCTTCGATTTTCTAAAAATTCTGCCATCAGGCATTTCACTTTCAATGGTGATATATACTACTTTTACTTGTCGACATTAGTAGCATGCACCATGGTAAAAACAAATAAACTTTAGATATTAACGAATCACTTAACATAGACATTTCTAGAACGATTTCTTGTGTTGTTTGAAATAATTAAGTGTCTATTATATGATAAATATTTTTATTAAATACCATTATATTTGTAAGTAATATGATAACGGATAAACACTAACATGTAAGTTCAGTTTAACCTGATGATTTACTTACTTACGCTTGGCACTTCCTGTCATGTTGAAGTTATTGCTTCTTTAATCCCTTTCAAGCTGTTCTTCATAGTAGTTTCCTCTTCTTTAAGTGGAACGTACTGCTTAGAGCTATCTCGAATTTACTGTGTTTTTCAGTATCTCAAAAGGCAGCGGTATCAAACTTTTGTAATGCTTGTTCTCCAGTTATTCAATACTTCTTTAGCTTCAATTTCAATTCAGAAACCATTAGATGGTGATTCAACTCTACGTCAGCTACATCTCCCATCAGGATGTTCAGGTCATTTCCTGAGCATTTATTTACGATGGAATGCAGTCTCTCATGAAACTGATCTTTATCGTCTCCACTTTTATCATCGGTGGGCATCAAGCGCTAGATACCAATCCTTGTAATCCCCTCCTTCTTTGTTTTGAAGAATCCTTTGGTAATTCTGAATCCATGAGATTCCTGTTCTACAAGTGCTTTTCGCGCTTCGTTGGATAGCATCAGTGAAACTGTCTGTATATACGAAATATATTCTTTCTTATGACCAGAGCACAACAGTAACTCAACTAAGGCTAAAGTTTTCCGACGAGCTTGCGTTCGAAAAGTTTTACCTACTCTAAGCACCGTCAACTACTTGAATGATCCTTCCGGTCTCCATATTATGTAAGCATTCTATGTACGTATGTTGATTGTTGCTGTGGTTCTCGAATACAGATTTTTAATAAATATAGATTAGGAAATATTGAAAATCCCGGAAGGACTGGACAATATCTTTTTCTTATTATGTTGGGATTTTTCACAAATATACACATTAAACTAACGAAGGACCGAATTCAAACCCCTCAAGGTGAACGTCTAACCTTGAGACTCACGGGGTTAGTGTCTAATGGCAGAAATTTTCAACTTAAATTAGTTCGCAATATAATCCAATAACTGTTCAATATCTTTGATGGCTAATATTCCACTATAAGCATGTATGAATCAATAATCATTGTAGCTTTATTTAATACTATGAATTTTATTATAGTAATCCAGTATCAACATTAGTTGTACATTAGTGTAACAAATTTCTTTTTACAGTATAAAGAGGATTTTCGGAGATAATAGAGTTTTCATAGATTTAGTATTATGAACTGATTTAACTTAGATTACCAATGAAAACATGTAAGCACTAAAAGACTGTTTCGTTTTAGTATGGGAAACTTCAGCGGTAATTTGAAATCTGTGAAAATTCTACAATCTACACAAAACATTATACGAATAATAATCAATACCTAAGCAATTACTAACTATGGGGCTCACTAGTAAGAAGTTTCAAAATGGATTCACGAAGTATTGGCTAGAAAAGCTATTATAAATGTGTAGATAATGCATCGTTGGCATATAACAAAGGAAATTGAGTTCAACTTCCTGTGTAAACATCAATACTGGGATATAGGTACAAAGTCTAATTTACGAGTCCAAAATAAATAGAAACGCACTTTATATTGATTCTGTCGCTAGCCATTGTTTATTTTTAAAAAGTTTGTAACTAAAGACAACATCGAGGCAATTTATTCAGGAATCAAATTCAGTACTGTTCGCGATAGTATCTGAAGCAAACGGTACTGAGTTAGAGTCATTGAGTGGACAATCAACTCTAGGGTGAGGGTAAAACCAGCTGATGAGTCCGAAATAGGATAAAACGTGCGTCTTGGACTGCACTGATAACCACTACCCGCTTTTGCTTATAATGCTTGTGACCTAAGGAAATATTGAGGTTGATCAATCGCAGTTCTAAACACCAATTGGTTAGTTAGTTATTGCAGTACATAAATATAAGTCAACAAATGTTTTATATTTAAATCCTTATGTTTCCATCTCAGGATGTTTGTGTATTCGGTAATAAAAGAATTAAAATTACTGTACAGATGAAAAAAATAAGTGAATACTCAGAGAAAACAAAATAAATTCATCTTAGAAACATTGATCTTCACTTCTGCTTACAAAGTAAGAATTGAGTTGTATACAATATCATAGCTACACTACCACACAATCACACATACACACACACAAAATGACAAAACAAGAAACATATAAGAACATTGATATGTCCTGTGTTCGGATCTCGCGAGACGGGATCGTGAATGCTCACTATTGAAGATAGTCCCACAATAGGACGAAACGACTATCCAATGCTTCCAGGTTTTTCATGGTGGTCTAGCTTCAACTGATCCATGATCATAACCATTGAAATTACTATAATATCCACAAAACCCATCTGATATTAATCAATAGATGCTCACTAGTGACTGGCTTCAAGAGGTATTTCCTGGAGTTCCTGTGAGAAGTAGTGACCAGTGAAGTTCAACTAGGTCTGTTATGAGATAGTAACTCACTGAAGACAATGGTGAATGTGCCGCTCAATTTAGTGGATTAGTTGAAGTTAGACATTAACAACATTGGATGCCAGCTCAGTGGTCTAGTGGTTAAGTGCTCATGCGCGAAACCAGTAGGTCCACGGTTCGAATCTCGCAGGGGGCGAGCTTGTGGATGCGCACTTCTGAGGAGTCCCACAATAAGACGAAACAGTCGTCCATTGCTTCCAAGTCTTCCATGGTGGTCTAGCTTTAACTGATCCATGATCTTAACCATTGAAATTACTAATTAATATGTTAATTATCAGTATTAACCATACATTGGTTTTTTTTCATACTGAAACCACATAGTCACTATCACATCTTGGACGAAATTTATGAAATATGACCTTGGGATTGTACTATTATTATTATTATTACTATTATTAATACGAATATTCTGTCTACATCTTCCTATTATCATCTCTATTCAATTCAATGTTTTCTAAAATAGAAATGAACAGAGTACATCATATAGTGAATAATGAATTGATGAATAAAATCTATTATAAACATTGATAGTAAATGCTTATTTATTGTTATTACTACTATGTAAAATTATTTGTATTCAAATGAGATGATTGTTTGTTCTAGTTTTTCTCCGTCTATTTCACTTAATCCCTTCTCTCTCTCTCCCTCCCTCTCTCTCTCTCTCTGCCCCCCTCTCTCATTTATCTTTTTTTTATCCCAGATAAACAGATAAACTTATTTATCTGAAAAAGAAAAATGTACATAGGTTGATAGATAGATAGACAGGTCTAATAGCCCTATATATATATATATATATATATATATATATATAGATAGATAGATATAGATAGACACATACAGACATTGAATAGAAATGTATACAAGGTTTTCCATGTACATTTTATGCCATTTTTTAAATGACCTTCAATTTGACAAGTCTAAATAATTAAAAGTGCATTCATTGAATAAACAGTAAAAATATACTATAATAATATTTAATATAAATAATATATTAAATTCTATTTATTAAATATAATAATGAATGTTTAATAGGTGCTGGATACGAATCTTACGAGATGAGATCATGGATGGGTACTGTTTGAAGAGTTCTAATACTAAGACGAAACGATAGTCCAGTGTTTCTATGTTTTTCATGATGGTTTACCTTTAATATTGACTTATCATCATAACTATTGAAATAATCATAATGTGTTGTTGTTCAATTTCTATCAATCTTAGCTAGGTAATCATTAAAAAACTTGAAAGTAAATAGAGAGTTATTTCATTCTAGTATAAAACTTATCAGTACTATACATCACAGAACTGAATCAATGAACTTTAGTGTCAAGTATGTACACTTCACTTCTAAATCAATTAATTAGGAGTTAATGATGTATAAGTTAAGACTTGTACAATCTATTCGGGATATTACACGACCATGTTTCATTGTTTTTAATGAATATCTTTGTAAATCACCAGCGTAGAGGATCTATGTCAAATGATTGAGGGCCTACTAGAGTTAGACGGGAATGATAAGACGAATCAGCTAATGTCAAAGTTACACCTCGCGGTCAGCACCTTACGTGGATTATCCCATCAACGTATCAAGGTACTATAGAAGCTTTGAAGACTGTACAACACAAAGGACGTTATTACAGAAACATATAAGTTAAAGTAGATACAAGTGAAAGTAAGACCACCGCTGCATGGGTCAGTCCATGGCGTACGACCAACTGATGCGTGTTGGTTGTCCTTGACCTTAACGAGCATCGATGATTTGTTCGATATTTAGTAATCCAACTGCCAGATGATTTGGTTAGGGGTCTACACCTTGATTACACACGAAACACAGTTAAATTCCTTTGATCACGGCTTCTCATGAGAACTCTAAAAGTTACATCATGAAACAAATCACTAATGAACACATAATTACTATTATTATAGGAAATTTGTAGAGATTGTCTAACTAAAATCTATACATGATTTAAACTATGAAAATTCTAAAATCTTTACAAATCCCTTATACAATTAAATAATTAGGATTATTGAAGTAGAAACATCTAGAGAAATCTTAGTGATTATCTTTTAAAATCCCACATAATATTAAAATGAATAAATCGGTTATCTAGAAATATGGTCATGGAAACGAAACTCAATAGTTTCTATTGTAATTTCAATAGTTGAATTCATAAGTCAATTGAAGCTAGACCACCATGGAAAACATGGAAGCAATGGCCGACCGTTTCATTCTAGTATGGGACTTCTCAATAGTCCACATTCACGATCTCGCCCAGCGAGGTTCGAACCCAGGATCTGTCGGTCTCTATTGTCTTGCACTCATGATGAAACATTGATTTTTTTATAATTATTCCTACTAGATTCTGGAAAGAAGTAGAATGAGATAATTCTTTGATTTATAGATTTCCGTTAAATATTTTAAAACATAGATTATTTGAAACACTTATCGATTAAAGTCGAATTACTATCCTAAATTAATCAGGATTGAGTTATTGACTTAGACGTGATGGCATAGAAACCAAACTGGAATGTTGACTACTGATCACAGAATGATTCATTTCCAAATAGAGAACATCATTAAAATACTTACAAGACGTTGGATAGCTAAGGAAAAAAACTCACATTCATCTGAGGATGAATGAATGTCAAAAAAACGAAAATAAATAAATATTTTGTTGAAGTGTTTGTTCGAGTTAAATTTAGTCCACACAAATCAGATTGAATTCATGAGTCAATTGAAGCTAGAACATCATGTAAAACCTGGAAGCAATGAACGACTGTTTCGTCTTAGTATGGGACTCCTCACTAGTGCGAATCCACAAAACAATTTTATATTCCGTTATGATAAATTGAAATGTGTCATAAGTTTTAATTGATTACGTTAAAAATTTCTCAAGTTTGGAGATGTAATTAAACTTAACTGAAAATTTTTTCCCTATGTAAAATTTGATCCAGACCTTCTTGTGGTGCTCAGGGAACTTTGAGGTTGTGCCTTATGAACCAAGATGGTAGGAAAGGTTAGTCTTATCCAATAATATCGTGAAAACAGTTCTAACCCTTACGTTTATCTCGGGGTGGACAACACAGGCCGGAGCATTTGTGACTGTGTATGTACTTTGAGAGTTGTAGGTCGATGTGATCAGTGTCTTTCAGATGTGTATATAGTACGTGTTTACACAAAAACAAAACTAATCTGTGTATTTTAAGTGTGTATGTAAAGTATAATTGCAGAACTGGGATTTTACACTGACGAGTAGGAAGACAACGTTACTCTTCTTAAATGGCCTTTGTGCTTGTTTGTATGTTATAGAATACATAAGCCGATTTGATTTATGTATTTTGGGTTCACATGCAGTATATACTTGTCACAAAGAGTGTCTTCTACCTACTCTCTTGGATTGAGCTACAAATATCAAAATAGTAGTAAAATTCTGACTGTTATCTCTAGATATTTCATGACCTATTAACCACTTACTACATACATTCTAGACCGAGTATATGTACCCATCAGAATAATATAAACTTGTCCAGAAAAGACAATGAACTTGGTAGATCTTCTGACTGAACGCTTGAATCGGTTTCCTACGCTCTTCTAATAACACTTGCCCCCAAAATCCCTGGTATGGCCGAGTGTAGGGAGAATCAGCTCTCCTTCTCCAAATGCTGTCACATGGCCACGCGTATACAGCAACTGTTAAGGAAGTCCTACTCACTGCCTTCTCGCAGAGGAGGTATTGATTACCAAATCGAGAGGACGAAAAGCGAATGTTCAGTGCTATAACCGGGTTGGTGTACACGGAGGATCCACCAGTAGAGTTTGAAAACCCTCATTCTAAATCAATGGTGTATATGGTCTCTGGGATCCTAAGGAAACAAATGGAATATGAACCAATCGTTGGTCACCGGATACCATAGGACTGCATCTCCTGACGTTTCTTCCTTACCTTGTGGAATAGACCTTTAGGTTAAAGGCCTTGGGTGTAGCCCCTTAAGAAAACCACCTGTTTCAGTTTGAGCACCCAAACTGTATCCTAGTCCTCACACAAATCGAATGATTCATGTGGTGCATATCTACTTGCTGCCTACTTGTACCAATGTTTATGTGTTTAATTAAATAAATAAATAAACACAATAACTTGAACACGAGAGAAAATGCGCGAAATATAGAAAGTTGTACTCCGTGGTTAGCTTATGTACAGAAAATTGAGGGCATTTATAGCATTTCAGATGGTCTTCGGCTTCTGGAATGTCCACAACAAAGCATATCTAAGAGGGTCAAATCGACTTTCAAGATTTATAAAACTTATGCTACAACAAACAGTTACAATGGAATTATCATTAAGTAGTTACCAGTATTATGTTTGCCTAGTCGTTAATGACGCTGTTTGAATTGCTTTCATCAGGTTGCAATGTGGTCAGCTAGTCTAGATAAATTGACATTTGTATTCACTCTCTATTGATGTTAAGTAGTTGAAGTTATTAGTTGAGCGGGTTCTGTCAACTGCATCTAAACAGTGAAAATTTAGACTAGTGTCTACATTGCAACATGATTGATCAAAATTCGAAGAGAATTTAACTAATGCAAAATTGTGACAAATACTACCTACACATTTAAATAATCTCCATAATCATCATCATCATCATCATGTTTATTATGGTAACATCATTCACAACAAACTGAATTGTCTACACTATAAACAAGAGTAATAAATGAATAACAAAAATTATGTTTTTGTACCCATGCTGAGATATTTTATTGTGACAAAAGGGATACAACAAAATTACATACTTATTCTGTACTAATAAATATTATAACAGGATGAAAAGCACATCAAACTGAATTCCACTGCTAACCACTAGCCATCATTGCTTATAATGCTTATGACTTCAGGCAATACCAAGGAAATCCGCACAGGATGCACATATACCAATAAGAAACTGATCAATTGCAGTCCTAAACAACAATGGAAAGATACAAGAATACAACATTAAATGAATAATATAACATAATTTTATTTATTTAATTAAATACATAAACATTGGTACAAATAGGCAGCAAGTAGATATGCACCACATAAATCATTCGATTTGTGTGAGGACTAGCATACTATTTGGGTACCCAAACCGAAACAGGTGGTTTTCTTAATGAGTCACACCCGAGGCCTTTGACCTAAAGGTCTATTCCACAAGGTAAGGAAGCAACCTCAGAAGATGCAGTTCTATGATATCCGGTGACCAACGATTGTTTCATATTCCATTTGTTTCTTCAGGATCCTGTAGCCCATATACACCATTGATTTAGAATGAGGGTTTCCCAACTCCCTTTGGTGGGTCCTCCATATCCATCATTATAATATAGTTTTTATTAAGATAAATAATTCACTAATATAATGTGGCAATTAACAAACAATCTAACTAACTAACAATCTGTCTATGTATCATTAAACAGTTCAATATAATGTCTAGTTTAATTACGGTAAACAGACTTTATTTCTAATTCTCATTATCATTGTATATGGTGTTAACCATTTATTTTTCAATGTTTAATAAAAAAAAATGTAATATCTATCATTTCCAAACACTTTTACACTTTGAAATAGTGGATTTAGGATGTCAATACTGCAAATGAATGTGTAATTCTCAGTGAAGAAGTTGTCTATGTATAACGTCTATGAATATCACACTGTAGCGCATTTCAATATTCCGAATGGAAAAAGTAATTATCATAAAAATTATGCTGTTCTATGTAATACTCGTTCATTTTAAATAGACAGAAAATCCTTGATACTGTACACAGATTGAAAAACGGAAGCGGTACCAAATTTATGGACACATATTCTATCTCTATCATTGTGTAATTTTTATTGGTTAAATATATACCGGTGAATATGAATGACATTTGTCAATATTCAATAGTTAATTGAAATTTATTTTTTTTTGAATTGATTATATTTAAAACTATTTACCACCATAGTAATTATGAATACCGGATAGCTGTTTAGTTGTAGTATAGAACTTCTTAAAAGTGAATTAATATCACTTCATAGTGGGTTGAACCCAGTATCATCAGATCCTTCTGAAAGCATTCAACCATTAGACTGTCAAGTTGGCTCACTGTTGTATATATACATTGTTTCATTTAATTTGTAGTCTTATATAACTATCTCCCAAAACCATTAGTGAGTAAATGTTTCATATTCAATATGTTAGAACTCCAGGATTGACCGCTTGAAGTTGATCACTAGAACAATATAATTAATAATATTATAGGGATTTTGTGGAGGTTGTTGAACTTCAGTAGTTTACACTACAGATTGATCTTAGATGATTTTAGATAGATAGATAGATGTATGGATAGATAGATAGATAGAATTGCATACGTATGATATTTCCTAGAACTCAGTAATCACATATTCCAGCTGTAAGCTTTTTGAGTTTTTATGTAGTAAACTATTTATTTTCATCACCTGTATTCTGATTGGCCAAAATTTAACTAAACTTTCTCAATGTCGTTTTAAGTGTTACCGAAGGTTATCAATAAAGTGTACTTTCATCAATATATTTTACAAATTATGACATAATACACATGGTTAGTCGTCTAACAGTATCTATATTCAAATAAGTCAGTGGACAAAGAAAAATCACATTGAAATGATGAACCGATCAATACTAAACGACTATTGGAAACCTGGAAGCACTGGACGGACGTTTCGTCCTAATATGGGACTCTTCAGCAGTGCTCATCAATGACCTCATACACGGGATTCAAACCCAGAACCTTCAGACTGTCGAGATCATAGATGCGCATTTCTTGGGGGGGGGGGTCCAGTGCTTCCAGGTTTCGAATCGTGTTCTAAAATTGATCGGTTCATGATTTCCATTTGATTGATTGCCTGAGTCGTTATTGATTAGTAAATGAAATCTACCTTGCTATGTTCACTAACTTAAAATTAAAAATTTTTTCGGTATACTTCAAATCCTCTTAATCCCAAATTAAAAATGGTATATCTTTTTCATTTAAATTCATGACTGCTATTGACCTGACTGATTTTATTGATGATAACATGATATATTGTTTAACTTCTAGCCAGTGTTCAAGTGTAATTAGGCGGACAACACATTTATGTTCTCCATTATAATGCTTCTTCCATTTGATATAAGATTATCTTGTTGAATTTGTCTTTCTGAACTGTTATTTTTTTGGTTTGAATCAACAGAAGTAATTATGTTAGTTAGTGATTATTTGTGTAGTCTTTTATTTATGTAATGAAAGAATACGTTTGCACGTTTATAGGAAGATGATTACATAATATCAGGTTGATTAGATAGACATATCTTAAGTTACATGAATCCCTATTCTTCGTAAAGATAAACGGGTGTGATTTTCTATCAATTTTCTATAATATTCAATTGGTACAGTGAGTAATAGCTATTTGCTAAGAATGTCTGGATAATCAGGTTTTGAGGCTAGTATCTTGCCATATTGTCATGGGTTTGGTTCCTGATTGAAGGCATAACTGTTGACTTATATTAAATTCATCATGAAAGCTAAAATCAAAACTGAGCAAACTTTAGTAAAATAATTTTATTCACAAAACTTGTTTTATATAACTACTGATTAGAATTAGTAAGTAGTTGAATTATAAACCTTGAATAATTGTGACAGCCAATCAATTAAAAAAAATCACACATAGAACATATATACATAGATGTACACACAAGTATTCATTAAGTTAGTTGATTGAGTATATGAACTAATGTTGTTTAAACAACCATTGAAAAACAGGAAGAACTGGATCACTGTCTCATCCTAATATATGACTCCTCGTTATCAATCACTTATTGTCTCACTTAAGAACAAATTCGAGGACTATCAGATCTCACTGCAAGCGTTTAAGCCTTTGTAACAGTAAGTTAGAATTCGGTGGTGTAAATGTTCAACTTCAATTAATTCATGATATAGTGCGATCATTTCCATTGAGTTAGATTGATAATTATCCACCACCGCTGAAGTTATGGATGGATATTAGTGATGTATTCTATACTATAATGCTTCCTGTTTTCTAATAGTTATTGAACTATGATCAGTTCGTCTTGTAAACTTTAAAATTTTAATAATTTCCACGAACCCCTATCAACAAAACTACAACCTCATACACAAAACAAAAATGATACATGATAGTGTTAGAGCAGTGCCCTGATAATTAAAACCATCGACTTCCAAACACGAAGCTTTGTATTCGAACCTCTCCCAAACCACTTTGGCCTAAGCAGACCGGTAGTATCACTGGCCCGCACACTAAGAATATGGATCTAAACCAAGCACAAATATCTGTACAATTTAATTCAGCTGCATTCAGATTGTTCCGAATAATTTTTGAGTAGATGCTGTTAGTATGGCGACCTCAGTTAACTGACTGAAAACGTCATACAGATAATTTTACTGACGAAACAGCTTTCGAATCACTCACTAGTCAATGGACGGAATATGCGGTTCATTAAAGCTGTCTTTTGAATAGACAAAGTATTCAATCACGATCATCTAGCATAAAACTTAATAATTACAGTGATTAACGATGAAAGTGATGGTCACAAAGTACCCAGTAATTATTTACTCCTGTATATAATAACACCAGGAATATTGGCTCAATAACAAGATATATAAAATGACAGAAATCTTAGTAGTGATTGTTTTAAAAATTAGACGACGTATTTTTAAACTCGTCAATTACAAACCAACCATGTTGGTCCAAGATAGTTGGTTGATAAGCCTGTTCAAACTTCAAGATTACCGTATTTCTTCACAGTATCCATAAACTTCCATGGGTGAGACCATAATTTATGGACGACTTTGGGTATGCCCTTTGGCCAACTAGGACTAAATGAGGGTTATAAATCAGTGTGACAAATTAATGTTATGATTTAAAATTGATAGTTAGGGTTAGGAATTAGATTCAATGTTTTCATCACGAACTGGCATCAGTTAAAATTCCAAAACGCTATTTAGACAAATGGATGAATGAATTTCGCGTCGAAACCTAAGACCTGTTACCTTATATACGATTGGTTCGTCCATAAATTATAGTCTCGTCCTTCTATGTTATAGGTTGTTTTTAATTAACTTAGTTATGTTTACCAGCCGTCACGAAATGTTTAATATATATACGTCTTCCTCAGAAAATTTAGCCAAATCTTGACTAATAGCATACATTCGTCAGTATCTCATGCTTATCATTTGATCTTGAACTGATATGTTCTATTGGAACAGCCTAGTGCCTTTCCTTCCTAAAAATAGCCTGGCTTTTTGGGTTCAACTGCAGGAACTGAGATGAAGTGGGACACATCAGTGGCTAACACTATGTTTGTCCAACCTGTCGGTGCTGGTCAAATTATGTCGACCAAGTTGTAATATGGTTACTAATTTAGGAGGAGCGTCTATTCCCGTCACGACTACAGATATTCCCTGTTGACAAGTGTCAACTAGTATAAAACCCAAGATCATTCAGGCTTTCTTGTTGACTAGCTCCAACTATCCAACACAGAACTCCAGCCTACGACAAGCAATTCATAAAAAAATATCGGAATAATACTTAATATTTACTCTTTTTCAACCTTTCTCAAATCATAGTCTCTGACTATTAAGTCACCTTAATGTTTTAGTTAGCCCTTGCTGATATTTACTGTTCAACATAACATTGAAATCCAAGAAAAACCTTGTGTAACCAGCTATTCCACCCTATATCTTTAATGCTACACGATATTCGATCAATTGTTTCATTAAACTGAACACTACCATTTGACTATTCAGTAGTAATGTTATCCATTCTTCAGTGATGCAAAGATTCTGTATAGAAAAAATGTAATGAAACCTGACAGAGTGGAATGATTTTTTAGAAGGCTTATTATCAGTTTTCCAGTTTTAATTATAGGTATATTTACGAGAAAGATGGTTTTCTGGATCCTTCTTATAACCAATGGTCTATCAAGAATCTTGGTACCTATATGGTTATACCATAGGATTGAGCTTTACTGTTCATGTTGTAAAGAATCTGTTTGATATCTGGTTCTTTTAAAGAACCAATACAAAACTTCCTTCTTACTGAGCACATATTTATGGTTAATAATTTTGTAGAAAATTCTTCATAATCAACAAAATCTTGATTATGAAATTCGTTGAAAAGTTAAAAAGATAAAATTTTAAAACGGAAGTCATTAATGGAAATCATTATTTCTTGTACAGTTTTAATCTCACTATATCGATTTATAATCAATAAACAAACATTACATTTTGATGGAGATCATAATTGATCAATATTAGACCATAATAAAAAACTTGGAAGAACAAAATAGTCGTTTCATCCTCTTCAACAACACGAATCTATGATTCTGCATGTGAAACTCAAACCCAGGACCTTTGGTTTCGCGTGCAAACACTTAACCTTTAGATTATTGAATTAGTTGAAGTCAGACATTAATACTATTGGTAAATTTACTTTGAAAAAAATTAGAATTAAAACGGACCCTGTTGATTGATATGCACGTTATTGTGTAATCTATATAGGAACAGTAAACACCTGATATATTTCACACTGCTATTTTCACCATATGAAGAAAAAATGATTATAATTTCCAATATGTTGAGTACTGTACAAAAGTTTTGTCATTGAACTTCTTATATAATGCCAGATATAATTCGTCCACTTTTGAATTTCGCATAAAAACTCGAAAGTAGTTTTCATGATTCTGACTAAATCATCCATACCTACACTTAAATATGAATGACTCTAGGAATTATTTATTGCTTTACTTAGTTGTAGGCGTTATTCATTATCGATTGATCTCAGTTAGGGAAAAGGTGAATTGTTTCGTCTTAGTACATGACTCTTCATCATTGAGTTTATTATTAATTTTTAACTATATACCTTACTATATCCTTATTGATTCTAGGATTATGTATAATATATGAAAAATACTGATATTCTCAACTAGTACAAATTAATAAAAATGAGTCAGTCTGTGAGATCAGATGGGTGAAAGTAAGTAAGTAATTAAGTAAGTAAGTAAGGAAGGAAGGAAGGAAGGAAGGAAGAGAGGAAAGAATTAAGGAAGGAAGTAAGCAAGTAAGTGAGTGAGTGAGTGGAGTGAGTAAAGAACCAAAACTAGAATAAACACTAATAGTAAACTAAATAACCTTAACGATATATAATCAATTATTAGAAATCATTGAGACAGTATAATTCTATAAGACATTTATAAATACATTATTGTACACTCATAAATTTGTATAAATATTCATGTACTTTCATTGATTTATGTGTATAGGTTTAAAATGAAAAGGAAGGCTAAATGTATGTCAGTGTTCAATTGATGAAATCCTAGCTAACAGACTTTGTTTATTCTAGAACAATGACCTTGAGTTATATATAAATGTGTGTATATTTATCCAACTTACCTTGTGATTTTCTATATACATAAATAATATACATTCTGAAAAATAATAATAATAATAATAATGTCTGACCAAAGTATCTCCTAAGTACTAACTTATCTCATCATCACTTGTCCAATAAACAATGTGTTTATAAGGTTTGTATACAAATACTTGTTTAAATACATTCTGTCTGTTTGTGTTTGTGTGTATGTATGTATGTATGTATGTATGTATGTGTAAATGCACATACTCAGTATACTTTCATTCTCCTGTCTGTTCTTGCTTTCATCCATGTAAACTTATTGTGTGTGTGTGTGTGCATGTGTTTACATGTCTACATTTTCTCGATTCATTTCCTTTAATGGATTGTTGTATTTTGTTTTCTCTTCAATAGTGTAACAAACAAAATACAAAAAAAAAGAGGAAACAGTCAAATTGTTCTTTATTTTGTAATACACAAATTTTATTACGAAATTTTTGTATACACAATTGATCTTATTTGATTAATGAATAAATATTTATTTTCATTAGTTGAGATCATGAATCAATTGAAGTTAAACTACCATGGAAAACCTGGAAGTACTCGATGGCGTTTCATCCTATTGTGGGACTCCTCAGTAGCAGTGCGCATCCACGATCCAGCATCGCGAGATTTGAATCCAGGACCTATCAGTCTCGCTAACGAGCGCTTAACCACTAGACCACTGATACAAATATTTAATTAATAAAAAAAAACTTTCTTGAATAATATCACCAGTAATCAGTAATGATATTTCAATTCACTTGGTATTGTTTACTTGAAATTTCTCATTGATGTTTACAACTGCAGTTGATCAGTCTCTCATTAGCATATATGCATACTGCGAGGATGACCTCGATATTGCCTTAAGTCACAAGCATTATAAGCAAAAATGCATCTGTGCCAATAAGAGACTGATCAATTACAGTCCTAAACATCAATGAGAAAATTCAAGTAAACAACATCAAGTGAATTTAAACTTTACCCTATTGCATAAGCAAGCGGCTATCAGAACTCAGTAGCTAAGTGGATAATGAGAAGCGAACGATACTGGATTCGAATCACAGAGTGAACAACTGTGGGATGCAGATACACCTAGCTGACAAATCCCGAATAGGGCGAAACAAGCGTCCTGAATTCCATTGCTAACCACTATCCATCTTTGCTTAGTAATGATATTTGTTTCAATTTATCAATGAAATATGATAAATAAATCGGCTGGTATGACATTGAATATTAAAAAAATGTTGCACAATCAACAGAAATACAGGTGAAAACAATCAATGCAGTTTAAGACAAAACTAAAATGCCTTGGTAAAATATAAGAACCATACATTGAATACTTCATTTTGCAAATCTTCCATCAATGTTCCTTCACATTCTATATGATCCTTCCAGCTTATAATTCCTTTTTATTTTCCATTCTATTCTCTTCAATTCGATCATCTTGGCTCTATGCTGTCACGTTTTCCATTTCCGATTGGTGCTACATAATACTTTTATCAACAGACATAGGTGGCATACACCAGATTTGTACTATATTTTCCTCACCTATACATGCTCGTAGTATTGATCCACCAAAAAGACAGTATAATAAAAAGTATAACTATCAAGTTGTCAGCTCTTATCTAATCAATTAGGTTCAGAATGAAGTCAACATTAGAACACAGTAAATGTAATGTTTAGCAAGTAAATAGCATACTTTCATTAAGCAGTTTTTGTATGATTTCACATATCGTAGTTAAGAACATTTATTAATATGATATTATCTTGTAATTTTAATATAAACAAAATGGGCTGGGAATAAATTCCATATTGTCAGGTCATCTAAATGTGTAGTGAACGAGAACACCAGCGGGGGACAACCAAATGTATTCTAATACAACATTACAGAATATCTTGGTAAGATCTGTTTACTATACAGTAAATACTTTATTCGCAAAATGTCAATCGATTATCTCAGACTTTATTGTTTATTCATTTCCATATGAATCACTCTCTGTTCTCATTCTCTTCTTTTCGATTTTTCAACCTTTTGCCACCAGGCATTTCACTTTCAATTGGTGATACATACTACTTATATTTATCGACATTAATAGAACACACCACAAGTGAATTGTAGTAGGTAATTATGATTATGTTTTCGTTTATTTAGATATTTTCGGATAATTTTCATTGGAGGTATAAATTTCGCTATATTGTGATTTTTCATCCGTCATAACCGATTCCTCTACACTTGACTCGTCCGTAGCCATGATACAGGGATATATTTTTCATGTAAACCAACAAAAATGACAGAGGACGAAACACTGTCTCCATTATAAGTTACAATAATGTACATAATAGTTCTTGCTTCATTTCCATTGGATGCCAGATGCAACGGTAAAATCTCGAATAGGAATGGAATTTATCCCCACCAAAACCTTCTGTTCATTCAGAACTGTAATTGATGAATCTCGCAAGACGGAGTCGTGGATGCGCACTACCAATGAGGAGTCCCGCAATAGGACGAAACGACCGTCCAGTCCTTTCAGGTTTTCCATGGTAGTCTAACTTCAATTGACTTATGATCTCAACTATTTAAATCACTACAATCTTCACAAAACCCCCTTCTAATACTAATTAACATATGCTCACTAGTGACTGGCTTCAATGGGTACACCCCGGAGTTCTAGTGAGATGCAGTAACCAATAGAGTTCAACTGGGTCTGTTGAAAAATAGTAACTCACCTAAGACAATGGTGAATGTGTCGCTCAATTTCGTGGATTAGTCGCAGTTAGACATCGTTAGACACCGCTGAATGCTGGCTCAGTTGTCTAGTGGTTGAGCGCTCGCGCACGAGAATGATAGGTCCTGCTTTCGAATCATGGGGAGCGAGGTAGTGAATGCTCACTACCACTGAAGAGTTCCATAATAGAACGAAAAGGCCGTCCAGTCCTTTCAGGTTTTCCATGGTGGTCTAGCTTCAATTGACTCATGATCTCAACCATTGAAATCACTACAATCTCCACGAAACCCCTTCTGATACTAATTGATTTGTCGTTAAATTGATGCAAATGATGATATTTTTGAAAGAGCAAAAATGTTCAATGTTGTAAATAAATTTTAGTTTTAATTTTAATTAATAAATCTAAATATAGTTCAAATAAGTTGAGTCCAAAATCTCATATGATAAAGATTCTAATACATTTTTATTCTACTTTTATAATTCAGTAGTATGATTTGATTACAAGTATTTAGATATTGGAAATAATAAAAATGAAGTGTGAGACTATAATTTATGAACGACATTTGAGTAGCACTAAAATAACCTTGGAATGTCCACCTATTTACTAAGGCTTAAATGACGGTTATAAATTAGTGTGAGAAATTAGGATTAGGATTTAATGTTTTTATCATCAGCTATAATGCCAAAATGGTATTTCGCCAAATGAGTGAATGAATTTCGTATCGAAATCTAAAACCTGCTATCTTAAATCTGATTGCTTCGTCTCACCAAGTGAAGTTTTCAACAATCAAAGAGGTTAGACTATCTCCTTAGAATATGAAATTCCTGAAATTGATCAATGCATACTGTTGAGGAATCCAGCATAGAATGAAATAACTAACCAATAATCCTTTGTTCCCAATCATTCACTAACTAAGATCAGTCTATAATGAAAACTACAGAGATTTCAATACAATCCGTAAATTCCTATTTGTTATAGACTGATGTCATTAAGTGAATTATTGAGAATTAGGGAACGCTGGACATCTAGTCTGTCCTACAGATCAATCTGTGACGAATTTAACCTAATAATCCTCAAAACCACTATCAACACATCGATTTGCAACAAGATACTTGTTATAATCAGTTTTAGCTTGCCAAGCTAAACGATGAATTCCCAAAGTGATGTAAAGTTGTTCCCCCTGGGACAAATAGTTTATGGGGAAGTCAAGAGAATACAGGGTAAACAATATCAATATGCAGACAGTGAAAATTTCGTATTTACAGGATAGATAGTGAGCTTGGTAGGGATATTAATAACTAATTTATTCTCCTAAGTTTATTCTAATGATAGTATTGTTTAGAGATAAATAAATAAATAAATAAACAGATAGATAGATAGATAGATAGATAGATAGGTGTCGCCGGCTTTTAGCATCCCACACACTCAATCTATTGCTCAATCGTCAACAACAACTACAACATCGATCAATCCCACAAACCGAAACTACCGCCACTACCATTATTCACATTGTTTCCATCCACATCTAATTATTCTGGCCACACTATCTCACACACACTTGATCAACTCGTACCACCACTATCCAACACACTGTCAGTCGATTTCACCTCACCTCTACACCATACAACCAGTCTACATGAAACATATCCACCCACACACTTAGGTTTATAGATAGAATAATAAATGTTCAGTATCATGAACATTTCTATTATCTTTCATATATTTTTTTATAAACAAGAGAATACTGAAGAATAGTCTTTTGTATGATTTGATATTTTCTTACCAGTCAGAAAACTCAAATCTAGTTGTAAACTTTTTTCAAAAGTTAAATGTTAACCAACGGTTTATGAAATTCTGAGATCTTGTGATATACTATTTCATACTTGATCAAGAATGTATACTTGAGCAAAGTCTCAAACGAGACCAGGGTATTTATTTGATACTGTCTACTTTCAATATCTCTAAGGATGTCAATGATCAGTGATTAAATGATTGTCTTAAAGTAATACGAAATCTTCAGAGAACTCACTTCACCTTAACATTAATTAAAAGGTACTGGGTTCGACACATAACCCGTCTATTAACACTTAAACATACGAACATCCAGATGCCAAGTTTTAAACATGACAAACCAGACATCATAAACCCTACTGCTAGATACATTTCATCCACTAAAAATTGTCTTGATTAAAGCGCCAACACGTTAACGACACTTATAATGGCATTTCTTACCAATACTTCAAGGATTCGTATTCAAGCTAATTATGTATATTCAGCTTAAAAATTCCAAATAGGATGGGACGCACATCCTCAATTCCACCGTTAGACAGATTTTATCTATCCTAGCTTTTAACAAAATGACCATTTCGATTCAAACAACATAGAATACATGTGTGCTAATAAACATTAAATGAAATTTAGTGCTGAATACCAACCGCTGGATGACTCAAATCCTTACTAATAATGACAGAATAATAATCAGTAATTAGCAAACTAACTTGATTTCCCTGAATATCAGTAGGACATTGTGAACTATGAAGTTTACCAAATCTCAAATCAGATATTTACCCTCCAATCATATTGGGTAAGAATCATACACTTACCACGAGAATCCAGGATCAAAGATTTTATCAGTATAGGGGTTGTAGAGATTATTAAGTTTTTAATTGAGATCATGAACCGATTGATGTTAGACCACCGTTGGAAACCTGGAAGCACTGGACAGCCGTTTCGTCCTATTGTGGGACTCCTAAGCAGTGCGCATCCACGATCCTGCTCGCGGGATTCGAACACTGGGCCTATTGTTGAATAAAATGGAATGAAGCAAGTTTCCAATCCTTCAACGTTTTTTTTAAAAAACAAATCTTTCTGTGACTAATCTGTACTGAAAAATAACTTGAAGAACATTGAAATAATTCTATATTGTAATAGTAGGGTATATATCGTATGCATTAAATGGATAGACATGAAGTCATGAACTGTGCTGGCGTAGAACAGATTCACAGCACCGGATTATGTTCAAGGTGTTAGGTATGGTTAGCGGGACGAACATGACACTGAATTTACTAGCAGTTCCTAGGCTTCTGTAATCTGAAAAACATTGACTTGTTTACTCATAGAAAACAAACGGCATTTAAATGGATACCAAGACCCTTGAATTTATAGAAGTTTTGAAACAAAAAACACTATTTCCTTGAAAAAGCTTGGACCAGATTGCAAGGCAAAACGTTGGATTTACTTCAAATTCATTCACTGAGATTTTACAAATACATTCTTTCTCTTTAATGATCTAGTTGTTCGACTAATCAGGTATAAAAAAATAATTTTTAAAACCGAACTCTAGATTTTTTCGAAAATTTCCCTAAACACACTGACTGGTTCAAAGTGATGCAAAGCATTTGATAGCTTTTCGAAAACTCAAATATATGAATTTATAAACAACTCTCAATACAATTATTCTCAGTACGATGGTTTGTGGAGGTTGATGGGTGTTGTTGAGACCACGAAAAGCATAAATAACGATTGTGTAATATCTCTAATTGATCAGAACTAAAAATGTAAATCATTGAACGTCCGCTCAGTGGGAGAGGATAAACCACCTTCCATATGAGGAGGAAATCAGGAAGAGACGTTGGAAGTGTATAGGACATACACTACGGAAATTATCAAACTGTATCACAAGGCAAGCGCTCGGGATTCCAGCCCACAATCTTCTGTCCCACTGAGCCGGCATCCAACAGTGTTTATGTGTTTAACTTCGACCAATTCACGAAAATGTGTGACCATCTTCCACTGTTTGAGGTGGATATCTGTCTCTACCTGATACGGATTAGCTACGCTGATCAAGGCTTCCCATTAGAACTCCGAGAATTCTCTCACGATACTAGTCCCTAGTGAACATATAGTAAATATCAGCATGAGGTTGTGAAGATTTTTTAGTTTTTGATTGAGATCAGTACTAATAATTATTATGTTCTTTCAGATTTCTACTAAGAGGTAGTGACCAGTAGAGCCCAACCATATTAGATATAAGACAAAATGCACAACATTTGCAAACTATCATAAATAGATTGAAGCTGGAATGTAAACTGTTTTAGATCCCAACTCAATAGTCTACAGGTTAAACGCATGACGCAAGGTCTAAAAGTCCTGATTTTTATCCCGAATGGTATTGTATGTGTGTGGCCATTGTCGAGTAACCCGAAACTAGGATGAGTTAGTTGTCCATTGTTACTTGATTCTCAGTGTAAAACTTTGTATTTAACAACATCTTATAATAACAATCAGTTATTATGAAAATCAGGTAACACTTGAACGTTGTTTCACTCTAAACTTGAGACTCATTAGTAATATCTACTCATAATGTCACACGAGATCATATTGAATACTTTAAATATTTTAATCATGATGCAATGGTTGACAATTACAACTTCAGTCGATTTGTAATATACTGAAAATACAATTTAATGTTACATTGAATGACATATAATTCATTTTTCAAGTTTATCAAATTCTCCCAATCACTCATCACATTGACACTTACACCACAAACAATTCTCAATTAAGATGAAACAATTGTTCAATGCTACTGATTATTTCTTCACAATCTAGTCTAATATAAACTATCGAAGTAATTAACATGATTGATGTGATTCGATCACAATTAAGTAAATAAGCGTTAAAACGAAAAATGTAATCACCGATGTAGTAACATTGAACGGAGAAATCAATAATACACAATAATAGTATATTAGGATTATCAGTACTATTATCAGTACTATTATTATTATTATTATTAATACTATGATTACCAATATATGTGCTCTGTCTCCACATTCATGGTGAATGATTCAAAGAAAGAAAAAAATGTTTACATTGTATGAGGTAATCAATCAACGTTACAATTTAATTTGTCGAATCAACATTATTCAAAGTGGGTTACAAGAAAACCAACTTGTTTTTATCAGTTGTCATATCTTAAGGTTTATAAAATGAAAAAAGTAGCACACAACTATAATTTTACAATTCAGACTATCTAAACTATTCTTGGTAAACAATTTTACTTTTTATTCGGGAAATGGAAGTTTCTGATGAGAAATCAATTCTTAAGAATCTTTTGGGAAGCTGCAACCAGTAGAGTTCAATCATAGTGAGCGTATCATCATCATCATCATCATCATCATAATAATAATAATAATAATAATAATAATAATAATAATAATAATAATAATGATGATGATGATGATGATGTAATGCTAACCGCTTGACGTCGATTCAGTCATTCCAGGTTAAGCTCTCCTTGGGAGACTTAAATTACTCTGTGTTTGATCCACACTACAGTGGTGTATTCACCACTAGTGAGCATTTTCATATTACAACAAAACAGCTATCCAGTGCTTCTCGATTTTCAACAGTTGTTCAATCAAAATCAGTACATGATATGGAAATTTAAGTGAATTTATATCGAAGTTAATTTTTGTCAAAGATTGATATTCATACTGAATAATTTATTTGGGAACCAGAAGGAAATGGGCAACCCTTTCATCCTGGTATAAATCTCATTTGTAGTGCATGATTATAACTCCGACAAAGATCGAATCCACACTCTTCAATTCTCGTTACTAATCTAACTAATGAGTTAGAATTCAATGGTTTTTATGTATTTCAACTTTATTAATATCATGAGGGAATACCATAAATCATGACTTCAGACCTAAACTGTTGAAAAATTCATCTCAAAACCAATCATTAACAGTCTGGTATTTAGATACAGTTATGATTAATTGAATAAGGATTTTGAAGATTTCCTGTGTTTGATATTTAGGATAGATTTTCACCAATCTCTCTAACCATATTTACATCTTGAGAGGTTTACCTTGACGTAACATTTTGCTACTATTTATATATATACGATTGTTTTCTGGTCAGTGTATTTTTAGTAGTTCCTTTTCATTGGATGAGGTTGCTAACTCTTTACTCAACCCTCCAAAAGATAATATTCGAACTCAAAATTTAGTGAAAGATTGTGTCTGTTAACCATAATTAATCTAAAGTCAAATTACCCAAAATCTCTCATTATTGATCATTTTAATTATACAAGCCCAATATAATCATCTGAATTAATTCTACTGAAAAAACATTAAAATTAACAGTATGCGTATATAAGAACTAATGTAACATTTTAGACTAATCGCTCCGATATATCATCGAGCCTAATCATATCACTATTAGGAATGTACAATCAAGTAGGCAAGGATTACACTTATGTAATCTGTATGCAACACATTTCAAGTGATGATAAACACATTTTAAAAAATCGAAATCATGAAACGATCAATGATAGACGACCATTGAAAACCAAGAACCATTGTACGACAGTTCCCTCATGGTATGTAATTCCTCAGAAGTACACATCTACAATACAACAATGGAGTTGAATCCAACACCTGCGGGCTCTCGCAAGAACGCATAACATCTAAACAACTGACACGGAATACAATCATAAACAAATGTAACCTCAATCAATATACAACATTATACGACCATCTCCAGTTGTCTACAATCCACAACTATCTCATCATACATGGTTTAGCTACACAAGTCACAAATTCTCACTAGAACTACTCAAATTCCCTATCGAGATAAATCACCACTACTTCCAGATATTCAGTGCTGGTCTAGATTACATCAATCCAGCATTTCAATCACATTCAACAGTCTCCACAACTCCACACTGAACACGATTTTTCATATCCGTCTATCACTTTCATTCAAATATCTCAAATCGCATCGTGATTCCACCATCCACAAAATATACTTCTAACTAATACAACATCATCATCATCATCACCATTTCAATCTCAAACACCACACAACACACAACATACAACACAAACACTCAATAAATGACAAATCAAACTGTTCTACACTTGTACTACTCACAGTCTGTTTAGATTTATCATTTCACAGACAACGTGGACATCTCACTACACCACACATCACAACACACGTGAGATGTGGTCACACAACATAACAATCAACAAATACAATTCTACACACATTTCAATCATTCACACTAATACAACTCAAATCACTATTATCTTTCATCAGTTCAAATCCTAAACTGATTACTACACAACCAATAAGATTGATGGATATAAACTACTGATCAATTGAGTGGTATGTAAGCTGAAACCAACATATGTTGTCTTGTTCAACCAGTCAATGTTCGATGCACTATCGTAACTTGTACTATCAACTGGAAACGACAACATTGTCACTTATCATCAAACGAATCTACATTGTGAGTAGTTTATTGTTGTGAATGAAAACGTGATCCAAAAAAAATAAGAGAAAAACACAGTTTGTGAGGAATGATTTTCAAATGGACAAAACGATCATTCTACAAATTAAAAATTTCTAAACAATATTGGCATACGTGTAAATCTGTGCATATATGCATACACATATTATGTAATTAAGTGTATAAATAATTATGTAAATGAATTCAGATGAAATGATTTCTCAATTACAAACAAATTTATTCTTATTGTTTAGCATAAATGCATGATGTATGCTACTTATATCTGTCGGCATAAGTAGTATGTAATACCAATCAGATGTGGTAAGCCTGGCAGCGGAAGTCTAAGAAGGTCAAGTTGAGTAAAATTAAAAGGAAAATATAACGGAATAGTGAATGTGAAATATCATATGGAATGTAAAAGACAATTGATGGAAGATTCGCAAAATGAAGTATTCAATGTATAGTTCTCATATTTTATCAAGATATCCCGGGGGCTACTGCCGGTCCAAAGCCTGAATAAAGGAGGAGGGTTGGATATGGGGTTAGCGACCCCTTCCCGTAAAAAACTGACTCGCTAAAAAACGCTAACTAGAAATCCCAGAGGAGGAAGAAGTCAGAAAGGAGCGCTGGAAGTGGGTAGGACACACATTGAGGAAAGCACCCAACTGCGTCACAAGACAAGCCTTCACATGGAATCCTCAATGCCATAGGAAAAAAAGACCATAGAACACATTACGCCGGGAAACGGAGATAGACATAAGAAAAATGAATAATAATTTGATGGAACTAGAAAAGAAGGGTTGGCGGCCTATGCTTCATTGGGAGTAACAGGCGTACGTAAGTAAGTATTTCCAAGTAACAAATAAGTAAGCTGACAAATCATGGACACAGCTTTAAATTTATTTAATAGTTGAGTTCATGAGTCAACTGAAGCTAGACTACCATGGAAAACCTGCAAGCACTGGACGGCTAATTCGTCCTATTGTGGTACTCCTCAGCAGTGCCCATCCATGATCCCGCCGTGTGGGACTCTAACCAATGTCCTATCAGTCTTGCGTGCGAGCACCTAACCTTTGGACCAACAGTGTTGATGTCTAACTTCAACCAATCCACGAAATTGAGCCACCGTCCGCGGCCATCCAGTACTTCCAGATTTTTCATGATGGTCTAGCTTCAATTGACTCATGAACTCAACTATTAAATCACTATAATATCGACAAAAAACCGTTTCTGATAATATATACTTATTGTCTTTTTCATGTGTGTGTGTGTTTCTTTATTCCAGATAAAATATGTGAGACAACACAAAGTTTGTGCAAAAAATCTATCATTTTTAACATACTTTAAATGTTTCTTCTTCTTTTTCTTGAACATAATGATAACGCTGTTGGAAAAGATTACAATATCACCTAAAATCGGTGAAGAGAACGAAAGATCAATAAAACAACAACAGGATAAGCTGAATTGTTCCACTACGCTCCAGACCTGCTAACTAGAAGAAGACAAGATTCAGCCGAGAGGGGAAGTATATTCCACAAGTAGCCATAAGCACGAACAAACAGGTATACCACTCAAGAGTATATATACAGTATAAAAATGTTCTTGGGAAACGTCACAAAATAGCGTACTAAAAGAGAAAATGAACCATGTGTTAAATACAATCTGAAGGAAAAAGTTGGCACCTTCCAAATTTCCAAAATAAAATTACGAAAATAAGACTCTTAACAAGTAATTTCTGGGGATCTAGCGTCCCCAACAGTTATATGTTGATTTTAGTTTACTATTCTTATGAAAGCGCACTACATCCATAAATCCATACGCCCACGTACACATACACACGGCTATAATTTTTATAGTTATGATTATCTACTAAGTAAATATATACATTGGCAATACATGGATTTTATACTAATTTGACAACTGTCTGATATGAACTTGTTCAGCGTAGATCACCCCATCATAGATTTCTAATAAACATTTACACGCTTATATATTTTACAGCGAGCACTAACTAGATGAACGGGAAAATGACTTTAAATGCTTGGTACAATGCACTGCTGAAGAGGCCGACAATAGGACGAAACGACCGTCCAGTGCTTCCATGTTTCCCATGGTGGTCTGGCTTCAATTGACTCATAATCTCAACAAGTGAAACTGATAAAGAATAATATTTAATGGGAAATCTGATTCAGTTAAAAATATAACCAAGAAAGACTTCGTTTATTTGAATGGGTTTAATACACATTTTATGAAGAATGTATTAGGAAACTACAATACGATTACATGTGACTTCTATTTTGGACAATATTGGATAATATCTCAAATCATTAGATTGCATAACCTTTAAGATCTCAATTTGAGAGTGATCATAGAAAAACGAATACCTGTCTTATACAGCTACCTTTCATACCATGATGCCTTGTTATGCACTAACCATCCCTACAATTTTTCTATCTATTTCCTATCACCTATAATTCACTGGAATGACATTTGTAATGTGCACCTAACTCACAGGATTTGATGTTTAAAGATTCTCCAGCTCCAGTATTAATAATATAGTGTTACTATTAGATATCAGCAGTCCTTGCTAGAAAAAGGTTGTCGAACACAGAGTTACCTAGTACTCTTAACCCAAAGAGCCCAGATTTCACGGATACTTTATAAATCTGACCTATTGCAGCCAGCCTAACATCACGATGGTGTTGAAAATTGTGCAGATTGACATGCGCTGGTCTTTCTTTACAATACATAGATTGATCTTATCTTCTACGTTGCGACAATCACTAACAATAATACCCTGGCGTTAGTTTAAAATTACCACACTTACCAAGAGGCGTAAAGTTTGTGGGTAATACCTTGTTTAGAATGCAAATGCGGACCGGAAACTTTATTCTAGATGAATTCAATCAAGTAAACACTAGTTTGTGAAGTATAATATACCATTGTTAAATATATCTTCGATTGTAGCTACATACAACTTGTTTCTCATTCATAGGTATTCAGTTTCTTACCTAGATACAATATAAACTATTTAAGTGATAAGATAAACTGTACAGTTGGCCGATAAGATGTTGTGTTCATTAGTTAATATGTGTTTCGTTCAAAATATTTTAAGTCTGTAAAAATATACACTGTATGTCGATTTGTATAAATGAATACTTTCTACAATTCTGTAAACCAAAGTTGTGTCGATATTGTACTTCTCCACTAAAATTTATCAAAATATTGGAATACTTGAATTATCCAGTTGATATACAAATCTAACTTTAGTCAATCCACAACATTACGTGACCATCTTCCATTGTCTTAAGTGTGTAACTGCCTTACATATAACATGGTGTATGTCGAAGATGCTAGATCCCCGGAAATAATTTAATAAACTTTATAGTTTTTCGGTTTAATTGGGGAAGTCTGAATTTCTTATTTTCGCACCAAGAGAGCTCATTATTACCTCCAGTTTGTGTTTCCCACCTGAAATGACTTTAAACGCTATTGGTTCGTTTCTTCTTTCAGTACACTATTTTGTGACGCTCTTCAAGGACATTTTAATATTACATGTACTACGTGTCAATTGAGTTGTTGTTATTTGTTCTTTGCTTTTAGAATTATATATTGCCCCGATCTTCTTTATTCAATTAGTAGGGATGGGGTTCAGAGTAATAGCTTAGCTTCTTCCTGTTATTGCGTTGCTGGTTTACGTTCCGTCCGCCTCTACCAAGATGATATCATAATATCGAGAACATAGTCGTTTATCCCTATTAGTCACGGCTTCTCACTAGAACTCTAAAAATTTCCTCTCGACGTTGGTCACTAATGAGCACATGACAAGGAAATTCAATGATCGCCACAATCCCATACTGACGTTAATTTTTAAACTAACCCTATCAAATGTCATAAACATGATCAAATGTAAAAATTAGCGGGTCAAAATAAAAATGTTAGAAATAATAACAACTGTAAAGATTGTAAAGAATAAAGTAAATTAATCAGTAATTTCAACATTTGAGACCATGAGTCAATCGAAGCTAGACCACCATGGAAAATCTGGAAGCACTGGACGACTGTTTCGTCCTATTGTGGGACTCCTCAGCAGTGCACATCCACGATCACGCCCCCCCCCCGCGAGATCCGAACCCAGGATAACGATGAAAGATCCACAACCAAACCATCCAGTTCAAGGAACAAAACTCCATCAAAATAGTTGTTCACTAATCGTCGACTGTCCACACGAATGTTCTAAATGATTTCGACCACAGTACATGGTGTAAAATTAAGACCGATTTAAGATTTATCATTATCACCATTGTTACTAGAATGTGCTATGGTAAAAATAATTTGGTTTTTTTTTAATAAGATAAAAGTTTACCTGGTTGGTTTAAAGTACAGTGATATTTAATATTTCATTTCTTTTCTCTAAATCCTTAAAACACGTAATAAAAATAATCACAAAATGTATCAAGTTTACCTCTGTTAAATTAAGTCAATCTACTTATTAATACTATTAAGTATGTCATCTCATTATTGTTACTATTATTACTCTGGATTAGTATTTATCACCCGTAATGGAAGTAATAGTGTGCCCCTAAATGTTCTAATACGATCAAGGGTGGTGAGTTCCCACTTGTATACAGTCATTGTCAGGAAAGTTTTATTCACTGACTTTTCTCGGTGGGGACGTTGTTTACGAAATCAAGAGGACGAAAAGAGAATGTTAACTGAGCTTATGGATATGGAGGAACCACCTAGAGGAGTTGAAAAACCCTGATTCCAAACTAATGGTGAACATGGACTCCAGGATCCTGACGGAGCATATGGTGTATGAACTTATTGTTGGTCGCCAGCTCCACTACCTTGTGGATTAAACCTCGAGGTCAAAGGCTCGAGAAGTGTTCACCTAAGAAAACTAACTGTTTCGGTTTGGGTACTCGGACTATATCCTAGCGCTCACACAAATCGAATGATGAATTGTAGCACATATATATTTGGTATCTTCTTGCACCAATGTTCATGTGTATAAATAAATAATAAAAAAATGTGGGTTACTGATTGTATAGTAATCAGTTTAGGATTTGAACTGATGAGAGATAATAGTGATTTGAGTTGTATTAGTGTGGATGATTGAAATGTGTGTAGAATTGTATTTGTTGATTGTTATGTTGTGTGACCACATCTCACGTGTGTTGTGATGTGTGGTGTAGTGAGATGTCCACGTTGTCTGTGAAATGATAAGTCTAAACAGACTGTGAGTAGTACAAGTGTAGAACAGTTTGATTTGTCATTTATTGAGTGTTTGTGTTGTATGTTGTGTGTTGTGTGGTGTTTGAGATTGAAATGGTGATGATGATGATGATGTTGTATTAGTTAGAAGTATATTTTGTGGATGGTGGAATCACGATGCGATTTGCGATATTTGAATGAGAGTGATAGACGGATATGAAAAATCGTGTTCAGTGTGGAGTTGTGGAGACTGTTGAATGTGATTGAAATGCTGGATTGATGTAATCTAGACCAGCACTGAATATCTGGAAGTAGTGGTGATTTATCTCGATAGGGAATTTGAATAGTTCTAGTGAGAATTTGTGACTTGTGTAGCTAAACCATGTATGATGAGATAGTTGCCGATTGTAGACAACTGGAGATGGTCGTATAATGTTGTATATTGGTTGAGGTTACATTTGTTTATGATTGTATTCCGTGTCAGTTGTTTAGATGTTAGGTGTTCGTGCGCGAACCCGAAGGTTGATGGTGTGAATGATTATCGATTGAGATGTGTTGCACATGGATTACATATGTGCAATCATTTTAATAAACTGAGGAAACTCTAATAGCTCATACAATTAGATAAGATTTTTTCCAAAGTCTTATCAGTCATTGAAGGCATGAGGATTTTATCAATTGTTTTGTTCTAATCTCGGACTCCTGAACTCCCTGATTTCAAAGATGGAAAATGCTGTTGTTTACTTGCTAGAGGTTTCAGTTTCGATTCTTTGTTACTTCTTGATTTCGATCAAATAAAGTATTTTAAATTGGGATAAGGATCTATATGATTTTTCCTTTTCGTACTAATTTGACGTAATGTATAATTCTGCCATTGTATTAGTACATTATTATTTTGTTTATTATGTAATGTTTTAGATTATTTAATTCAACACAAAACGAACGACTATACTTTTGATTGAGAGACTTATGGATAACGATTAAATTTGTAGTTATTATTCATCATGGTTCGTCAGTAGTTCGATTGATATTCATATCTAAAAATCTGCAGTCGATCCGAAATGAATACCACTTTAAAAGCTGTCAACCTATCTGTAATTATCTGATTACCAATGCTTAACTTTGACCTGTATTCAAAATGAATTTTCGTTGGATATCGATACCGGTGGATTTGGTCCTTGTTCAAAAGTTAAGTAGTTATCATTGATAAATCTTGAATTAATGGTAGTTGAAAATATCTACCACCATATATTCACCAATTCAATGCTTTTAAGGTAACGGATTCACCATGAGATATAACTTCCTATTCATAGTGATTTAACTAATTAAAAGTTTTAGTCTGTAGAGCTGACGTGCATCTACTACTCAGTTGAATAAATTTCCATATATAACATAAGTCAATATGAAAACAAATTTTTGTTACATACAGTGACGAAATTTTATCGATCATTAATTTTAGGAGATATCACTCAGTTAAGGCTTGTGGATATGGTTGAGCTTAGATCGATTGAGTTCTAGTGAGAAGCCGTAACCAGTGGAGTTCAACCAGGTCTGTTGTGTGACAGTTACTCACTCAAGACAATGGAAGATGGTCAAGCAATATCATGGATTGATTAAAGTTAGGCATTAACACCAATGGATGCCCTGCTCAGTGGTCTAGATGTTAAGCGTTTGCGCGTGTGACCGTAGATCGTAGTCTGGAATCTCTCATGCAGGATCATGGATGCATACTGTTAAGAAATCCCATACTAGATGCTTCTAGCTTTCCCATGGTAATCTAGCTTCAATTAACTCATGATTTCAACTATTGAAATTATTAAAATCTCCATGAAACCCCTTCTGACAAAATGTAACTATTATATAAACTGTTAGAAATAAATTGACAACACTACAACATAATGTATACATTAAATGAAATAAACTTTCTTTTCAATTTAAGGTCAATTTCAATCATTTTTGTAATAATATAATACAATGAAGTACAATAGTAGTCTTTTCTTTTGATTAATCTATAGATTGTTATAATCATACACGAAATTGATAATGATAATCTTAGTAATATAATAATTGATCAGTTGATTATATTTATCAACTTAAACATTGAATCATTGAAGTCATTAGCTTACTTATATATATATATATATATATATATATATATATATATATATATATATATATATATATATATATATATATATATATATATATATATATATATATATATATAATAAACATTATAAATAGAGTAATAATATACTACCATACAGTAATAAGACTAGATTAGATGATTATTTCAAACGATTAATATAATGTATTTATGCATAGATTACTGACTCGTTATCCTTATTATTATTATTAAGTTAAGTAGTCTTTTAAGAGTATACACAACAAAAATGAACATGTTTAAAGTGATGTTATTTATTGATAAAGAATATGATACGAGAAATTTACGAGAACATATAATAATAATGTACATATTACTGATGTGAATAGAGTAATAAGAAGCCTTGACAAACTATGGAAGCTATATTTTTTTTGTTTTTTTGGGACGTTATTTCATTGAATTCAAAGCTTGTAAAACATTAACAATTATTTTTATTAGTTTAAGGATTGTGGAGATTGTCAAGTTTTTGATTGAGATCATGAACTGATTAATGTTAGAAAACCATTGAAAACCTGGAAGCACCGGACGGCTGTTTCGTCCTAGTATGGGACTACTCAGCAGTGTGCATCCATGATCCTGAATGAGAGATTCCAGACTACGATCTACGGTCACACGCGCAAACGCTTAACATCTAGACCACTGAGCAGGGCATCCAATGGTGTTAATGCCTAACTTTAATCAATTCACAATATTGCGTGACCATCTTCCATTGTCTTCAGTGAGTAACTGTCACACAACAGACCTGGTTGAACTCCACTGGTCACGACTTCTCACTAGAACTCCAATAAATGCCTCTTGAAGTCAGTCAATAGTAAGCGAATGATTATTATCAGAAGGATTTTTGTGGAGATTTTAGAATTTCAATAGTTGAAATCCTGATACCTCCTGGGTTTGAATCTCTTGGGGTGCGGGATCGTCGATGCGCACTGCTGAGGTATCCCATACTATGACGAAACGGCCGTCCAGTGCTTTTAGCTTTTCCATGGTGGTCTAGCTTCAATTGACTTATGATTTCAACTATTGAAATTACATTTTGATTAACTAAAGTTAACTTGTAATATGTATTTCAATTTTTTAAAATAAGTTGGAAGTAATCAGAAGGGAAAAATCTTGAATTGATCTAGGTTTGATGATCGTTGGTTATTCTTAATAAATTGTACCTATAACTTCTAAGGGACTGAGGTTGTCAGAAGAATTCAAAACTAGAGTTACCCAGTTTTATGGTCTAGATGTTATTATTGGGTTATTCGAGTCCCAAATGATATATTGTGGTACCAATGTGCACACAGTGATTAGTTACTGAATCCTGAACTATATTACATTTCCCTACTCCTACAGTCCTGATCAAATTTCGTTGATTAGTGGTAAAGTTGTGAATTTTGACAATGTATGATACTGGTTCACTAAAGATTTCAGGTACATTTTTAATAACAAGCACCGGCTTGATTGAGACATAGGTTCACATTTTATTATAGACTACCACAAACCAACTAGCGATCAAACTGTAACTCGATAGATTGAATTCTATCAACACTAAAGGACTTGAACAAACATAATACTGGTCATTATTTAGTGATCATTTGGTTTTTACATATTTTAGTCTTAACTATTGCATCGTCTTATGTTCATTAATTTGATTATGTAACCGATTGTTACAAGACCTACAGTCATTCGTTAGTGCCCTGAGTGATGTTCTTGAATCTTACGTTGATTATAGTATTTCATTGTGACACATCAACTTTATTTGAATTGTTATGATACTTCACTGTGTCCGTTGACCAGATACCATCAGTAATAACCTACTGCGGCAGAAAACAGACCAACTTCCAGCTGACGAGGAAATTATTAAAAGACACTGGAGATGGGTAGGACATACATTGAAGAAATAATCAAACTTTATCATGAGGCAAACTCTAGTTTGGAATCCTAAGGTAAAAAGAAAATAGGCAGACCAAACTACACATTGTGTAGGGAAATGGAGGCTGATATGAAAAGAATGAATAGCACTTGGAAGCAACTGGAAGGAAGAGAGGCCAGGACAGATAAGGTTAGAGAATCCTGGTCGGTTTATTCTCCACGTGGGGCAACAGACGTTCATTTGTTTTGCAAGTTTTGCATGTTAGAGCGTAAATTTCACAAAAGATTTTATTTCGAAAGTCTGGAATTATCTACAACTGTATGTACTGTAGGAAAGATGATAATTTATGGACAATCTATGGGCGATTCTAAAGTGCCCTTCAGAAACTTCAATCGCTTACTAGGGTCAAAAAAGGGTTATAAATTAGTGTGAGGAACCAGAATTGGGAGTTGGATTTAGACTTAAGGGTTAGGAATTAGAGTATAGTTCGTATTTCAAACTGGCATCAACTATACTGAAAAAACGATATTGAGCCATAAGGATGAATGAATTTTGCACCAAAATTCAAGACTTCACGTTAAATCTAATTGGTCTGTCCACAAATTATAGATGATGAGATTTCTAGTGAAAATTGCGCTGTCACACACGCAGCACATATCCAGTAAATGAACAGAAATAATAATTGAAAATGTTGAGTTAGATACAGTCATTGAGCGTTGAAAACGTTGTGGATAACTTCAGCTAGATAGTGTAAATGTGAAAAATTCAAAGTTATATCGAAATTAGCAGAAAGATGGTAGAGATTATTCAAGTCATGAAGTTCAGTCAGTTAACAACAAATTTTTCAACTGTATTGGAAGCCGTGTGGTTGGACCGTTAATTACGGAAGCAGTTGTACTATCTGGTCCAACTATTACCCGTGTCATAATGACCAATGAACAGCGAGTGAGACCTTAACGCCTATTGGTCCTCAAGAACCCTATAAACCAGTTTCCAATCAGAAGATCAAAGTAACAAACAGTTATTTTCTCTATTGAACTCCGTAATTATCATCACGACTCAGATCCAGATATAAGTTCAGTGTTGTCAAGTCATCTGAGTGTACTGTAGTAGTTAATGATGATTAGGTTTTCATTTATTTAGGCACTCACTTTTAGATATTTTTAAACAATTTCTATTGGAGGTATGACATTCACTACGTTGTAATTTTTCTTCCATTATGACTTAGTGTGCTACGATTGATACGTCCGTAGCCATGGTACAGTGGTATATTCGTAGTAGTGAACTTTACATTTTTTCATGTAAACCAACAAAAATGACAGAGAACGAAACACGTTCTCCATTATGGATTACGATAGTGTAAATAATAATTTCCGTTTCATTTTGGTTAGTTATTAGATGCAAATTCAAAATTGGAAAGGAGAGAGGAGTTAATCCTTACTCCAACTCATACATAAAAGTGATACAAAAACAGAGCAGAAGGGAAAAAATTCATAAATGATAAATATGGAACAATATGACGTAATAACAACTGTGTATAAGTCAGACGAAAACTTTCGAATGGAGGAATATACAGATACAACAGTTCAAATGTCTAAGTAGTATACAATAAAAAAATGTGAGCAATAGTTCCATTTAAGTTAGTTCATAGAGTTCGACCTTACACAGATCCTCTTCAATATTATAATTAGTTAGTCACTCATATGGAATGGAAAACATTGGAAAAATTTGCATTAGTACGGAGGATCTGTAGAGATTGTAGACTTTTCACAGTTTAAATCATGAATTAATCTTAGCTAACCTGTCAGTGAAAACTTGGAAGGATTAGACTGCTGTTTCATCTTAATACATGACTCCTGAGCATTACTGATCTACGATTCTTCATCTGAGAATAGAACTCAGACATTTATCCACCTCAGGCAATGCATGATGGTTACTCAATATCGTTAATTGATTAAAGTTATAAATTGACACTTGGATGCCGGTCTAGTGATCTAGAGATTAAACAACCGCCCATGAGACCGGATTTCGTGGATTTGATTAGTGGTTATGGGTTGGTTGATGTGCATTACAAGAGAGTCTCAGTCTAAGATTAAAAGGCGTTCCAGTGCTTCCAGGTTTTTCATGGTAGTCTAGTTAAGATCAGTTCGTGATTTAAACTGTGAAAATTTACATTAATTCAAATTATAAAACCATATTAAGATGACAAAAGTTAAAATAATTGTGACTCTTATAGTTGTAGAACAGATTAAACATTCAAATTATCATCTAGAAAGATAAAAAAGAATCCATGAAATCAAAGGTATGAAATCTTAAATGCGGTAAAGAAATGAGTACGTCTACACCAATGCAATAAATGTTAAGCTATATCGCATAAAATTATTATTTATTAGATTGCTATTATTGTGGTGTATGCTGCTTATATTGACAGTTATAAGTAGTATGTAGCACTAATTAGAAGGGAATGCCTGCGAGCGGAAGATTGAGAAGACTGAAATGAAGAGAAAGGGAAATTCAAAGCAATCAAAATAACAACAGGAATGAAGGAACAGTGAAGTTAGTAAGACATGATTGATGAAAGATGTGCAAATAAAGTATCTAATGTATGGTTTTTATATTTTATGAAAACCCTAATTTTGTAACAACTAATAAATTGGTCTTTCCCACCAAATAGTCATTCTCTTCATTATCACATGGATTCCAACCAAATAATCAAGCCCTAACAGTGATTTCATGAAGTGATGATATATTTCAGTTTAATCATTCTTAACCTTCTTCCAACTTACTCTTAAATCCGATAACATTCCATATTGGTTTAGTCAGTGGTTCAAGGTATCTTAAACATCTCAGTTGATGAAGATTCATAGTATTTTTAATTAATTATACATTTCTGCATAATATAAACAATCTAATCTCGATATTGATCATTAGGTTATTTGACTAGAATTTAAATATCAGTATATGGTTGTGAAGATTATTGGATTTCGATTTAGATCATGAATCGATCAACATTAGACCACCATTGAAAACATAGAAGCACTGGACGGCCGTTTCGTTCTAGTATAGGACCCTTAATCAGTGCTCATCCATGATCCCGCACGCGCAATTCGAACCCAGGATTAGTTGAAGTTAGACATTAACACAATTGGATGCCATCTTAGTGGTCTGGAGGTTAGATGTTCACGCGTGAGACTAAGAGTCCTGAGTTCGAGTCCCGCATGCGAGATCGTGGATGTGCGCCCCTAAGGAGTCCAATAGTAGGACGAAACGACAAACCAGTGCTTCTTGGATTTCAATAGTGGTCTAACTTAGAACGATTCATGATATTAATGTTTCAACATAAAATAAACTGGAAATTATAATATATTATTACTTGCAAGGATTTATCATTTTTCTGTTGGATTAATCAATTTCTGTTGGAAGATGAACACCTTGAATATATTGGTATATACTGATTGATTTCATACAATTTCTTTTAAATGCTTTGAGCAACAATTGAATTGGTTACATTTCGCCCTTCGATGTCATCAGAATACTTCGACATAAAATAAAAGACGGAAAAATTGGAAAAGAAATCTTACCTTGAAAGTCAATTTATATACAGAAAACAAATATACATTTACAGTACTATTTATGACTTTAAAATTTTATAGACTTTTGAGAACTTGATAAAATTGTTTAAAAAGGAAACATGGCGTATATTCAACACAGTCCATCATTTGTTAAAATGCTTTCTGAAATGCTTCAAAATGAACACTGATTGATTGAAATATTTCCAACAGTTTTCCAGCTATTGGAAAACATTTTTTCTAAGAACTATCAAAACTTACTAACGGAAGTTAAGATATTTACTTTCAAATCATCGTTCTCATTGTTTCTGGCTTGAAAGATGACAATTCATAATTCTCGTTAGTTATTACTTTGTTATACAGTAGTAATGATATACCACCAATATATTGAATAATAACAATGATTTATAATTTTAATTGTTGAAATCATAAGTCAATTGAAGCTAAACTACCATGGAAAACCTGGAAGCACTGGACGGCCGTGACTGACTTCAAAAGGCATTTCCTGGAGTTCTAGTGAGAAGCCGTGACCAGTGAAGTCCAACTAGGTCTGTTGTGAGATATCAACTCACTGAAGACAATGGTGTACGGTGGCTCAATTTCGTGGATTGGTTGAAGTTAGACATTAACACTGTTGGATGCCAGCCGGTTTAGTGGTCTAATGGTTAAGCGCTTGCGCGCGAGACTGATATGTACCAGGTTAGAATCTCTCGGGGGGGGAATCATGAATGTACACTGCTGAGGAGTCCCACAATAGGACGAAACGGCCGTCCAGTGCTTGCAGGTTTTCCATGGTAGTCTAGCTTCAATTAACTCATGATTTCAACTATTGAAATTACTAAAATCTCCACAAAACCCCTTCTGATAATGATTTATAACATAAATAAATTTAGAGAGAATCTCATCTATTCATTGTATATAACTTTTTATGATATTTTCTTTCTTTTTTTCTTTCTTCCTTCCTTTCTTCTTATTTTCTTTCTATAATTCAACAGAATTAATCGAGTTCAATGAAAAGTTATAGATTGATTAATTTTTATTTATTTTTCAATGTGTATTTTGGACTTTACTCTATATCCAACTCATTTGAATTTTAGATTTTAACTGATCTTCAATTTAAGTTTTTCGATTGTTTACTAATCTCGATTAACTTAGAATCATGTGTCATTGTGTTTTGCATTGAATAATGAATTTTTTTTTTGATTACGCAAAATAAACTATTAAAATTGAAGTTTAATAGTAACTTGTGTTGAACAAATTAGTGGTTAACTGAACTTAGTAGTTCAGTGAATGACTTGGTAGTATTTGATGCAAAAGATACTTGGTTCAGAGTTCAATGTGCTTAATATTAAGACTAAATTAAGTGTATATTCAGCTGATGAGTCCCGAATAGGATGAAAAGTAAGTCATGGATTCCATTAATATCCAGTCACCCTCCAATTTTACTCAAAACTTGTGACTAACTAGCAGTACTGAGGCGGTCCGCTCAAGATACACATATACTAATGGAGAATAACCAGCTCTAGTCCTTGACATTAACTACGTCGACTGTCAGTGTCTAAAATAGCTCTTTTTTTTCTCAGCTTCTCAATAAAAAGGCTTATCTACTACTTAGATCAACTATAGGGTGCATTCCTCAAAACGGAACGAAATATTATTCACTATAATTAAAGATCATTTGTTACTTTACATAGTTGTTTGATAGAAGACAATTATTCAAATACCTATTAAACTATTAAAGATTAAGTGACATGATTGTTATTTATTTAAATGAAAGGTGGGGGCGATGAAATGAAAAATATCCCAGCAGTAACGTCTTATTAGCTACAGCACCATTTAACTTGGATTTCAGTGAACTAAGGCAACTATCCATACAGTGTGTCTCATTTTGTAAATACATTGCCATAACAATTGAGAGAGTAAATTGTCTGTTATTTTCCACAAATAAACGCGATTCTGATGATTTGTTGAAAAGATATTGGAATGGTTGAAATGGTTCACTAAATTAATCGCCAACTGCAAATTGATTTCAAAAGACGCAACCAACTGAACAAATTACCTAGAAAATTAAAACTTTGCAATTAATAAACAAAATATTAAGCCATAATAGTGTAAGTTTGATTTAGGTATCAGTTGACCAATCGGTAGTCAAGGCTGAAGCTGAAGGTCACAAGCCAATCAACCAATGACTATTCTGTTTTTATACTATCGTAACAGTTGTATTTCAATTTACTCACTAATCACAACAATAATAATAATAACATTAAATACCTACGTAGTTTCTTCATTTAATGTTGTGACTTTCATTTAGCATGGTTTTTAGCATATCACTAATGTTTTCGCAACTTATTAGTAGACTATAACTGAAATCCGTGTATGAACTAGATTTCCTCTCAATACCGATTACTGAACTCCCTAGTTTGTTTATGAATAAAAACAAATTTATCCGGTGGAATGAATATTTTACAAAGTATTCAATATTGATGCTAAATTCGTTGCTTTTAAAGAACCTAAGTAGATAAAAGTGTGGAATCAACTAACCACACATACACCGCTTCTCACGTAAATGGATGATCCCATTCCGTCGATATTTTAATGGTTATCTTTTACAGCTATACATACGATAAAATATATTATTCGCTCTACTTGTATCGTCTTCCTCTATAAAAACAATAACTAATTAGGTTGATACAAATCATCTGGATACAAAGTTTATATGTATGAGTTTGGGGCCAATGTTTAAATATTTTAATTTATTAAATGGGTTTTAAAGAGATAGGTTTAGCTTGTGGGTTTCATTTGTCAAAGAATAGTCTCATTTGGTTTGCTATTGAAAACTGAAAACTGCTGGACAGTTGTTTCATCTTAATATAAGTCTCTTCAGCAATGTAAAACCATAGGACCTTCACGCTTTATGGAAAGTGCTTAATCATTTGGTTGGTGTTCAGTAGTATACTTATAACTTTAGTCAACTTGTGATATACCGAGATGATCATTCTATCCCACTGATGATAGGTGTTTCACTCCTGACTCATCAGAACTATCAGGCAAAACTACTTATTAGAACTTCAGGAGCACCTTGAAATAAATCACTACTGAACTGAATATTGTAGTTTTGATTGAAGGGGTCCCATATTAGGATGAAACAGCTGTCCAATGCTCCCTCGTTTTCAACAGTACCCTAGCTGAGATTAGTTTCTGATGAATAAACAAACTATTCCAAATAAAGGATTTCTAATTTAACTATTGTTATATTCTAATGTTGGTGTATCTGAGAGTGAGCTAAAAATACTGATAAGATGAAAGAGTTATTACTTAGTTTTACTACTATAATATAATCGTTTTCATCAACATTATTAATTTGTAAAGTAATGTACCATGATCAATATTGTATGAATGGTGTTATCATCATGCTATGTGATTATTTGGCAGTGAAATTTCGTTCTCAGATCTGATTCCTTTGATCATGAAGTTCTCACTGTTTTTCTAGAAAGTTACTTGTTTTGACTTAGAGGTTATTTATCATTTTTGTATACTCAGTTTAAATTATTTAATTGAAATATGTTTATTGTTTGATAGTAAGCGACGTCATACATTTATCTAGACTTCATAGTACATACTGAATTCTTTTAATCGATTTGCAAATGTGAACAGTAGTATCTAAGTGACTCAACATTTTTTGCATGGTTTTGGGATGTTAGACGGTCGGAGACAATAATCACAATACTCTATATAACTAAATTTACTACTCAGTAATAGATTAATCACCATTTCATAGTTTAAACTGATTAAAGTTCTACAATCTTCATAAATTTCCTTATATTAATAATAATCATACTCAATTCCTGGAGTTCTGGTGAGAAGCTATATCCAGTGGAGTTCAACTACGCCGGATGTGAGATAATCACCCATTTCAGGCAACAGATGATTGACGTTAGATATGTACACAATTAGATCTATAAGTTCAGAGTTTTCATGTATGATTCAAGGTGGTGGGTTTTATGCCTGGACGAGAGATGGTAGATGGGCACTGTTGAGGAATCCCATAGTAGGAAACGGCCGTTTGGTGCTTCTAGATTTTCAGTGGTGGTCTATCTAAGGTAAGTTTATGATTAAACCTATCCAAAAGCATTTTGTCAATGCCATGTGAAATCATCACGAAATTTATTTCTGTTAACAAGTGGTAACTTGAATACTTTCTTTCATTTCGACCATGATGAACAATGAAAATTATATTTTAAAAATTCGTTAGCATGACATATTGACAGAACTACTTTACTTCTTGTTCTGCTTTAGGAAGAGTTGAATAATTTCCAAGGTATACTGGGTAATGGAAGAGCTTAACATAGATACTACTTTAGTGAACGAGAGCACAAATAGGGACAATCAAGTGTACTTCTAAATATTACAGAACCTCTTAGTAAAATGTAGCAACCATACACTAAATACTTCATTTGCGAAATATCCATCAATTGTCTCAGGCTTGACTTTTCCTTCGTTTCCACATCGATCTCTCTCCGTTCTCGTTCCTTCTCTTTGACTTTCTCAATCTGCCACCGGGCATTCCACTTTCGGTTGGTGATACATACTACTTATATCTGTCGACATCAGTAGCACACAACACACTACGTGTTGATGGCTAATAATATGTTACTCAGTATATGATTTTTATGATTTTTTCCAACTTATAACTTCAACAGTAACCCTTACAAACATAAGAAAGAAATATCACTATATCTCATATTACTTTAAGTTCATTCATATCCTGTGAATTCTCCAAATCACAGGTGAGTGTTTTTTCAAATCCATAATGATAGTTTCTTCATTAAAATTGGACATTCGCACACGTTACATATCCTGATTTGATATGTTCAGACAAATATCGTCTTATATCGATTCGTACATTATGACCTTGGTGTTGCTTACTCGATCTTGTGTAGTATGAAAGTATACCTTCCGAAAACTATTGGATTATTTAGTTATTACTATTATCAATAATAAGAGGAAAGAATTAACACTCAATCATCGCCATTCTTATTTCTCAGTGGTTGTGTATTTAATTTATAATCAAAGCAACGAAGAAAAATAGACATCCTTATTAAAAAAGCAGATCAGTACGGACAATCTAGGTAACAACATAATGCTAAGGCGATCAAAAGATTACTTAACAATTTGTTAATAATGTTAAACTATCATTAATGATGTTAACCACGACTGCATTTTTACTAGTTCCGTCTTTCATACGAATTTGGCTCTTTTCTGATTGGCTGCCAATTGAAAGTCACCATACATTTTTATATACTGATTGTACTATTTCAAGTTGTTCTGGTTGCACATCGAGTTTTCCCAATACTTCGTCTTCTTCCTGCATCGGAGGCGAATTGTCCATGTGTTCTATACCAGCTGCCCTTTTCGAGTAAGCAACAGGAATAGCTCAATCGTTCCTTTACAAGCAAACATATGGGACTGACAACCAAAGGACGAAAAGGACTCAATTACATGATACTCGATACACTGATATAAATATTTTGCTGTTATACTCTTGACTATTTCGTTCATTTAGGATAGAATGCTAATCTTTATCCATGTCATCCATGCTAATAACTTAACTGTGATGGGAAGCTGCGACTTGTGTAGTTAATCAATTTAATTGTAAGAAAATAAATATCTCATGTATGATATTGTTAAAGTATCGTCAGTCGGTTAATAAGTTATAATCAACACAGAGTTTGGGACAAGTATCTGTTAGCTCAAGTTGTCATGCCGCATATTAGCCAAATGAGATAAAACTGGGATGATGATGGTAATGACAACGATAAAGACTTAAGATTGGGAAGATGGTTCGCAGAAGCAGAATGACAAGATTTATGTAGAGGAATGAAAAATGAAGTTCAAGATATAGTGTAAGATAAATAGTGAATGTATCTACGCTAACGTGAACGATTATCAGCCATATCATTCAACGTCTCCAACCACTGATCTTGACAATTGCATGCATCCTAATCACATGCTGTGCATCTACAAACATGGGTTAGGTCAACAGTCAGTGATTTCATGAACTGATGACGAGTTTTTGGTTAGGCAACCCCTAGCTTCCTTCCAACTTATTTCTACACCGGTTAATACAACATATCGACGTAGGCGATGGTTGGGGAAGCGTAACACATGCCCCCAAACGCCCTGGTACGGCCGAGAGTGGGGAGAGTCCGCTCTCCCTCTCGAAATACTCTCACATGGTCACGCGCATATAGCCTCTGTCAGGGAAGTCCTACTCACCGCCTTATCACACAACGGGTGTTGTTTACGAAAATGAGAGGACGAAAAGCGAATGTCCGGCGCTTTAACCGGATCCCAAACCAATGGAGCACATGGGCTAGCTCCAGTATCCTGAAGGAACAAATGGCGTATGAACCAATCGTTGGTCACCGGCTACCATGGGACTGCATCTCCTCACGATGCTCCACTGCCTTGTGGATCAGACGTTCAGGTCAAAGGCTCGGGGTGTGGCCTCCTAAGAAAACTACCTGCTTCGTTTTGGGCACGCGGCAGTATCACAGCCCTCACACACATCAAATGAGATCTGTGTGGCGCATATGTATTTGGTGCCTCCTTGTACCAATATCTATGTGTTAAAATAAAATAAATAAATAATAACACATATCCCAACCAGCTTAAGAAAAGAAAATTCACAACCTAATCGACCGATAAGCATCACATTATACCATAAAGAGACTTTAAGTTGAACTATAGACCGACTTTATCAAAATGCAATAGCTTAATAATATTTTACTAACGGTGGAATCCAAATCTTTGGATTCGAGATCCCAATGTGAAGTCGTTAATGAATATCGCTAGAAATAATGACGGGAAGTTTGTATTAGTTATTTAATCTTCCGTACATTACAGTGGTTCCCCAATATTTCAGCAGACAATTGAAAAGTATTTCGTATACTTATGAACCTATAGACAATTAATTAATATCCTTGACTAGTCATTTTACTTGCCCAATCATTATACTTTCCGAAGGTCAAATAAAATCAGACCAGATCTGCTCAGCCCATTCAAAATATTCCGGGGGTGGATATTTATTAGATTGGTTAAGCGGGTGATAAAATGATTGGTTAAATTCAAAAACAAAAAAAATTGTGGGAGCCTGGATATATCCAATGTAAGTTTATGGCACGTGTGCTAAATGTTTTTGTTTGTATATATATATATATATATATATATATATATATATATATATATATATATATATATATATATAATGGTAAGTGTAATTGTTTACAAAATTAAAGAATGAACACACAAATATAAATATAACTAACTATTTAAACTCTAAGCAAAGGTGGTAGTTTAGTAGACATACTTATTATCGACATGTTACGTGAGACATTAAATTAGCAGCACTAAATATATATATATATATATATATATATATGTCATGCTTTTGAGTTGATGTCTGGATTGGTTGTCAAAATATTTAAAAAAAAATTCTAATTTACTTAGCCTTGGCAAAATTTAGGTCATTTATTTGGTCTTATATATATATATAATTAGTTGTACAGTTGTCAACAGTTTAACTTAAGCACACGTTATGAAATATTCATTTTGATCTATGGAAAAAACAAACAAACAATAAACATTATTATTATTATTATATTATTATTACTAATCCAGGTCATATAATATAATATTAGAACATATGATACTAAACCACAGTTTAATTGTGGTGTGTTGTTGTGTGTCATGAGTCATCATTATTCAATGCAATCACAATATCTATCGTCATCATCATCATCATCAATAACATCATCAGCATTATTAACAGACAGATCAAATATTACTCATCCTAATACTGATCTAATTATGGGAAATACTGTTCCGTCTTCTTTTCTTGAAATGAATTTAACCCAAACAACAAATGGTTTATTAAATAATAATAATAATATTAGTAATAACGATGTGGATTTGAATCGTCAAACTCGTGTAAATTTAACAGATGATAATGCACAATGTAAATCACCATTATGGGTACCACCTGTTACACCATATACATTACTTGGTTTATTAAAACCACATTTAACACAATCTGGTTTACTTACTAATAACAATACAACACATCAAATACAACAACAAACAAGTACTGGAACACTTATAAATACAAAATTATGTGAAGATTCAATAGGACATCAACCATTCCAACAACAACAACAACAACAACAACAGTCTAGTTTAAAACAATCACAACATCAAATTTCATCAATGTCTGCTTATCTTTCGGAACTTTTGAATCAATCTCAAACATCGATAGCAACAACAACGACTAGTGGGAAAAATTCAGTACATGGTGAGTTCAAATTGTTTTATTGCTTTTATATTTATTTATATTTATGTTTACATGAAGTTAAAATCATGTATAGTTATCTACCTACAAATATCTTTTATGAACACACCACTGTAGAGTGCATATCAACATTCCAAATGAAAAAAAAAGTAAATAGAGTGAAAGTTAGAGCTTGAAATGAAGTCTTCAGTGAAATTTATGCTCTTATAAACACTATTTAATCAATAAGTAGACGAAAGAAATGCCTGAAAATGTTCGATACTTCATATATATATTGAACATTGAAAAACAATGTACGCTGCAAACATACATATATGTACTTTATCTCCTAATTGGGTTAAGTTGTAACGATTCCCATGTACTTTATAAATTATAAAATGAGATTGTTAATGTTTGTCGTATGTTTATTTATAAAAACAGGGTCATTCGACAAACAATTAATATCTATAAATACATAGAAAGAGCGAGTCCTAGTTGTAAGTTGTGCTACTGATCTTAACAATAAACAGAGAAATTATCCACCAGCTTCTAGGGTATATGACACAGTGATAACATCATTATGGGCATAGATCTGAGTAAACTTTCATCTGGCTTTTTTTTTCAGTCGTTTGCTAATACACACCGAAACAAATACTCGTTTTATTTTATTTTTAAACGGATGTGTCTTAGTCGGAATTGGATAGATAGAATATGACCAATATGTTATCATCTATAGATTGGTCTATATAATTTATGTTACATCAACAATGTAGAAGTTTTAAATTGTTCAGTGTAGGGAAACGTGGAAGATTACATTTAGATAGTATATTTCCATCAATGACACACTATTCTTCCTGAATAATTTTCTTTTCCAAGTATTCTGATTGATTCTAAGATGATTTGTAGTGGGTTTTATTTGTTAAATAGTTTTTCCGACATTAGGAGAATATAGTTGGTTTTAGCATCAAATGTCTTCTGGGATTTTCAATATTCATAAGCTTTTTTATATTCATAGCTTCACTGAATGCACTGCGCTGTCTGGATTGTAAATAAGTTGATGTAACGCTACAGCTTGTCAGACTAATCTTAGTAATCTTATGTATTTTATTGGAATTATGGAGAGAGCTATAGGGATCTTGGTAACAGCATGTACGATGTTAGAATTGGTGATCAGATAGTATACTTAGGTAGAATGAATCTTGTTATTTAATTAATAAGGTGAGTTTAGGTCACCAGTTCAAATGTTTTGGTCGTATTTTGTTTGTAAGGTCTCAGTGGCTTTTTATCAAACACTTCTGTGATATCAGTATTGACCTGGAACAAATGAAGCAGTGATAGGTTTATTGAATGGCAGATGGTTATGTCAGCTTTGTATCTGTTGTCTAAGATTTCAAAAAGCACATTGTTAGGTAGTTGAAGGTTAAATTATACATAATTTAAAATCGAAGCCGGTGGTTATCCTGTTATGGTTTTATTTTTACGTCTATTCAATAAACAGTAAAATGTCTTTTTAAAAGAAATAAAATCTCCCTACGTTTTACTCTCATTCACAAGGTTTATATCGATAATTTTTATTGTAATTATCATACTATGTCCCCTTTTCTGTTCCATGACATGTCATCACTTTGTTTTGGGTAGTTCATCTCATTTTGGTTGGATTTTACTTTGATAAAACAAACTATCTGACATTACATTTATTTCCTCGTAGTTTTTTTTTCTTTGATGTATTCTTCAACTTCTATACAGGCATATCTATCTTTAGTTTTGTTCAGATTACTTTTCTGGTCACTTTTTGATTTTGTTAAACTATTTATAAAGCATAAATGAAATATGTAGTGTTACTACATTGGTTCTCACAGACAAACGTGATGAGTATTTTTGGGATATACATCAATTATCATTGCTCGGTGGTTCCATCGGAGCCTCGATGCCTACACTGTTACTTTAGAGTATGCTGAAGTACTTTATAAAAGCTATTGTGGTAAGCAAATATTTGACAAAGAACAAGTATACTCCACTTCAGGTATCCTTGTTTCTCTAAGCATATTGAAAGATATTAATTCATAAAATTGAGAAACTTTTGTTCTCAATTGAAGTTTCTTGGCTGTTAGATGCTCGAAAAATCGATAATTAAAGATATACTTGGCTAACATGACTTAAAGTCAATGACAGTGATGGATATGCATCTGTTTTTTTTTTAATATTTTTCATTAGGAGGTTTGTTAAGCTTATCCAATTTAAAGATAGTTTATATCACGAAGTAAATTTATATAAGTTATCATCCGAGACCAATGAGTACTGACTAACTGACAATCCTGTCAGCCATCGTGGCTATTGTAGTTTTCTCCATTTTTTATCGACCATGGTAGTTCAATATGTGACAGTGTTATTGTAGTTACGATACATATTTGTATTTTTCTTTATTTTCCTTGATAAGTTTTATTTCCCTACTTTTTAAAAGATAAGGTGTTAATAATGGTCTCATGTGAATCCTTAGGTTCATATACGTAGACGGTCGTCTTCACTTGAATATTAGGAAATGTAATGAATTAATATATGTTCCATTAATCATCGATTTTGTTTTTTTCTTCATCCGTATTCCTTTTAAAACAATTTCAGCCTTATTACTGAAGAAGGTCTATGGGTATTGTTCGATTTTTCAACTTAGATCATGAATTGACGTCAGCTAAATAGATAACCATGGAAAACTAGGGAGTAACTGTTTCGTCATTGTACGGGACTCTTCAGTCATGAATAACCACTAGACATTGAACCTCTAACCTTATTAATTTAGTTAGAATCCAGTGATTTATATTTCTAACTTCAATTGATTTGCGATATTATATGATCATCATCCATTGGGATTGATCATAACTATCTCAAGTCCAACATGATTTAACTTCATTGGTCATAGCTTCTCTCCCTTATAAATCGAACAGTTCAGTTATCATAAACTAACATTTTAAAGTTGATTTTAATTATTCTATGCTATTTACTAGTTGAATTGTATCTAACAATCTATTAGTACTATCAATGGTGTAATCAGTAAAGAGGTATTTAATGATGTAATATATTTTCTGTAACTCAATTGGTTAGATTGTCAAGTCATAACTTCATGTAAATGTACAAGGTCCAATAGAAGTTGCTTTCAGTTAATTCACGGTTACAATACAGATTAGAATTGTGAAATCATACGTATACTATATGTTGTTCTATTAAACAAGTATGAAAAGTTTTCTTTTTAAAGAGCCATATTAACTTTAATGAATTCTAAAAGAGATCTTCAGTTCTTAATTGCTTTTTTTTTTAACTGTTTGCAGATACATTTGAACTGAAAAATGACAAAAAAAATTCACTGAAATCTTGATTTCATAACTTAAAGAATGTATATATTTATATTGATAATGATGATGATATGGGGAATATTGAATCAATAAAATATAGTGTCATATGATCTAGAAAATACAAATATAAACAAAAGGGGAAAGAAAACGTTGACTTTTAAAAGTCTTAATAGGGAAACGATTCATACTACTGTTGTTGTTTTCGTTTTGTTTTTTGATTTTCTAAATTGAAATGATTTTAAACAGATCCAGTAAAGATTACAAAACCATAAGAAAATAGGGGGTTTTTTATACAAAGGTACAGACTATTACTAACCTTTTCTATGTGCCAAATATCTCTCTTTCTAAGGTGTATTTTTGTTGGGGACGATAGATCCCCAAAACTCATTTTGTAATTTTATCTTTGTGGGGCTTGTATGCAGATGTATGCGTGGGCACTCCTTACCACCCACGCAAATAGCCGATTTGTAGTGAACAGAACAGGGGTGGGAACAGTCGAATGTATTTAAACACTAATTTACAGAGTATCTCACTAAAAATCGTTAATTTGCAAAATGTCCATCAATTGTCTCAAAATGACTCAGACTTTATTGTTCTTGCATTTTCATACAAATTGCATTCTGTCTTCATTCTTTACTGTTCGATCTTCTTGTTTCTCTGCTGCCAGACATTCTATTCACGACTAACATCATATACTACTTATGTCTACATAAGTAGCACACATCACAGATTGACGAACTCATCGATTGAATGTTTAAAAGCTCCATGGCAATATTGATTATATATATTTGTATATATATATATATATATATATATATATACGTTTTAAATTGTGTTTGTTGTGATCGCTCGTTTTCTGGCTGTTGCAGAATATACTTCCCATTCTAAGCTTGGACTTCTCCCTCTAGATAGTCGGGCTGGGACGCATCAATAGCTAGCTTACTGGTCTTTGGTCATTGAGTCTTGTTTCTCGTTCGCAGATTAAATGAACTCATGATAGCTTCAAACCTAGCAATTTTATAAAAGTCTCTTTCACCCCCTTGATCAATTAATTCACTTTAATGATTTTTAATTTGACACCTACATAAAATTTGGGAGCAAATATAAAAATAATTGGGAAAGTGTTAAGAAGTTAACATTTCAGTTTTGATATAACGGTAATCAGAGGAGTACAACGAGTAAATGTATTTACACGGGTAAAAAAATCCTTTGTATGTTCTGTTACTGTATTTTCATTGCTAGTTTTTTCTAACATCAAATCACAATCTGAATTTCTGACATTTTGAACCCTGATGTTTAACTCACTTAAAGTTTCAAATCATTATTTTCAGAATGGAGATTTGTAGAGATTGTAGTAATTTTAATAGTTAGATTTATGGATCGATCTATGCTAGACTACCATTGAATGTCTGAAAGCAGTGGACGGCCGTTTCGTCCTAGTACGGGACTCCTCAACAGTGCGCATCTACGATCCCTCATGCGGGACGCGAACACTTAAATTTTAGATCACTGAGCTGGCATCCGATGGTGTTAATATCTAACATGCATCGATCCATGATCTTATGCAACCCTTCATCCATTGTCTGAGATGGATAACTGTCTCCAACAAACACATGGGTAGTCTAATTTAGGTCGACTCATGAATTCAACTATTAAATTCAGTACCTACCAACTTGTTAAATATACATTTATGTACTTGACCTATAACCGTAGGGCTTTTGCAAGATGAGGTAAACTACTAAGACTAATATAATCTAAAAATTTTTTGATACTTTTCATCTACTAATTTACAGATTATATTGTCTTGAATTAAATACAATGGATTGTGTATAACTGATTGCATGTATGCCTGGATACCGATTACCGCGACGCGCAATGCTGACTAGTGTAGGGGATGGTTGGAAAATTGTTAGGGGCGACCAAACCAAAAAGTGGCATTAGTCCTTAAAGTCACTAACTTCTAGTCTTAGCCATGTTGGTAGATGCAAACTACTCGGTTGGGTTCCGTGCGACTATCATAACAAATGGTTGAAGACTCTGGGTGACATGGCTCAGAATCGATCACAATAGCGTCTGTGTATAAACTCTCTGTCTTGCTTTAAACTAAGAGATTAAAATCGCTTCATATCTTTCTTTCTACGAAGTAATTCTCTCTTTCTGTACTATGTCCTTATATGTAATCTTTCTTTTATATATTACAATCACTGAATTAACTACTTTTATGAATCCGGTATATATATATATATATATATATATATATATATATATATATATATATATATATATATATATATATATACAATTGATCGATCACTGGGTGGTGATCAATGTCATGTGTGTCAAGTCCTTCTTAGTGCAGATCGAATGATTTCGACCAGTAATCAATCAATTGTGATTACATCTCAGTCCTACAGGATGTCGGTTGCGGCCCGGATAGCTCAGTGGTAACGTCTCTGACTATGAAGCTGGGTGACACGGGATGGAACCCTGGTTCAGAGTTTCCTGTCGACTATCTTCAACCGCCATCTAATATATATATTTTATTCATTAACATTTTCACATATTCCATTGGAAAACAACAAAACAAAAGAATACAGTAACCGATTCACATTCATTTCCCTATTCAACAACATTAAAAATTTCATAATCAAAATTAATGAATAATTTCAAATTTCTTCTTTTTTTTAAGAAAAAAATTTTTTTGTTTTCTTCTGTAAACATACACTGTAAAATTTGAATTTTCAAAACCTAGCCAATTATCTTAAGCCTATATATATATATATATATATATATATATATATATATATTCTATTATCGATTTTTGTCACGTGATACAGATTTGGTAACTATCTAGGGGGGAGGGAATGATGAAAAACTCTTACTGATTGATTCTTTCAATATTAAATTCAAATAAGAGTATATGACTGACTATATAATATATTCAACATATAACTGTGATGTATATAGACGTTTTTTCAAAAAATACAATTGCAGTGCATTCAAATGTCAGTTCTTGCTTATCTCATAAGAACAATTGTGTTACTGGGGTGTATATTACTTATGCTAACAGATATAAGTAGTATAAGGAAATCAAAACATGACATCGATGCATAAAACCATTAACTGTTGATGTAAACTAAATGAACAAGTGCAGATCTTCTAGTTGAAAGTTATGTGATAATTAGAAACTATAGTTGAAAGTGTTGAATCGTATAGCCAATGATTGATCTCAATAGAGCAGTTGTGTTTAATTTCCATCCCCCATTAAATTCATATTCATATTGCGTTAACTAAGACTGACTCATTAGCTATTTCACTGAGTCATTTTCATATTTTCTATTGATTGCTATCATAACAACCTGTCATCAAAACAAAAACTGCATCGTATATCGAATTATTCAGTCTAATAATGGTTACATCTTAATTGGTTCAAAAGAATTTCATCCGTTGTCAGGACTAGACAGATAACTTGATTTTCTTAGCATTTAAAGTTTGTGAATATTTGTCCAATCTGAAGATAATTTACGTGAATATATACTGTTTTGATACTGAGATAAAACAGTCATATTTTTATGGTTTTAAATTGATTTTTTAAGTCAGTCAGTCAGTAAGTAACAACGTAGAATTACGTACATCAGTTCGAGTTGCCATACCATGATTTTCTAAGTGAAGTCAATCAGTGATGAAGACTATTTTCAAAATAAAAAAAAATGATACAACAACGGATTAGCATTAAATGATCAGTTAATGTAATAAAATTTGTTAGTCATTGTAAAAAAAGAAAAGGCGTTTGAAGTATATTTCTAGTAGGAACAATACCATTATGTGATGATTCAAGTAGGTATATAAATTGTTATTGATTGTGAAGTGGAACGTAATGTTCATCATATAGTTAACAGAAACTTAAGTATCTTTGTTTCCTACAATACTTTAAATGAATTTGCAGAAAACCCTTTGAATGCTCAACAACAACAAAAATACTTGATTCTAATTATTCATTTTTGGATAAATATTCTTCTAAATAAGTCGTGGTAAATGTTCAGATTGAGTTCTGTTCATCGATTTGCTATTTAGGTTAATAAACAGTTGTTGATTAGTTACTTGTTATCATCTATTAACTTAACAGATATTTTTATTATTAAACTAAAAAAACCCTGAGAGATAGTTTACTTTTGTAGCATATTTCTTTTTTGTGTGAGTATACGTCTGTGTGTCATTATGATGTTGATATGAAATAGATTTGATTTGTATTCGTTTATTGAATACATGCTAATGTACTTGGCTTTGAGCCATACTGTTTGTGATGAAAGATAGTCATATTGTCAAAGTAGGTCGGATATGGGTAAGGTTCAAATTTTCAATCAATTGGTTGGAAGTTGTATACCTTATAAGATAAGCCGCTCGTTTTTAGTCTAATCCTACATAACACATAGTTCTAAACGAATAGAAAATTAGACTGTTAACTTTCCTGGGGTGGACGACTATGTCATACCCTACACGAAATGAACTCCACTCATTACGAATTCATACTAAAACTCCAGAATTAACGTTTTGAAATTCGTCATCAGTGAACACATGATTGTTGTTATTATAGAGGATGTGTGGAGATTGTAGTATTTTCATAGTTGGACTGACAAACCAATCTTAACTAGACTGCCATTAAAAACCTGGGAGCATTGAACTGCAGTTTCGTATTAACATGGCACTCCTCAGCGGTACGCATCCACGACCCAGCACGTAGAATGGAACCGAGGACTTTCGTTTTCGTACGCGAACGCCTTTTATCCAGATCACTAAACCAACGTCTCAAGATGTAGAGATATAAATTCGTTCAATCCACGATCTTGTACAACCCTTCATCCATTGCTTGTGGTGGATAACTGTTACAAATATAAATGAATCAAATATAGGCCAGGTTGAACCACTATTTATGACCTGTAAGGTGTTCTACTAATCGACTATGTGCATCAGTTTATTCTTTATATTCTGCCATTTATCTATAATTAATGTAATACTGAATATTTCATTAATACCACCGCGATCAGTGGTTTAAGATGTCAGGTGATTTGGTTCAGAATCGGTCACAATAACGCACTTCATGTAGATTTTATATTCCAATATTTATACACACTTTTTCATTCTACGTTTTCGAAACATATTCACACTGATTCGTCTTTCTCATTGTCATTGCCACAACCATTTTTTTTTTCGACTCCTTTACTATTTATCCTGTAAAATTTCATCTCGTCATGTTTAATGTGATATGGTAACCTGGTTTGAGGAACATATTCACCAGACTATATGTTAATTATGACTAGATGAATATAAACAGTATTGATTTTATCAATTTGTCACCAAACAATAATCCTAGTGATGGTTGAATTCACTTAATTCAAGAATGAAATTTACAGATTAAACATTATCAGTAAGACATTATAGTTTTATTTATTTTATATGTTCAATGTTTGAAGATGACGGTAAAAAGGAGTATCATCTCCATTTAGATCTTTTAAAGTTTAAACATATGTTTGCATTCTTATGAAAATCCATACTTATTTTATGAAATAAATAATATGCTTAGTAGATGATCTAGTTGTTTATGTTTTATGTAAATAATCATAACAATTTACTTAGAATAATTTTCTGCATTGTAAATGGGATACAATAAAGAAAAGAAATGAGAGAAGGTTTAATTTAATAGACTATTTATTCCAAATAAGACAACAAAATCATTGGATTATTCTGAATATTTACAAAAATTCATTCACATCTTTATCGTCTTCTATTTACATCTGTTGATAGGTTGTTTTTATAAAAGTACACATCAGAATTTATTATTATTACTATTATTATTTTTTTTTTTAACATTGTTCATTTATAAATTATGCAGCACATCAATTGAGATAATACGTTTATCTCGACGACCTGCATTTGTTCGTCGCTGTTTCTCTGCTCTTCAATAATAATAATTATTATTATTAATTACAACACTATATAATAATAATAATAATCCTGTTGGTATTTGTTGACATTATGTTGTTAGTCAATAATGTCTTTTTTATAGTATATTTATCATAAAAGACAATGATGATTCATCTGTACATAGTAGCAGTAGTAATAGTAATAGTGATAGTAGTAGTAGTACTAGTAATGACCTTCATTTTTTGTTTTATCGGCTAAGCTTTCTAATATAACACAAATAAGGTAAATAACAAGAGTGATTTATTGGTAAATTTGTACTTTTTAAACGCATGAGCTTTAAAAGGACATGTACATATATATATATATATATATATATATATATATATATATATATATATATTATGCACGGATAGATGAGTCATATATGAATTTGGAGAAAACAACTTGTACACATATATAAATACATACACTACATACTACAAATATGTCAGTACAGCCAAAAGAGACTGGGGATGTCTGTTATTAGGTCAACTCTCGACCTTATTAATAAATTGTGTTTTATGCCTCTTTTTGAGATGTATATATATATATATATATATGTACATCGTAATTCTCTTTCATATGTTCGATCAATGCAAGGTGATGGGAAAAGGAGAGAGAGGTATGATGTATTGGAAATATCTCTGTCATAGAAGTGGTTACCAGCTTGTTTGTATATCCTACAATATATTATTTTGTGTTCTTAATGGTCTTTTTGTTGTAACCTTATTTAGGTGTAATTAATTGTTTTCATTCTGTGTAAATATTGTCTATATCTAGACCATCATTAGATCAATTGAGATTGTTGTACAAGAAAAGAGAATTATCATATCTTTTTTTGTTCTTACCTTTCTATGGGATTAGTAGAAATAGTGATTGGTAGTACACACACGTTAATTGTGTATACACATATATAGTACTTATTTTAATGCTGACAACAAATTCATTAAATTGGCGTCGAACTCTAGACTATGTTATTACATCTCAGCTGTCTAACTTTTTATAAGCAAACATTGCTTACTATGAAACGACCTTGTTGAAATTGTTCTTTTTTGCCTGTTTATCTCTCTATTTGCACCTGTCTGTTCATCTATCTTCCCTGGTAGTAATAGATTGTTGTTAGCTTGGTTTGTCCACCAATCAGTACATCATAGTAATAATGATGACGATGTGGAGGGGTGGGGAAATGTGGTAGACAACATGATTATTCGTCATTAAGTCTTTGGTGTTTACAACAGTGTCAGTTTTGTTTACGTACAGATAAATTCTCATATGGGCGGTTATGCTTAGATGATTGTTTTAGTTGAAGTCGTTCCTTGTTTTTATATTGCAATGAGACGGAATCATGTTTATATTCATTGTAATGGGAAGTAGCAAGATAGATCTTAAGGTTGTGGATAGAAAGATATATAGGTGGATAAATAGGTGACTGATTAATAATAGTAGTGATTTTGGTGAGCTGGATGATTTAGTTATGGAGCTTTCATTGTTCTTCTTAGCAGTATCATCAGCATCAATTTCAGATAGAAGTGAAGTCTTGTCAGCTTGTTGACTAGAAATTATGATTAAATTCAGAATGAATGTTTTTTCTACGAATTCTGTTGTTCTTAAACTGTTCAGAGAAGGAAAAACATACAGAAAACATATTAAATGGTTGATAAAATTCAAAGCTTGATCGTCAGTAGATCCTCAGTTCATGATAACAGTTATGGTTGAGTTCTTCAAAAGTATACATCTATGGTACAATATAATTTCGAAACCAGAACCATGGGGTATTAAGGTGGCCACGATAACGTTAACTATTCGGTTGGGTTTTACTGGTGTGTGTTTTCAATGTCAGTGAATTTGATAGCACTCTATCGATAATGAGTGTTCAACGGAGTTATAGGGATTCTTTTGGAAGTAATGACTAATAAACGTATAATTAGTAGTTTATATCACGAACTGATTTTAACTAAACCATCGATAGAAATCAGGAAGCATTATACAGAAGCATCATATAGAAGCTGATTAACTATAAAAATGTGAATAAGGATTTTTAATATATTATTTTCAGAAGGGTTTTTTTGTTGATATTATAGTAATTCCAATAGTTGAAATCATGAGTCAATTGAAGCTAGACCACCATGGAAAACCTGGAAGCACTGGATGACCGTTTCGTCCCATTGTGGAACTCCTTAACAGTGCGCATCCACGGTCCCACCTCGCGAGATTCGAACCCACGACCTATCAGTCTCGTGTACGAGTGTTTAACCTCTAGACCACTGAGCCGGTATACAATTATGTATTAGTAATTGTATTTTGAATCAACACTTAACTGCTCCTATGAATTCAGTGTTCATCTTGCTGTGCTAACGCGGTATGGCAATATGGACTGATGCATATATGAGCCTGGTCTCACATTGTAGCCGACTGACTGACTGTTATATATATGGTAAAATCTGATCACTAGTGTATTTATTGTTAGACTGAATCTCTCCTACTTTTCGCGTATCAGTATAGCTAACTAATAGTCACAGTTTCACTGGGAACAATGAAGTAAAGTTCAACTTAAACAAATCGTCTTTGATTAGATCCTTTTCATTTGAATTATCCAACAATATTCGTTTCTGTTACATGTTGATTCATCTTATATATATATGACTTGAAAGCTACTATAATGTTGAATAATTTTCTGTCCGATAGCATTTACTTTTCATTATCTACCTACCTACGTGGCTGTCTTGTAAAACAGTCTTTAATGGTTGTGTATAAAAATTCATTGAAAGTCAATATTTGGGAATTGCACAAATTTCCGTCAACTGACTAATTATTTTTCTTTTAAGATTACGTTATCATTGTTAGTGCATCCATTATCAATTGATCTGTTTCCGAATTAGTTCTACCTGTTGCTGAGTAGTCTCAGACTAGGATGAAACAATTGTTCAATTCTTCCTAGTCTTTAATAGTTTATTCTAGATATCAATAACATTTAATAATCTCCACAACCACTCCCCCCTTTCGTCACACCTACTAACAATCACAATATTTTTTTCTTTACACAGTTTATTATTAATATTAAAAGTCTACTACTGGTACTACTGATCGATTAATATTTATTAGTGATTCTCATTTCATTGTTTCTTTTCACATTTTACACAGAAGATCGATCAGAAAAACAAAATTTTTATATTTCTAAATACTACTTCTATTGATGATAATACTGATAATGATAATGATGTTGATCCAATTGGTGTTGTGTATGTGTGTGTGTATGTGTATGTTACGATAGAGTTTGAAGCATGAGGTCATTGATCAAGTCAAATACAAATAAGGTTAAATTAATTTATAAATATATACATATCTATACATTTATTAATATTTATATACTCCTATTAAACACATCCTAGTCATCATCATCATCAAACTGTGTTATACAATAATCACAATTATGTACATGATGTTTGTACTCTAGTGGGTGCATAGAATTGATATGACAAACGTTCATTACCAAATTAAATTAAGTTCAAATGTTGCATATGAATTATTTACATGGTTAATTGAAATTGATCAGGTACAAGGAACGTGTTTCTCTTATTTCTCAGTAATACTACTACTACTATTATTGTGGTGTGTTCTATTGATGTCGACAGATATAAGTAGTATATATCATCAATCGAAAGTAGAATGCCTGACGGCAGAAGGTTGAGCAAATTGAATGGAAGAGAACGAGAACAGAGATTGATTGATATGGAAACGAAGGAACAATGAAGTCTGAGACAATTGATTGACATTTAGTAAAGTATTTACTGTACGATTCTCAGACATTCTGTAATTTTGTGCTCAAATACATTTGGTTGTCCCAGCTTGTGTTCTCGTTCACCATACTATTATTGTTACCATTGTTGTTACTGTTATTGTTATTACCATTATTATTATTATCACTAATAATAATAATAATAATAATAATAATAATAATAATAATAATAATAATAATAATAGTAATAATAATAATAATAATCAGATGTCAATTATAATCGTCATTCTTAATAAAATGATATCTATTTATCGTTTGATGACAATCGATTAACCAACATGTACAACGAAGTTTCTTTTTTAATTCCTAGTGTTTATCAGTAATGTGTGTACTTTACCTTCATCTTAAAGATTTTTTTTTAAAAAGCACTTTCCTGATTGTTTCAGTGATGTGTACATTATGCATTATGCACATATATAACCATGTCTTATAAGGTTGAGGAATGTTCATATGATTCTCTGAAAGCAGGGATTTGTAAGAGTTATCTTTTTGTTTTTCTCCCAGTCAGTTAGTTTTCATCAAAGTCAGCTTCACCGATGATGTATGTTGAGTCGATTTCCCAAATCACATTGACACAAGATAAATAACAGAGGAATCAAAATAATACAGTGGTAATGACAATGAGAATGACTGAATATTGGGAATAGAGTTCAATAAGATAAAATGTGGAGGTATTTATATAGAGATAGTTCTGACCCATCTCACACAAAGTCTCAAACCATTCTGATGTGGATTACCATGTCTACCACAACCATACAGTTTTCATCTATAAAAATGGCTCGAATCAACAGTTCATGATTCCATGGATAGATGACAATGTTTTGTTTGGCTATTTCTACCTTATTTCCAATTTACTTCTATATCATCAAACATCGTCCATCCATGTAAAGGGTGGTTAACTATACGTGACACTTATTCTAACCAATATCAACCGATGAAGATTTGCGACCGCATTAACCATGTAACTTAATATTGATCATTCAGTCATTCCATGAAACGTACAAATTACTTTTCCTTCAATAGGGTTAAAAGAATAATTTTTCACTATTGAATTGAGGATAAATTAAGGAAAAAACAAACAGTAAATTTATATTCTTCTTTTATGAGTATTGGTTGTAATTTATAATTTATCTAGATGCTAGAATTGTATGAAACTTTTGTAAAGAAACTTATCCATCTTTCTCATCAGTTTAGCTCTGCTTTCGCACAATATACTGTTATATTGTATTATCCTTAGTTTCACATATCGTTGGTTAGTTTGGTATGGTTTTGTGAGGAATGTAGTATATTTGTAGTTTACATCACAGACTGATATTAGTTCGATAACTATTAAGAACAAGGATGTACTGGACAGTTGTTCTGTTTTAGTTATAGGACTCCTCAGAAGTGCAATATTAATGATCTCACTGAAGATTGAATACTGGATCTTCGGTTTTTGGTGTGTGACCGTTTAACTTCTAGACCATTGAATTGGAGTCCAATAGTGTATTTATCTATATGTAATCAATTCACGATCCTACATGACCATCATTCGTTTCGATTGATGGGTTGCTTTTTCACATCTGATGTGATTGAGCTCTACAGCTTCAAACTAGAATTCCTGGAATCGCATCTCAACATCTTTACTTGTGTTAATTCAATACTAATATCACTATAAATGCATTATTTATCACCAACAACTGCGTTTTTATTGATCTCCGTTTCCTTCTATTTGTGAATCTAATACATTTCTTATCAACGGTTTGTCTCCTATCTATGAACTAGGCAGAACTGATTAAATCAATAAGGGTGAAAGAAATCTCTATTCGTTGTTCGTGGTGTTCAGTGTTAGAAAAAATATATATTGGATAAATATTCAAGATATATATCGATGAATTTTCTACATTTAGTCAGTCTACTACTGATTGTGATCATTTGTATTATTGACTAACTTTCGTTTGATGTCTTAATTCCATTAAGAAGTTATGGCTAGTTCAATTCCACCATGTCAGGTGCATGATAATTGTTGCCAATAGATGGGCAATTGATATTTAATTGAGTATGGACCCACGTTATACCACATTCAGTGGTCTGGAGGTAATTCGGTCACCTTCAGTGTGTGAATTTAACCCCCAACGGTGATCTTCAGTGGATAATCTCAAATTTTTCATTACTTTTTTTTGGTTTTTAATGGATTCCCCGACTAAAGTCAGTTCACGATATATATTGTAGGGATGTAAATCATGCTAAATTCACCATATAATATACACACCAATAGTTCAGTTGAACAGGTTTCCATTATTTAAATTACCCTAAGACTGACTAATTATATATATATATATATATATATATATATATATATATATATATATATATATATATATACTGTAATTGGTTGTTTTAGCGACTAGATAACTCTCAATTTAAAAACAAGCAAATCATCAATCTTCGGTTAAGTGTATGTTATACTTCTTGTTTGTGCCTCGTAAAAAAACATGTCTACTAAACTCCATTACCATATTTGTTATACAATCGATGGTAGATTACACAAAATTCCTACCTGCTTGAATCTCTAATCATAACAACAAAATATCAAATGAAGGTAATCACAAATATCTCTATTTATTTCGAAGATCACAACTCACATGATTGCTTTTCAATACGATATAAGACGATCACAGCGGGCTACAATATACGAGCCTCGGATGATATCATTGGGATAGCTTTTGACACAAAACTCTGTAGCAGATATATCATTATTTTAGTTACGATTACGCATTGACCTTAGTCACGTAATATCACAATGTCATTGAAATTAGAAATGTAAACCACTGGACACCAAATAACTGACATGAATGAAAATTAATCGCTCACCTCGGAGCATTAAATCCCTGGGTTTGACCCCGAGTAGTTGGGTTGTGGATGTGCTCTGTCATTGGAAAGTTCCATACCGTGATGAAACAATTATCCAATACTTCCCATTTTTCAGTGATTGCCTAACTGGTGTAAATCAATAATGTGAAACTTCAAAATTTAACAATCTCCAGAAACATCCTACATTTAAGTTTCCGAATTGAATTGTTTCTTATGAGTGGTAATATTTGTGTTAGCATCAATTAATGAGTTAAACGAATGGATTACTACACTTAATGCTACATAACAATATCATTAAACAATTATTTAGTAAATATTCATCAAAACTACAGAAATCAATTAATCTAGGATATTGGTTAATCAAGTTTCATAGAGCCTATTTTTCTCTCATTACTCCAATAAACTTTGCATTAGATAAAATTATGAAATAGTATAAATTATTAAAAATTCACCAATTACGTTATTATACTACCACCAATACTGCTAGTAGTAGTAGGTTACTGATAGTTTTTCTCATCATATTGATTAGAAACATTTCAATCTGATCGTTCAATTAAGTTGAAAGGTGTTTATCATCATCATCATCATCAGCAGCACCACCACAACCACTACCACCACTGTTACTGTTTTCATGAACACATGTTCTATGTTCATAGTAATCTTAGAATTAAGTTTTTCTTTTCCACATTTTTTTAAACGGGGGAATGTCATTGTGAATAATAAAACTAAAAAAAAACATCGGATAGTTTAAGGAAGAAGAAAATTGTAAATAAACACAATCGAAACATACAAGTCATTTTTTTTACTAGAAAAACATCAATAGTGTATTGGGAATAAGAAAAATATATTGTTTTTTAGTTATAGTCATAGTGTAGGCTGTGAAACATTACTGGTATTAAAATGTCTTCTAAATAGGATATTTCAATGAAAAAATGCATTACATCATTATAGATTATTACTTTTCTTTTAATCTATTATGTACACAAATCAATGTTTACTACATTTGTTTCTAATCGTTTGTTTGTTTTTCTGTATAATGATTACATAAATGATATTGTATATCAGAGTTCAAACTATGTTTGTCTTAAGTGATGATTGAAGTTTCATCCTTGTTCGAGTTATTAAGTGAAGTGTTTTGCTTGGGTGTTGTATACATGTTGGATACCTTGAATATTAGATGGTTATTTTATATTCAATATGATAGATGGAAATTTTTGATTGGTTAATTGAAGTGAAATTTTGAAACAATTAAGCATTAAGTCTTGTAGTTGAACTTTAAAAAAAAAGCTAGATACTGTTGGTGGAAATATTATCGAGACTCAGATTTTTTCGGCTTCAATTGCACCTATTGTTTACGAATAAATAAGTTTGTCAAATAGTCTGGAAAGCATACTGATTAATCACTAAGTATCAGTAACCAATATCATGATCAACTGATCTCCTTAGCACCCATTGAATTTCATCAATCGGGCTGGAGTACGCTTAATAATCTAACTGATACGACAGTATTTCACGATGTTAGGTATTTGGAATCAATTGAAAGGACTTCCTAAGTTTAGATTTTATGATAACCGGTAAAAGTCAACAGGATCTAACTGGAATCTTAAAGGAACAGATATCCTTCTCTTCCTGTAATATTTGACTGCATATTCTTTCAATTAGTAACGATGTTATCACTAAGTTATTCGGGTCAGAATTGACTGCCTACATGCGTTGTTTGTCGATGAGCGCCAACCAGTTTTTGCTCTTGACTCATCGCTTCCTGTAGATTATATATATATATATATATATATATATATATATATATATATATATATAATTTTTTTCGGTGAATCATAGATATTGGTTCGATTTGTAGGTGGTATTCGCCGCAGACCGGTTTCACTTGTAACAGTATCAAAAACTGGATAGTTATTTTGTCCTGTTAAGGGACTCATCAATATGTTTCGTCATCGACCCCATCAGAGATAAAAACCCAGGACATGCCATCTTGCGATGAGAGCTCAACCTTTAGGTCAGTAAGCCAGTATCCTATGGTTTAACAATTTCTCGAATTGACTGAAATTAAACACGTAAATCATCGCATTTTGTCACAGTGATCTAAAGGTTAAGCAAACACAGCACGATAGAAGATCCTGCTTTCGATTCCCTAGGCTGGGAGTGGTGAATGCACATCCATGAGGAGCCCCTATAACGAAACATCTGTCCAGTGTTTCCTGGTTTACGTTGGTTATCTCACTTAGATTGATTCATGATATTGTAGTGAACAGAACACAGGTGAGTACAATCGAAAATATTTATCAACAAGTTACAGAACTACTTAGTAAAATCCAACAACCATATATTAAGTCGTTAATTTGCAAATTGTTCACCAATTGTCTCAAATGACTCAAAATCCCTTTGTTCTTGCATTTTCATACAAATTGCATGCTTTCTTCATTCTTTATTGTTCGATCTTCTCGTCTCTCTGATGCCAGACATTCTGTTCTGTACTCACGTCATGTACTACTTATGTCTACATAAGTAGCACACACCACAATATCAGTAGGATTTAAAAACTTCAATAAGCCTCCAAACTGATGATTATAAAATAATAGAAAGTAGAGAAACATTTATTTTCGAAAAAAATGACAGCAAGGCTATCATGGATGATCAATCACACATAAACACATCCATTCAAGGTTACTTTGATGAGGTGATTGCTAAATTACTACAACACTTGATCACAGTTGGCTCCTATCTCTATATTCGATATTCTGGTGTAGTATGTTATGTTCAGCATAATGATGAGTATTTTAATAATAAAACCATGTGAAGGTCAGACGTAAAACAATACCAGCTTTCAAAACAACAACGAGTTTTATATTTATTGTGTAGTATATATATACATTCTATTAATAAGATAATCAAAGAATGAGATCTTCTAATCATTACATACATTTATCCGGCTAGCTTAATTGTAACTTAAAAATACAAAATTCCATTGTCAGATCCTTATATCATGTAGTTTTATTTCAACTTCTTTACTTCTATCTCTTTCATGTCGTTATGATGTGTAACAGCTTGAATGAATGCATATTATGCATACCAGTAAGTCTCATGTTATTAATAAAAGGCTGACTTACCGACTGAGTGTTGTTTTACATATATATATAACTGTATTTCTACCGTAAATGGTAATTTGATTTGGTGAGGAGGGAGGGGTTTCTGTTGTATATACAAGTTATCAAATCGTATTTTCGTTATTATCCAGTATGATAAATTTATTTATAACAATCCATACTATTATTATCATTGATAATAATAATAATAATAATAATAATAATAATAATAAATAATAGTAACAATAACAAATAATTTATTTGGGAAATATAATTAACTTCCCATAATTATTACAGCGGAAACATATTGTATGTACATATGTATACATGAACATATTATGTAGTTGTGGTATGAGGGTATAAATATCTTTTTACTTTCTGTACATTTTCTCATCCCACCCCGCTTTCCCTACTTATTGTAATTAAGATTGTGATTTTTACTTTCCTAGTGTTTATTTCATTTTTAATTGATAAACATTTATAAAATTAGGAAGGTAGAATTTATTAGTAGTATAAGTTTCCTTATTTTTGAAAAAAAGACTGTAGCTATTCTGTTCGTTGAGGATAGTCTACTGTGCTGTGAAGTATACAGTCGTTAACTTATTAGTCTGGGCCCCATGTTAGTAGATGCAGACTACCATGCAATAAGTTAGATCTGTCGTTGGAAACGTTGGGAAATATACTTGAGGGACAATCACAATGGCTCAGATTCACTCCTTATCGTACTTTACATTTTGATTTACAGTATTCCTTCATCCTTTTTTCTCTAGCCATGCTTTTGATGTTTAGCCTTTTTCATTTTTATTCCTACAACATTATTTCAACGCCTTCATTGTTTATCTTGCTACTATCAGTATAGGATTGTAGAGTTTGTTGAGTTTTAATTGAGATCATGAACCAATCGGTGTTAGATCATCACTGAGATCCTGGAAGGACTAGACGACTGTTTCATCCTAGTATAGGACTCCTTAACAGTGCACACTCACGATCCCACATGCAGGATTCGAATCCAGGACCTTCAGTATCGCTCACGAACGCTTAACTTCTAGACCACTGAGCCGGTATCTAACTTAGTTAATGTCTAACTTCAACCAGTTCAAGGCATATTTTGTAAGGGTTTATTTTTATTATGGATGACTGACTGATAATTATCAGAAGGGGTTTTGTGGAGATCTTAATAATTTTTGTATTTGAATTCATGAGTGAATTAAAGCTAGACCACCATAGAAAACCTGAATGCATTGAACGGTCGTTTCGCCCTAGTATGGGACGTCTCATCACTGTGCACCCACGATCTTCATGTGAGACTCGAACCCAAGACCTCAGTTCTCACTTGCAAACGCTTAACTTTCAAACCACTGAACCGGCATCCAGTGATGTAAAAATCTAACTTCTGAGACAATCTTACATTGTCTTTAGAGGGTAATTGCTTCGTATCCGATACAGTTAAGCTTCACTGTTCATGGCTTCTGATCAGAACTTCGGAAATTTCCTGTGGTAGTTAGTCACTAGTGAGCATATGATAATATTCATTATACTGTCATAGAGATTATTTAACTTAGTTGAAATCACGAAACGGTCTAAGTCACTGTTGTTATATATAGTTGTTTATTTCCATTTCATTATTCTGATGTGATATGTAAATGTGAGCTAACACACATCCAAATGTACAAGGAACTATGTTGTTTATGATTGACCGACTGTGAGCAATTTTCAGATTGTCATTAAATTATTTAATTATTTTTTTATATTTATGAAGTTTCATTCTCTGATTTAGTTAGTTTAGCCGAGAAGCTTTCGCTATGCTCCTAGACAACATCATTAGTATATAGTTCAGGTTGAAATAAGCTTCAAATGACTCTTTCTACAGGGTGGACGACTCGTCCTGCTAACGTCTAACCTTGAAGCTAATTAAAATAACCATACAAGGGCACAACAAGGGTCAATAACGGCAACCAGTCAAGGTCGATGTTGACAGAACAAGCTGTCAGTCATATGTGGTGAAGAAATTCTATTAGTTCATTTCTGTCAAAGTTTTTACCAATAATGTTGTTAATGATGCACAACAAAAATTTCCCGATCAAACTACTTAATTCAGGAAATGAAACTACACCAAAATCATTCATTCACCTAAGCTATAAATCTTCGTCAACATCTCGAATATGCACTATTCTTCATCAATAAAAATAAACGTAACCGATATAGTTCAATCCTGTCACATGTGAGGAAGGTAACCACCGAAGTCAATGAAAAATGGTCACACAAGATCGTGAAATGATTGAAGTTATACTTGTACACCATTGAATCACAGTTTACTGGTCTCTATGTTAAGTATTCGTATGCAAAACTTTTTGTCTTGTATTCGAATCCCTATAGTGGGATCGTGGATGTGCACTGTTGAGGAGTAGTAGCCCCATATATTGGACAAAACAACTATCCAAATGTCTTCTGGGTTTGTTTTTTTAACACTCGTCTTACTAAGATCTATTCATGATTTTAATGAGAAAATAGACGAGTTTGTTGATCAATGACATTTCCATACGATTAAATTGTACTACAAATAAATTCCTTCTTTTAATACATTTTTTTTGGTGTTCAATTTAAATGATACTCATTTAGTAAGTTGTTTGTTGATCTTTCATCAAATGTGTATTATGCATTATGAAGGAATATGATTTTGTTTTGTACTGTTTTTTTTTCTCTTTGTTTTTCTATTTAGTAAGGTAAACATTGTTCATACATTGTTGTTGTATAAATTAATGAATTCAATAAATCACAATGAATGCACACATGTGTTTGTTTGTTTTATTGTGATTGATGCTGTGATACTGAATAAATAAACAAATAAATCGATGGAGGAATGTATGGATTCATGCACAAACTTTAAACTTTCTATTCGTAAATAATAATAATAATAATAATAATAATAATAATAATAATTAAAAGAGAAAATCAATAATCACTATCGCGATACACATGAAAGTCAACAATAAATATATTAATGCGATCATTGTACACATTCATATGACATGATCTTAACGAAAGAGATTTTTTTGTTGTTGTGTAATTTCATGTGACTGGTTTGATTGATTAATTAATTAGTTAATTCACTCATTGACTTACTGATTTAACTGATTGACTGATTGTTTACCATTTGGTCAATGAAATATCAATTGTCTTTTCCATTTAATTTGTATAGTGATTTATGATGATTTGATTAGTTAGTAATGAATATTGTACAATCTGAGATAGATGTGCATCGGTTTTAATGATCACATCATATCAATATTAGCAAGAGGAAATTATCAAGACAAAGTTCTGAGTAGTGGTACAAGTGTGGTGTAAGTGGTATGTAGCACCAGACGAAAGTGGGATATCTGTGAGCAGAGGGTTGGAAAGATTGAAATGAAGGGAAGAGAGAAGGAAACTGAAAGCAAACAAGATAATGACAAGAATGAAGGAATAATGAAGTTTGTAAGAGACAATTCAAAGTATATGTTCAAATGATGTACTTGATGTATGATCTACCCTACTTGAATATTTGTTCATCACAGAAGACGATAATCTTGTGGATCAGTTGTGTTTGTTTGGAAATAACACTCATTGAACTGAATTTCGTTGAAAAAATTCCGAGAATACTGATGAACACCAGAGAACAACAAAGAGATGACATTAACAAGATGAATCGCATACGAACCAAAATAACGAAGTGAGAATACCAATGCAAAGGATTAGATATTGAGAATATGATCCGAAAACACAATGAATAGGTGTATCTGCAGGACTCAAAATCTAAAGGAATGATAAAGAGTGAATCCGTCTGGGTTTCTGTGACCTATCTTGATCCATATACATTAACCTTTCCAAGCAATGATCGTGGTTATTGCACTAACCTCAACCGGAACCTGAACCAATATGGCTGAGATCATTGGTACTGGGTGTCTTGATTTTCATACCTCTATCTTCCAGCTCACTTCCGTAATGGGAAAATTTTTCCACTGAGGTAGGTATGAGATTAGAATTAGGCATACGTAATACATGTCTTAACAATATCAATAGACGAAGATTCACAATCTTGTCAATCGATTCACCGTCTCTATTTGGTATTCTACAGCTATTTTCAATATTGCTCACTCGGTTGTACTATAGTGCTCTAACAATGCTTCAGTGATATCTATTCATAGAGAATGTTTCACAGCCATAGAGTAATATGGGCTAAAATACTTCTGAGTATATATTTTTTGACGATATTAAACTAAGTCAGTCACAACAATAGCACGTCTATAAACACTGGTCATTTAATGAAAACCATCAATACTTCTTCATTCTTTACTTAATAATCTTTTTTTAAGATAACAGTCTAGAAATAACTTTTGAGATTAATATGTAAGTTAAGTATCTATACAGCTTCAATAAATCTATTTGGTTACTTTCGAATACCCGGTTCGGAGAAGAAGTATAATTAGGTTATGCAAACAGATAGTTACACTTAAACGGAAATTTATGAAATATCATAATTTAAAGTCAATCATAGCTATATTGATTGTTTTTACCTTGGAATATTATAGGTACTTTGACTTTACATCAGTCAAACAACCATTTTAACCTAGCAAGCACTTGGTATGAAGCTGAATTGTCAATAATGACTATCCATTAATCCAATCAGAGATCACATTCAAGAATTTCATATTTCATGGAGTGATTTTAACTTTGAGACTTACTGAATTGAGATTTATTGATTGTTTATATATATATATATATATATATATATATATATATATAAACATGGCACACTCTTAACATACAATGTGTACCAAATTTGTGATATTGTGACAATGAGACAAAAGGTTTACTTGAGTAAATTATCTTAGATATTAGGATATATGCACATACATATTTTAGAAATAGGAAAGTTTGATAATTGTGTAGTTGAGGTTGTTGGATTTCATCGAAATTTATCATGTGCTCACTAATGACTATTTATGGGAGGTGAATACCGGCATTCGAGTCAGGATCTGTGATCTGGGGAGCTAAATCTTATCGGATATGAGACGGGTTACCCATCAAAGACAGTGTAAGGTTGTTAGATTTCCACATTATTGAATGCCAACTCAGTGGTCCAGATGTTAAGCATTCACTCGTGAGAACTAAGGTCTTGGGTCCGATTCCTGCGTATGGGATCGTGGATGCGCGCTGTTGAGGAGCCCCGTACTAGGACGAAACAGCCATCCAGTGCTTCTAGGTTCTCGATGGTTATCTAACATTGATTGGTTCATTGTTTCAATGACATTTTATAGTTTCCTCAACTCTATACTGAAAAACGCATAGTCTCTTCAATCTTTAGTAAAGTTATGGATTGCATACTCCGTTCCTTACTTAAACTAGCTTTTTTCTAATGTAAACTGATACAATTTGTGTTCACTAGTTGTTTGTGTATTTCAAATTCAGTGATCTCATTTTGCCATTCATCTTTATCCTGCTTAAAACATCATAATAATAATTTGTCTATAGTCACCAAATGAAAGCCAGTATTACTACATGTGTAAGTGGAAGGCGCATACCTTGACATTGTGGTGATCAATACCGTTCGTGATTGGATAAGATGTCAAGTAGTAATCATATGTCTCGAAATCAGTCACAATGTTTACAGTAGTTACGTTCATTCTTTATGTGCCTCTAAGCTTTGAGTTAATTAATTATTCCTGAATTTCCATCCTTCATTTAAATATATTCCATTTTGAACTATCTTTCCAGTATTTAGATTTCCATTGCTTTCGAATTTATCGAGCATCCATTGTTTTTTATCTTATTGGTTATCTTCTGTTTTAATGACATGAGATGAGTTGTAATTTGAACTGTTGCACACTAACATCAGGTTCTATGTTGATAACGACTCTTAGATGGAATTTTTAGTTCGATGTGTGAAATGTTGAACATATCCCTAAAAAAGTTAGATATATGTATCACTTGGTAGTTTGTCACATTTTTTCTGTAACATAAGATGAGATGACTAGCATTTTTCATATTATTGTATGATTATTATACAATGCTTATTTTCTATATTCTTTTTCTTCTCAGCTACACCATCTACTTAAAGCTTTACATAAATATAGAACTTTATACTCATTGATCAAGTTAGTGGGTATTTGGACTTAGTAGTTCAGTAGTGGATAATTGAGTAGAATTTGAAACTAGAAGTACTAGGTTCGAGTCTTTGTATGATAACCATCAACACTGAGGATGCAGATACATCCAGCTGACAAATCCCAAATAAGATGAAGTGTACGTTATAGATTCTACTGCTAGCCACAATCAATATTTACATTTAGCAATACTCTCAGGATAGACATATGACCAATAAACCATATCGTTAAACTTGTTCTCGTCAGTTCAACATATTTACAAACTAACGCTCTTTATTAGTGTCCTCCTCTTTCAAATTATTCATTTAATTAGTCAGTCGTATGGGAAATAGAACCTAGTACATATATGTTTAGTTCAAGTGGTCATATCACACCAATACATTCAGATGAAATAATGGAGACATTCCAGAGTACTAGTAGAAGTTGTAACAGTATCAGTAATAGTAGAAAAGATTAGATGTAGAGAATATGGTTTGCGAAAAAATAATACATTCGTGCCAAAAATGTGAGACAACTACAATACTTAAGATCTAAATCAAGACAAAGAGTGAATGGATCTGTGACATTATGAAGGTTTCCGTTCCATGTCACCTGATGTCTTCAATTTTTACAGCAGTCCCAATTATGTGATCTGGACATATAAACACAACTCAGTTCAATAGTCATTTAGTTCATGGCATGATACCACATCTTGGTTTGGTTGTCTCTGGCTTTCTTTTAACCTGGTCCAACACCAGACAAGATTTTGCATCAAGATAGGGATTGATTAGATCTGTTTAATAAATATCCTAACTAACTTAATTGTTGAAGATTCATTACCTGATCAACCGATTTATTATATCTACGTAGTACCGTGCATTGAACCTCAGCATTGCTCAACTAATATTCCTAACATCCTCGAGCAATACTTCAAAGGCCTCTGTGATCATATTACTAGTAACCCATAATTATCCTATATTTTGGAAAGCAGCTATCAGTCAGTCAGTCAGCTACAACGTAGAAATGGCACATATATGCATCGGTCCAACTTGCCATACCTTATTAGCACAACAAGACGAACACCGGATTCATAGAATCCCTTAACTCAATGGTGTTAATATATAAAAGAAAGGTTTTATCTAAGGATATAGTACAATAAGAAAGCAGTCATAAAGTTGAATAAAACAAACTGATGCACAGTATGCTCATCCCTCCCTACTTAATAGCCGATAGTTGGAAGATTTTTAAAGTTATTGTTTTCAGTTTGCCTAATAATTTTCCTGCACTACATCTATTACAATGGTTATGCTATAGGGATAATAAATACTACTACTATTATGTATTGTCTACCAAGTTGATCGATTACACCATCTCTTTTTACTCCTTATCTTTTTGTCGTAAGAAGAGAAAGATGAGTATTCTTTCAAATGACAAAGAAAACCTGACTTCTTCGTTTGTGTTGATATTGTTTGTCAATAATAATGATAATACTATTAACTGAACAAATAGATTGTCGTTGATTATATCTAGCCAACTAGGTAGTATATGGACAAACAATAATAATAATAATAATAATAATAATAATAATAATAATAATAATAATAATAATAATAATTAATAATAATAACAGCGAAAACAACAAGAAAACTTGACTTTAGATTTGCCATTTACAAATACTAATGTACATAAATACATTCCAACATTGTCGTTTATTGTTGCGTTTTCTAAATGTGCGTATGTATATGTTAAAAACAGACGGCTAAAACCAGGTCAGACATATTATTAACACAATAACAACAACAACAACAACAAAGTCCTTGAATTATATGTTTGTGTGTAATATATGTATATATAAATATGTATGTATCTACATACATATATTGATATTTATTAATACATATCCAAGTGCGTATGTATATAATCTATGTTTGTATTTATATACCCTTAGGTTCGTCTATATATATATTTTTGTATACAAGTTTGTTGACTATTGTTTAAAAATGTGTACAATTCATATGATCGGAAAATAGTTTCGAGACGAGAATAGTAAACTAATACATAAAGATAGATAGATAGACAGACAGATAAATATACAATGTATAGTGTACATGGGGATTTGTGCGTAAGAAAAGAGAGAAATGTGACTTTTAGGGACGGCTAATATATATATATATATATATATATATACTTTTTTTTCAAAAAAAAAGTATTTATTTTTATTAAGAATCATGTGCCATTTTATTATTTGTTCATTACTTCACATATTACTTATTATTATTATTATTATTATTATTATTATTATTATTATTATTATTATTATTATTATTATTATTATTATTGACTAGTTACTTGTCTATCATAAACTGTTGTTATAAACAATAAAGAATAATTGTCAAGAAAAGCTTTTTTTTGAAGTTTACAGCTAATAAAGTGTTAAATAAACTGGTTCCATAGGTGATAATAGGGTATTTCTTGAAATAATTCGGGGATTTTTGTATTCCTATAACTTTTCATCTAATATTGAATTGGTTTGAAACTTGTACGTTATGCATATGTCCTTAATCAATGTATACACCAATAGATAATATTGTTAACTTGTGTGTAAGAGTAGTAGGTTAAGAGAGAGAGAGAGAGAGAGAGGTGTTAGGAGTAGGTTAAGTAAAAGTATAAGATATTGACGGCCTTGAACAGATCAATCAGAAGTAAGATAACATTCCATGTATTTCATGTGAAATTTCAAGTACGTGTATGCTATTATTAATGAAATGAAAAATTGGGGATATTTTTGGTTCCTAAAATGCTGAGAATCAATATATAATACATCTTAAGCTAAATTATGTAACATAAATGCTCTTAAGTCAAATCATGTTAAAGTACTTGATGTGATTCATTGTGTAATCAAAAGCGTCCACTAAAACTTGCTAGTATTCTCCCTTAATTTTGCTCTAAATCTTAACCCTAAGTTTCTCAGGTTGGCAAACAGAAAGATAGCAGAGCATTATATTATAGATGATGTCAGTTAGTAGTTTACAAATCTAACTCGAAACCCCAGTTCAACTTTTAATACCTAATCCTGAACTTTTTGCATAATAGATTATGTCGATTAGTGACAAAAACTCTAGGTGATAAAACTAACTCAGAACACTAGCACGACACTTAATATGTATGTATATATGTAAAGTTGTCCTTTTTTATTTACTAAAAGGGATAATTTGACATGTGAGAGTTAATTATTTAGATCAAACTGTTATTCCACTGTTGTTTCATTGTTTTGTATTTCTAAGTGTTTTATAACTAGGCGCTGTTTCCTGATTGGCTGATAGTTCATCCAAGGTCGTCTGTATTTTATACTTTTCAATAATGTTGACTTGCATGCTAGAACAAAGTAAACTGTTCAGTAACTGTTCGTTTTTTATTGGTTGGCTGCATAGCTAAAGCCAGTTAGTCAATCTATTAATCTTAAATAAGTTCTGAGTGAAAGGGCTTAGTAACCGTTTTTACTTTAAATATTATCTGAAAGTATCAAGAAGTTCAATAAACTGTAGTTATACAACGGTTGTGAATGTGCACCACTGATGAGCCTCAGATTAGACTGAAACAATTTCTACTTCGTCCTGGTTTTCAATGATTATCTAACTAAAATCAATACTTGGTGTAAACCTACAAACTTTAATAATAATTGGCTCAATTTATTCAATCTATTAAGACTATCAGTTTGTTTATTTCTTCGAACATTTTGTTTACTCAATTGATTTTAGCTCGATGCTTATCGACCCTAATGTTTATTTGTTTATTGATTATAATTTGTTGTTTTAATGAATATAATTGACACCTTTAACATGATTAACATACATACATGTACAAAATATACATATATATACATACACAGATACATAGATGTGTTATCTTAACAAATGACAGATAACAATTTTCGATCAAAATGTTTTCTTATTTTATGTGAAACAAATCAGCTGATCAAGTGTCAATATAAGAAAATCATTATTGTTTTTTTTTTACTTTTGGACTTCAAATGTTATACTTCATATGTATTAATTAAACAAATCGTTGAATAGTTTAATAGAATATTTGAAATGAAGCCAATTCAATTGTTATTGTGTGTTAGTATATTACACTTTTTGGAGGTAGTTGAGAGGTTAGATCATTTGATAGTTTTCGATTGTTCAAATTATGAGGTCCAATTAATAGTATATTCACCTACATAAGTAGTTTGGACAGTCTGTTAGTATGACAAGTTTTTGCATAAACAATGTTGTAACTTAAAATCGAATACACAAATTTATAGTTGATAAGTGAGTTACAAACAATCAGTGACATAAGAATTGTATGTTATCTCACCTATGTAAAGCTTAGAATCCAATGAGTGATCGATGGGATTTACATCACAGCTATTATGTCATTTTAATTTGTATATATCTAGGTTGTTTGGATCTTCCCATCGATGTTCCGGAATGCAATTGATCAGTCTCTTGGAATATGTGCATCCTGTGTGGACTGCTTTAATATTACAATTAAGTCACAATTTTAAGCAGGGATAGATGGTGGCTAGCAATAGAATATATATATATATATATATATATATAAGCAGCTAGTAAGAATTAAACGAAATAAAGTGAATTCGTGTTATTCTGTTAAGTTCTTTGTTCTTTCACTGTGCAAAATTAACTACAGGTTGAATTGGTAAGAGATCTAAAGATTATTAGTTCCTAAAACTGAGACGAAGATCATCGTTTGTCATTCTGAAATCCAATAATCTACATGTTTATTCTTTGAAAAAAGACACCTAAAATAGAAATCACATCATGGTATTGCTGACATTTTTAACTCCAACTTCGAAAATATGCTTCATTTCCAAATGATTTGATTAACCAGAAGGAGCGTTCTATGTGTAAAGCATCCATCTTTTTTTAATCAAAGATTTATCATAAACGACAGCTTGCATTAAAACAATACTTTCATTAGCTAAATCACCACTTTAATAATGATTAAGAACAGGTATTTCTTTTAGAACATGTCTTTGTTATGTATATGGTTAAATTAAAAGAAAGCTTGTACACGACCAAAACAACACGTAGGATCAGATCATGAAGTTATTGTCTGTTAGACTAAGCCATTTTATTATGTCCAAACTACGCAGTTGAAATCATTGGTTTAATAACCACAAACAATGTTTGAAGATGTTCGGTTGACCATGGCTCAGAATCAGTCATAACTGCTCGGTTTCAATTCCCCTTATTTTTCTCTTTCTAAACTTCGAGTTTCACTAATCCTCCGTATATACGTCTATTCATTGTCTTTTAAAACTATCTTCTTAATGCTCAGTCATTCCCATCATTATTGTTACCACATTTGGTCGATTTTTCAGCATTTTTATCATGTTAATTATATTTTGTATGGCAACTTGGTCTGAATCACATTTATGCGATATTCTATGTTGATTATGACCAACTGTTAAGACAAATTTACCATAAATCAAAATAATTATTCGAAAAACCCAATATTTACTACATTGTATAATGTATCAAAAGAAAGAACTAACCAAATGGTTTGATGAAAGTTTAGTATTACAGTAGTTATGTAAGAATCAGAAGAGATGAATGTTGAGAATATGTAAAAATACAGAGATGGAAAAATTAAAAAATTAGACGAGACTATAATTTATGGATGAATCAATCAGGTATAAGATAACGAGTCACGGATTTTGGCGCGAAATTCATGCATACATTTGTCTAAATAAAGTTTTGGTATTATAACTTACGTCATTTCATGATGAAAACCCTAAATCTAATTCCTAACATTTAACTATCAACTGTAAATCACAATCCTTATTCTTCAAACTGCTTTATAACCCTCATTGAACCCTAGTAAGTAGATAGACACTCCCAAGGTAACAATTGATTGATCACTGGGTGACCAATGTCAGCGTGTCTAGTCCTTATTATTACTGCAGATCGAATGCTATCGGTCATGTTGCAATGTGGCCACCAGTCTAGGTGACTCAATAATAAAGACTAGACACACATGACATTGATCATCACCCAGTGATCAATGAATTGTGATTACATCTCAGTCCTACAGGAAGTCGGTCGTGGCAAGGATAGCTCAGTGGTAACGTCTCTGATCGTGAAGCTGGGTGACACGAGATCGAGTCCGCCAGGGAGCACCAGTTCCCTCAAAGATTACAGGTACACCTTGCTGATGAGTGCCAAGTAGCATGAAACCCGGGTCCAGGGTTTCCTGTCAACTACCTCCAACCACCATCTAGCTCCCAAGGTCACTTTAGCGTCGCTCAAAGGTCGTCCCGAAAATTATAGTCTTACCGAAAATTATTTAAATATTATTAAAGGTAAGAGTTTAATCAAAGTTTGGCTAAATGCTCACTTTTATATCGATGGTCAAAGTAGACAGAATAGTTGTATAAACTTCTTTTTGGATGCAAAGATTAGATTTGTGAACATAGATTCCAATAATTTCAGCCGATATCCAATGAAAGGACATGTGAACCATATAGGTAACTTTGATGGAATATGATTGATTTTAGCAAATATCAAAATGGAAATTCTCACTTTATTACAAATTATTTGTATTTAATTAAAATATTTATAAACTTCTCAATGGATTATTCTTTCATTTCCGTATAACATTAAACTTAGGAAAATGTAAACTTGAATAAAACTTCTATTGATAAACATTTCTTTATTATCATTGTTTTACATCGGGAATTAATTAAAGTTAGAAATATGTAACATGGATGACTGTGGACGTGCACTGCTACTGAGGAATCCAATACTGGAATGAAACAATTGTCTGGTGCTTCTAGGTTTTCAATGGTTATGTAAATTAAATAGGTTCATAATTTTAATGAAATTCAACAATCTTTACAACCCCATATTGAAAATTCAATCTAATTGTTTAAACTTATTATACTTTTTGTGAAATGTAAATGTTCGTGATGGGTCAGTTGTTGAGAAATTTCAATCAAGTCCAAAATAATATAGTAGCGTTCTCTATACTTTATTGTGGAAGAAAAGAAACGAGATTCTCCTCAATAGATAGAGCTCGCTTCAAATAGAGAAAGGTTTCCATAAACAATTCCTTTGCCCCTCCCTACACACATTAATAGTTTTGTTAGAAGTATTGAACGATAATTGAATAGTGGTTATTTTTATGTTCGTCCAGTTGAATTCTATTAATCAATTGACAATATGGTCCTTGGTCCAAGTAACTTGACATCACATGTAGTATGTTGAAACGTTGGATTGTAATTGGAATTAATTGTGAAATACCGCAGATCTAGGTTTCGTGCTAGTTATCACCCGTCAATAAGGCGTATCTGGAATATTGAAGGAACTGTTATTCTCAATTTTGCAGTCTGAAACATTACCATTGAATTATTCAGGCAGTGACTAACCTCTTGTAGGATTGAGATATTTACAATGGTTGATCACTGAGTATTTATGAATATTGTTATCAATCTATGAATCATTCATTCCCATTCTATTAGTTTGTTATTTAACATTGAGGAAGTGATGTTCATTTCTTATAAATTAAATTTATGTGCCATATCAGTATGCGGTGTGGAGATTGTTTAAATTTGATTTAAATCAAAAACTGGTCTAAGTTACAAAAACATTAAAAACTTGGAAGCATTGGACGTCCGTTTCCTCCTATTATTGGACTATTTAGTTGCACATATCGACTACCATCACCACCAGTAATCAAACCCATCATCTTTGGTGTTGTGGCAAAAACTTAACATCTAGACTACTGAGCCAGCACTCAATGATGTATGTGTCTAACCTTATGAATCCGTTATATCACTCAAGCATCTTTCAATGTATTTGCTAGGTAACTTCCTCACACTCGACACATTGAGTAATTTATTTTTACGGATAATGTTTAGTACATTCAATATTGTTCCATATATAGTTTTATTATTATTATTATTCCCATTGTTATAAACTGTTTGAAATATGTGTTTTGTTTTATTTTTTTCACATAACCGCAATGTTGTTATGTTGTTTAACATAATTGCTTACCTTTCTAGCTTTATATGAGAAAATTCTTATCGGTGAATTAGATCAATTGCATAAATCACTGGAACAACGATGTCTTCTTTCCAACACATTTGATTCAAATCAACTAATGACAATTTCATGCTCCGAAGACAATGTTAGCAGTGGTGTTAATGGTCGTGAAAATACAAACTCCACGATAATAACACCAGCAACGCCAGTAACAACAAACCCCTCATCATCATTATCATTGACAACAATAACTGGTTTGAAAATCGGTAATAATCCAACATTAGGTACCAATTTACCAGCATTAACAACTGATCCTGCTAGAGCATTACTTATTGCTGGACAAGTATGTGATTGGCCAGGTTGTGGAGCTATTCTTGGTCCTGATACATCGTTTATTGAGTAAGTCTTGATTGTTATCAAAATTTTTTTAAATGTTAAATTCATGCAGGGAATGAAAAGATGCCTTGAAAGCATTTTACATGGTTGTATTAGGATCATCGAGTTAGACGCAGGAGGTTGATGATATTAGGTGAGGACTGGAAAAACGGTTAGTGAGGTACTGAGTTTTCTTTAAATGAAGCGAGTAGGACATGGATTAGATATGCTTTACTACCCCGTACCCGAAAGCACAATGTTTGCCAGCGTAAAAGTAAGTTGGAAGAAAGCTAGAAGCGACCAAACATCTTATTTGGAGTTCATCACTTGAATATGTACATTGAGAGTTATGAATCAATCATTTTTCACTTTAAATACCATCGCATTATTCACTGAACTATTGAATCAGATGCAAATCATGAAGTCTACTGATAATAACTCTTATCTAATATTATTGATATCAATAATAGTTTTGAGGTAAAACTATTCCACTATACTACCTCTGGGTTCATATATATATGTGTAGGCTGGTTAAGAAACAAATAAATTGGCATTGCGAAGCATAAATTTGCAAGACTATGTGCTTAAATATATATTTATGTACCATAAAGGTATGTCTAAGTGTTATGCGACTTGAGGGAGTCTACAGGAATAGTCGAATCTTGGTTTCATACCATTTGGCAGTCACCAACATAGCATATCTTTAAAACTGAAGGGACTGATACTGTTTGTTAGATTTAAACTTTTTATACGATATCCTGTGGTACTGAGGTGTTTGTATCGACCGTTCACTGAGTAGTAACCTATTGTTTATCTCTTAATACTGACAGAACTGTCCATGTCGATCAAGTTTCAGTGTGACCTTCAGTTTGAATGATTTATCTTGGGTCTTACTGTGACACTAAATTGTAGATTTGTAACTTATCAGATGTTCAGGTTCGTTCAGTATTTCAACTATGTTTTACTAACAAACGCTAACACAAAATCTAAGTCCAGGATTTTCCAACCAAAAATTCTTTAAAATATCTATTTTAATTGATGATCAATAAATCATGAAACCATGAGTCACTAAAGGTGATGATGACAACATAGATCAATTGGAACTGATTCAACAGACCAGTAACTTAGAAGTGGTTAATTTACCTGGCATCTAACCATATGATCCCAAGTCAAAACTTTGCCTGGTCTACTGTGACTTCGATGGTCGAGTAGTATCAGTTTCCCTCAAACTTAATATGTTCAAAGTCATGTCGATAAACCTGTGTTCGTGAGTGGCTTACATATTAAACCTGTGATTTAAAATAGAAATTTGACGAAGTTATCAATTGTTTCGCTAAAAGTACAGGGATGAACAAATCAGAATTGAGAACGAAACTTCAGATTTTTTGTGCGAAATTCAGATAAACAATAACAGTACCTTTTTATACTGGTTAAAACGTTTAAAATCATAAGAAAAAATTACTTTTTGCAACCGCCGAGTAAAAACGATGGTGTTAAATGTATCAAATCCTCAACTCTGTCTTATTTAATTGCATATAATGGGCAATTAGATACTATCTCTAAGTCCTAAACGTAGTCTGTTAATCTAGAAGCACGCCTTAACCTGATGGCATTACATTTTGTGGACGAACTTGACAGGTAGGGTTTTTTGCATGTTTGAGCGAAATCCATTGATCCAAATTCTTACAGAGCATTTTTACATTATAACTAATGTCAGTTTGTAATAGCAACTCTAACCCTTAAACCCCTAATCCTTACCCTGAATACTAATCTCTGACCAAGAACATTTGACGACTCTTAACCATCTATTTAAGTCCTTATAAGGGTTCTAGAAGATGAACAATCTATATCTATAAGGATATACACGTAAAGTAACCTGTAGAAAATACTAATAGTAGACTTATTAATTACGTAAAATTGGTTCAGAATTTGCAATACTGTTGTTTTCTTTACAACCTGTCTATTTGTAAGGATCCACGATTCCGCACTCGGGAATTGAACCTTCGGTATGTGATTGCCTAATATCCAGGTAACTAAGCCTGGATTTAATAATGTACAAATCTAACCTCAATCAGTGTACGATAGTGTGAACATAATCATCGCTTCTGAGTTGTCAGTGTTAAAATCTATCTTGATTCTATTCTAATTATTTTAAAATAAAAATAATGTTATAATAAAGATCACGAGTCAATTATTGAGGCTTTATACCTTAATCAACTAAAGTTTCAGGGAAATGTGATCAAGTATGCACAACCATCACCTATATATACTGCTAGCTGATTTAACTGAGAGTGTGTAGGTTTTAACAAACTAGAAGCTTCAGAAGTACACAAAAAATCATTATATTGTGGTATAAGCTTATTAATAGTTAGATATACATTATTTTGTTTTAGTTTGTAAAGTTTTAATAGTGCAAATGGAATCGTTTCTGTATCTTTCTCTATGTCTTAAGTTTTATTATCTCGTTTTGGATATCACATTTCTTACTCCATCAATTGTTTCTTCCTTTTCAAGCCAATCTCAATATATGTACTATGTGGTGTCCAATAGTGATGTTTCATCCTATTAGAGATTCATCAATTAGATATACTTGCATCTCAGTGTTCGTGTCCACATTAGGACCTGACTCTATTACTTTCCACTTAAAAGACCATCACATATTATCTACCGGGCTAATGAACATAATCGACGTTTTTAATCTATTTTACTATAATTGAAACTTATATTATTATTATTTCAATTCTTTTGCTGTTTGTCTTGTTAATTTCATACCACTTTGTCAGTGTTCAGTAAGAAAATTTGAAACCAGTACATACTTATACCAGGTTGTAAGTTGTTTCGAGTCTTATACTTGTTATCCCTTAAGAATTATCATTTGAAGATGATCATCATGGCTTGGCTTACAATTTGAAACTAACTTGATCTAAAAGGAATTCATGAACTTCAATGATATTTTATGTTATTGGGATGAGTTATAAAACTATGACATGTTAAATATTTATCGTCGTTTCTCTACTCAAATCTAATCTTAATACAACCTACTCTCTTTCTTTCTCTCTTTCTCTTTGTATCTCTCTCAATTTTAAACACACCATCTTGATATAAAATGAAACGTAATTATGTATTAAACAACATATTCTGTATGTAAACAATTATGTTTTGCACAAAATTAATAGTCTACTGTTTATCAGTTATACGATTGTGACATCATATTATGTATATATATATATATATAAACTTGACTACTGCCACTTAGAAAAGAGTGCATTGTTTACAAAATGTGACAGGAATTATGATGCAATACAATAGTTATATGAAATGAATGATAAACAACTGTGTAAAGAATATTTCTCTCTAAACTACTGAATTATTTATTAATTGTATTTGTAAGGGGCTGGAATTGAAGGGTCATTAATCGTTACGGTAGTAGTGGTAATAATATTAATACTAATGTTACTACTACTACTACTACCACTACTACTACTACTACTACTACTACTACTACTACTACTAATAATAATAATAATAATAATAATATCGATGGACTGTATACACAGTTTACTTAACTAGTGTCAAATGAAAAGAGACCCATAGTATAAATAAGGCAACTAAATTGTTGTTAGTAAATACTTTCGGTATAAATAATGATAATACCATATTTGTTGTATCCGTTGTTGATAAATTGACGTACATATAAATTAGTTAAATGATTTATGTTAATGAATTCAGTTGAAAAATTATTTTCATCATGATTGATATTAATTAAAAAGTTATTGAATATCGAGGAGGCGTTTTCAACGAATTAATATTTGTCTATTAAGTAGTCGGAGGGAATCAGTAAAAAAAAACCCTAGACCTAGCTTTTATTCTAGTTAACATATGTTAACAAAGTCTACCTGTGAATTTCTGTGGATTGTTGCTCCTTGTATGATTCGGATCCTCTTCATACGGTTTCACATTCTAAGAAATTATCACTGATACTTTCAAGCCTTGACTGAAATACTGTATGACTGAGTTATTTTTACTAATTGATCATTGTATGAGGTGATCATTGAAATATTTAGCTGGATATTGAGTATGCTCTTACTAAATGTTATGAAAATTGTCTTGAATTAGGACTATATCTCTTAGTTCAACCGTCTTTGAACGAATAAACAAAAGCACCTCCATAAATGAGAAAGTATTCAGCATTTCTCCCAAAGTTATTATTAAATTCATCATCAGTGTTGTGCTTCATCAGTCTTTCTCTTTCATACACACACTCACACATACACAGAATTACATTTTATAACTTTAAATTATATGATGAATATATGTTAATGTTGAGTTATGGCTACTTACGAATTCAATAATAATCTCACTGTTTGAACAAGAGTGCTATCATAAACCCTTTAGTTTAATTTATATGTTATTTAAGTTGTGTCATATCATTACGAATGAGGGTTTGTGTGGATTGTTGTTTACATCATCGACCGATTTTAACTGGGAACAAAAACCATGAAGCTATTGATCAACTGTTGTACTCTCATATGATGCTACTTAGCAATGTACAACCATTTTCCTATTTGTGAACAAACTTCAGAGTTACATACTAACTAACATCAATTAGTATTGAAAAATTATATCATATTAATCGAACTGTAGGATCGTATTTGGTAATACTTGTATGATAACCAAGTTAATGAATAGGTCATGTGTGTTTATGATTATAATGATGTGATTGTGAATTGGTTATGTTTTGATTACACTGATCGATATCAGGTATTAAGGTCATAAATCAGAATTCTAATTCTAAATGTTTACTTTTTGCCATCTAATTTATATCACTGGTTGAAATCATGAGTCATTTGAAGCTAGACCACCATGGAAAACCTGAAAGCACTGGACAGCCGTTTCGTCCTAGTATGGGACTCCTCAGCAGTGCGCATCCACGATCCCGCTCCTCGCGAGATTCGAACCCACGACCTATCAGTCTCGCTCAAGGCGCCTAACCAACTAGACCACTGAGCAGGCATCCAACGGTGTTAATGTCTAACTTCAACCAATCCACGAAGTTGCGCCACCGTACACCATTGTCTTCAGTGAGCTGATATCTCACAACAGACCTGGTTGAACTCCACTGGTAACGGCTTCTCACTAGAACTCCAGGAGTATCTCTTGAAGTCAGTCACTAGTGAGCAGATGATTATTATTATCAGAAGGGGTTGTGTGGAGATTTTAGAAATTTCACTCGTTGAAATCATGAGTCAATTGAAGCTAGACCACCATGGAAAACCTAGAAGCACTGGAAGGCCGTTTCGTCCTAGTATGGGACTCCTCAGCAGTGTAACCTAGTATTGTAGACTTAACGAATTAAATATCTGTTTTGTACCGTTAACCTCGATCTGACGCAAGTTAAGCTCTTATTATCTAGATATATTTACGCCTTTCTCTATCCCTTGTCTTGAGTCCAAAAAGAAGTCAGTATTCAACTACGACCATACTCGATTTAATCATGACTCAAAACTCATACAATGATATCGTGTAAAATCTTGAACATGCATCAGCATAATTAAAAAAATTACAAAAAAAACAGGATAACAATGTCATAATAAGAAGAGAACTGAGTAATAGGTCCATAATAAATTAACAGTAACTTAAGAGAGGCATCAACACAATAATAGTTAATGCATCATAATAGGAATACAAAAATACAAAAAATTTTAAGTACTTAGATAGCTTTATAACAAAAATACAATCAGTAACTTCAGGGAGCTGATAGTACGATTTTTCTGATACTCGTTCAGTTATAACAATAATAATGTCGATTAAAAACTTTATAGAGATATTATCAATCAAATTTTAATAATACAACAGTACATCGTTTCTATGATCCAAACAAACAATACAAAAATGAATTAAGTCACTGATTCATTTACTGTTCAAGATTGTTGATTTTCATTGAAATCATGAACTGATCCACGTTAGACAACTATGAAAAACCTGAAGGCAATGGACGGCCTATTTCATCCTAGTATGAGACTCCTCAGTGGCAGTACGCATCCATGACTTTAGCTTAAGAACCCTTAACCTCCAGACCACTAGGCTGGCATCCGACAGTGTTAATATCTAACTTCAATGCAATTCAATAATATCAACAATCCTCATACTAACAATTATCATGTGCTCACTAGTAACTAATTTCAAAAGGAAATTTCGCGAGTTCTAGTAAGAACCTATGATCAATGGGGCCAATTGGTGTCGAGTGTAAGGCAATTACCCACTGGAGATAATGGAAGATGGTCACACAATGTTGTGTATTGATTGGAGTTAGACATCAACAACGTTGGATGCAGGCTTATTGGTCTGGAGGTTTAACGTTCTTGCGCGAGACTGAAGGTTTCCGGTCCAATCGCCGTGTGATGGATCGTAGATGTGCACCATACTATGACGAAAAGTCAGTTCAGTGCTTCTAGGTTTTTGATGATTGTCTGACATTGATCAGTTCATGATTATAATGAAACTTTACAGTAAACCCAAATTTAAATGAACTAATGAATAGTAAGTGACGAAACAATTAAGCAGCTTAACATTTTAGAAATACAATGTTGTTAATATCAAGGCAAATTTTATTAAATGTTACTTGATGTATATATATCATTGGAAGATTTTCCTGAAGGCAACATTCATCAACCAGTTGTAACTAGGGCTAAAGTAAATCAATCTGATTGGAGTGTCTTAAACTGATTATATAGTCAATTAATGGTTATTTTCTGTGTGTGCAGGTGTGTAGGTGTGTGTTCTCTCAAACTCTAATCTTCTGAATTCTTTATGTCCTTTATTTTCTTTCCGAATCTATTCCACTGGACTATACTCCTTAAATAACATCATCAAACCCTAATGTTCCCTATCACTACTTATACTTTCACTACCTCTACCACTACGGGATTTGAATCGATAACTGAATCTCTGTGCTAATGTGGTATGGCAACTCGAACTGATGTACGTACGTACGAAGTTCCACGTTGTTACTGACTGACTGACTGACTGATAGAGGGAGTTATATATAAGATTTTTAAAGCATCAATAATTCACTGCTATGACATCATGGTCGTCATCATTATTATCATCAAAAAGTATCATGATAATTGAAATTCTTTTGAGAAAAGAATAAAACGTGTACACTTTTAAGTATTAAAAAATCAACTTGAACTCAGCAACTTTATACAATGCACGAATTTCAATTGACATTAATCTATATCTTTTCTGGATGAATGTATATGTGTTTCCAAGTTATTCAATCAGTTATTATTATTATTAATATTGAACTTTATTGACATATCAATATATGGTCATATTTTAAATTTAAGAGTTCTGGATTCTATCCATAGCAAATTTAACGGGTGAATACTGTTGATACTGTTGATAGAACATAAAAGATACCTACCTTATATCTTTAGTTTTTATGGACAAAATATATCACTTATAAATTCCAATTTCAACTCTACTGAACATGGTTACTGATGATGATGGTGATGATGATGATGATGATGATGACAGTTTACACATAGATCATTTCATGAATGGTTTATTACGGAATATGAATTGTTCAATACGTTACGTTACGTTCGCCTGTTACTCCCAATGGAGCATAGGCCGCCGACCAGCATTCTCCAACCCATTCTGTCCTGGGCCTTCTTTTCTAGTTCCATCCAATTCTTGTTCATTTTTCTCATGTCTATCTCCATTTCCCGGCGTAATGCGTTCTTTGATCTTCCTCTTTTCCTTTGACCTTGAGGATTCCATGTGAAGGCTTGCCTTGTGAAACAGTTGGGTGCTTTCCTGAATGTGTGTTCTATCCACTTCCAACGCATATTCCTGATTTCTTCCTCCACCGAGATCTGGTTTGTTCTCTCCCACAGTAGGTTGTTGCTGATAGTGTCCGGCCAACGGATCCGAAGTATTTTGCGTAGACAACTGTTAATTAACACCCGTATCTTCTGGATGATGGCTTTCGTGGTTTTCCAGGTTTCCGACCCATACAGTAGAACTGTGTTGACATTGATATTGAGAATTGTGACCTTGGTGTTGGTTGCCAATTGTTTTGAGTTCCAGATGTTCTTCAGTTGTAAATATGCTGCTCTTGCTCTGCCTATTTGCACATTCACATTTGCATCAAATCCACCGTGTTCTTTAATGATACTGCTCAGATCTGTAAAGGTTTTTACATCTTCCAAAGATTCTCCGTCAATTGTGATTGGATTGTTGCATGCTGTGTTGTAGCGAAGAATCTTGCTTTTCCCTTTGTGTATATTGAGACCTATTGCTGCTGAGGCTGCTGCTACACTGGTCGTCTTCTCCTGCATTTGTTGTTGTGTATGCGATAGAAGAGCCAGATCATCAATACACTGTTACTAATGCTACAATCTATGATTAAGGTATAACACAGTCAATTGCTACGAGGTAATGATATTGTAAATCTAACGTATTTATTAAATAATAATTTAAGTTCTATTCAGTTTGTAAGTGTTTTTGATCTGTCTCATTATTGATATTCTTGAATGATTTGTGATCAATCATAGTTAACATATTGTGTATCCTGTACAGATTGACCCAACCTAATCATTATATCATAGGTTTTTATAGATCAAATAGACTTTTAATTAGACGTCAATAGACGGAGCACGTTCCGTCTTGATTAAGATTCATCAGCTGGTAGTAGATATGTAGTGAACAAACACTCAGGTGGGGGAAGACTAATTTAATGTTGAATGCACAATCACACAGTGGTTTAGTAAAATGTGAAAATCATACATCAAATATATCATTTAAACATATACTTTGAAGTGTCTCTTACAAGCTTCATTACTCTTTTATTTCTGTTGTTATCTTGATTGGTTTCAGTTTCCTTCTCTCTTCTCTTCGTTTCAATAATCTCAACTTTCTGCTCGTAGACATTGAATTTCTGGCTGGTGTTGCATACTACTTATATCTGTCAACATGAGTTGCATACACCACAGAGGCATCTCAGAGGTGGTGCCTATTTCTGAATTCAAACCTAATGACCTTTTACTTCAAATACCAAACACTTAATCTACTTAACTACTGAGTAGAGATTGCCGTTCACTTGTGAAACGGTCATGAAATTCAATCCAATTTTTAATATTTTGGATTATCTGGTGCTCTATATTTTTGATTGAATTTTAGTCAGTGAGCGGCTACCTGTACTCAGTAGCTAATAAAACGTGGATCATGAATGACCGATAATATGATAATTTTACCTGACCACTGTTGTTTTACATTCTCAAGAGAATCTTTTATAGAAAATCAAGCTTTTGTATAATGAATGTAGTGTGATTTCGTTTGCGTGTGCGCGTGTGTTTGTGTGTGACTAGAACAACTAAACTGTTTAATAATAATCATAGTGATAATATCATTACACGACTTATACTGATTAATACAAATAGAAAACGATAAAACAAGCTATCAATTACTTCTTACTTTTTAATTGTTCTTTAATTAAGATAATTGAACATGTGGAAAACGAATTTTCTCTCAGGTTCATTGGCAGAAACCTGGGAGCAAAACGCTTAACTGAAAGAATCATTGGTGTTCCAAAGATTTCGTTCAACAATATTGAAAACAAAGGAGTTAGGGTTGCAGAAATCTTGCGAAATCGAATGTCCAAATCTTTGAATAAGGCTTTTTATTCGGATGAGCTATAGAATTGTATTTTCCAGCAGGTTCTTGGTACAAGTGTGTGTGTGTGTGTATGTCAGGAATAAACTGCTGTTTTTGGCAGGTTTAATGTGTATCCACCAGTTGAGTTGCTCTTGTGGAGCTTAATATATTGGCTACACAAATTGTTTTCTTTCCAAATTGATATCTGAGCACTACCCAGAATGATTATCAAAAAGTGAATGCAAATTAGTTAATAAAACTCGATTATTGAATATCAATTCAAGTCTAGTCATCTATCTCCACCAGAATCCTCATTCAAAATTGTTCACAGAGTAAGACGAACTGAATAGAATAGAGGCTGGATTAGTAATTTGTGCATAGGGCTCAAACTTTGGCGATTCCTCAATTCAACCCTGATCTCTGCGTACAGAAGTGGTATATCCGATCCCTTAGTTTACCATGGTCTAACCATTGACCCTTTCATATTTTGTTAGCTATTTCATGACACATATTCATTCTCGCTTCTTCTTTCACTATTCTCCAAGTACGGGTGATTATCTTTCACATTTCTCTTCTATATATCTTATTTTGGCATAATATTGATTCATACTTTCATTTTTCCTCATAATCACCAGGTTGATTAGCTTTACACACATTGTTTCTATATATTATTTCATTATTATTACTCCTTGACTATTACATAACCATGAATTTGGACTGACATTCACTACTTTTACAACTGGTCGATTACTGGATAGTGACTTATGTCATATACATCAGGTCCTCATTAGTGCTGATCAAATTCTATCGATGAAGTTGCAATTTGGCCACTAGTTTAAGCGACGTTAAGATTATGTTGAGATGCATGATGGTGATTAAAGGTAGCCAACACGGAACCCTGGGACCTATTTGATACGCACTATCAAGATGTACCTGTAGTCTTAAGGGAACTGATACTTCCTGGTAGATTTCTTTCAGCGTCTCCAAGCTTCGTAGTTAGAGATACCACCACTGATCTACCCAATGATCAACCAGTTGTAGATATACATCAGTCCTATAGGAGACCCGTCGTCGCCTCGGGAGCTCAGTGGTGACGTCTCTGACTGTGAAGCTGGGTGGCACTGGTCAAACCCACCGAGAAGCACCAGTTCCGCATAGATTACGGGTATATTTTGATAATAAGTGTCAAATATCTCGAAACCTAGGTTAAGCAGGGTTTTCTTTCGACTACCTCCAACCACCACCTGAAATGAATTTTAGTACCGCCGTCAATAACAAAATGATTCTTGATTTTTTACCATTGACTAATATGTGTAAAAAATAGTTATAACTATGATTGTACAGTTCTCTCTAGTAAATAATATTGTCGTAAAGAAAGTTACCACTGATACTATAACTTATGAACGAATCAATGAGGCCTAAGGCAGCAAGTCTTTGATTTTGGCTTTAAATTCATCCATCCATATGTTTAAATAACATTTTGGCATTATAGCTGATGTCAGTTTGTGATGAAAACCCTAACTCTAATTCCTAATCTTAGTGTCTAACTATAAATTATAATCCTAATTCCTCATGCCAGTTGATAACTCGAAGATTTATCTTGAAAATTCCGCATCTCGTTGTGCTAATAATGTGGGGTTTATCAATTTGAATTGATGTTCGCAAATGTATCCAGGCTCTCTACGTTTCGCGTAACCGATTAACTGACAATAAATTACTCTAGCATCGTGTTAAAATCAAGTCAACTTAACGATGCAGTGAAATATTTCTGTAAAACAAAGTTATTTTTCTTCATTGAAATACAATCTGTTCTCCATTCTTATCCTCACTAATCTTAACAAATTTCTTATTCACGTCTATTACCCCTCGTGTAGCGTAGGCGGCCGACCAGGATTCTCCAACCTTCACTGTCCTGAGCTCTCTCCCTTCTAGTTGCTTCCAAGTGCTACTCATTTCCATACTTACCTTCAGTTCCCGGCGCAGTGTTCTTTAGTCTGCCTCTTTTTTTCTTCTCTCGAGAGTTCTAAGCTAGGGCTTGCCCCGTGATACAATTTGATGATTTCCTCAATGTATATCCTACCCATCTCCAGTATCTTTCCATAACTTGCTCTTCAACTGGAAGTTGGTTTGCTTTCTACCACAGTAGGTTGTTGCTGATGGTGTTTAACCAACGTATATTGAGTATCTTGCATGGAAAACTGTTTCTAAATACCTGTACTTTTTTTAATGATGGTTGTAGTAGTTTTGGAAGTTCCATCTTTGTACAATAGAACTGTCTTGATATTTGTATTAAAAATTCTGACTTTGGTGTTGGCTATATCAGATCTCCTTTATCTATCAATGATGCTATCCAGGTACGTAATGGCTTCTCCTTCTTCCAGAGCTACTTCATCATGTGTGATTTGGTTGGTGTTCTCTGTGTTGTATTTTAGTATCTTTTCCCTTGTGTGTGTTGAGTCCTACTCCTGCAGAGGTTGTTGCTTCACTGACTGTCTTCACCTGGATTTGTTTTTGTGTACAGAATAGAAGAAAAATATTATTTATCAAATCATTACCCACTTAACTGCGATTGTGTTCTAATTGTTTTGAGAAGAAATGTTCCATTAATTTATGTAATCAAGGTAATAACAACAAAACGAAACAAAACATCACTCAGCATTTCGGCTTAGAAACACGTACACATCCGCACACGCACACACACACTTTCATGCATACACAAATACAAACAAAAACTATCTTCGAGGGGATAGAAAACTATTTTCTTCTTTTTGGTTGAGAAACCCAATCAGTTGATATCAGTATTAATTATCAACAAATATAGTTGACGTCTTTGCTTACAGCATACATACATCCGAAGTATATATATATATATATATATATATATATATATATATATATATATATATATATATATGCGCCACTTCGTAAATGTTTATCTGTGTAATAATGCTGCTATGCAAATAAACATTCTTCATACTTGAGTAGTATGTGGTGTTTTTTTTTCACATGTTGTTTTTCACTGGATAAACTAAGTGTATTATTATTGTTATTATCGTTAAGTGATAAATATTTGTTTAATCCACATAATCAAATTAAATCATATGACAGAAGTGGCAGTTAGACAATGGTGACAACGACGATTGATCATTAACTTTTTTTCTTCGAAATATTATTATTATTATTATTATTATAAATGTTTGTGTTTGTATGTGTGTGTGTGTATCTGTTTATCAATGATAATATTAATTATTTTTATCAACAGAAATATTAGTTGGCCTATACTAAAATTTTAAGAACTCAATGTAGAAGAAGAAAGAATCAAAGTGGAACAATCAAATTGTCAGTGGGTTAGTTAGAGAAGCCTACATTCGACACTGTTATGTATAAATACATAGAGAGAGAGAGGGGGAGAGAAAGGGAAAGAGTTACACTGGTACTTTGTATTCCATTGTGATTGTGCCAAGTTTTTGGCTTCTCAAAAGTGAATAGTGCATACTTACGTTTGTTTGTGTGTGTATATGTGTGTTCATTGTGTTTTTCTATTGGATTGGTTATCTAACATTTCGAATGTCATTTATGTGGGATATATATACAGTTATTAATTGTTTACTCTTCATTCTTGATTATAGAGATATTGAATGTTAATGATGGTGGTATGTAGTGTACCATGCTTTTTAAAATATACATATTAATACGCACACACACACACACATTCACACTCATCTATTTGTACACTGAAAAGAAGTACTTCGTTAGACTTCAGTTGTAAATGCATATATATGGGGAGAAGGGGTATGGTAGTTATTTTTTACTTCAATGTGTAGTGCATACGTGTGTGTGTGTGTGCACGTGACGCAATATCTGTGCGAACACTTCATCAAAAGTGTACAAGTGAAATTAGGCATTTTTCTTCTCTCTCTCTCTTTTTGACTTAACAGTGACGCCATTAATATCGGCATCATCAACATTGTTGGTTTTCGTTAGAATTCGACAGTTTTACATTTTTGTTAATTAATTGTTTGAAAATAAAAATATCTATAGCATAAAAGAAAACGGCATTTTCAAAATTGTTTACTATTAATGATAATAATAATAATACTTCCAAGGGTTAATGTTTTCCGATTGGACTCAGTAGTAGCTCATTGGCTAATGTTTTTGACGTCTTTAGAAAACAAAGGTTCTGGATTCGATTCTCTCTGTGTGTCTGTTGAACATCAATATTTCGATGCGGATGTATTCGAATGATGAGTCCTAAAGTAGGACGATACACGCGTTCTGAGTCACTATCTCACCCTGCAAAACCATTATAATTGTCTAGTCCTAAATACCAATTATGAAGTATTAGTTCCTTCAAAAAGTTTCAATATACACCTTGTAACGCGTACCATCTAATTAACTAACTTACGAATACCGTTATCAATTTATTTTGATCATAAACTGATGCAAAGTGTAAACCACTCTATGGGAGTCATTAGACAATTGTCGTTATCGTATTTTCATTAAGGTTTAACAATGCACTTGGCTATGATTGATTTTCAACACCGTTCCCTTTAGATGCACTGTACTTGCAAGTCTAAATAAATAAATTTATCCTGGAAATTATCATATAGGATAGATTGATTGTAGTTATTAATCGAATCCAGTTAGCCACTCGTCAGTTGTATTGATATACCTGTATCACAATGTTGATTTCAATTCCATTGGGACCTGAATCCAATAGCTTTCATTTCAAACGCACAACTCATTTCCTACTCAGCTACTAATCAAAATTTCGTCAAGATTATGAATAGTGAGCTTATTCAAATGCTTTTTGATAATTTATATGAAATGGATACCAGTTTCCAGGTATTATCAGGTTGATACAATAATCCAAGTAACATGTAATGAAGAGAAATGTTGATGTATATAAGAGTAAATAATTTAGAAAGATGTAAATGTTGGATAATTTTTACGATACATTTATCCCTTGTGTAGCAAAATTTGAAAATCTCGGTAAGAGAAGTAGGATGTCATGTTTAAGTGTGGATTCGTGTAGCAATGAACAATTCCAGTGTCGTTACAGAATATCTTATCCCAACATAGTTCACGCAATGTCAAGTTACCTAGATTGTTGGCCATATTGCAACTAGGTCAATAGGACTCGATCTGCACTCAGAACGACTTGACATACATGACATTGATCACCACATAGTGATCAATCTATTGTAGATGGTTTATATGTCCATCTACAATCGATTCACGAGACCATGTCTCAATGGTATTGTTAGATAATTGCTTCACATTTAACATGGTTGAATTAGATTGATCATGGATTCTTGTTATGTCTCCATGAATTATCCCTCGAAATTAGTCAATATTGGACAACTATCAATTGCCTCCTGATTTTAAATAATTGATATTGGGAGCGTCAGTTCCCTAAAGATTACATGTACATCTTTGTGAAAAGTAGTAACTAGCACAAAACCTAGGTCATTATAGGGTTTTCTGTTGATTACCTCAAAAAACTACCTTATATATCATCATAGTGCACACAATATTGAATCGATTAGACCAGCGACCACATTACAACCTGAATGATAAAAATTCGATCAACACTCAGTGACTAGACAAATATCACATTGACCACTACTCATTGATTAACTAGTTGCAAATATCATGTTTGACGGTTATAAAATAGCAGAGAGTAGACAGTTACACAACTGTGACACAAATTAATACAAAAACGTAAAGGATTTTTGTATCTGTGCCAATATTTCGACACTACGCACAATCTTTTCATTAAGATCAGTCTGATTATGTGTATGTATGTATGAATGAAAGGTGATAAGTTGTACTCATGACATGTGAAACTGTTATTTGGCCTATAAAATGAATGAAGTTTAACTTTTTCGACAGAATATCACACTACTTAAATCCATAAGTAGCATAAGTAGTATTATCTTTTCGTTAACGTAGTGATTACATTTGTTTATTTGTATGTATATTGTATGTCCTAGTTTTTTCCATCTAGTCATCATTCAATTATCTACTATAATTCAACAAAATTAATGTCACAATGTCTTAAACTAGGTGTCGGCCAGTCGTGGTTAATCAGCTGTTGTATCGAAAATAAATTGGTTTTAATCTAGTTTACGTCATTTCAGTAAACCAAACTGTATGTCTAGACAGATAAAACTCATGTTTAGAAAACAGAAACCAGGTCAAGGTCAACGGATGTGTGTATATTTGTTTACTTTTTCGTTCGTTTGTTTCTTGTTTGTTTGTTTGTAGTTGGTCTGTTTTACAGACATCCATTTATATTCTTATAGAAGAAAAAGGATAGAAAATGTAGATTGTGTACAAAATTGAAATATATTTAGTGTTTGGTTTCTCTCAGTTTGTTACAATTTTAAGATAGATTACATACACATGGATAGATGCACATACTTGCACAAATCTGGAGTTAATGTAGGAAAACAATGTAAACAATAGGAGGAGGGATAAGAAGCAAACTGAATGTTTTTTTATAGTTCAAAACATGATTAATCAATTGTTTGTGTGTCTAGAATTAGAACAAATAAGTTTGAACTGTTTAGTTAATTAATAAAACCTCCCAAGAATTAATATTAGAACATCAGAATTAAAAAAAAATTAAAGTTAGATTCGTGATTAGTAACGAAAAATAGGAGGGGCGTTTCGTTCTATCTAGGACTAGTCAACTGGATAAACTTGTATCTCAGTGTTGATGTTCACACTAATTCTGGAACATAATACCTATCACTTTAAATGTTTAGAGTGCTATGCACTTAGCTGTTGATTCTAAATATTCATTAACTTGTACAACAGATACAAATTTTATTTGTAAGGGCTTGTGTTTTCACGTTGCTGATGTTAAGATTTGTAATTGATCAATCTCTATTGTGTGTGTGTGTCTGCAGCCTGAGAGGGTTGTCTCGATATTCATTTAGTCAGTTACAAACAATTAAAACCTGATATACGTGTGCATCGGTTCAAGTTACCATATCACATTAACACAGTGGGATGAAATTATTAATATATATATATAATTTATTCATGAGAGGAAATCTTTGCTAACTAGTGACAGTAATAATAAAAACACCAGCTTAGTTTAGTACTGCAAGTTTTGCTACAGTAATGAATTCTCGGCATAGCTTTTACGATATCGCAATATTTATTTGAAAAATAAATTCGACATGAAATTTTTCAAAAGGCATATTTTATATTTGTAACAATCAGCACCTGTCGTTTACTCATCTTCAATTGCGAAAGCTGTCCACCGGTTTGACTGATTGGAGTTATTTCTGCAATGTATTTTTCACGGGATGAGGATGCTGACCCCTATGCCCAAATTCCACTCTTTTGTCAGGGCATGAGACCGGCAGTAACCCTAAAGACTCCAAACGGAATGGCTGGTTAAACTGATATAAAAATATCTATCTATCCACTATATATTCCGACCGTAGCTGCTAATTTGATGAGGTGGTCAGGCTTGCCTATTGTGATGACTCAGTCGAGCTATGTTGGTCGGAAAACATGTTCTTTTAGGTTCTACCATGGCAGGGGTGTCTGTTGGATAATGGTAAGACTAAAAATAGTAACTTAATTTCCGAGAGTGAAGTTTTACTGATGACTGTGAGAGGGGTTGACAAAAGGGAGGTGTTTCCCTCAGTAAACCAGCATCTGTAGCAATGCTAAACCAAAATATGACACCACGTCATAAAATCACTGACAATTAGACTAAGCCATGTAGCTAGGCGTATAATACGTGGTTGGGATCGTCATGATTATCGTAACCAATGATTGGAGACTTTGAATGACATGATTCAGAATCGTTCGAGACGACGAAAGTTCATCCATTCTTCATCTTCTCTTAGATTGTGAAGTTTTGAATTCGTGATATTTTTTTTTGTTTCATCAATCAATATTTTTGGAATCGTATCTTCTATGTTTGACCTTTTCAATTACTACGTCTACTACTCCTCACTTCACAAGTACGAGGATCTATATAGCGACTAACTGACCGATTTATCCATTATATATGAAATGTTTAAATTTCAGTGTACTCATTCGACTATCATTTTTTTCAGTTTTAAAAGATTGATAGGGAAAAAAATTATATCTTGTATTTACCAACACAGTAATTTGTAATGTACTTAAAATTATTTATTTATTTCTGTGTGTCTGTAATGGTTGGAGCTACTGACTGACATTAACTAGCTTATAGTTAGTTACTTATATATACATGTGAACTATACATTGAATATATCATTTTCACAGCTACCTTCAGTCGTCCTTTACATGCTCCATAATTTTTTTTCAATTCTGTTGTTATTACAATTTTTCTCTGTTTCCCTTCTCGTTCGCTTCAATTCAGTCTTCTATTGACAGACATTTTAATTCCAATTGTTGCTACATACTACTTATATCTGTCAGCATAGTTTATGTCATTATTGGTAGGAGTTTGAATTATCCCGTTGTTGATATTCAGAACCGAATTTTCAATCAGCCTTTGTTGATATATGTGAATCTAGTACAGATTGATTTGATATAGGGATTCTGTCAAATGTTTTATAGAATAAATAAATTGGGGATAATAGTGGAATCCAGTAGATAAGCATCTTATCCTATTTCCAACTTGTCAGTTGAATGTACTTGTGTCCTAGTATTGATATATTTTGAATTAAAACTAATAGTGATATAAATATCATGTTCATTGAATAATTTAACGGTTATCTAGACTTATTAATTTGGGGATAACACTTCGAACTTTTGGAGTGAAAGGTATTGGATACTAACCCCAATGTAATAATTATCAAAACCGGAATGCAGGTACATCAAGCTGATAAGTCTGAAACTCGAAGAATTACGTTTCCTGGATTCTACTACTAACCATAATACATCTATTCCATAAACATAAAAGTGTCAAGAATAGAAAATCTATCAACCATACAATTAATATAACTAGATATTTTCGTTTATCTATCTCTCTTCCTTTTTCCTATATTTTTTTTTCCAGTTCAAATGCATGTATTTTCCCATCTCTCATTATTGTTATTATTATAGACACTTGAATAAGACACATCAACTATCATTACAAGCCCTTGCTCAAGTTGAAGTATGTGCATCAAGGTTAGAATTGTACTTGAGAACAGTAAGTGTCTTTTGTTTCATTCATATATAAACATTATTATTCTATATGATGAAACTTTCCTGTGTATGTGTTCAATTATTTTCAACAAAGTAATAAATAAATAAACAGGTTGAATTCATAGGTTCATTTAAGCTAAACCACTATGGAAAACTTTAAAGCACTGAACAGCCGTTTCGTCTCAGTATGGGTTCGAATCCCATGTGTTCGATCGTGGGTGTGCATTGCTGAGGAGTTTCATACTAGGAAGGAATGACCGTCCAGTGCTTCCAGGTATTCTAATGTGGTCTAGCTTAAATAAACTTTTGAATTCAACTATTAGATTACTACAATCTTCACAAACCCTCATTCTGAAAATAAACTAGTATTACTTAAAATTTACATAAGTAATCCATTGATGAGTAGCTGTAAACTGATGATAAAAATTGGAGGATAACAAGCGATGAAACCAGTAAGTGTTGTGAGTTTTCAAAAAATTTAACTAGATATAAATTTTATGATTATTTCAACAGTTGAAATCAGTTAGTTCAAGGATTACTTGAAGGATTTTATGTTGGTTATGGTCGACCGACCAACCGACAATACTGAAGATATCCGTCTGTCAACTAAATGACCTGTTTACTGCACAGTAGTTTGCTTCATTCGACTTCATGGATGTGAAATATGAAAATTCAGTATAGGTAATATTTGTAAGTTACTAGTATTCAGTCGTCAATGTCTTGGAAGTATCACTCTTGTATTTTGAGACCTCCGAGAAAGTAAGGTAAAGATGGCAAATCGACTGACGAGGTAGTAAACTTCATAAAGCGGGGTGGTTGAGACTTGCGTTACGTTTTTTAACCACTGATCACCTTGATGGCGAATGTTGTGTGGTGTAGGAGTAGACTGAAAGAAGGCTAGGGGCAGCCAAACCAAAACATGACACCCGGTCATGAAATCACTGATAGTTAAACTAAGCCATGTAGCTAGGTGTTGTCTACGTGGTCAGGATCGGAATGATTATCGTAACCAATGATTAGAGACTTTGAATGACATGATTCAGAATCGTTTACGATGACGGAAGTCCATTGAATCTTCTTCTTTTTCCAGATTGTGAAGTTTTGAATCCGTGATGATTTTTTTGTTTTGTTTCACCAATCTACTTTTTTTAACCGTATCTTTTATGTTTGATCTTTTCTACTACCACTGATGCTGTTACTACCTCTAGTACTCTAGGATTTGGCCTAAAAACCCCATCTCTTTATGCCAATAGAGTGTAGGAACTTGAACTGATGTACATACATACCTGGTTCAACGTAGCAGCCAACTGACGGACTGACTGAAGGGTTAACTGATGCTCTCTATTTATAGACGTTTGACCATTCTAATCTACCACAAAGGATTTACTTATCCAAATAGTATTGACCTTTATGTGTTCTTAAGGGCTTGTATTTTACGTTGTTGATGTTTATGACTACTATTGATGAGTCTCGTTCGGTATATGTGCATCGTTAACGGATGGCTATTTAGTCAGAGTTTTTGTTCATATTGGATTGTGGTTGACAGTGGAGAATCGGTATAAAGATCGACATTACTGATTAAATCCCACTAATCACATTTGAACAGAACTCCGGGATTTACCTCTTGAAATTAGTCACTAATAATTGCATAATTACTGTTAATGTATGGAGTGATGGACTAATGAAAAGTCTTAGATTTTCGTCCATGCATTGATTTTATTTGGTTTGTTTTATTTACGATTTATTATTATTATTGATATGATTTAGGTTCGTAAAGAATCACAACGTTTAAATGCAATGGTACGACATCTAATCAGTAGAGCGCGTTGTGGTGGTACAAGTTTTGAATGGTCAACTAATTCATCATTATGTAATTCAGTTCCTGCATCATTTGGAAATTGTCCATTAAATTGTTTTCCTGGATGTAATAGCAATAATAATAATAATAACAATCAAACAATTAATCAAGTTGGTTCTTTTAATTGGAATACAAATGGACATTTAGACTCTACTGTTAATTCTTTGGCAAATGGAACATTGGAATTACCGGATAAGACAGAATTAGAATCAAGTTAGTTATTTCTTTGGATTTATTTTTTTCGTTCAGCTGTATTGTGGATAGTAATAGATTGAACTGAAAGGGATTTGTCAATATAGTGCTGTGGAAATTGTCAAGTTTCATTAGTTTCAATGAAAGTCAAGAATCTCCACAAGAAGTGAAAATGGAACAACTCTCTATGTACAGTAACCAATCATAACATTGGGGCACAAATAAATTACCAGACGAAAAGTGGTAATAGCCTATCAGAAAGTAGCACAAGCCAGTAAAATACGACTTAAGACCTCCTCATGGAACTGATGGGTCGTAGGGGAAATTTCAATAGCTAACTTGGGCGGTCGACAGAGACCAGACTAATCCATCACACTATCGTAACCGGACTACTCAGAAACCCACAATTGAAGGCACCAAAATCATATAGGGATACAGTTTGTGCATGATTATAAATATGAATTAAATGAGTCTCGGCTCGCGTAATTTATTTATGTAGGTTATGAACTCTCTGGGCTTGACCTGACTTACATCGAGTAGACAGTCTGCCATATGACGAAAAAGATCTACCCTATGAAACAAAATCCGTCCAAGCTAAAAAAAAACAGGTACAGCAAGTACAGGTGAGAAGAGTGGTGACCATCAGCCCTCTCTTAAGAACGCTTTTAGCTGTTTATTTCAAGATGTACATGGACGTCAGTCTGCCTACTTCTGACATACATACACCGTATAAGTGTGAAAAAGAGAAAAGACAGTTTACTCTATGAAAAATATTGAGGGACAACCATCAATCTCTCTAAGAGTGCTTATACACATGTGTATGTTATGGTCTGTATCAGCGTAAGCTTATGTATCTCTGATACGCATGCACCATATAAGATGCTCAATCAGAAGATGAACATAGATTAGTTCTTAATTGTACTTGATATAATTATGACTTAAAACTCTTTTAACAATACTTTTTGTAATGTCTGACTAGATAACAAGTAACACAATTCGAAAATTATAATATGTACATAACTTAGTCATAAGTAATACAAACTAAAGTAATAGGAAGATAATTATTGATGATAAATCTGAACTGACAATATATATATGATAACTATTTATGGGTCAAACGAAACCTTAGAAATATAACTGTAAAAAAATCTATTAGTTATAACAATATCAATAATCCTTCATATGATAGTCTCAAAAGTTATACTTTCATATTACTCATCGCATTATCTCAGGCTCAAGTTGTTACACCATATCACCATCGAGAGATGTTAAAGTTATGAACATATAATGACAGTATTATTTATCAGTATAGGTTTGTGGAGATTGTTGACTATTAATTGAGATCATGAACCGATCAATGTTAGACCACCAGTATTATTTGTATTAGAAATGATTAGGCATAGTTAGTACAATTCAAGGAAAATGAATGAATTTGTGAAATAAAACAATATAGGATATCCTTAGAACTCATTATCTAAGTGAAGATAGAGAGGGAATGAATCAACGCTATTGTGACCGATTCTGAGCCATGTCATCTATATAATCGGCTTCAAGCTATTGTTCCTTGAACTCGATGTCATGCTTTCAGGTCATCAAAACTGACTGTAGTCTAGATTGTTCATATTATATATACTTCAAGAGGAAATATCCTCCTACGGTATATAAGTAACCGAGAAGGGAGAACACTTCCTATACACCTTAAAAATGTTTAATTAATTGCATTATTTTTACCGAATATGTAAGCCATGTTGTTTGCTTATTTTAAGCATAATAATAAGCTACACTAAAATAATTACTATCATATATATATTTTTTTTCAGATGCCGTATACGAATCCCAAGTACAAAATATTAATTCAATCTATCGAACTGATAATCCAATGCATTGTAGTCCAGTTTATAGTAATACAACAACTACTTCAGAATCATGGTCTACAGATCAATTAATTATACCTGATTGTACTGCAATGTCTGTGCTACGTGATTTACCATTACATCATAGACGTAGTGCAGTACATTCATTAACATCACGTTGGTCTACATCAAATCATCATTCAACATTAGATACAACTTATAATTCAAATACATTGATAAATCAAATTCCCTGTAATAATAATAGTAGTAATAATACTACTACTAATAGTAATAATAGTAATTTGTCACCTGCTCTACCTGTATTTCCAACTAATCCAAATGATTGTTCATCATCTAACAATAATATAGTGGATAAATTAACTATTCCCCCACCATCTACACCACCGACTTCATGTCATCCAGCTTTAATAGCTAGTGCAGCGGCAGCATTATTGTCAAGTGTTTCAAGTTTGCAAAACCAAATCATCACCAGTATGTCAACTCATCATCCCGTTCTAACTGGTCAATTTCAAACTGCAACTGATCCTCAACATCCTCATCAATCGACATCAGCGAACGCAGCTGCCGCGGCTATGGCGGTTGCAGCTGCGGCGGCAGCAGCTTCCGGTTTATCTAACCCTGCGTCAATGTCATGGCTTCCAAGATCAACTACTGCTACGAATAATAATAGTAGCAGTAGTATTGGTGTTGGTGGCGGCAATACTACAAATTTCGATCCTAAAGAATTTGATACAACTGCTGCCGCGGCAGCAGCAGCGGCGGCGGCTGCTGCTGCAGCGGCTGTAGCTGCTTCTAATCCCGCCTCAGCAAATGGTGTATTCTTCGACTCGAATACCACAACTCCCATTGTCCCTGCTCCTCCGCCTCCACCTCCCGCTGCTCCTACAGCTGTCTCTGTCACTACTACCACTTCTCATACAAGCCTCACATCGTCATTGTTTGATAAAACTGTTAAACAACGTTGGTTTGATGCAACTAGACAAGATGAAATGATGATAACAACGACACCAACACCCCCACCCCTTCCAGCAATAACTTTAGCATCAACGGCATTAACAACGGTGACTTCGTTGCCTATGGCTGCGATAACCACTACTATGTCAGTAGTAGGGAAGTCATCTAATATTAATAATAATAGCAGTAGTAGTGTTGGCGCTAGAACAAGAACTAGAGAACATCAAATGAAATCATCTGTAAATCAGGAATTATCTGTTATAGAATTGGAAAAACAAGCTAGAACTATTGAAAATTCCGATAAGTCCACAAGTATGTATCTACTTATGTATATCTTTGATCAGATTGTTTTTGTTAGTTCCTTTCCGCTGTATATTTATTTTACTGATATCATCATTATTATTGTAGTATAGTCTGATAATAGCCTTAAAATAAAAGGGTTTTCACAGTTGAATCCACGAGTCGATCTAAGCTAGACCACCATTGAATACCTGGAGGCACTGGACCGTCCAGTAGTCTAGCTTAGATCGACTTGTGGATTCAACTGTAAAAACACTACAATCTCCACAAATCCCCACACTAATAATAGGGTTTACCTTAATATGATGGGGTAATATATTTGTAGTTTAAGATAAGGAATTTCGACGTATGTTATAGTCTCTGAGCTGCTGGATGTTTATACTTTTCTTTCTAGACAACCTTATCAGCAAGTATTTCATGGAGAAGTGAACAATTCGGATTTTTCCACTAAATTGAATAACCAGCTTGTTTTGTTTGACATTGAAATCATGACCTGATCTAAATTAAACAACCATTGAAAGGCTGAAAGCACTATAAAACGCTTTCTTCTTAATATAGAACTTCTTGGGAGTGTATGTTCACAACTCCTCCACAAGGAATTTAGCCTAGGCATTATACCAGATGTCAATAAATGGTGAAAACCCTTGTTTTAATCTCTGACTATAAGTTTTAGTTTTAACTCCTAATCTCAATTCTTCACATGAATTTATAACCCACTTTTGACCTTAGTAAGTGGTTGTTTGTTGTCTAGATAGGCAACTAAGGTTTTACGACTGAGATACCACCTATCTCAAAAGAAATATATCTACAGAAAGAGTTTCTCTTTTTTTTATGTTAAATTACTGTGAAGGTAAATTTCCATCTTATAATCTTTATTATTATTGTGTTAACAACTTTTCGGTTGATGTTATCTGTCACATTTTTCATGTTCGAGTAATGTGTTATATCCAGTCTTTTCAGTTGTTATTCCGTTTATTTACTCAGTGAGTGCTACTTATTACTAGAGATTTATTGTTAAGCACTAACTTTCAATTAATTCACTTTTTTATCCTAGATGTTGGGCTTTGTTACATTGACTTGTTCATAGCACATAGTTGAGAATAACTCAAAACTCTTGAAATGAAACATTTGGTGAGAACTGCATTCTAACATGCACTACTCACGTAATGAGTGAACGAAAGAATGTTCCAAAACGCTAGATAAAACAAATAACATTAACACGGATAAAATGATGGATAACATCAACTCAACTCTAAATTAAATCTCTTGAATGGTACTTATTTGAAATAGGGATTAATTAATAAAAAAAATGTCTCATTGAATTCGGAGATGATTATGTCATATGCGGAGAAATAGTACCAATAGAAATGAACAGATAATGTGATTTTGTAGGTTTATAATGTAATATTCTTTGATTTGAGCTATTCTTATCTCTTATATTCTTACTGTCAATGAGGATTTTGGACAAAAGGTCTCACTCTTAGACATCGTAGTGAGTATAATTTTTATCAATCAGTATTTAAATTTCTGATAATTGTGGCTTCAAGAAGATATATGGTTAGATTTTAAATGATGATTCATTGGTTACTTATTTTAGTCGACATACATATTGATGATGATCACTTAATCCCCCCTTTCTATTTACTAAGCAATCTATAATGTATAAGTATGGGAACTTTCACGATACGACGGAACAGCATTGAAAATGTTGACCTAGAACATCAGTTATTATTTCAAAGTAATTTGATTTTACGAAGTCAGGAACTGTCACAACTTTCCTTAACGTGGTAACCACAGTATACTGTTTTGTAAGAAACTTTTAAGATTAAATGCAATTTTTCGAACGAACACTACATTCAATATAAAGACGAAAGGGGTGCGTAAGGTGAAGACGCTTGTATGGCCTAGTCATACAGTCTCAATAATGTTTCCCACATCGTCCTTTAATGACTTTTGCTATTTTCCCCCTATCATTCAACATTCAGAAGAAAATCTTATAAGGTATAGTATATTCAGCTTAAAGGATAATCTACCTAGAATTCATTGTTTTTATTCCACAAGCACTACAAGTTTATGAGTAAACACAAATTACTATTGCAAAAGTAGTAGTTGTCTCAAGGTGTCCCTGTATGTGTTTACCTCAGTTTTCGTTTATTCTTCTTGGTCGATTTCATTTCATATCGACAATGGTAGTGATACTATTGAGATCACAAACCAGTTTAAGTTAGACAACTATTGTAATCCTTAAAAGATCGGACGGCCGTTTCGTCCCAATATGAAACCACTTAACAGTGCGCAGTTACAAACCTGGCACCTACAGTCTCTAATTCGAACACTCAACCTCTAAACTACTGGGTAGTAATCTAACTGCCATTGAGGAATCCCATGCCAGGATAAAACGGTTGTCCAGTGCCTTATGACTTTCAGTAGTTTTTTAATTTAGATCAGTTCGTAATCTCAACAACGTTCAATAATTTTTACAACTTCATAACGACGGGGATGACGATGATGCTGAGTATTTTATGTTGTACCAAAATATAATATTGAATAAAGCCATTAATAATTAATATTAATAATAAATAGTGTTTTGAAGTCAGTGTTTAAGTTTCCTTTACGTTAAAGACATACACACACGTACACAGAGTAAATGTAAGAGCAAGCTAGAGTAAAGGAGGGAATAAACTGATTTTCACTTGAAGAAGAGGAATTTTTCATTTCCCTTCAGTATTATTTATTCCCTCTACCCTATCCTATCGCCATAAAAAATCTGATCATCGTTATAATCATCACTAAGATTATTATTTATAACGTTCAGTCTTTAGTAGGCTCGCATCTAACTTGAAGGTACCTTGTGTTCTAGGGAGGGGGGAATGTAAGAAGCAGTGCATAAAAGAATCTGGAAGAGAAAAGAGGAAGAAAAGTGAACTGACGACTCAGTAAATACCTAAACTACGCTTATATTTAATAATAAAACCAATCGACAGTAATGAGAACTAACACAAACATTAGATTATAACAATCTGATAGTCGAAATTAGAAGTTGATAGCATATAAGGTTTTGAATGAGTTACATAATTATCATCAACATTATGTATTCACTTCTACATGGTTATTTAAAAAAAAGAAAAATCAAAATAAACCTTATTTATATCCAGTAAAATCACTAAAGCAAAGAATAAAATTATTTATGTATGTGTGTTTGCGTGTACGTAAATATTTTTTATTTGCACACCAGGACTATTTTTCTGTCTCTCTTTTATTTACTTGTTTGTTTGTTTGTTTGTTTGCATGATTTTTCTTTCTGTTAGGAGTAGTGGGGTGGGAGGTATAGATTGTTTATGTTTTCTCTTGTTTTTACCATGTTTCAAAATAATAAAGGCATTGTTTATTACGTCATTTGTATATGAGATTATATAGATGATAAACAGATATATGTGTACCTCAACTACTCCTGACTCGTCGGGAGAGAGGGGAGTATCAACTGAGAACAATAGAATAACTTTTAAATCATAACACAAGTTGTTTCTTTTTTATTGAAGAAATAACGGAAAACAATACCATTTCATCCATTAGAGTGATGGTATGTTTTTTTTGGAGGGGAGGGGAATAATGGACAAGTAGGTTGATATACATAGAGAGAGAGAGAGATTTGACTGAAATACTGATGTGTTAAATATTGATTTTTTGATCGACTACAATTCATCCATTTGATTAACGTGATTGAAACGATAATTCTCCAAACACACAGGAAGACAATGAAAAAATGTTTAAATCCTAGTTGTGAATAAACATTGAAGTATCTGACAACGTAACAGTACAGATTCAGAAAGCTTGCTAAGCTTTTGCTAGATTGTGTCACTTCAGGCGTAGGCAGATTGTCCGTCAATTGACCGAAGGACGACACAGTAGTATATTTGTCGTGTTCTACTTTATGGCTATAAAATATGGCCTTCAAAAATAGCGATCATTCTCAGGTTATTGATTTTTAACAAATGAGTGCCTTTAAAGCCATGCACTTGTATGTTTGGAACATCAAGTGAGCAATGTTGAGGTTACACATGCATTGTACTAGATAACGATGATAGATGATATGATGGGGCTGTTGATTTTCATCAACTGATACGACATGTGTTACGTATGCCCAACCATCACCTACTTCGATGGGTGATGTTCACTGGTGTAGGATTAGGTTATAAGAAAGCTATTGGTACCCAAACTAACACGTAACATCATTCCATGAAGTTGTTGACTACTGCGTTGAGTCATGTATGTCGGTTTAAACTACGTGGTTCAAATCTGCTCGATTATCATGGCAAAATGGTTAAGGCTTTGAATGACATGACTCAAAATTGGTTACGATAGCGCATTGACATTGACTCTTAGTCATCAAATACCTGTACTTTTATTCTGGAAATCTGCTCTTTCTTCTCGAATCATGTTAATTACGCCTAGTATTTTCTAGTTCCACTGATAGTGTTACTAATTCGACTATTATGGTATTTGTCTTAATAGTTCCATCTCTCTCTGTTAATGTGAACTGGTCCAGATATATACATGACAGGTTCTACATTGTTTGCATTGGATAGTAACAAACAGTGACAAAAAGAAAAACAAATTTCCTTTCTGAAAAACCTATCAATTAAATTTAATTGTTTGTCAATATTTTCCGAGTTTCGCCAAACACTCTGATATCAGAGAGAAAGAGAACGAGAGAGTTGTTCATCTTTTTTTGAGTCTTACATTCTGTGAACTGCGTAGTTTGTTTATGTGTTAAAACCAACATTTAGCTTAGAGAACAATAAGACATCAACAAAATTTTCTCCTGTTGAACAGCTATAGACATTCTACACCATCTCTAAAACTCTTTTTTCAAATTATTGAACAGGTTCTATTTCTGTCAAACTGATTGTTCCAATAATGATGAATGATCATGTAAATTGCACAGGTCACATACTTGCTATTAGAGCTTATAATTCCTTGGTATTGATTCTTATATTGAGCAGAGTGAATTGCAAACTTTGCTTTGCTTTGTCAAACAAAATGAATATATGTGTCTGAGTAGTAGTGTGGTGTGTGCTATTTATGTTGACAGATATAAGTAGTATGTAACACCAATCGAAAATGGAATGCCTGCCAACAGAAGGTTAAGAAGATTGAATAGAAGAGAACGGGAACAGTGATTGGTATGGAAATGAAGGAACAATGAAGTTGTCTTTATTGTAATGTTGATAGCATTTTATAGATAACTTATCAATATGTTCACAATAGGTATATCGATTAAATAGTTAGACATTAACACCGTTGGATGCCGACCAGCTCAGTGGTCTAGTGGTTAAGCGCCCGCTTGCGAGACTGATGGGTCCTGGGTTGGAATCTCGCGAGGCGAGGTCGTGGATGCCCACTACTGAGGAGTCCCACAATAGGATGAAACGGACGTCCAGTGCTTGCAAGTTATCCATGGTAGTCTAGCTTCAATTAACTCATGATCTCAACTATTGAAAAAGAAAATACTCCAACCGCTCAACGAGAGAATAAACAAATCAGATTAAAAAGTATTCTCTGTTTTCTTTTTTTTTTCCATTACTAAAGTTGAACAAACTAAAAAGTTTTTTCTCTTAGCCCTCTCTCTCTCTTATTTTTATTATTGTTATTGTTATTATTTACATTTATGATGTAAAATCCAGTTTATTTACATAAATTAATATCGGACAACTTGTATTTGTTTACAGTATGATTGTTGTTATCATCATCATCATCATCATCCTATTTTGTTATTGTTGGTAACGATGACGATGTTTACGTCACCGTCAGTTTTGTTTTGTTTTTTTTCTTTAGCTCCAACCATTAATGTTGTTATTGTTACCACCATCGTTCTTCTCTGTTATGATCTTTGTTGTTATTATTTCTGTAATCATTATTGTTCCGCGAAATGACATATAAGTAGATAGAAAACAAAGTTCTCTCTCTCTCTGTTTTTACTTTCCTCTGTTTACAAATCAGATAATTTCCTCATTAACTTCATTTTTCCCTGTACTACTTTAATTTTGTTAATTATAGAGTTGTCTTTGAAGCATTTTTCTCGAGTTTTGTGGAATAGCTGAGTGAGTAATGTTGAGATTATGCATAGGGTACTTGACAATGGTGACAAATCGGTTGATGATGAAGGTTGCAAATCTTTATTGTGTCTCTAGCCACCACCCACTACAGTGACCGATTTTTGTTAGTCCAGAAATAGGTTAGAAGAAAGTTAATGGCTTCCAAATTAAAACGTGAGGTCAAATCATAAAGCCGAATAGAAGAGAGCAGTTGTTAAGTCAGTGAAAGAACGATGAAGTTTGAGACAATTGGTGGAGAATTTGCAAATAAAGTACTAAACGTACGGTTTTCACATTTGATCAAAGAAATCTTTAACACATTGGTTGTCCCCACCTGTGTTCTCGTTCACAACACTGACCATATGGTTTCAGGAATTTACAGAAGTTCAAGGGAGATGTGTAACTCTATAGATACCCACGTTTTTCTGTACATAAATGAGCTATGAAGTAAAGTTTTCACTTGCAATTCGCGCCTTCTCTTTAGTGTTTTAGCTGACGTGTAAAACAAGTTGGGGATATCCGAACCGGCTAGAAAGAGAATTTAAGCAAGACTTATTATCATTATTCAATATTATATTTTTAGTACAATATAGAATTCTCAGCACAAAGTATTTCAAGAAGTATCCTTTTCTTATTACTTGATCGATCTCAGCGATAAATATTGAAATCTTGTAGTGACAATGAGAAGTCGCCTTGTGAATCATTTGACAAGGATTCTTGAGTTGTGATTACACTACAATTGTGAGACATGTGTAGACTCAATAGGAATTGAAGACAGTTCACCTTGCCACTTAGTGATCACCAGTTTGATGTTAACAGCTCAGGAAAAGACATCTGAATAATGTTCATTTTTTTCAATGAATATTGCCAGCCACCACGATGTCTCTGATTGTATTGTTTTGTAAGTTGTATAGCGAAAGTTCGTAAACTATTCATAAACGCTCCTGAATAGGTTATGCGATTAATAGCCATAATGTGTTAGAACAGGCAAAAAGCAGATAACCTGTTGAAGTATTTAAATGGTAGAAACAAGTAGCCCAGATATTCAAATAGACCGCCTTTTGTCGATTTTGAATTTCATTATCCCTTCATACATACTTTTCCAGTCTATCTTTTTGAACCGTATTCTTTTTCTTCTTATCATTGTGAACATATTGTACAATACTGGCTGTAATAGAATTAGATTAAAAGAAACAAGAGCAGAATGTCAAAACATGATGTTAATCTATGAAGTTATTGACTATGCGTCTAATTCGTGTTAGCAAATGTAAACTTCCTTAAAAAAGGGGCCACGTGATAATCTATTAATTTATGACTTTTGAATTCAGTTAAGGAAACTTGATATAGACCAGACTAGGTTACACAGGGTCACTTATACATTCATCTGCAATTAAATATAGTTCTTAACTTTCCATTCTGAAATTTCACTTGCAACATGTTTAGGTTTTCATTTCATTTTCTACTGGTTTACTTTTCTTTTTTTTTTAAAGTTTGCTCTCTGATTTGTATTGATTTGAAGTATAATGCTACTGGCAACTAATTAACTAACTGATATTCATGTTAGATAAGTATCTATTATAACCTTAGACTAACAGTTATTCATTTCATGGAATGATGCCAAGTGTTGGTTTGACCAATCCTAGTTTTATTCCAATTTACCACTACACTCAGTAACATCATCTCCGAAGTAGACGATGGTTAGCTAAATGTAACACATTGTCTCAACTGCTTCAATTGGTGCAAATTCACAATCTCATTAATTGAATTGCCATTTTTGCTGCACCATCTGCTTCAAACCCCAACATTGTTTTGCTTGGTCGTTCCACGATAATCGAGGAATTCTTCGAAGATATTTATGATTAATAACTTGCAGCCCACTCATATATTTTAATCAATTTCTTATGTACATGAATCTATTGTTAGTTATTGAGCTATGTTAAATCTAATGTACAGCATGATTGATTCGAAGAATCAAAAATTTATCATATAAATTAATCAACGGTCAGATGTACAAGTATATCAGTCTACTGATCAGCGAACACATTATATCTTTTAATTAGACAAACAATTTATCACAAAGTGTAGATAAACCAGAAAACTCATAGATCCATGTTTTCCTGATACCTTTTTTGGCAATGATCGTAAATTGAATCACGAAATAATCTTAGCTAGACCACCACCATTTGAAGCGCTAGGTAATCGTTCCGTCGTAATAAGAGATTTCTTAGCACTGCTGATCGGCGACCATACATACGGGAATCAGATTCAGGGTCTTCATTCTCGTGCGCTAGCTCCTAACTTCTAGGCCAGTGAACCGTCATTCATTAATGTGCATATCTAACTTTAGTCTCTCATTGTCTGCCTCATTTTTGAAAAGGTTGAACTCTAATGTTCATAGCCTCACACTGAAAACTCCAGAAGTTTCATCTTGAAGCTAGTTACTAGTGTGGATATGATCATTATTTGTATAGAGAAGGGGAATTTGTAGGGATCGTAAAATTCCCATAGTTTAAATCACGAACTGATGACAGCATTTTATTCATTGTAAAGTTCGAATTGTTGAAATAAAGTAGAATAAACGCTTCAACTTTGGGAAATATTTACATGGTTTGCACATTCTTAAACAGTTTGCAATGTTTTTTTTGTGCAGCCGATATTTCAGTGTGTCATATATATTCTAGTTAGTTTACCAGTCAACCGACTCTTTGATACCATTAGAATTTCCTTTGTTCTCCAATCTCCGATTACCCTAAAAGATAAATCATACAAGTGAGACATATTTGGTTGAAGATCAGCAAAGATCTATCAAAGCAAACAACTTATATACTTAAGATAATTACCCTTCATTAGAGAATAAGGCTGGAATCTGACACTAACTTTGTCCTGGGATCTCTTTGATGTTTGCCTTAAATTCCTGGTGCAACATGTCATCTGATCTGTGTCTTTTCCTCTTACCTTGATAACCTCAAGTTAGGGTCTGTTATGTGATGCAGTTTGATGATTTCTGCAAAGTGTGACCTATCCAGCCTCAGCATTTTCAGGCTCTAAATTTTCCTTCGTTTGTTTTTTTCATACGGCATATTAGGATGCTCTATAGCGTGTGCTCACAGAAGAAATATGTGGATAACTTCAGATAATTAAAAAGAAGTCATTAGTGAAAATCATGCACTAATAATCAGCACTCACTAAGTAGCCGGGAAAGTGTTCTAAATGCTAGATATTGCATTTTTTAAATATCAGGAGAATGATGATTTCCCACACACAAAAATAACCAGTGAATAAATTGTTGTTTAGGAGTTTGAATATCTTCAATACCCAGAAAATGTCCATCGTTGAAGAAAAAGCATCATTGATGAAACCTTTTTATCTATCCATGTACTTATTTAACTTTCTAAGTGATAAAATAATGAAAGTAATAGGGATGATGTGTTTGGAAAAAATTAGATAGGATTTCACTTAAACATGGCATTTTTCTATGAAATCATCATTGACTGTTGGACTGATCCACTTTGATAGGTGCAAATTAATCGGTTAGGGTTCACTCGATTATCGTGACCAATGGATAGAGACGTTGAATAACCATAGTTCAGAATCGATCACAATAGTGTAGATTCATCCCCGATTTGTTTTCTCACCTAGATCCTGAGTTCTAAAATTGTATTATACATGATTATCCCACGAATTTCTTATTTCCTCGTGAATCATCTTGTCTATTTCTAGTGTGTTTCTGTTATTGGATCTTTTTCTCTGATAATTTCATTACTCTGAGCTGATATAGTATAATGATTTAAATTGATCCTTACTAGGTTCTACTCTGCTTCTAGCTACGACTAACTGATTTATTTCTACTAAAGTGTGAATGCTTGTCAACTTGTATTTATGCTTCAGTTAAAACCTTTATTGATTTTTTTGTGTTTTTCCGCCCCCCCCCCTTAAAGTTCACTGTAATATACCAGAAGCTATGGATTCTGAAAATTCATTAGTGATGACATGCGAAAATCTTGCATACACATCATCATCGTCACAACAACAAACATCACTGTCATCCTCGGTAATCGTAGTTCCGGCAGCAGTATCATCATCGACAGGAACTTCATCCTTGACAACAGTGTTGACCACTGCAGCTGTCACAACAATACCAACTACAACAACAGCACCGACAACAAAGACGACAGCCACGTCAAGTACAAATGGTGCCACTTCAACTGCAAACAATAATAATACATCATTAGCTCAAAGACAATACTATCGATCACATTGTGCACGTCCCAGATTCACTTATGCTAATTTGATACGTCAAGCAATATTAGAATCACCGGGACAACAATTATCACTAAGTGCAATTTACGTATGGTTACAACGTGAATTTGCTTATTTTCGACAAAATGAAGCTACATGGAAAGTGAGTTATTTGTTCTTGTTTGTTTTGTTCTTTCGACTTCATTATTTAAAGAAAATAATTAGGGAAATGTGTTAATAGTAAAGAAAATACATAGTTGTACACTGATTGATCAATCACTGCATATTATTCATTTTCCAATTTGAATTAGTCCTTAAAGATGATAGAATCCAATCGATCAAGTTTCAATTCAGGCCATTCGTTTAAGTGGTTTGACATTGGATTCATTATGTCAGATGATGATTAGCGGTAAGTGGTAGGAACTACTTCCTTGATCTGCGTTTGGTGTTTGTTGTGTTACTTGTTAGCACAAATAGGGTGTGTCTAGAAATTCAAGAGTACTTTGATGCTGTTCAAGGGATTTTCATCTACATCAATCATTGTTATTATTATAGACATTCCCAATGAAGTAACTCGTGTCGTAGCGAACTTTTTTGTAAGGGGTTACTACCGATCACATTCAACCATCTAACAATAAATGTCTATCGTCTACGATGGAAGATTTATTGCTTGGACAAAGGATTTTTTAGCAGCCTTTATATTTCTAAAGCTGAATGATTTAATGTTCTGCAGATGATTAATAGTCATCTATGAACAAAACTCTCATGGGTTCACTACTTTTCTAAATTTCTACTATTTCCGTTATGTAAAAACATGATGAAATCTTTACGATTCAGTTAATAACTATACAACTAACAAAACATGTATACTGTTAAGTAAATTACCGGGATAAAGAAAAAAAAATGATGAGTAGAAAATAAAATTGAAGCGAGCGGTGACCATCTATCCTTCCTTAATAGTGTCTATGTCCATATCTTTGCTATGAAATGCATGAACGCAAGCTTGTATACCAGTGATATGCATGTAAAGCATAAGTGTTTGAAAATGGTAGTAAATACGAATGAAGAGAATAGTAACCATCTACCTCTCCAAAGGAACGAGTATACCTATGTGCATGCCATAGGATGAATAAGTGAAAACTTATGTGTATGCGTGGCTAAAGGAGCGGTTTCCACCAGAAAAACCAATAGATTTCAACTTAAGAGACTTAATTAAACTAAATCAGTTTGGTAAGTCACCCAAAATAAATAGAGTTCATTTAAAGGCATTCAACATTGATGATCGTCTTCCCCAATGTTAATGGATCTAACTAGTTAGTGATGGGGCACTATGAAAATATCGACCTAATTTTTTTTGTTTTCGTACAACAACCAAACTTCTAGAGTTACTGCCAGCTCCAAGCCCACACAAAGGTGGAGGGTTGGGTGTGGGGTCGGAAACTTCATCCCATAGAAAGCAATCTTGCTAAAATACTCCAACCACATTAAATAAATGAATCCATTTAAACGCTGTCCTCCGAGTTGAAGGAAGAATTATAACGCCTCATGATGAAAGCCGAGATTCTTCGAAAGTTACGAGGCCGATGCCCCTTCTAACAACCAGAGCAACAATTTTTATAGGTACATGAAACGTCCGGACAATGTGGGAAACCAGAAGGACCAGTTAAATAGCAACGGAAATGAGAAGATACAACTTGGCAGTACTCCGAATCAGCAAAACCCGTTGGATCTAAGCTAGACAGCAAAGGCTGGATACGGGAGAGATGATGCTGTACTCCGGAAACGAAGAAGAAAACGCTCTGCACACTCAGGGAGTTGCATGAAATGCATTTATTGGATGGGAATTTCATGGATCCAGGATCATCAAAGCATCCTTCAAAACAAAGAAGGAGGGAAGCAAAATGAATGTTATGCATTCACCAATGATAGCGACGAAGACAATAAAGATAAGTATTATGAGAGGCTGCAATCAGTCATAGTGAAGTGCCTAAAAAGGGATCTCACCATTCTGATAGGACATCTAAACGCCAAGGTCGGGATGGACAACAACGGCTATGAAGATATTATGGGACTACATGGGCCGATTGAGAGAAGGAAACAAAAATGGAGAGATATTTGCAAACCTATGTGCATTCAACAAATTGGTTATTGGCAGCACAATATTCCCAAGCAAACGCATACACAATCCTACATGGGTCTCACCTGATCACACCACGGAGAACCAGATAGATCATATTTATATCAATAAAAAATTCCGAAGGACAATGGAAGATGTGAGAACCAGGGGCAGAGCTGATATAGCTTCAAATCACAACACAGTTATGGTCAAGATGAGACTGAAGCTAAAGAAGCATTGGACAAACGGCATTACAAAGGTTCAATACAGCCTTCCTTCGACGTATTAACAAACTCAACGAATTCAAGATAACTTTCAACAAGCCCTACAAGGTCCACTCAAAGAAAAAGAAACTACGATGGAGGATAATTGGAAAATGATCCTAGAAGCACTAACTTCAACATGTCAGGAGGTTATGGACCGCAAGAAGCATCATCATAAGGCACAGATTTTTATAGAAACCCTGGACAAGATCCAAGAAAAGGAAGAACAAGAAGACAGCAATTAACATCAGCCGAACAAGAACAGAGAAATTTACGGCACAAGCTGAATACATCGAAGTAAGCAAGCAAGTGGAAAGGAGCATTAGAGCTGACTATCAGAAATATGTGGAAGAGCGGATGGGCCGCAAGAAAAGGAATTATCAGACAACTATATGACACGACGAAGAAACTGTCAGGGAAATACAGTAAACCAGAGAGACCGGTCAAGGACAAAGGAGGAAAGCCAACCACTCAGATTCAGGAGCATAGGAACAGATGGGTAGAATACTTCAAGGAACTCTTCGGTAGACCAGCCCCAATGAATCCACGGGACATCGAAACAGAACACACAGACCTTCCTATAGATGTCACTACACCAAAAACGGAAATCAGGATGGCCATCAGACAAATCAAGGCCGGGAAAGTGACATTATCTGGCAACATATCAGCTGAAGCTCTGAAGTCAGATATAGAAGTAACTGCAATTATGCTTCACACTTTATTCAGGAAGATTTCGGAGGAAGAACAAGTACCAACAGACTGGAAAGAAGGATATCTCATCAAGATACCAAAGAAAGGAGATCTGAGCAAATGTGAGAACTACAGAGGCATCACACTACTAACAGTACCAGGAAAGGTTTTCGACGGAGTGCTGCTGAACCAGATGACAGACTCAGTAGATGCCCAACTTCAAGATCAACAGGTTGGATTCAATAAGGATCTTCGTGCAAAGACCAAATTGTGACACTACGGATCATCGTGGAACAATCGATGGAATGGAACTCGTCACTATACGTCAACTTCCTTGATTATGAAAAAGCATTTGACGGTGTGGATAGGAGAACACTGTGGGATATTCTTTGAAGCTATGGTGTGCCTGAGAAGATCGTCAACATCATGGAGAATTCATACGACGGACTATAGTGCAAAGCCGTGCGTGGAGGGAAGCTAACAGATACATTCCAAGTGAGGACCTGAGTCTAACAAGGCTGCTTACTCTTCCCCTTTCTCTTTCTTCTGGTGGTCGACTGGATTATGAAGACCTCGACATCTGAGGGGAAGCACGAAATACAGTGGACAGCTCGGAATCGATTAGACGATTCGGACTTTGCAGATGACCTATCTCTTCTATCACATACACACGAACAAGTGCAGATGAAGACAAATACTGTCGCAGCAGCCTCTGCATCAGTAAGCCTCAACATACATAAGGGACAAAGTAAGATCTTCAGATACAATACGTAGAACACCAACACAACCACACTTGATGGAGAAACTCTGGAAGAGGTGGACTTCTTCACGTATCTGGGAAGCATCATCTATGAACAAGGAGGATCGGATGTAGACGTGAAGGCGAGTATTAGCAAAGCAAGGGCCGCTTTCCTTTGATTGAAGAACATAGGGAACTCAAAACAACTCAACCAATATCAAAGTGATAGCCTTCAATACGGACGTAAAGACAGTCTTACTGTACGGAACTTAAACTTGGAGAACTACTACAACCACCATCAATGAAGTACAAGTATTTATAAAGTTGTCTACGTAAGATACTCAATGTTCATTGGCCGGATACCATCAGAAACAGTCTACCATGAGAGAGAACAAACCAGCTTCTAGTTGAAAAGGAAGTTAGGAAAACGCATTGGATGCGGATAGGACACATATTGAAGAAATCATCAAACTGCAAATTGAGGCAAGCTCTTACTTGGAGTCCTGAAGGGAAACAGAAAAGATGAAGGTCAAAGAATGCTCTAAGTCGAGAATCGGAAGCAGACATGAAAAGGTTGAATAGCAACTGGAAAGGATTGCTCAGGATAGAGCTGGATGGAGAATACTGGTGAGCGGCCTATGTTCCTCGACGAGGGGGAGCAGGCGTAAATAAGTAAATAACTACAACAAACAGTTACATGTAATACATTTTTCATCCATTCAATAGTCGGTGGACTAGTTGCACACTCAAGTCACCGCTGAATATAATCCAATACATTATACCTGTAAACTGTTCCTATCTTATGATAGACTATTCCATATCACCTGAGTACAATTTTTAAATGATACTTTGTATCAATACAGTTAGGTTCTCTCATACACCAGTTATCTTTACTACTTGTATTGATCAAGCTATGAATAAAAAATGAACCATCTTTTCTTCTTCTGTTATGTTTTGTTGATGATATATTAGATGGTTGGAGGTAGTCAATATGTGAAATCCTGTTGAACCTAGGTTTTGTGCTATTTGGAACTCGTCAACAAGACACAGGAAGTTTTGAGAGAACTGACCCTCTTCTAAGATGGTTAAGCTCATATATATTTGAAATTTACGTTTAAATGTTATATAATGTCTTTACATTATTTCTCATTAGTTGTCCCACAGTGAACAGTTGAAACTTTAAATCTATCTCACCGCATTATTTTCCTTGACTGAACTCAGTGAATGATAGGTGCTTACGCTATGATTTAGATGAAGAATGAATAATTCGTCAGTAATGTACAATGTCTTTCTACGCTGACTGGATGGTTAAATTCATAGCTCATTATTTATAGTGCATAATCTATTGATAGATTATTTAGCTGTAAATGCCTCACATAAGCTGATTTATACAAATAGAGTATTGTTAATATTGTTCACTTATCGATAATTACTTACTGACTTACACTTGTAACCCCTCATAGAGCATGGGCTGCAAAACAGAATTTTCTAAATTACTCTGTCCTGGGATTTCCTTTCCAGATTTTTCCAAGTGGTATTCTTTATTTTGACGTCTGCATCCGATTCCCGGTGCCATGTGTTCTTTTATCTGCCTCTTTTCCCTTTATTTTGAGGATTTCAATTTTCACTTCAACTGGAAGCTGGTTTGTTCTCTGCCGCAGTATTGATAATTAGCCTAATGTATATATTATGTGTTCAATAATTAAGTGCACTGGTTTCTTTCGAAAAGATTTCTCTTTTGTGACAAAACTATGAATCTCATCTTCATTTCCATTGCTTTTAAAGGATAATCTAGAAGTCAAACAGTTCAATTGCTTTATTGTTTCCCACAGAATTTTTCCAATCTTTCCATTTACATATTTTGATAGAATTGTATATACAGTAAACATTTTTTCAAATTCAGTTCGTTAGAAATCTTCTGAATATGTGTTCAGTGTTTTGATCACCTTGTTAGGTTGACAATGTTCTTCTTCTTGATCAAAATTTTTAGTCTTCATGGTCCTCACTGAAACGGCTAGTCAACCTTCCAAAAAAAATTTTCTGTGGTTTACTATCTTCATAATCAGCCCTAAATGTATGAGGAGTTTTTGGTGGTTTTATTCAGGATTCTCCTTTCGTCCTGCTTTGAACTCGTCATAAGCTAAGTATATTTATATCCCATTGTAAATATTTATCACATTAGGATATAAACTCAGCACCGTTTGATTAAAATGACCAATATGTTATTCAGAGTCATTAGCTTGTGCAATCAGTACAATGAGAAAATATGAACCCTCACAAAATAACTTTTTAAGTTTTGACTAAATCTTAACAACCTAATTACTTACTTACGCCTGTTACCCCTCGTGAAAGCCCTTCTGGGCGTGCTGCCAGTTCCAAACCCGAACAGAGGAGGAGAGTTGGATATGGGATCAGCACTCCATCCCCTAGAAAACGACCCTGCTAAAAACACCGACCAGAAAAAATCATTTAAATCTTAACAAGCAATCACTAAAGTCCCACTTTAATTAATAGTAGCAACAATGGTGATAATATTAGTAGTATTGATAACCAAACAACTAACTTGTTTTTCTATTTCCCACCACACAACACATGGTGAGTTTGTGTTATAAAAAAAGAATGTTTGTGTTTTTAATGCAAGATGCTGCAATATATTTATTAGTTGTCGTCTACAGAATAAAAACAAACACTAAAATTGTTCTTCGTTTCCACCCTCCCTCCACCCCCACTCACTATATTACTACTTAAATGACTAGTAGTAGTATCTTCAAAGTAAATAGTGTCTAGTTATGTTGTTATGTTATTATTATTATTATTATCAACGATGTGTTCGCTTTCAATTTTCGATCGTATCAAGTTAAAAACTTGTGCCTAATTAGTCTCCATCACACTTAGAAGTGGATGGACACATATCTCTGTCTCTCTCATTTGTGTAAGTACATCTATCACTGTTATTATTATGACGATGATAGTGTACAGACTTATAATGAGTTCTATTACGGTGTTTATTTATTAATTTACTTAGTTTTATTTATTTGTAGCCTTCGTAAACAACTGTCTTATGTAGAGAGATAGGTACAGTGGATAAGTGTATAGGTGAACAATTGTACAGTTCTACGAGTATGTAGATTTTTAGATAGACGACTAATGATGTTTTCGTTTGTTGAAAGAACTAATATTTATCATTTATATATAAAGACAACATGTACATGTATTTGTTTATCTGCCTATCTCTGTTTGTGTGTTTATTTGCATAATGTTGAATTGGGTTAATTGTTTGTATTTGCTTTTATGTAACTAGAATTAGTTTGATTTAAATAATATTAAATTTATGGAAGAAGAATTTCAATAGCCGAGTTCATGAGTCAGTTGAAACTAGACCAACATAGAAAACCTGGAAGCACTGAATGACCGTTTCGTCCCATTGTGTGACTCCTTGGCGGTGCGCACTCACGATACCACCCCTCGCGAGATTCCAACCCAGGACCTATCAGTCTCGTGCGTGAGTGCGTAACCATTAGACCAGTGTGTCGGCATTCGACTGTGTTAATGTCTAATTTCAACTTATCCACGAAATTGAGAGACACATCCACTATTGTCATCAGTGAGTCACTATCTCAAAACTGACCCGATTGAACTCCACTGGTCACTGCTTCTAATTAGAACTCCGGTATATACCTCTTGAGGTCAGTCACAAGTGATCATATGTTGATTAGTATCAGAAGGGGTTTTGTGGTGATTTTAGTAATTTCAATAGTTGAGATCGTGAGTTAGTTGAAGCTAGATCACCATGGAAAACCTGGAAGCACCTGAAAGAATTATTTGATTTGATTACAAAAGATTGCATACATAAATACTATTTGATAGAAATAATAATTAGTTATGAATAATTATTTTAATCTTCATATAGGCGAGTAAGTATTTATGCCAAAGATGAGTTGTTCAGTAACAAATGTTTTGGTATGAATTACTCATAGGATTTTCATAACTTAAATTACTAATTGATCCTAACTAGATCACCATTGAAAACCTAAAAGCACTGAATGACCGTTTCGTTTTGATATGTGACTCTTTAGCAATACACATGCACATCCTCACCACCAGAGATGAAGTTCAGGAACTTCAATTCCGCACATGGACGTTTTACTTATATACCACTGATCCTCCATTTAATGGTTTGGGTGCTTAAATTCTAGAAATCTGCAATATTGCAAAATTGGTTGTCCTAGGTTCGATCTTTAGTGGATGGATCATGAATGGGCACTGTTGAAGAGTCCTGTATCAAGACGAAACAATTGCCCAGTGCTTTATGATTTTCAGTGGTTGTTTAACTAAAATCATTTCATGATTTAAATTATAAAACCCGACATTTTGTTTATGCATGTCTGAGTTTGTGGCTATTTGGATCCAATAGTTCAGTCTATAACATGTTGACAGTTTTAACGAAATATACTACCTTAGTTGAATCTAAATATATCATGAATATTGACGTTGGAATACAGCTAGTGCTACATCTATATTCGCTTACAGAGAGATCCAAATACACATCATGGGATTTCACTGATCTAATATTGCCACAATCCTAATGTGATGAAACTTGCTTCCTTTAAATTTCTTCCCATTTGTTCGACCTTTTTTAAAAACTTTTTTTATTATAAAAAGTTCTCATTTCTCCTTTTTCCCCATTTATATTAACAGAATGCTGTAAGGCATAATTTATCATTGCATAAATGTTTCCGACGATTGGAAACCACATCTGGTTCAGTTTGGGTCGTTGATGAAAGTGAATATCAAAGACGTAAGGCTAAACGAGCAGTGTAAGTGAATAAATATCTGAAATAATAATAATAGACATTTTTGTTTTCTTTATGTGTGTATGTGCGATTGAGTGCAGTTTGAATGCAAAACAAACAGACAGGAACAGTTTTAGTAACATAATGAAAACTGTACGTACTTTATACCTTTGAAGCATTGCTTCTGTTTTGGTTAGGAACACCGAGTAAGTAATGTAAAGGTTTGATAGAAGGTACTAAATAATGATGACAAATTGATTGATGAAGTTGCAAGTCTTTATCAGGTTAAGTGGATAGAATATGTATTAAGTATGTACGACCTACTTCAATGGGAAATGTTTGCTGATTTAAGAGTAGGCTGAAATAAAGCTAGAAATGGTCGTCCAACCAGGATCTGTGATAAGTCTATCAAGTTAGTGACTGTTGGATTAAACTGCGTTGCTCTGTGAAGATTACCTGACTATAGTTCTCGCAATTATTGTAACTTATGATTGCAGAGACTTTTTCTCCGCAATGAGTATGATTAGTCGAATAGATTTATTTGATGAAACTAACTTACTATTGAACTTCAGATCATAAAAACACTACAACTAAACAATTTTTTTTAATACAATTCACATTTTAGATCACCATAAAGATTGGTTGATTACTATGGACGGGAGCGGGTTTAAAGATGTTTTTATGAATTTCATAGTTGACATCACAGACTTCTCTTAGTTAAATAATTATTAAAGACCAGAAAACATTAAGACTCCTCATTAGTGTACATTCAAGATCTTTTTGCTGGGGGGTCGAGCTCAGGACCTTCGGTTTCCATCACGAACCCTTAGCTTTTAAGGCAATTGACCCGGCATCTAATGATGTACACGTTTTGCTTCAATCAACTCGCGATATTACGCAACCACCTTCCACTAAACGCGGTTGATATTTATTTCACGCTCGACACAGTGTAATGTATACTTTTTTCCCCGGAAAAAAAACACCAAAAACACAGCAAACCACAAAAAAACTAATCCAAAGAATGACTCGCAAATCTCACTCACCTTAGGGAGGAATCCAACCGTGTTATTGATTTCTTTCTCTGTATATTTTTTTCTGTCGGTTGGCGAATACAACATGCAGAATTATGCGTAAACGAAAAACTTATTACAATTCACGTGTTTCTATTGTTCATTCATTCATTCACTCACTGTATTTACTTACTTGCCTACACTTACTGTTCTGACTGTGAGTGGATTGAATGAAAAGAAAGCAGCTGATCGATAGTTTAAGTTTTAGAATCAGAATAAAGTAATTTATTATTTTTTTTTTTAGAGAGAGAGAAAGCAATGTTTGTTTTGTCAGTGAAATCTTTGTATTAGAAAATGCGAATTAAGAATACAAATGTGATGTAAACAAATACGCGTATAATTGATACTTTTTAATTTGAGCACAATAGATGTGTATTTTTAGATTATGATGGTAGTTGTAGCTACTTATTTAAAATAAGTAGTTTAGTAGTAGCCTTGTTCAGGAATGGCTGTCACTTTGGCTTTAGTTACCTAGTTGTCAGGATATGTTCAACTTAAGTTTAGAGCTGATTTTGACTAATTAGTAAGATATATCTACAGTCTTGAGCGGATTGATCTCCTCCAGAATGTTCGAACCCTTGTTATCCAGTATTGTTGTGAAAGATAGATAGTACCCAAATAATTCAGTGCAATCTTCTATAACCATTTGATCGCTGTGGTGATGAAGAAATGCAATCCTCTCGAAATTGTAGATTCCGATTTGTTGTTAATATTCAGTAATTAATAAGAGTGATTTAAAAATTCTACATAGACTATGCCAAAACTGTTTTTATTCCAAGCATACTTTATGATGAATTGCATAAAAGCTTGGGGGATTTTTATAAAAAAAACAGAATTCACTGTGTTTTTACAGTTCGTTCAGCCAGCCCGGTCTACCTTTATTTCAACGTAGTCCGCTTTTGCGAAACACTTAATTATACGGTCATATTAATATTTCTTATGAAAAGGATTATTCTCTAGCTCGTTAGAGATGTTGGCCAATATGTGTAGTTTCGTAAGTGCTCGGTGATAACTTCATTAAATAGATTGTGGTAAGCTTGCCAAATGAGCGGTCGATTCTGTTTTCTAGCCTCTTCTAATAACCACAAGTTTTCATCTACATGGCAACATGAACATAAGAGAAAAGACACGAAGTGCAAAACCAACGCTTTGCTCCATAGTTAGGTACAGAAAATCAGGGTTATTTATAGTATTTCAAATGGCCTTGGGCTTCCGGAAGTTTCTGGAACCATACAAAATGTAGTAGCATTTTAGGTAAATATCCCATCAAAACTGATGCATATGATTTTGTATTTTCTAGATATTTCTGCAAAGTTTCCACTCAACGTGAATTGTACAAAACGTTTCCTGGAGTTTCTGGGCCTCTATGGATTTAATGAGGGATATTTTTGGAACTCGTCCAACAGTTTACATCACAAACTGACTTTTGTTAGACATTCTTTAAAAACTAGGAAGCTTTTGGTAAATATTTTGTTTTAGTATGAGATTTTTCAGAAGTGCGCATCCTCAACCACATCATGTCTCAATTTCATGATCTTTTGATATAACGACGATCGAATAACATTTAAACAACTAGGTCGGCACCCCAAAGGTATATATATAATGTTTATTATTTTCAATGAATATTACCAGCCACGACGATGTCTCTGATTGTACTTTTTTATAACATGTGCAGTGAAAGATCGTAAACTTTTCATGGCAAGACTATAATTTCTGGACAAACCAATCAGATTTAAGATAACAGATTTTGGAGTTTAGCGCAAAATTCATTCATCTTTATAGCTAAATAGCATTTTACCTTATGTCAGTTTGTGATGTAAACTTTAAAACGAATTCCTAACTTTAACCATTAACTGTAAATCATAATTCAAATTTATTGCACTGAATTATAACTCTCATTTACTCCCAGTTAATATATGGACATTCTCAAGGTCACTTTACCGTTGCTCAAAGGTCATCCATAAATTATAGTCTCACTATATACTCCATATTCGTACTTTCTAACTTTTAAAATAGATCAGTTGTTACTATCACTATCATAGATTTTTCATTAATTTATAAATGTTAAGAAATGTGAAATTTTTCTCAACCCTCCACCCCCCCTTTCAGTTGTTTACTGTTACTAAATTGAATTTTAAAATAGAATGAAATTCAAAATTTATCAATAGTCCTGTTTGAATTTAATGTTTGTTTATTTGCTTGTTTGTTTGTTTGTCTATATGTAGAGGTGTATGTGTGTTTCTATGTCCTTGAGCAAAGTAAATGATAATAATAATAATAATAAACTAGGAGAAAACAACCCTTAAAGGTTCGTGCCTACCTACACATACATGTATGGACGTGTAAACTGTACACACACAAACACAGACGTCTAGACGATTGTACTATTCTTGTCTTCTGTTTTCCATTGATTCAATCGTCGTTCTTCTTCTTCTTCTTCTTCTTCTTCTTCTTCTGCTTATTATTAGTATTATTATTAAAATTAATGTTAGTATTCTATTATCTGCTATTCTTTCATGTTAGGCATAATAGTACAACAGCTGGTCTGTTATTCCTTATTCTTTTATACATCCTCTTCTCTTCTCACTTCCTTCCTTTGTTTGTCTGTTTATCTATTTGTTTGTTGGTTTTTTGTTTGTTTATTTACCTAATTATTGATCAAATTGAAGTTGTCTAAAATTGTGTATGTAGATGTATACAATTCATACATATATAAACACACATGCTCCTTTATTCTGGCCAGTTTTAATTTGTCTTCATTATTATCTTCCTCTCTCAAACTTACTATTTACTTTACTAATCTCTTCACTCTATCTCTTACTGTTTATGTTTTCTTTCTTTCTTTCTCTCTCTGTGTATATATATGCGTGTGTGTTTGTTTAAGAGAATGAGAGAGAGTGGATCTGTTTAGGTACACATATACATTCATTCATGTATAGTAGACTGTTTATGGGTTAAACTGTGACATCATATTGATTAATTGTTATTATGATGGCTGATTTTCAGACAAGATTATCGATTTACGGACTGATTTTTATTTTATAAAGAGAGAGAGAGAGAGTAACATAGTGTGTGTGTGTATACGTTTTATTTATTTTAGAAAGCTTTGTTTCTTCCTTTATATATAATATAATTATTATCTTTGTATCGTTTAGTTCCGGCTTATGTGTTTGTTGTTCTTATATACATTTATGTTACAATTGTGTAACAATTGTCTATTAATTAGTCAGTCTTTGCTTGATAGACCTTAACTGTCCTAGTATTATTCACTAATGAGTTACTTCAATTTATTCCTGATATTATAGTGAATAACTATGATTAGTAGATTTCAAAATTATTAGGCGTAAAACATTTATTACTAATATTATTAGTGAGATCTTAAAGTTCTGGTATCAATCTCTGGTAGGGTTGTCGTTGAACACTTCTTCTGAGAAGTTCCATATTAGGATAAAGTAGTAGTTAAGTGGTCCCTGACACTCATTACACATTTTACTTTGTAGTATATTTTTAGTATTTAATAATAACTCGCGAAATTTCGTGGATTGGTTAGGGTTAGACATTAACACCGTTGGATGTCGGTTCAGTGGTCTGTAGGTTAAGCGTTCGTGCGCGAAATCAAAGACCCTGTGTTCAAATCCTGTGAGCAGGATCGTGGATGCGCACTGCTGTGGAGTTTCACAATAGGACGAAACAGCCGTTCAGTGCTTTCAGGTTTTCAATGGTGGTCTAACATCAATCGGTTCATGATCTTAATCAATAATAACTCCTTTATTATTTCTATTTCTTCCTTTCTAAATCTTAAGTGTTATTTCAAACGGTTCGATTTCTTGATCTAAATTCTTTTTTGTGGTATATTTTCTATATTGCATTATTTATTACATAATTAGAATAATTCTATTCCTTTATTCAAGTTATATTCAGGATACTTGGTAAATTTGATAAATCAGTTACTTAAGTGTAAGAGAATCTTAATCAACTGATGTGATTGAGATATCTATCATTTATGAATATCAGTCACTTACCTTGATGCGTAATGTTTACTTGTGTAAGAATATACAGGAAGAAAGTTGGACAAGTAAACCAAGATTTGATATCGCTACATGATGTTACTAATTATTGAACTAGATCATGTTGCTAGGTGAAGATTACTACGTTAGAGAAGTTGAATAAAACGATTTAGTGTCAGTCTCAATAGTGTTGATGCATTCATTCTTTTTTTGCACTCCCTTGGATTTTGAGTTTTTAAATTTCCACATACTTTTCTTCATTTCACGAATTACTTATTTCTTGTAAATATAGGGTTGTGGAAATTGGTGAATATGATTGAAATCCTGAATTTATTCAACTTAGACAATTATTGAAAACCTGAAAGCAGCACATGCCGTTTGGCTCTAATATGGGACTCCTCAGTTGAAGTGCGAACTCACTACTCCTCATGCGTGAATCGAACTGTTCTCGTGGAAGATTGATGGTTATTGGTTCGATTTACGCTTGTAGGGTAGTGGATGTGCATTGCCGAGGAGTCCCAAACCAGGATAAAACGGCCGTTCAGTGCTTCTAGGTTCACAATAGTTGTCCAACTTGGATCGGTTGAGGATTTCAATGCGATTATTTCTTCTTGAATCATTGTCTGTGCCTCATGTTTTCTACTAACGCAGTTAATTTTACTATTTCTACTATTCTGGGATTTCTGTTGTTGATTTCATCCCGGTGTGCTGATGTGGTATTTTCACTCAGACTGATATTATATATTTATATGACTGAGTCCTTGATATTTTTTATCTGACTGAAGTTTGATGATCACTTAAATGAATGGGATATTCGTATTAGATTTTAAGTTTGTTAATGATTATGTTGTGTGAACGAGAGGAAATAGTGATTGATTGTTTTCCTAGATAGACTTGTGGATACTGTGACAGATATTTTATGTGTCCTATACATATATTTCATTAACCCTTGAACTTACTTGATTGTCGGCTATTGGGTAAAACACATACTAGTCAGGCGAGTCACATGTTCTTGATTTGAATTATGTTGAAGTGTCGTAAAATAGTGCTCGTTAGGTATCTAGTATAGAAAAAGTGAATAATATACGAATTGGTTGTCTGTTGTTTAAATCATCAAAATTACTAAATTTTTTCAACTATTCAAGTGTTTTAAAGAAAATTAATTGAATTTTTCTTGTTTCAATCAACCAATTATTGAAGTCATGAGTCAATTGTAAGTAGACCACCATAGAAAACCTGGAAGCACTGAACGATCGTTTCGTCCTAGTATGGGACTCTTCAGCAGTGCGCACCCACGATCTCGCCTTGCGGGATTCGAACCCAGGACTCACGAATTCAATTATTAAATTACTACAATATCCACAAAACCCCTCTCTGATTACAACCAATTATAACCTTACAATCGTTTCATTTCAGCGACTCTACCCAACATATATTGAAATGAATGAATTTTCTTCCCCGAGTTTTTATTCTTTTCAAGAAATTTATTATAATTGTATAGGAAATATGGTTTTCTATTCAATTTTCATATGGCACTTCAACATTACAATAAAGTGTTCTAATGATGTTGATACATGAGGTAGATATAAGCTACGCTATTGATTTTACTCTGTGTGTATGTTTTCAATTTTCGAGTTACCTTATTAATTATCTAATTTGAAAAAAACCCTGATTAGTCCACAAATTACTCATCGTGAAAGACTTTAAAGACCCAGAAAATGTCTGGAAACGTTTTATCCAATCAGCATTGAATAGAAACTCTTAAGAATAATGAAAGATTAGGTATCATATTTTGATCGTTACTACATTTAGTATGTCTCTAGAAGTTTTTGAAGAGTTAGAGTTATACGAAACTCTCGATTTTCCGTACGTAGCTAACTTTAAGATAAAGCTATTACACTTTGCACTTTTTCTCTATTGTTCAAGTTAAAGTGTTGGTATAGTTTAGAGTTTTAGGAAACGGTTACAAAGAGCAATAACAAGTTATCTAGTAACAGATTTATCAAGAAAAAAATTTGTCCAAATAGATTAGACAAATCTATTTATTTGAAGGCTTCTCACCATCTTCAAACGGTCTAAATTTACGATAGAAATATTATTCTAAAAATATGTTATTACATACCATAATCGATGAAGTTTAGTTCGAAACGACCTAAAAAAACAAGAAGGGGAAACAATATACTTAACATAATAGTTAAGGTTAATTAACATTTCATAGACTGAAAATGAATGCATGAAGAATGGAGACGAGCGGTTAAAGTTATAAATAATAATTTCATTGGTTGAAATCATGAGTCAATTGAAACTAGACCACCGTGGAAAACCTGGAAGCACTGAATGGCTGTTTCGTCCTATTGTGGGATTCTTGAGCAGTGCGTATCCACGGTCCCGCCTCGCGAGATTCGAACCCAGGACCTATCAGTCTCGGTCGTGAGCGTCTAAGCTCTACATCATTGAACTGGCCGGCATCCAATGGTGTTAATGTATAACTTTAACTAATCCACGAAATTGATCGATACACTCACCCTTGTCTTTAATGAGTTACTATATCACAACACACCCAGTTGACTCATGATCTCAACCATTGAAATTACTATAATATCCACAAAAACCCTTCTGTTATAAATAATAATAAAGAGACAATAAATAAAGACAAATTACTAACAAATTAGAGTGATAATCAAGACACCTATTTAATGTAACATTAAAATTAACTTCTAGAATAGAATATTGTCACTGGGAATTTTTTCTTTCTAACCTTAACTTATCAACCAAAATGTAAAGATCATATGACCATGGCAACAAGAAGTTTACTTTCTTTTTGTATACAAATATTAAATTGAAAACTTGTGATGGTAATCGACTTTAGAAAACAAAGTAAAAGTGATTTACATTGTATGTTAATTATTTTGAATAGTCTTAAGACATCTACATTCTGTCCATTATCCATTAAATGTCTAGTGATTACACTTATAAATACTTTACTATTTTTCAGATACTGTTTCTGATCAATATGTTCCGAAAACCTTATAGATTTTATTCTTTCAGTTTTTTCCCATGTACTGACTTTCAAAAATACATATTAATTCGTAAATACATCAGTTTTCTTGAATTTGTTAATCATTGGAACTTAGTCAATTTTCCTACTAAGTTCCTTTAATGTATAAAATTAAATTATGATTAAATGAGAATGAATAACTCTTCAAATAACTTGAAATCTTATTCAGTCAATTAGAAAATAGTAAATATGAATGAATAATTTATAAAGTTAGTAATAGAATTTAAGTTATGGAATTAGAATTTAATTTAATGATTTAAGAGTAGAATTTGAGATTTTCAAATGTAGAGATAGATAGTGGCTAACAGGTATATCCAATTGATGAGTCCTATATAGGATGAAACGTATATTTTGGATTTCACTTCTAGCCACTATCCATCTTTGCTTATAATGCTTGTGACTTAAGGCAATATCTAGACAATCAACATAGTATGCATATATGCCAACAAGTGACCGATCAATTACAGTCCTAAACATTAATCGGAAGATTCAAATAACCAATACAAAAATAGATAAACTGTAGAGTTTATAATTTATAATTCGAATATGAATATGGAATTTAGAATCTGGGGTTAGAATAAGTATATTCCGTTTGAAAATTACCGTTAGAACAACTATAGTTTCCAGTACTGTTAAAGTAAGTGGTTAAATGATTACTTCAAATTTTTTAACAATGTTGAGATCTTACTAGAAATGGTAATCAAATGTGTTTTTTTTTTTTTAAAAATTCTTTATTCAATTTTTTTTTCTCATGAGCTTTGTCTTCAGCTAATTAATTACTATCGCTTTTAGTTTCGCTAAAATGTCTGTATATTTGAAAGTCATGTTTTTGTTACTATACCATTTCATTTTGTTTCTGTATGCTCTGCTTCAATATTCAAGTTTTCTGTTGTTTGTTTTTTTTCTTCTTGTGTTAGCGATCAAGTTTTGTGTGCTAGTTGGTGTTATTGATTTATACAATAGAACCTGTCGTATTAGAAAAACCTAATATCCCTCCCCCAGGGTTTGTAACGAACTTGAAATATCAAGGTACAATATTATAGATTGACTAATCACAGATCTTAAGTCCTGACCTCTACATCTCAATATTAACTACTAAATTTAAACCCTGATACAAACTCTGAATTTAAATTCTAAACTCTACACCTTGATTCCATACTATAATATGAGCTCTGATAATATTCATAATACAATTAATAGACAATAACACATTAGGAAGATCTGTTTTCACATCAGTAGATAACATCCTATTTAGATCTATGTCCCGTGACCTTGAGGCTGTATTGACTTTGAGCTTACTTACTTACTTACCTATTTACTTACTTGCTTACTTACTTACCTATTTACTTACTTGCTTACTTACTTACTCATTTACTTACTTACTTACGCCTGTTACTCCCAATGGAGCATAGGCCGCCGACCAGCATTCTCCAACCCATTCCGTTCTGGGCCTTCTTTTCTAGTTCCATCCAATTCTTGTTCATTTTTCTCATGTCTATCTCCATTTCCCGGCGTAATGCGTTCTTCGGTCTTCCTCTTTTCCTTTGACCTTGAGGATTCCATGTGAGGGCTTGTCTTGTGACGCAGTTGGGTGCTTTCCTCAATGTGTGTCTTATCCACTTCCAACGCTTCTTCCTAATTTCTTCCTCCACTGGAATCTGATTTGTTCTCTCCCACAGTAGGTTGTTGCTGATAGTGTCCGGCCAACGGATCCGAAGTATTTTGCGTAGACAACTGTTAATAAACACCTGTATGTTCTGGATGATGGCTTTCGTGGTTTTCGAGGTTTCCGCCTCATACAGTAGAACTGTGTTGACATTGATATTGAGAATTGTGACCTTGGTGTTGGTTGACAATTGTTTTGACTTCCAGATGTTCTTCAGTTGTAAATATGCTGCTCTTGCTCTGCCTATTTGCACATTCACATTTGCATCAAATCCACCGTGTTCTTTAATGATACTGCTCAGATATTTAAAGGTTTTCACATCATCCAAATCTTCTCTATCAATTGTCTTTAAGCTTAGATCCACTGTTTTCTCTATTCAGTTCTGAAAAGAAATATATTGACTACTTCACTAACCAACCATGTTAATTAAGACAAGCCATAAGGATATGTTTAAAATTATCCCTTTTTCTTACTTGTATTTCAATCTGTGTGTAAACATAGAGTACTCGATTATTTATATATATGCGTTTAAAGGTGTTAAAGTTTTGTGTTTGCTCTATTAAAGAAAAAATTGGCCATTATCGTCTTTGCTTGTACTCCTGTGTAATCTCTATATAAGTTTCGTAAATTAATTTTCCACTTTTTTTTCGGATCTCCTCCTCTTTGACAGACGTTGGTATCCCAATAGTTCTGGAGGTAAACATCAAGTAAGCTAATATTTATTTTTTAATTTATTATGTATTTTGTCATCCTATTTAGATGATGTTTTACATTAACTACTTATGAGTAGGTAAAAACTAGTCTATTGAAATGTTTAGAATAAAGTTGTATGTTATTGACGTCATGAACCGAACCGAAGTTATATATCCGTTGGAAAATAGGATAGTTGTTTCGTCATATTATGGCATTGCTTAAGATTGAGGATCCACGGCTTCATTGGGGATCAAATGCAGGATCATAAGTCTTGAATCGAGGACTTGATTTCTAGACCACTGAATATGAGTGTTGAACTTCAATCAATTCCAGATATTGCGCAACTATCTTCTATTGTCTTCAGTAGGTAACGGCCTTACATCCGACACAGTCTTATTTTACTGGTCATAAATATTTAATAGGACCTCGGTAATTAAATATATAAATTATTCACATGTACTAGTATAATAATAATTATTTAATAATAAACACATTACAAGATAGTTCCTCAATATTGCTTCAATTCTTGTCAGATGCTTACATAAATTACTCAGGGGAACTACCAGGTTATGTTGCAATATAACCATACAAATTAAGTAATGTGTTTCAATTTTCTGTTTGAATAAGTTAGTTTCTAAATAAGATAGTAACTAATGTTGAGCATGGGCTACTTGGTTATTTGAATATGTAACAGCAACAATCCCCTTCCATAAAACAAGTCAATGGTTATATTACCTCCCCCCGCCCTAAGCGTACATATACTATTGAGCATTCATGAGATATTGTAAACTCAATATATGATCAATACTTTGCTATGTCTTCAAGTCCTACTGACCAAAAGTACGTGTCAAATCACTAATCAGAATCCTAATTCAAATTTAGTCGATTTCACGTCTGCTATTTATTCTCGAGTTTAGTGTTTCTGACTTGACCAATTACACATCCAACCAGCACTATTGACCTCGATTCAAGAACCAGGTTATTGTTGGTTTACTATTTGCTAGATCCTCTCTACACCCTGCTTCGAGTTCAAAAAAAGCAACCAGTCTCTGATATATTTCTAAAAGACGTGATTTATATGCAGACATACCATACCGCCACATTGCACCATAAAATGAAAAAAGATCACAATTACACATAGACGAGCCAAATACGGCTGTGAATTAGGGGGACCGGAAGTAATAGATTGGGAACAGATTAAGAATAGTAGATGGTACAACAGTAGCTAGTGGGTCAAGCAAAAGCTTATAATAAAAGGAATACTTGGACGTAGTAATCTAGCTACTCAGTAATTATGCAACAAAATTATAATTAATAATCATTAGGACTGCTAGTTCCAACTCTAGCCAGACCAAAACATGGCACAAATCCATGAAGTCACTGACAAGTGGACTGAGCCATGTTGGTAGGTGTAGACTAACTGGTTGGGGTCCGCGAAACAATAGCAACCTATGGTTAGAGATCTTGAATGACATGGCTCAAAATCGTTTGCAATAGCGCAGGTGCATCCACTCTTTGTGTTCTCTCAAATTCTAATCTTCTGAATTCTTCATGTCCTTTATTTTCTTTCCAAATCTATTCCACTGGACTATACTCCTTAAATAACATCATCAAACCCTAATGTTCCCTATCACTACTTATACTTTCACTACCTCTACCACTACGGGATTTGAATCGATAACTGAATCTCTGTGCTAATGTGGTATGGCAACTCGAACTGATGTACGTACGTACGAAGTTCCACGTTGTTACTGACTGACTATTTGTTTCGTCATAAAAAAATGTGTAAATACGATGTTATGTTATTGTTAAGTTTACCACTGTCAATCAACTCCATTTTACATCGTTTGATTCCACGGGATAAAAATATTCATCCACTTTTCTTCAAAAAATATAATTTGATGTGTCGATATTTTTCAGGGTTCCGCAAAATCTACTCGTACTGATGCTGCAGCCATAGCCAATGAAACTGTTTCACCAAAAGTCACAACAGCATTAATACCAGGAATAGTCGATGCCTCAATTCCTATGGATACACAATTAACAACTCCATTATCATCACCAACACATTCAATTATCTCGCATCAATCATTCACCACAGGTGGTGAATCGAATAATCCATCCAATTCACCGAAATCAAATTTCTCCCCTGAACTAACTACATCATCATCAACATTTCATACAATTGGTGCTTCTTGTACAACTCCATCTCAGTCATCTCCTTTATTATCAGCTTTATTATTACCTGGTTTAAATCAAGAAACTTTTCAGAGTCGTAATTCAGCTTTGAATCAAGTTAATTTTATGAAAATAGAAGAATCTGAAGGAGGAATTATCATGCCACCTTCTGGCAATTCAACAATAATGATATCAACTGACAATAGTCCTACAAATAATAATAATAAAATTACTTCATACTCATCACCAACAACGTCATTATCCTCATTGTATACAAATATTATGACCTCTACAACAAGTCTACTTTCAAATGATGTCGTTACAACCGACTGCAACAACACTCCTATCATCACTGATTCTACTACTGATGATAATGATAATAATAATGATGATATAATGAATGCGATTGTCAAAGATTCTCTTCCAACTGTTACTATCACTTCTTATCCAACTGGCGTTGATGTTGTTACAGTTGGTAATGGTAGTGATGGTATGGGAGGTGGGCAGTTTGACAATATGTCGGCTATTCACAACATCTACGGCAATAATAATGTAGATTCGTTGAAGTTAGATATTGAAATGGTGAAGTGAGTTCCTCTCTTTCTTTTGACTACTTTCATCAGCAGTATTCAAATTTTAGTGTTATTATGATTATTACTGTTGTTTTAAAGTTTGCTAAGATTGTTGAACTTTCACAGTTTACATCATAAGTTGATCTTAATTGGAGAACCATTGGAAACCAAGAAACAATGGACAATTGTTCCATCCTAATTGATGACTACTTGGCAGTGCTCATCTATTACTCTCGTTTGGGATTAGACCTCTAAACCTTTAGGTCTCATGACAAACACATGACCTCCGAATAATCTCTAGGTTCGTCATCCATTAGTGTACTATCCCGGTAGGATCTTCGTCACGAGTTACTGAGGATCCCTATACTAGGACGAAACAGCCGTTCACTTTTCTCTAGTTTTAAATCATTTTCCCGCTAACGGTCAACTCGTAATGCAAGCTATACTATTGATAGTAGTAATAACTTTATGAATGGGAGTTTGTACTGAGTGAAAACAAAGGTGAATGAAATACAACTCATTCTGATCAAATGAGCAGTTGTACAGTCAATAAGGAAAAATACTTTACTACTAAATTCTCTACAGTTTTAATACAATAAGAGATAATATATCCCGAAATGGATTAATTTCATATAAAGATTTTCATACGACCAATATTTACGGTAAGCTAATCGAATCGTCGGATGATAGTTTATGTTGTCTACTGATTATGTCAGTTCATTATTAGAAAAGAATGACAGTTCAACTATACACTTAATTGATTTTTCTTATTAACACTTCAAAGCAATCCTAATCAATCATATTCATCACTTTTTTGTTTGTTAGGGCGAGACAGAGAGATTGTGTGTGTGCGTGTGTGGAGAACTTCTTAAGAAGAAAGGAAATTCCCATAAATCAATATCCCAACGAGATGGCTTATTTAAGTATCGGTTCTTTTTTTACTTGTCAAACGAAACAATTTTCATTGTTTTCCCCATAAATAGAATATCTAATAGAAAAATTTCACTTGTATGGTTGTACTTTTAAAATCAATAAATGATACAGTATACAGCCAAGTGATAGTTTGCTCATGAGACCGAATCATTGATTTAAGGCCTTAACTCAACTGATATCAAAATGACAACATAACTGTTCTATAGAGTAGTTTTTCTTTAGACATTGAACTTTTTATCAAACAGATAATAAACACTTTTTTTCATTACAACTATAAATTCATTTAAATGTTTAGTTATTTGTTTAACATTAGAGATAAACAGTTTCTTATTTATACTTGTAGTGCTTCTGAATCAGAGATCGTCTGTAGTGGTAATATAATTAACTCGGAACAAATCACTGAACAAAGTCGAATAACAGAATTACCACAGAAATCTTCCACATCAACATCATTATTATCCATGTCGACACTAAATGCAGAAGATTCAAGTTATACCACAACGACAACTACTACTATTAATAACAGTAATAATAATGATAATGGATCGGTGAATGATAATATAATTAAAACATCTGTAGATACAATTCCCATTGATATTAATAATACAAATAAAACTTCAATTTCACTAATAAACAATACTAATGAAGTGATTACAGTAATGACAACGGTGGCTACCACTGCTACTATTACTACTACTACCACTCTAAGCTGTGATCCAGATGATGATGATGGTGAGGTGGAGAATGATGATCATTGTGGTGACGAGACTGTTACTACTAGTAATAATAATAATAATAATAATAATAATAATAATAATAATAAAAGCAAGACAATAACGAATTCAAGTTCACGAAAATGGCCATCTGTTCGTCTTGTACCTAATTTATTACGTCATCCTACAAAATATACAACAATCTAATTTTCAGTTTTGCTATGAATAGAGAGAAAGAGAGAGAGAGAGAAAGAAAGTACTTGACTAGATCAGATATGTTACATCTTTAGAGTTGATGTTGACATTGATCCTGATTTTTTTCACCATCTTCAATATTGAATCAATCATCTGGATCGTGCAATTGAAGAAAAAAGAGTAAATTATTGTCCAATCATGTGCTTAATGATAGACTACTACTGATATCTTCAACTTCGAGTGATAATTGTCTTTTTTTTGTTTTCTTTCAGAAATAAATAGTATATTGTACATAGATTATGATGATTGTATGCTACTGTTCATGTTCTTCTCTTTTGAAAGTAAATTAACTGCCTTCCTTTGCCGTCGTCATCTTATATTATGTTTATTCGACAATATTTGTAATATTATATTATTATTATAGTATTGATAGTAATAGTTATGTTGTATGGATGTATCTATACTTTTATATACTACTAATAGTACTACTTAGGCACACTTCAAATGAACGATGCTGATAAAATTTGTTATTACTACTAATAACAATGACAGTAGTAATATTAGTATGAGTTACAATATAAGTAGTATTGGATCCCCCTGTGTATGCGCTTGAATTGTATTTATATTAATGATTAAGAAACTCTTAAATACAATGTACACTTTCATCCAAATATCTATACACACACATCACTTCAAGTAGATAACCAACTTTTGTTTTCACCCCCTGTGGATAATAATAACTTGTAAACATTGATGAGGAAATTCTTTGCAGTAATTATGATGGATTAGTACTATGCTCTTTCTCCCTCCCTCTCTTTCTAATACACACATACACAGACACATTTTAAAATATCTTCGAATTATGCGTTGTAATTATTTGAACAGGTTTTCATTTTCATTGTCACAATGTGGATTTCTCTTTTGAAATTTCATGTAAATATTGGTTATTTCTTACCAAAGTCTTGATATTTCTCCCATCTCTTGTAGTTGTGTAACAAGTATACAAATGTTCAACTTTATAATAACAAGAATACCTTTCTCTTCATAGATTACAATCATACTATTTCGTCAATTCTTTTCATCTCTTTTGGAAGTAGTTATAGCAATACAGTAAACGAATAACCATGTAAACAATTAGTTCATCTTCTCTTTCTAAAAACGATACCTGTAATTCTTGTTTTACATAACAATTCCGCCTATAATTTCTAATGTATGAATATATATGTGAATGTAAGTAAATAAGTGTAATGCCTTTTCACCCCTCCCCCTTCCAACCCTAAAAGAACCACGAGGTGCATATCACCAATTTTTCTATATCATTCTCTAAAGCATTTGTATCTTTGTCATGAAATAATAATAATAATATCATAGCTTCATGTGCCTACACATATATTCTCGTCTTATTTTCAAGATTTCATTCGATTTTTTTCTAATCATTCACGGTATCGAGACTTGCTTTTTCTTCTCCCCCCCTCTCTCTCTCTTATTCTCCTTGCAATATCCTACTTATTAACTTGGTTTTTCAATAGTATCCATGTATGTTATTTATTATCTTTTCAGGTTTTCTTTTCAAATTGACTTTCCCTTCTTCTGTATCAAGATCTTATACGTATATAAACATGATGATTTGATTTATGGTTCATTAAAGTTGTGTTGTTTGTTTTTTTTAATGTCAAACTTCATTACACCCTGCTGCTACTGTGTTTTCTATTTAAAGAAGGTATGTTTGTATGTATGTGTATGCGGTTTCAAAATTCTTATCTTCTTTTCTACTATTTAGGTGAAGTAAGAAAGATATCTAACAATCACAAGAAAGTACATTTTCTTACAAACATACATACTAGTTGATACATCAATCACATATAGACTATACATAGATACGTTTGTATCTCGCTGTTATTTTCTTTCATAGCAACAATATAAACACACCAATATAAATGTAATCTTTAATCGACATGATATAACCAAGGACATTTTTATCAATATAAATAAACAGATAAATCGGTTAGTAATAATAGTAATAATAATAATAATGAGTAGTATGATAACTTTTCCGGTTTTCCACTATCAAAAAGCAAACTCTAGCTCAGCTGATCATTTTGAACAATTCATTTTCTAATAAGTTTACACGAAAGGTACAAATGGTTATTGACAATAAAAAAAAACATACGATCAATTTTAACTGGATTTTGTACATCTACCAAAAAAAGTGCTATTTTATGTATCCGGTAATACTTCATTTTACACTTATTATATAATTCCAATTATATACCCTAGTCATTGTAATGTTCCCCAAAAACTTTCATCGGAACTTTGTCTATCTGTAAATGTTCACAGCAGGAGTATAACAATTTGTTTTGATAACTTCTTCATTCACATTGTTACTGTTTTTTTTTTAATATTTCTGTTCGATGTGGTAAGAGAGTAATATAACTCTTTTTTTTTTAGATGGTTACGTTCTACCTACCTCCTTTTTTTCTGTCATCATCCCCACTAAAAAAAAACAATCCCCATTTTCATTCGTGTACATTTGTATCATTTTCTAGAATGTTTTGATCTTTTGTTCGACCACCCGAGCCCCACTTCAATGGATCATCTTTGAATCATTTATATCATTCACTACATATTGATAAAAGTAAACGAGGAGCATAGTGACTATGACGGGGATACTTATAACAATTCTTATGGTGTGATCATTTGTCAAGTCAATATTATGCTTTTATGTTTCAATTTCAGAATATATATACTACATAGGTGAAAATATAAATAAACATATGTACTTACATATAGGTGTACAAGTATACCCAGTTATTTGCTGTACACATTAACACATTCACATGCGTATACATATGGAGATAGTGTCAATCCATCAACTTACTGCAATATAACCACTTTTAATGAAATACGAAAATAGGAACAATCTTCAATGAACAGAAAATAGATAATAGTTAACAAAAATACACAAATAAAAGTTCTAAGATCATAATAATGTGTCTTCTACATGTTCCAGGTTATTTGGTTACATATATCTGTCAGTATGAAAGAAAAAAGTTTTGGTATACACATTCACGATCCCAATCAAACTGTCTTTTGCTTATCCCAGTGCATTTGTCGTTTTTGTTTTTGGTTTTTTTTTTTAAAAAAAAATTAGTTGAAAGAATTTTTGTGGTAATTATACTGTTCTTATCACTCGCTCTCTTTCTCTCAATTAACTCCTTACTTGTCCTCCTCAGTTAGTCACTCAATCAGAGTTTCTTTTTCTCTAATACGATTTGTTTGTTTATCAGTTTATTTTCGTTTTTTTTATAATAAAGTAAAGAAAAAAGGGGGTTCTATTCGTTTTTATTTGCTTTTGGTCGGTTTCTTTTTTCTCTTGGAACTTCATTGTCATCATCATCATCATCATCATCATCATTATGATTATCATCACTATCACGAAGAATAACAATAAAGATTCACGATTTTGCTGTGTTTGTGTTCTTCTATTAAAGCATTGTTATTATTATCATTCAAATGTTTAGTTGTTATCATGTTAAATAAAATTATCCTGCCGTTAGTTATTGTTTGCTGATCAAATGGTTGTTGTTTTGTTTTTTTTATTATATAGATTTGTTTGTTTATGTTCAGTGACCCAATAGTTGTAGATTAGTCACATGTACCCGAAGTTTGGTGATGATCATGGAGTAAAGTGAGCGGTGGAATCTAGAATATACGTTTCGCCCTTCTTGAGACTTGCTAACTGCTGAATATAGCTGCAAATGTATCTCCTCTGTACAAGATGCATATATACCAACCAAGATTGATTAAAATTCAGTATATTAACAACGGGATGGTTTATAAACCCTTAAGAATTAAATTAATATCATCATTTGTAATTCAAATGATTGAAATTCAATTTAGCTAGATAATCATTAAAAACAAGGAAGTATTGGACAGCCGTTTAGTTCGTAGTATGGACCTCCGCGTCGGTGAACATCAGCGAACATACTAGGGTTTGGAACTATAATCCTCAGACCTGTTTGTGATCCCCTAACCTCTAAACCACTAAGTTGCAATCTAGTGGTTTACATTTCTTACCTCGGTCAGTTTCTAATATTGTTGTACTGTTATCTTTTCCTCATTAGTAATGTCATTCTAATGTCCGATATGACTGGACTCAAATGGTTACACAGTTTCTCATCATAACTTTTTATTTAATTTAATAAGAGCATGAAACCAACTATCAGAACACTAGTAATAAGAACATTAAGATTAATTAATAAGTATCGTTAAGTAAAAAAACCATCAAGCATTTCGGAAGCGAAACTATCGTAATTGCATAGTGGTACTTACTAGTTTTCATTTATCGGTAAGACTTATATGGAACAATCTCCAAGGGGCTGTTGGTGTTTTTGAATTTTAATAGTTTACAACCTACATCATACATTGAAGAAGTCCAGACAAGTTGGCTGAACGAAACGTATACCATATTTGACTTACTTCATTTGTCGTAGCGAACCTTGGTTTGGACAATATGAATTACAGAGATTGTGGTATGATCGGTAATAGAATGTGACTGAATTCGAAATTAAAATTTTTGGCTGTTGATTTACATAGTATAATTCTTCGTAGTGCGGATCTCTATTTATACTATAACATGATCTTTCATTGTACTAATCAGCATAGATAACTCGATCGATCGTTTTATCCTAATTTTAAGTTGGTGTAACCATCTTATATGCCGTTAATTCAAGCCCCCAAATGTCCAATAACAGTAAATTCTACACACCTTTCCACATAATTTGTCCAAAATAATAAGGTAAAAGAATCAATTCAACCATTACATAAGTTCATCATGGACAACTGTGGAAAAAATAACCATAGATTCAGGATCTCTGCACACAAAGAAGGAATCCTTTTTAAGCATAAAAACGATGGGCATATTGAAAACATAAACTAGTCAGTCTAGGCTCTAAATCAAGTATCCTTTTTACTCAAGGAGAAGTCGTAAGGTGGATTGATGGATCACTTTTATATACGTTCAGTGAGAGTATTGTCCTGAAAAGTTGATTTATTATTTTTCAAAGAAATAACTTATGGGGTTTGTCCACTAGATCTGACTCCGAAACTAAGCAATACCAAATTATACTAAACTAAGAACTCTGTTAAGTCATCTATCATTAAGATATTTGGATAGAATTACTGAATGAAAATAGTTATTGATTATTTTACTTCACACCAACTCTTGAAGTAAAGAAAACTGAAATGACTGTGTACCGTATAAAATGTTTATAATTTTTCCAACCATTCAATGGATAAACATAGCAAAACTGGATTCGAGTTTCGGAGTGAACATCAACTCTGGGATGCAGGTAAATCCGGCTGACGAATCCGAAATAGGGGGAAACGCGCGTCTTGAATTTCACTGCCAGCCACTATCCATCTTCGCTTATAATGCTTGTGAATTAAGGCAATATCGAGGTAAAACTCATGGTATGCACATATACCAATAGGAGACTGACCGATTTCAGTCTTAAACATCAATGGGAAAATTCATGTAAACAATACCAGGGGAAGAAGAAATCAGGAAGAAGCGCTGGAATTGGATATGATACACATTAAGGAAAGCACGAACTGCGTCACAAGGCAAGAGATAGAGAAGATGAGTCAACTGGAACACAATTCGATTTATTCCTGTTTCAGATCAACGGTAAAAGACATATGATTAAATAGATGACTAATATGACCAGAACATACAAGTAATACAATACAATTATGTCCAGACTAAGCCATAAAATAGAAAAATGAAGGACAAAAGGTTATGTTTAAATAGCAATATCACTGAAGACAATGGTAGATGTGTCGCTTAATTTCGTGGATTAGTTTAAGTTAGACATTAACATAATTGGATGCCGGCTCAGTGGTCTAAAGGTTGAGCGTTTGCGCGCGAGACTGATAGGTTCTGGATTCGAGTATCACAAGGCGGAATAGTCGACCGAGCCAAATTATTATTTAAACAGACAAGTTTTCAAAGGATAGTCATGCCAGATGGACCGTAGAAATGAGTTACAGAAAATATTGTTCGTTCCTATTACTTACAAAGTTGAACGCATAGAACAACTAAAATTTCTTGAAAAAGGACTGAAAATATGGAATAGAAACAGAATCAGATAGATCAGTATAAGCATTATTAAGTTTAGCCTACCTCAATAAGCATCATATTTAGATGCATTACTTACTTACTTGAGCCTGTTATTCTTTGTGGAAGAGCATAGGCCGCCCACTAGCACTCACCATCCAACCCTGTCCTGGGCTACACTTTCCAGCGCTTTCCAATTGTTATTAGTCCTTTTCATATCTGCTTCTATTTCCCAATGTAATGTATTCTTTGGCATTCCTCTTTTCCGCTTCCCTTCAGGATTCCAAGTTAAGGCTTACTTCGTGATGCGGTTTGGTGATTTCTGTAATGTATGTCCTATCCATTTCCATCGTCTTTCGCTAATTTCCTCCTGAGCTGGAAGTTGGTTTGTTCTCTCTCAAAGAAGGCTGATGCTGATGGTATCCAGCCAATGGATGTTGAGTATTTTGCATAGAAAACTATTTATAAATACTTGTACATTCTTGATGATGGTTGTACTAGTTCTTTAATTGAATCATATCGTTTTTGGAATCACTTTATGAACAGTTTATCAACTATAATTATTAGCTTATTTTGAAACTTCAAAAGTATACGAGTCTTTTATTTTCAGAAGTTTATATTCTCTGTTAAAGCCAAGATAAATTAGAACAGTATTTTTAAGTCGACAAAATAATGATACTAAAGGCGAGAGGCTATACTGTGGTGTTTATGTGGTGTGTGCTACTTATATAGACATAAGTAGTTGGGAGCGAGAGTAACCCAGGAGTGTTTCACAATTGCATTAGATTATTTCGTACTGTATTTATGATGCCTAATAACATTTCGTAGTTGCTTTCACGTAGAGCAGTTATATATTCTGTCATTGCCCTCAGGTTTTAGTTGAAATCATGTACATTTATAACTCGTAAGTCGTCATACTGTAGAAAAACGTATCGCATGTACGTGAGAAATCTTATTCCATGTCCTAACTAGACACTTTGTCTTGCGTAATATGTCACCTAACGCTAGGTAATGAGCTCTGAATCAGTATTTTACGAAATGGCCACGTTATCTAAACCTTTTAAACTTCATTACATTGGTGGTTACCATTTCTACAAATGTTTACTACACTCTTTCTAATTGCTGATATTTCACACGGCAAATCATAGTTCGACTTCCTTATTACACGAAAGTCATTTTGATTCCGTTTCCGTTTTATTTACTCGCAATATGGGTTTGGAAATGATCTAAACGACCTATTTAACTCTCCACAAACCTCTCCATAGTCTTCGTATATGTTTTTATCCACACATTTAACTGTTACACTAATAGTACCCAGACGAACGTTGAGCGAAACTGTTGGTATACGTAAGGATGATGTTATTTCGATGTGACGTTATAACACCCGAACTATTGCAACTGTTCAAATTCGACGTCGTACTTTGTTTTGTGAAGTATTGTTTCCTCGTGGCCGTTATCGAACGGATGAATTTGGTACATCAAACGGCTATTCAACCACTCGACGTTTTAAAACCTGTCCAGTTCAATTGGTGGTCTGACGACACGATCATTCGTGCGAATCACTAGTTTACGCAGTCGATTGACTGTCGTGCATAATGAAAACGACATTATCGCTCCGATTTCAACACTGATAACTTTTTTCACTGGTACCGCTGACATGAATCCAGAGTGGCACTCCTTGTTTCTCGTGCTTTTTTAGATATTTTTTGGTCCACTTATCGAAAAAACATGCGGCACTCACCGTTTATCATCTTTCAGAAACTTCACCGTACCACCTTCGCTCTCGATCTGTAAGGTTCATATTAATTATTTGGCCAGCTATATGTTTGGTACCGATTTAAAAAGCTGTTGAATCTGGTGGTGGTGGGGTATCGTAGGACCAGTGAAATGTCTCTGAGCTCTAGCTAAATTTTCTGGTAGTTGGGTCACTGAATACCGAACAAATCATCAATCCCTGTCAAGGCCAAGGACAACTAACTAGCATCAGTTAATCGTATACCATGGGCTGGCCCATACGTTGGTGCTCTCGCTATCTTCTATGTACTCATTCTTACTAATATATTTCTATGATAACGTTTTTTGTGTTATACGGTCTTCAAAGCAATCATAGTACTTTGATAGGTCCAATGGGTAATCCGCATTCGATGCTGACCTCAAGGTGTGACTTCGTAGTTAGCTGGTTCATAGCATCATTCACGTCTAACTCGAGTAGGCCTCCAATTATTCTACAGAGATCATCAACGTTGATGACAAACACGATTGTTTGACCAACTCATATGAAGCTTGGGCCTCTTAGACTAATGTACTTCTAGGATCGATCCTGATGGCATGCACAAAGTGACCCCATCAACTCTTCGATGTGTTGTTAGTTTGAAACTGTAAGAATTTTGTGCACAGTGGTAAGAGCTGTTCGACCCCACCCTTGCTAGGAGGAGAAGTCCACTGTGTTCACACGCAATTTGCAAAGTTTATTCTGTGAGACTGCAGCGAATGGTATTGGAACATTAAACGAAATGAGGAATTTATCAGTGACCTTAATGTTTTCTAGAATTCTACGAAAATGAAAGGTGTCTTTCAAACCATGTGAAGATATTTTTGAACGGATAGGATGTTAATGATAATCTTACAGTTAGAAGAGTTTGTAAGTCAAATATTCTGTCATAAATGGCATTAGTGTGACAATAAAATCATAAATCTATCTTTTCGATAAACAATACTTAACTGTCGAATTCATTAGGATCAGTACATTTTGATGAATTAGTCACATTAGACATCATTAAAGACATGGAATTCTATAGCAATATCAAGGAGCAAATAAATCACATAAGCTTATCACATATATGAAATGTGTTGGATACTGGATTGTGAGTGGTGGCCTTGAAGTAGTTTAAATGATCAGGATGTGTAACTCATTCGAAGTGTTGCGGCACCATATGGTTTTTACTTGTAGTCGAATGTTTAGAGCGTATATCAAAGGTAAATTTTATTCCAGTGCTTATAATTACTGTAAAATATCAGTGGTTTATGTCATGCTTGTTAACGGGTATCGATCCAAACCATAGATATCTATAAACCATCTCACTAAGGGACTAAATTGATGAAATATAGTATGTATATACTAACTCACCATAGTACGGCGGAGTCCGGTCTAATTAAACTTCTTAATCAAGATTTTTGTGCCGTGGTTTTATGTGTAAGTTGATGAACTATTTGAAAGGAATACGCATAGGATATCTAGTTAACGAGGCATAGGAACAATGAGGAAATGAGCTCATTTCTTATGACTCGTTTGTTCTCGTAGCTGTAAAGCGATTGTATCTTTTTTAATATCTACAGATCACGGAACATGCACAAAACCTAGGTTAAATGAAATATTTTAAAGGATGGATGGGGAGTTTCTGATGTGTAAATCATGTGTAGACTGAGTCACTTATTCACTTCCTAACCCATACCCTTTATGTCAAGCTTACACAATTGCCACCCATATCGGCGCACAATGTTACTAGGTACAGAAGTAGCTTGAAAAAAAAGCTGGAAGCGATTAAAGTAGAATTCAACGCTACTAAGTTATTAACTTTTCGGTCAGACTAGTCGTTGTTGTTAGGATCCGTACAGCAATAATATTCAGAAGTTGGGTCATGTTCCGAAATTAGTTTTAGTGATGCAATTACATCCGTCTTTTTATTTCCTCTCAAATCTTATGTTTCGTAACTATTTCTTAGACCTCATTATTGAACTATATCCACTGTTTTATCATCTTTACCATCATATACACTATTATTACTTCTACCCAGTGCACTGATATTTTTGGGTTACTGCATATTCGTATCCGGGGAAATTTATTCGAAACTGACCTATTTGCAACCTTTAACAACAGTTTTGTCCCGAATCTAGTTTCTATTTATAAAGTGCTTATTGTTTTTCATTTTCGGTTTTTCTGACTTGACGTTTTAGTTGATGGTCAAGATATAGTTACGTCATCAAGAATATCCAAGAAAATGGGTTGTTGTTTTCCTAGATGGAAAGTAAGGGAAACGCCCTGCTTTAGTCAATTGTTTTTTCTCAGTTTCTTGTTATAATCATTACTTCTCCCAAAAAACCCATTCTCTAGATATGGTCAATTTATCATTTCTCCACTTTTTATTGACACGGCTACAATAAACTGACTGACTTACATTCTGGCAACATAAACACCAAGATACATAGCTATCACACTGTCCTACATTAAACTTTATTCCTCACAGAATAGATTGACTGACAACACTTTCCTAGATCTTCTAGAACTTCAGCTGCTGGGTGAAAGTTTGCTTTATAGATTGTCCAATTGAAAGTACAAAAACCTATTCAGTTAGTGCTTGCTTATCATAAATTTGTTAAGTGCTTTAGCTCTTAAATTTCTTTAGGCTGGTCACAAGGCGTAATATACCTTTGTTAATTTGTGGAGAGTAAAGGTTTGGATTTCCATACTTATTTTAGGTGATTGTTAGTCAGACCATTTATAATCCCTATCATTGTTTTAAGTAAAAATTCGGGTATATCTATTTATTCGTTAGGATTATCGATGTATCTTATTTCTTACTTACTGCAGCACCAACGGTTGGCTAGTATGATAGCCTTTACGCCTATTATGCAAACCTATACAAAGTTACAGTTTGGATTTTTTCTCGTCTTTAAGGATTGATTAGATTTAAAACCTTAAATTACTTCTGTTTCGTTTTTAGACACATTTCACAGTTTCTAAGGAATGATTCGTCTAATTGTCATTGATAGACAGCTACGTATCCTGCGTCCAAATGAAAAATTTCCATCATTTTCATGCAGTCAATTACTATGCATGTTGGCTAAATCTGTTATAGTTAAACTTTGTAACTTTGAAAATCCTGGTTTTATATCTGTAGTAAGTTATTATTTTTCATTCCAAAGTATATTTTCTGCAGTATTGGTGTGAATAGATTGGTGCGTAAATTGTTCACAAAGATCAAGTGTTAGTCTTGAATATAAGTTTTCGGATGTAGATCTGAATGTGGTTAGAAGCATGACCTATTTATTTTTCAAAGATAATATATATATATATATATATATATATATATATATATATATATATATATAAAAGCCTCGTACCAAATATTTTAAACTAATTTGTACTTTATCACAAATCTCAGTATTGTTTACATTAAAGGCAGCACTATGCTAGTAGTGTTGTTTTTATCAGGCCAGCTGAGTACCGGAATAAACTTGATGGCACTTTTAAATAAAGATCCTTTACAGAATACTGTTCAATTGTTTTGTAAACTGTAGAACTTAGTGCTCACCTCACTTCACTCCTAATCAGTGGTTTACATGTTTTAACCTTTTTGTACCTTCTTAAATTTAGGAAGCTTTCACATAAACTATCTCACTCATAACTGGAGTGCATAAGCCTGCTGCATCAAATGGATTACACTTGTTATTGATGTTATCAGCTGTTATAATTACTTACTTACTTACGCCTGTTACTCCCAATGGAGCACAGGCCGCCGACCAGCATTCTCCAACCCACTCTGTCCTGGGCCTTCTTTTCTAGTTCCATCCAATTCTTGTTCATTTTTCTCATATCTATCTCCATTTCTCGGCGTAATGTATTCTTCGGTCTTCCTCTTTTCTTTTGACCTTGAGGATTCCATATGAGGGCTTGTCTTGTGACGCAGTTGGGTGCTTTCCTCAATGTGTGTCTTATCCGCTTCCAACGCTTCTTCCTGATTTCTTCCTCCACTGGGATCTCATTTGTTCTCTCCCACAGTAGGTTGTTGCTGATAGTGTCCGGCCAACGGATTCGAAGTATTTTGCGTAGACAACTGTTAATAAACACCTGTATGTTCTGGATGATGGCTTTCGTAGTTTTCCAGGTTTCCGCCCCATACAGTAGAACTGTCTTGACATTTGTATTGAAAATTCTGACTTTGGTGTTGGTTGCCAATTGTTTTGAGTTCCAGATATTCTTCAGTTGTAAATATGCTGCTCTTGCTCTGCCTATTTGCACATTCACATTTGCATCAAATCCACCGTGTTCTTTAATGATACTGCTCAGATCTGTAAAGGTGTTTACATCTTCCAAAGATTCTCCGTCAATTGTGATTGGATTGGTGCATGCTGTGTTGTATCGAAGAATCTCGCTTTTCCCTTTGTGTATATTGAGACCTATTGCTACTGAGGCTGCAGCTACACTGGTTGTCTTCTCCTGCATTTGTTGTTGCGTATGCGATAGAATAGCCAGATCATCTGCGAAGTCTAGATCATCCAATTGCATCCTAGCTATCCACTGTATCCCGTGCTTCCCTTCAGATGTTGATGTCTTCATGATCCAGTCGATCACCAGGAGAAAGAGAAAGGGTGATAGTAAGCAACCTTGCCTGACACCGGTCTTTACTTCGAACGACTTTGTCAACTGTCCTCCATGCACGATTTTGCAGTTTAATCCATCATAGGAATTCTGTATGATATTGACTATTTTCTGAGGCATGCCGTAGTGTCGAAGAAGCTTCCATAGGGTTGTTCTGTCCACGCTATCAAATACTTTTTCGTAGTCGATGAAGTTGATATAGAGTGATGAATTCCATTCAATTGATTGTTCCACAATGATCCGTAGAGTTGCGATTTGGTCTGTGCACGATCTATCCTTACGGAATCCTGCCTGTTGGTCTCAAAGTTGGACGTCCACGGAGTCCTTCATCCTGTTTAACAATACCCTGTTGAAGACTTTTCCTGGTATTGAGAGAAGAGTGATCCCCCTGTAGTTGTCACAGTTGCTGTGATCGCTTTTCTATGGTATTTTGACTAGAAGTCCTTCTTTCCAGTCTTTTGGTATCTGTTCCTCATCCCAGATCTTTCTGAAAAGAGTTTGGAGTATCCTTGCAGTTGCCGCTACGTCTGCTTTCAGTGCCTCTGCTGGAATGTTGTCTAGTCCTGCTGCTTTGCCACTCTTGATTCGTCTGATAGCCATGCTGATTTCTTCAAGTGTCGGTGCGCCAACATCAATTGGGAGGTCCGTGAGTGCTGCTTCGATGTTGGGTGGGTTCAGTGGGGCTGGTCGATTCAAGAGTTCTTTGAAGTGTTCTACCCACCTGTTTCGTTGTTCTTCAATGTTGGTGATTATCTTGCCTTCCTTGTTTTTCACTGGTCGTTCTGGTTTACGGTGATTTTCAGAGAGTTTCTTTGTTGTTTCATACAGTTGTCTCATGTTTCCTTCTCTGGCAGCCTTTTCCGCCGTCAATGCCAAATCTTCCACATATTTACGTTTGTCAGTTCTGATGCTCCTTTTCACTTGCTTGTTTACTTCTGTGTATTCAGCCTGTGCCTTGAATTTTTCTGCTCTTGTCCGACTGGTATTGATTGCTGCTTTCTTGTTCCTCCTTTCTTGAATCTTATTCAGTGTATCGACCGTGATCCAATCCTTGTGATGGTGCTTCTTTTGGCCCAGAACCTCATGACATGTTGAAGTGATTGCCTCTTTTATCTCTTTCCAGTTGCTCTCCATAGTAGTTCCTTCTCCATTGAGTAGATCATGAACTTATTGCTGAGGGTTATCTTGAATTTATTGAGTTTGTCATTATCCCGAAGAAGAGCCGTATTAAATTTTTGTGATATTGTCCTCCCCGTTGTCCAGTGCCTCTTGAGTTTCAATTTCATCTTGGCGACCAGCAAGTGATGATCTGATGCTATATCAGCTCCTCTCTTTGTTCTCACGTCCTCCATCGTCCTCCTGAACTTTTTGTTGATGCAGATATGGTCGATTTGGTTCTGTGTGCTGTGATCCGGTGAAGTCCATGTGGTTTTGTGTATGCGTTTATGTGGCTTTCATCACGAGGCGTCATAATTCTTCTAAACGAAGACCTCCTGACTCCCAGGGCAGAGTTTAAATAGTTTGAATAATTTTTTCTGGTTAGCGTTATTTTAGCGAGTTAGTTTTCTACGGGATGGGGTCGCTAACCCCATGCCCAACCCTTCTCCTTTATCCAGGCTTGGGACCGGCAGTAGCCCCCGGAAAGGGACTCCAGGCGGATTTAGCTGTTGTAATACAGTGTTTTTAATGGTACAATTGACTAACGAAATTTATTCTTCGATGACTTCACTTCTAAAAGCTGTACAATCTTATTTCGGCACGATAGTCCATGTAATAAAAGGGTTTTGTATATCTGTATACGTGAGTATAATGAATGAAAACTATAAGATCTGTTCATACTAATAGTCAAAATAGATTACTTATTAGGCAATGAATATATAAATAAAATTGTGTGGTTTGTAAAGTGAAATTGTTGGAGGGAAAATTTCTTTGCAAAAATATCTGTTCTTATTTAGAATTATGAAGTGTATTACCAAAGTTCAGCATTAGTTCTGATTTTTTTCTCCCTTTTTGGTTGTTCCTCTACTATTGTATAAGTACTTTTTCGATTCTTAATGTTATAGATGGGAATTTAACATGTTTTAATTTCTTTTTTTAACAGTGCGACACAACAAGCTTGTCTCCTAAGGGATCACTTGGCGCATTTTCCTCCGATATATCTAGCTTGCATAATGCAATTGATCACATTGAACAGACAGCTAAGGTGATGTTCCCTAGTGAATTGACAGCCACATCAATTCTTAACATCTTGAAAGAAGCATATCTGTACTATGGACCTTGGTCAAATATTCAAGTGAATACAATGTTTATATTTATATATTTAAATGTTAAACTTTACGTATTGCAGATATTTAAGCTAGATGACAATTAAGCACTTAAAAACTTGTCATCAGATGACAAGCTGCACTTTCGTTTCACATACTGGTATTTATGTAGCAAGCTCACATTAGGTGGTTTTTATACAACATATCCATAACTTCTGGCCCCAAATGCCCTGGCACGGTCGAGGGTGGCGAGAATCAGCTCTCCTCCAAATGCTCTCACATGGCCACATGTATACAGCCACTACCAAGGAAGTCCTACTCACTGTCTTTACGCCGCGGCTGTGTTTATGAAATTGAAAGAATGAAAGGCGAATGTCTGGTGATTTAACCGGGTTGGTGGACACAGCGAATATATCTAGGGGAGTTGGAAAACCCTGATTTCAAACCAATGGTGCACATGGGCTCCAGGATCCTGAAGGAACAAATGACTTATGAACCTATTGTTGAGTACCGTCTACAATGGGATCGCATCTCCTAACATTGTCTCAATGCTTTGTGAATTAGACATATAGGTATAAGGCTCGGGGGATAGTCTCAAAATAAAATTATCTGCTTTAGTTTGGGCACTCAGGTAATATCACAGCCCACACACAAATCAATGATAATTTCTACTGGAAAAATTACTCTTGCTTCAAAGTTCATTTAGACAAATCATATGATAACATTCGTTTTCATTTCTTTTACACTATGCCATTTATATGCCTCTCTTTATTCTCATTTCATGTATACTATTTTTCAACTTATACAGCAGTTTGTCTATGGTGGAAACCCTGTCCTACCTAGACGATCTCAAGTCACTGACTGGTCGTAAGTTGAATACTACTGTCGACTGCGAATATTGAACCAGTCTTCCTGAAACCACATATACCATTCAAACTGTTCTCTTTCAACATCCGCACACCAAGGCAGGTCGTACAACAGATAGGGTTGGGTATGTCTTTAGAAAGTCTCAACATCTATGCCCGTTGTCTATCCAAGACCCGTATTCAAGACTAGTAAAGTACTACGAATTCTCTCTCCATCTGTTGCTTCAGAAAGCTCTTTTCACGTGCGTTTATCTGGAGACCCTGTGGAATGTTCGTACGGTTTTTCTGGCGTTGGTGTCTCACTAGGCGCTAGGGCTGAGGCAGAACTGATCTATCGGATCCCCATCAACAGCCGGTTATGTCAGTAAATTGGTTGCAGCTTGTGTTCCAATGAAACCATTCCACTGAAAAGTATAGATGAGCATTGGTTGTAATTTCATGACACCAGGAAAATGGCGAGTAAAGTCTCTTGCGGCTTCGCGAAACGTCCCGCTTTTAAACACTGGGTTTCTACAGGCTCTTTACAACTTGTTGAAACACGTTGGTCTATTCCGGGTAACCGCGGGTTCGATCATAAATGAAGACTGTTATGCAACGAAATTGTTAAAAGCTTGCTTAAGGGCCGAGAAGTTTGTTGGTTGGAATGTGCTGACGAGTTGGGAGCAGCAGCTGCATTTGGTAACTGCCGGAAGCTCTTTCAATTCATCCGAGTCACTGGCAGCAAGAAGTCTGGTGTGAGTGAAACAATGTGTGTAGATGACGGGATGCCAATCAATAACATTTAACAACGTCTTGGAGGATGGGCAGAGTTTTCCGAAGAACAGTTTAACTGATCTACGTCCCAGTAACATCGATCAGACTGTCCTGACCTCCATGGTCTATAACAACTGGTCCACCTAACGACGTGGGAGTCCTCAAGGAACTCCAACTCTTGAAACACCATAAATCACCAGGCCTAGACAACGTATCTCTGGCCCTTTCTAAAGATAGTGGTGACTTTCTGCTTATGGAATTGACTGATTTATTTACAAAGGTCTAGCAATTAGTGTTCCAACATCATGGAGTCAGTCGATTGTTGTGCCTATCTTTAAGAAGGGTTCACGTCGTTTCTGCAACAACCATCGGGGAGTAAGTCTAGTTTCGATCGCGTCCAACCCGACCGTTGTTGCCACCTTGACGTGGTGGTCGGGCTTGCCTATTGTGATGAAGCAACTGAGCTATACTGGCTGAAACAACCGTTCCTCAAGGTCCCACCATGCCAGACAGGTCAGTTGAAGAGCGGTAAGACTAAAAGCAGTAAATCTAAGGTCCGAGGGCAAAGTCGTGCTGCTGACTGTACAGAGTTGTGACAGCAGTAAGGTGTTCCCTTCAGACAACCAGCATAACAGTGATGCTGCCTTCTCACAAGGAGGGGTAGGGTTAGAAAAGGTCGACCCTAAAAATGCACATCTCGCCTTATCCCACGGATATCCGTCTCCGGCGGTAAGGTCTCAATAAGTACGGAGCTAACACAAAAACTACTCATGAAAAGGCCGTGTTTGACGGACCTCAAGCAGCTGTTCCTTGGGCACTGCGGTCACGCCCTCAAGTCACTATGATAATCTCTAATCCAATTTCTTTTTCAGGTACCTACAGAAGAACCCTTCCACGGTGTGGGCAACCGGGAAGTGATAACCGCCCTCATACCACTAACAGCACTCAAGACCACTGTATTCATAATCAACCTCCCTCTTCAATTCCTATTATTCCTCCTACATCGACTTTTAAATCTAAACTTCCTCTTTTGGTTTCCTCATCAAGTATCACCATAGCCAACGATTCTAGTGCACAAAACACTGTCCCAGGTCTACTGAAACCTTGCTCCAAACTACACATTGGAGCCTTCAACTTACGCACACGATGTCAAGTCGGTCAGTTAGTCAGTCGCAACGTAGGACCAGGCACATATATGCATCGTTCCAAGTTGCCATACCGCATTAGCACAACAAGATGAACACCGGATTCATAGAAGTACCTAATTATATGGTGGTAATACATAGAAGAAAGATTGCATATAAGGAGATAGTACAGGAAGAAAGAATTAGTTCCTAGAAAGAAACATATGAAGCAATTTTAATCTCTTAGTTTAAAAGAAGACAGAGAGTGTATACACCAACGCCATTGTGATCGATTCTGAGCCATGTCATCAAGAGTCTCCAACCATTGGTTACGATAGTCACGCGGACCCCAACCAGGTAGTCTGCATCTCCCAACATGGCTCAGACCAGAAGTTAGTGACTTCAAGCACTGATGCCACGTTTTGGTTTGGCCGCCTCTAACTTTCTTCCAATTATCCCTAACGCCAGTTAGCATTGCGCGTCGTGGTAATCGGTGTTCAGGCATACGCAGCACGTGGCCCAACCATCTCAGTCGATGAAGATTCATAACCTCATCAACTGATTTACCATCCATTCCCTAATACTCTGTGTCTAACCTCACTATTACTTACCCGGTGATCCCAGCAATATTTCTAGGGCATCTGTGGTCAAATACTAGTAACTTACGAGTATCTTCTACTCTTAAAGGTCATGTTTCACAGCCGTATAGTAGGACGGAACGAACTGCCGCGCAGTATACTTGTCCCTTAATTGATAGACGGATATCTCGCCTTCGCCATAAGTGACGTAAGTTGGCAAAAGCCAGACGAGCTTTTCGAATCCGTGCTGAGATTTTGTCAGACACCAACCCATTAGGGCTGATCAGACTTCCAAGATAAGTGAAATTGTCAACGCGTTCGACTACTTCACTCCCTATCCTTAGTTCAGGTGTTGACGCAGACCAGTCCTGAAGCAACAAATTGCATTTAGAGGGAGAGAAGCGCATCCCAAACATTCTGGCATTGTTGCTCAGTGCTACCGAAAGACTCTGCATTTTATCAGCGTCTTCTGCGTATTCTAAGTCGATAAGTGGACCTCCTGGTAGGAGATCAATGCCGGAGAATTCAGTCGATGAGAGCGTTATTTCCATCAGTAGATCTATGATGAAGTTAAACAAAAATGGAGAAAGTGGACAGCCTTGACGGACACCACTTGAGGTTGCAAAAGTATATGACAGTTCGCCATAAGCTCTGACTCGACTAGTAGTGTTCGAGTAAAGAGCCTTCACAAGGTTTATGTACTTCTGAGGTACGCCTTTCAATTAAAGACACTGCCACAGAACCTCTCGGTCTACACAGTCGAATGCTGCTTTTAAGTCAAGGAAGACCACCATTGTCGGACGCCGATAAGTATGCCTGTGTTCTAGAACCTGACGAATGGTGAATATGTGGTCTATGCATCCACGCCCAGTTCTGAAGCCAGCTTGATTCTCTCGTGTTTTTAATTCACGAGTCTTAGTTAGGCGTCCGATAATTATCGAGGCTAGTATTTTAGATACTATATTAGTCAAACTAATCCCTCTATGGTTGTCACAGGATGATTTCGACCCTTTCTTAAATATTGGGACGATAAGTGATTATGACCAGTCAGAGGGGATTACGTCTAACTCCCAGATTTTAGCTAAAATACTAGTCAACCTAATCGCTAAAACTAGACCACCATCCTTAAAGACCTCTGGAACCAATCCATCTGGACCAGCTGCCCTTCCTCGTTTCAGATTAACTATAGCCTTTTAAACTTCAGCTAGAGTTGGGGGACCTGCTTCAATGTTCCATTCACACTGTCTGGGAATGGTGGGTGGTTGTAGAGTAGCTGAAGGCCAGCTGAACTGTTCTCTAAAATGTTCCGCCCATAGTTCTAAACGTCTGGACTGGGAGCAGATGAGAGTGTCGTTTTTTTCCGAAATAGTCTGACTTACACTTAACTTATTAATTCCAGTTTCTTTTATTAATCTGTAGAGTTGTGTTGTGTTCCCTATAACCGCCGCCTTTTGCATCTTTTTTGCTTTCGTTGCCCACCACTGCTCACGGTCGTTCCTTAGACTTTTGCTTAACCTAGATCTGATTTGTTTATGCTCTTCATCGTGTTCAGAACCTAATGGGATGAGTTTGCGCGAATCCATCAGTGCAATAGACCTTGAAGAAATCCATTGATTCTTTATAACCCTGTGGTTTAAATTACTAATAGATGTCACTGCTGTTTCCACAGCTGATTATATATCCTTCCAAGCAACATCTGGGTCAGCCTCGTTTTCAGAACTACCTAAGTGTGACCTCAGTTGTCCTTGGAACCTACTTTTGGTTTTCTCGTTACTCAGTTCAGTCCTAATGGGTCTTTTTAATGTGGCTTTTTTGCGTCCAGTGAGGCGAACGCAGATGCGTGCTCGTATTAGGGCATGGTCGGAGTCCAAGCAGGTACTCCAGAATGAGTGACAATCTTCTATCGACCCTCTCCAACAATGACTGATGGCAATATGGTCTATTTGAGTCCATCGTTGGTTTGGTGCAGGGGGTCGCCATCTTAGACGATGTCTCTCCTTATGCTTAAAATTTGTGTTTGCTAAAAATAAACGATTGTCTGAGCACAGTTGCAGCAGACGATCACCATTATCTGTTCGCTGTGCCGGAATACTAAAATACCCACCTAAATGTCTTTCTGTTTCGTTTAAGCTACCTACCTGGGCATTGGTGTATACACTCTCTGTCTTCCGTCAAACAAAGAGATGATGCTGTCTTAATGTGCGACTATATACAAGCCATTCAAAACGCACTTAATCAGTTGGCAATCGGTGTCCGTAGCTACGGAATGTGCTTTGTACTTTCGAAGTGCAAAGTACTTTTACAAGACTGAAAGGACCTTGATGCTGCTCTAACTTCGGGTCGTGAGCAAATAGAAGTAGTCGAGAAGTTTGTGTATCTTGCTTGCTGCATCAATGCTGGCGTTGGCGTGAGTGAGTGATGCAATCAATTCACGTGTAGCGAAACGCAGAACGACTTATGCCAACCTGGACCATGTTGGGCGCCTTATTGATGTTAGTCTGTCTGCAAAATGTCGGGTCTACAACGCGTCGATGAGAGCAGTTTTATTCAATGCTTGTGAGACCTGGCCTTTTCTTGTTGCATGTGTTAGACGACTCTGTATTTGATCATCGTTGTTTCCGAAGGATTTTTGACATCCAGTGGCAACGCTATGTTAGTAATACAGAGGTTCTGCATCGTATGTTTGGTTACAGCAACGATTATTCGGTTGATGTTACCATCTTGAAACATCGACTTTGGTGGCTTGGACATGTTCTACGAATGCTTTCCTAGAGAATCCCACTTCGTGCATTATTTGCGACTCTGGGACTGGTTGGAAAAAGCGGAGAGGTAGTCAGTGTATGACAAGGTGTTGTGGTTTGGAAGAAAGCTGTACAGGACTGGCTTCTGTTGGACCTTCATGATTCCGTGATTGGGGTCCTAGAGAGACGTTATCAGACATAGCTCCTTCATTTCCATACCAATCACTCTCTGTTCTCGTTCTCTTCTCCTCCATCTTCTTAAACTTCTGCCGCCAGACATTCCACTCCTTATTGGTGCTACGTACTATTTATATATGTCAACGTCAGTGGCACTTGCCTTAGCTATTCCAACTCACTGTGCTAATGTGGTATGATATCTTTGGCTGATGCACATGCATTCCAAGCTCGACGTTGCTTATGGTTCTATAATTGTCTTTAGAGTCACAGATAACATATTACTGGTAGCTTGGTTTGGATCAGATTTTGGAATTCATTAAATTAATCTAAATTCAAGTTAAATGTGATTATTTTAATGGATCATTATAATAAAAATAATAATTATTATTATTATGACTGCGATTATTGCACAATATTAATAGTACATAGATTATTTGTTATTATTTTGATGAATATTCAATTTATGAAGTTAAATTTTTGTTTTGTTTTTATTATATCCTTCAGGTTTTATTATTTACAGATGGAGGATCTTCTTACTTCACTTATTCCTCTCTTATTTACCCAGTAGATTTTCCTAAAAGTCTATTTAATGATACTTCAATTTTGTTCATTAGTTTGAGTGATAAACAGGTGAGTGGAACTTCTTCAATTGATATATACATGTATATAATTCTTGACAAATTTATGATGAAGCGACTTAATGATTCGGGACTATCATTTTTTTTTTCTGTTTCTAAGCTTTATAAATTATTTCCTTATGTATAGTATTCACTGAGTACTGGCCAATATCATGTTTGTGTAGTTCTTAGTGCAAATTGAATTCTATTGATCAAGTTACTGTTTGGCAACTAGTCTCAATGACTCAATATCTTGTGTATTATGTTGAAATGTTAGGTGGTAAGTTGGAGGTAGTCAACAGGAAACTCTAGACCCAAGTTTTATAGTATTTGACGTCCGTCAGCAAACGTACGCTTGGATTCCTAAGTCTACTGATTTTTCCTGTAGGATTTGAGCCCCGGCTTCCTAGTCTCCTATTCTGAGACATTGATCTACTTGTTAATATTTTGCTAAACATTGAAGTTCATTAAAATAACTTTGACACTTAAGTTATTGTGATTCGAGATTCACATAAATATTGTGCTAAAAGATTATTAGATGATTTTTTCAATTCCCAACATTGAACGCCTTATTCCTACATTCTTGTTGAATATTGATGTTTATTTTAATTTTATCCTGATGGAGGAGTTCAACTTTAACGTCCATCTGTCTCAATTACGCTTAATGATAAAGGTGTACCATTAAATGAGTTTGGCATCAAATTAATTAATTTGTTTGAATATATATATTGGTACAAAGGTGCATCAAAATGTATATGCACTACACAGATTAGTTATTATTAAGTATGAGAGCAGGGATACTGTGCGGTTATACCCAAACCTAAGCAGATAGCTTTCTTAGTGGACCACATCCGGAGCTTTTGACCTAGAGGTCTAATTCACAAAGCATTGAGACAATGTTAGATGTGATCCCATGGTAGACGGTACTCAACAATAGGCTTATAACTTATTTGTTCCTTCAGGATCCTGGAACCCTTGTGCACTATTGTTTTGGAATCAGGGTTTTCCAACTCCCCTAGATATATTCGCTGTGTCCACCAACCCGGTTAAATCACCAGACATTCGCCTTTCATTCTTTCAATTTCATAAACACAGCCGCGGCGTAAAGACAGTGAGTAGGACTTCCTTGGTAGTGGCTGTATACATGTGGCTATGTGAGAGCATTTGGAGAAGGAGAGCTGATTCTCGCCACCCTCGACCGTACCAGGGCATTTGAAACTCAGTGTCAATCAATTTCGACTATCCAAGCATAAGCCCAGTGTAGCTAATTTAACAAATCTTCCACAACTATCTTCGTCGGTATTCAACAATAACATGAAAAATTCTTATGAACTGATAAAACACTTTTCTTATGGATTTATGTATATATTGTTGTAACCTTTCGATAGTTCTTTCAAAAATTTTTCAAAAGCCAGGAAAACTGTGAGAATACCTTGACTAACTCCTAAATGAATTCTAGCTAATGATGTATTATTTTTCCATTATGCTGATTGATTAGACAATTATTGGTTTGTTAGAGAAACTTCTAAAACTTCCAAAATCACATTTAATCCTATAAATAAGCTTGTTGTTGTTTTGCAAATGAACTAACCCTAAAAATAAAGCTTCTCTGCCTTTCGCATTTTGTTTTTTTCCTGGGATTCAACAATAGAAAATTACTAAAGACCTACTAAGAAGTTTGGAGTGTTTAAGAGTACACATAATGCTAGGTTTGAAGCTATCACGAGTTCACTTAATCTGCGAACGAGATTAAAGACTCGGTGACTAAAGACCAACAAACTAGCTATTTGATGCGTCCCAGCCCCGCTAACTAGAGAAAGAAGTTCAAGCTTAGAATGGGGAAGTATATTCTACAAACAGCCAGAAACGAGCGATAACAACAAACACAATTCAAAAAGTATATATACAGTACAAAACCGTCCTTGGGGAGAGTTACCAAATAGCATACTAAAAGATGCAACGGACCAATATCATTTAAGATATTACCCAGTGGGAAATGAAGGTGACAAGAGCGTCTTTGGCGCGAAAACAAAGAAATTCAAATTTTCTAAATAAAATTACAAAATTAGGTTCTTTTCCAAGTGAGTTCTAGCGATCTAATGCCCCCAACACATAATAAAATGTAATCTTATACACACAATCCAATCTAATCATTCAACATAATTTCTGTGATAATTTTACCTGTGCTTTGTTTATAGCCCTTCAATGTTTGTATGTATAAAACTTATCTTTTCACTTCATTTATAGTTACTGATATTATCAAGATTCTCTGGATGTTTTGTTTTGTTTTGTTTGTTTTAGTTATCTAACGATCTAATGGAGTTACATAATCAATTTCACTTGAAATCAATAATTTTCGAAGCTAACAAATACGTTTCAAATCTTGAAAGTTTGTTCTTTATTCAATTGTTCAGCGTTATTCACTTTTTTTTGTTTTCTATAAATAGCATATACTGTCGAATTATATATAGATAATTTAGCTAAACATATTATTGAATATTGTCAACCGAATCAAGTAATTCCAAGTGTAATTATCAATTGTGGACGTCTTCAAAGTATGGCAGTTTTATTACCATCTCCAGGTGTTCATTCATTCACTGAGTAGGTAACTGTTTTTAATTTATCTTTTCTTACGTCATATATCATTCGAATGACTATCACTTATGAAATTTGTGAAGATTGTTGAGTTTTATTAAAATCGCAAACTAATCTCAGACAACTGTTGAGAACTTCAAAGCACTGGGATTCTTCGGCAGTGCACATTCACGACCATATTGGATTTAAGTAAGGTATCCGCCGAAAACAATGGGAGCTGGTCGCGCAATATGGCAGATTAATTAAAGGAGTTTAGTCGTTAAACGTTTGCATGAGGATACTAAATTTCTTGGGTTCGTTCCTCAGTGAAAGGGTTTTGGATGGCCACTGTTTAGGAGTTCTATACTAAGACTAAATAGGTGTCTATTGCTTTCAGGTTTTCAATGGTTGCCTAACTATGATCGGTTTGTGATTTAAATAAAATTTCAATGATGTCTACAATTTTGAATTGATGACTAAATCGCTATTTAAGGTTAATATATTATTTGTTAAACCAGAGAGTGCAATTATTGTACGTTGTAATACTGATATCAGTATCTCTGTAGATTATTCATATGATATTGATAATATAAATACATGAATAAAATAATTGGTCAAATGAATAAATAATGTATGCACAACAAGTAATTCACCAGTGTGGTTATTCAGGTATTTATTAGATAAACCAGTGATATTCACTTAATTTGGGGAGCGTATGTGGAAATATGACTCACTTATTTGAAGGTTTTAAACTAGTTCATGGGGCGAGTGATGGTTGAAACATTCGGTTTTCAATCAGCAGTTAGTCACAGATTTAAAAACCTCCTACGTCTAATTCTTATTTGTGATGTTCGATAGTATCGCTTGTCGTTGCATAAACAATGTGGTTCAACATTGAGTCCTTAGACCACAAAATGTTATTTTTGAAAAAGTTCGGCAGATATTATGTGTCTGTGTTGAAGTTTTCCTACGATACTCACTCACCTAGACTGATAAGTTGCATTTATTCCAAAGATTGATATTATAATTTAATTTATTACTATATTTAAATATTGTTATCATTGATAGATTGAATGATTTGGCAAAAAATTCACTTTGTGTGGAGATCTTCGGTTTCCTTAATCTCAGCGATTTAAACAATCCACCAGTAAATGGACGTTTTACAGTGGTTAGTCGAACAGGTGATTTATCATTTTAGTATGTATGTTCCACATCATTGGGTTGTGTTACAGTTTGATTCCTTTTTAGTACAGTCTTATTTCGATAGAACAATGAGAAGACGGAGTTGATCTGAAAAATGTGATGTATTTGCGCTATACATTTCGAACAATCTGGTCACACATATACTTGTCAGGGCATTTTATATGAAAATTAATAAAGGTCAATTACATGAAAGTTAAAGTACAAACAAAAATAACAAAGGGGAAATTGTCGCATTATCCTAGGCCATAGAATGACTCAAGGATTACCAAGGTAAATTCAAGGTTACGACAAATTGTTTTTGTGCACATAAAGGGGGCTTAAATTTACGAATAGCCAAGGCTTCTATAAACTTAAGAATTCGTCCTTGACAATTTCTATACAACGTTTTAAAAGCTGCATTAATATCAATTTTGTGCCCCGTTTCAATTATATGTTTCGCTATCGATGACCCTGGTTTTCTACCACCCACGTTGATCGGATCGTTTGACACACATTGATTTTGAAGCCATTTAGGCACATGTTCATTGACCCTTGATTGCATTGTTCGATTACTCCTCCCTATGTATGTGTGTCCACACAAACATGTAAATTGGTAAATACAATGGGATGTGACGTAATCATTGGTGCATTGTCTGGGTGTACTAGGAATCATGGCCTTGGACTTTTCAATCACAATCAATTGAGCAGCATAATAGGTGTTCTCGATCGCTGCTTTCAATCTCTGTCTTAAAACTATGCTATTAGATTCACCTCTATATGATAGATTGATGTAAACTTTTTTCTTTGGAACCGAATAAACAAGAGGTCTTGGTATTAACTGACTTTTGCACCTATTAATAAAATTTAATGGATAACCATTTGCTATTAATGTGTCAGTCAGTAACTTTTCATCTTTTTCCACCGTGTCAGATGTACAAATCCTTTGAGTTCTTTTAAAGAGACGCTTAACCAAGCCTCGCTTGTATTGCAATGGACAAAAACTATGGAAATTTAAGTATTGTCCCGTCCAGGTAGGTTTCCTATACACTGACCGTCTAATAGTACCATCATCCCTTCGACTTAAAAGTATGTCTAAAAAAGCCAATTTGCCATTACTTTCTGCTTCATGTGTCATCACGATATCATCTTGAACACTATTGAGTTTATCCAATAATCCGTAAACGTCAAAGTCTTTAGCACATATAATTAGAATATCGTCCATGTATCTTCTATATAGAGTTACCTCACTAATAAGCTCACTCGTCCTGTTTTCTACATATGACATAAATACATCAGCTAGGAGAGGCCCCAAAGGGCTACCCATAGCTACACCATCAACTTGCCGAAAATATTCACCATCGAACGTGAATTGAACATTAGCAGTACATAACAAAAGTAATTCTTTCAACAATGATAACGGAATAGGAAAAAGGGAAAAATTTTTAGAAATATAGTCACAAAGGAAATCCACCGTCTTTGTTAACGGAACATCAAAAGAATACAAAGACTTATCTTTAATATTAATGTCCCCAAGAAGATCAATCAGTTCAAATGTATCTTTTAAGGAAAACTTACATAGTTTAATACGAATTGGGTTTAACAATTTTACAAGCCATTTAGCTAGCTCATGTGTGGGTGAACCGCGCATAGATAAAATTGGTCGTAATGGAATATTAGGTTTATGAACTTTAGGTAGTCCATATAAATTCGGGAGAACAGAACCCGAAGGTTTTAATACATTAAACTCCTCAGTGTTTATGACGTTCATTTTAAGAAGCTTTAATAGATTGGATTTCACTCTGGATTCCAATTTTCTAACATTAATATTGGATAAAACGTCCGGTAAGAATTTACTCTCGTCACCCAGTATAGATAGCATTTTTTCTTTATATTCACATTTATTTATAACGACTACTCCTGAACCTTTGTCAGGTCTGAGGATCACAATATCTGACCTGCTTCGAAGGTTGTTTAACGCGGCGAAATGTTTAGAAGTTAAAATACTCCTTTGTCTGATTTGAGATCCGTGAAAGTGGTGGGCAACATCAACCAATTTCACCTTTAACCAATTTTTCCTATCTAGGGTGGTTGGGACTAGAGGGTTCAACTGATCATAGAGATTTTCGAATTGAGCATCTATGGATAGATCAGAAATCTTGGTATGTGCAACAGAGAAATTAAATCCGAGAGATAGGGCTTCTTTTTCAAATACAGAAAGTCTAACACTTGATAGATTTGTTACATATTTATCAGGTTTAAATTGAAATGTATTTCCATCATTATCATCCATAAGAGATTTACTTAGCTTTTGTTTAGTGGTATAATTTGTTTTAGCCACCATTGTACTGCAAAAATTCATAAATTAAATATGACATATAAGAGAAATATTCGATAATACACATGATGCCTGAGTATGAAGTTCGATTAGCTTATTTATCATATCATTACATTTTTCTTTATGAGATTTCGCAAGCCGTAAAAGATTAGAAACATTTGGATGCAACTTATTGGATCGCAAAGATTTATAAAACTGCCTTGGAAATGTGTGTGTAATAATGCAAGTCTTGTAAAACCCCAGTTTTATCTTTTCAGATGCAATTTTGCACTTCAGATTAGCAAGTTCATCTAACCGTTTAATGCAAGACGAAGGGAGTCTTCTTTTCAAGAATTTAAAGCAATTAGTCCCTTTTATAAATTTCGATAGAACAATGAGAAGACGGAGTTCCGTTAACAAAGACGGTGGATTTCCTTTGTGACTATATTTCTAAAAAATTTTCGCTTTTTCCTATTCCGTTATCATTGTTGAAAGAATTACTTTTGTTATGTACTGCTAATGTTCAATTCACGTTCGATTGTGAATATTTTCGGCAAGTTGATGGTGTAGCTATGGGTAGCCCTTTGGGGCCTCTCCTAGCTGATGTATTTATGTCATATGTAGAAAACAGGACGAGTGAGCTTATTAGTGAGGTAACTCTATATAGAAGATACATGGACGATATTCTAATTATATGTGCTAAAGACTTTGACGTTTACGGATTATTGGATAAACTCAATAGTGTTCAAGATGATATCGTGATGACACATGAAGCAGAAAGTAATGGCAAATTGGCTTTTTTAGACATACTTTTAAGTCGAAGGGAGGATGGTACTATTAGACGGTCAGTGTATAGGAAACCTACCTGGACGGGACAATACTTAAATTTCCATAGTTTTTGTCCATTGCAATACAAGCGAGGCTTGGTTAAGTGTCTCTTTAAAAGAACTCAAAGGATTTGTACATCTGACACGGTGGAAAAAGATGAAAAGTTACTGACTGACACATTAATAGCAAATGGTTATCCATTAAATTTTATTAATAGGTGCAAAAGTCAGTTAATACCAAGACCTCTTGTTTATTCGGTCCCAAAGAAAAAAGTTTACATCAATCTATCATATAGAGGTGAATCTAATAGCATAGTTTTAAGACAGAGATTGAAAGCAGCGATCGAGAACACCTATTATGCTGCTCAATTGATTGTGATTGAAAAGTCCAAGGCCATGATTCCTAGTACACCCAGACAATGCACCAATGATTACGTCACATCCCATTGTATTTACCAATTTACATGTTTGTGTGGACACACATACATAGGGAGGAGTAATCGAACAATGCAATCAAGGGTCAATGAACATGTGCCTAAATGGCTTCAAAATCAATGTGTGTCAAACGATCCGATCAACGTGGGTGGTAGAAAACCAGGGTCATCGATAGCGAAACATATAATTGAAACGGGGCACAAAATTGATATTAATGCAGCTTTTAAAACGTTGTATAGAAATTGTCAAGGACGAATTCTTAAGTTTATAGAAGCCTTGGCTATTCGTAAATTTAAGCCCCCTTTATGTGCACAAAAACAATTTGTCGTAACCTTGAATTTACCTTGGTAATCCTTGAGTCATTCTATGGCCTAGGATAATGCGACAATTTCCCCTCTGTTATTTTTGTTTGTACTTTAACTTTCATGTAATTGACCTTTATTAATTTTCATATAAAATGCCCTGACAAGTATATGTGTGACCAGATTGTTCGAAATGTATAGCGCAAATACATCACATTTTTCAGATCAACTCCGTCTTCTCATTGTTCTATCGAAATTTATAAAAGGGACTAATTGCTTTAAACAGTCTTATTTGTCCGTTTTATCGGGTCACTTGATTATAGTATCCACTAATTACGGATTCACCTATGTCAATCGGTCAAGTAGTTTTCCATTTTACCAGTAGAATTCAGTAACTGGACATCTTAACTCCTGTTGGTCCATTCAGCTCCTCTAATATGTAAGTGACCAATCAAAAGATGAAGTTGGCTTGCTTGAATATCTGGGCTACCTGTTCCTCCCATCTAGATATTTTGTCAAGTTATCTGTTTTCTTGTTTGTTTTAACGCACTATTATGTCTATTGAGCTCACAACCTATTCAGGCGCGTTTACGAAAAGTTTACAACCTTTTGCTGTACGGATTACAAAAAGGTACAACCAGCGACATCATGGTGGCTTATAATATGCATTGAAACGAATGAACATTATTCATATGCCGATTATCGAACTCCTAACATCCAACTGGCCATCACTCAATATGTATCGTCAGGATCGATCAAGATTTAACAAAGGGAAACCTGATGAATTACTTTATGCTGCGAATTCAATATTGTACCGAAAATATAATGTTGAATAAAGCTTATGATAATAATAATAATAATAGTAATAATAATAATAGGTACTCATCATAACTCAAACTCACTCATAACTTTATATACATGAATTATTAGACCACGACACACCCGAAATCGGGAGTTCTCTTCTATACATAATCAAGCCATAAATGATAGAGAACGAGACAAAGGTTTAAGGAATAGTAAGGCGTATAGTCACAGTTAAGGGGTTTAATAAAAGCTTACAATCCAGAGAATATAGAATATAATAGTCGGTTTATGTAATAATTATACAATAGAAATATGAGTTACGCATTGCTCAACTTTTTCAATACTCTCTCTGTTACAATAATTAACTAAAACATTAGTCTAAATTAGAATGTACAAATCTCATGCTCTATCATGTCTGCTTCTATAGTCTAGTATTATTAGATACTTTACTCGTGTGTAGGGTGAGTGATAATAATAATTGTAGGATTTAATTTTTGCCTACAGATAAATGTCTTGAATAAGTCCCCTATAATGTTGTACATAGAATCTTATCAGGGCTAAAGTCAAAACAGGTAACTATGTATATAGTCAACAAATGAATCTAATTAGTACAAAAAAATGCGAAATAACAAAATCAATTACAAAGAGAACAATAAATATATGTATACTGAACAATGGCATGGACAACAAAATAAACCCAATAACAAGCGTTAGTTATGTTTGTGTAACTTGTACAATCCCATAATTGGTAGTTTCAAAGGTAGGTAGGTTCAAAGTAATAACCAGTCTGGGACTGAATGGTGGGCGTTAAACTCAAATATCATCTCATAGATCGAGATTAAAAAAGTTCTGGATTCCAAATCCAACTGTTTAGAGGTATCCTTCCTATTAAATACAAGTACAATTTCAGCATATTACTCGTTATAAATCAGTAATGCTAATACCAATAATACTACTACTACTACTAATAATAATCGGTGGATAAAATTACAACAGTAGTTCTGATTTCAGTCATTTGTAAAATTCTGCTTTATTTTTTACGCAGTGGGAATTTTCTAAGTATTTTTAAGTGACATTCAATGGTGGTGTTTGTTAGTAGTGGATTCTATCTCATTTAAGATACTAAATGTATAATAACTGTAGATTTACTGAGGCAAAAGCTCCTATTAAACATTCGTTTATTTTTTATTGTGGTTAGCTATTATTATTATTATTATTATTATTATTATTATTATTATTATTATTCGTATCAATACCAGTGTTGGACTTTATAATTTCCAATAAACTGAGCATTGTCAATTAGTTAGTCGCAACGTAGAATGTGGTACGTATGTATATCGGTTTAAGTTGTCATACCCCGCTAACACTGAGAGATAACATTGTCAGGCCAAATCTCAGAATAGTAGAGTCAGTAACAGTATTAATAGTAATAAGAAGTATTAGGTATGGAAGATATGACATAAATTTAAAATCTGAGAGAGGATAAAAAAGTGCTGTTCAAAATGATTATAAGCCATGTCATTCAAAATCTCTAACTACTGGTTCATATGATCATGCGGAACCCAACCAGGCAGTTTACACTCATTAACATAGGTCGGTTCAATTGTCAATAACTTCATGAACTGGTGTGATGTTTTGCTTTGCCCGCTACTATACCAGATAACATCGCCCTGTCGAAGCAGGTGTTGAGTAGAATGTTTGCTATGAAATAATGATATATTTCCTATGCTATCCGAATGAGTAGAAATTTGAGCTTCTGACATTTCATGACTTAGTATAAGCCACTTTTTCAAAAAAACTGAAAATAAATAAATGAACTACATTAACATAAGTTTAGATTGTACAAAAAATACAGAGAGAAAAAAAAAATTTTTAGTACAATCAAAATCAGTTTGATCATGTTAATGACATGTCATTCCGGATAAGGTGATTCTGTGTATATATATGTGTTTTTTAGCAATGTGAACAGGATTAAATGTGTGGATATTTAGATAAATCATCTATGTTAGATGATAGATCATTACATCTCCCTTCTTATTAGGTGCGGTTAGTATCTAGCAATATATGGAAATATTCAGCCAGTTGTTCTTCCTTATAATTAAAAAAAAATCCATTTTGAGTTATTTCGATATTCAAAAATGAAGAATATTTGAGCGAACAATTGTTTTCAATAACTTCATCATGAGGAAAATAAATAAGAGGTTCAAAATATTCAGACTAGGTATTCAGTGATTTGTAGCTTTTCTAGGTCTACATGATTATTTGGAGATCTTTTAGTGTAGCTTATATATTCTTTAGCACGAGTCATGATTTCTTTGGAAGACTTCAATACAAAATCCGTTGCTATATATATACATATATCCTAGTTTGTTGACATAATTCTGTGTCGAAGTAATGAAGGATTTTATCTTTCTTCTTTGAAGTAAAGCATTTTTATAGGAAGCTTTAATTCTGTATGGATTTAAGGATGTCATACCTGTTGTTTTATGACAGTATATTAGGACTATATTACTAATCCTGTAGTGGACGCTACTTAAAAGATTACTTGTAAATAGTATGTTGCGGAACATGGCCTCGAAGTTGTCGGACAAAGTGATGAGTTTCAATACAGCGTAAACATGGGATTAGCAGAACACTTGGAGACTAAACGAGAAGATAGTTTAGATTGCAAAACACCGAAAGATGCAAATAAATTTTTGAAGGTCATGTATATGTTTTACTCTTTATAACTTCTCATCATAAATATAGATTCCTTCTGCCTATTGTCTTCTATTTCAATTCATGATAGTTCATCCAATTTATTATTACTGTTTAATCAGAGAACATTTTGTTTCCGTATATATGTATAAGCGTATTCACATGGGAAAGTTAATTCATTAGAGAATACTGACTACTTGTGTTAATTTAATTCACTTATTTATTTTCACTCTGAAGAAGTGCCTTACACTACGTTACAAGCTCAAATATCTACTCATTGAGATAGTATTGATAAGACTATATTATACCGACGACTTTCAGTAAACTAAATCAGAATTAAAGCTAGCGTTTCTAGGTTTATACATGATTTTTATAACGCAGTCGCAGATAACCTGTTACTGGTACAGATAATGTTGATACGTTTACACATTAAGGCCGGTTTAGAAGGCGATTCAATGGTACAGAACTTGCAGGCGATACGTCTTCTGAGAAACAGTGTTTTATTTGATTGTGGTAAGAAAATGAGATGTTTAGAGATTGAAGACTCAAGGGATGATGATATTTTACGCTGCAGAGGATGCTGGTCAAAGAAATCTATAAAACATGGTACATTCTTTGCTGAGTCAAATCTGTCACTCTAGAAAATAATGGTTGTAATGTTTAAACAGATTATCGGAACCCAAGTCACGACTGCTTCAACTCTAGCAGATATAACTCGTGTTTTTGCAATGTAGTGGTAACAGTACTGTATAGATTTAAGGTCTAGGAGTTCTAGAGTTTGGAAGTTTTCAGATTCATTGATCATATCAATGCTTCTAAATCTCGGTGATTTCGACATTCTTTTGCATTTGGCTGGATTCTGACTGGTTGTTGTTCAAGACCATCCCTAAAGTCACTAAAGGTCGTCGTTATTGCATATTCTTGCCATAGCATCAAAAATATATAATTGTTTCATTAGTATTATCACTCTTACTATTGCTGTTATTATTATTATTACTATTATTATTCTAAAATTCTTGTCTCTTATCACTTACACAATATTGATTTTACTAGATCCATCTGATCCTGATCTTCTCTACCTGCTTTTGCGATCATTACAAAATACAAAAACTGTTGCCATGTGTAATATTTATATTGTAATGAATAATCAATTAACTCAGTCGATCAATTCAAGTACAGTTTCAGTGTTGGATTCACACAATTCATCTAAACGTAATCTTCAACAACAACAGTCTGGTAAAAATTCACCGAATCATACTCTTTGGAGTCATGGTTATTTGCATCATATTGATATGAAGCAATCAATTTTAATGTTGTCAGTATTTGAACGAGGTTTGTTGTTGTTATTAAGGGTGGTGGGGCAGTTTTTAGTAAACGATTTCAGCTGGTGTATAATCTTTTAATTTTTCTCTTGTTTAATTCAATCGGTTATCATTTGTTTTAATCCAACTAATTTGATACGTCTAATATTTAAACGCTTCGACATTGATCGACTTTTTAACCTCTTCACAGTCCTCAAAAGTTTTCCACATCTGGATTTCAAGCAGAAATCAGAATACATGAAGGTTGAGACCATAATTTACGAACGACCGAAGTGACCCTGGGAAAATTCACTAACCCACTACGGTCTAAAGTGGGTTATAAAATAGTATGAGAAATCAGAATTGGCGTTTATAGTTCGAAGTTAATGTTAGGAATAAGAGTTACAGTCTTCATTACGAACTGACATCAGCTAAAATACTATTTAGCCATATGAATGAATTAGTCACTGCTCAGTGATCAATTATTTTAAATAAGTCTTAGATCAGTCGTAGCCCAAAGAGTTGAGTAGTAATGTCTGTGACTGTAAAGCTGGGTGATACGGGATCGAATCCATCAGGAAGCACTAGTTCCCTCAGGATTACAAGCACACCTTGGCACCACGTCTCAAATAGTGCAAAACCTAGGTCAAGTAGGGTATTTTGTCGACTACTTCCAATATCCACTTTAATTCAGTCATATTTATTGCAGAATGTTATCAAACTAAACGATTGTCACTGAATGGGAAATCGTAGTGAAATTATCATTATAAGGAAAATCAAACAACTAGATACAATCGATATACACTTAAAGTTAATGCATATAAATCACGAAAATGCTTTGAAAGTTGACTAGACAAATATCATTTTAAATCAATATATGAAATAACGAATTTGTATCCCCCAGCAATTAATTGATTGATGTTTTTTTCTGCTTTTGAACTGTTTCATTTTCCAATGGTTTTTTGTTTTTATTTCAGAATGTACTGGTTTACCTTGGCTTGGTAATTTTAGTCATTTAGCACCTGTAACAGATTTTGCCGGTTCTCAATTATACGATGATAAAAATGAAACTTCACCATTCCCTGTTCGAACACCGGATCATTTGAGTTATAAAATTGGTATGTATTTACACCGTTTTTTTTAATCATTCCTCTGGCTTATTTTTCTTTCAATCTGTATTATGCAATGGCTAATCAGATTTGTGTGATATGAATATGGACAATTATAGATAAGCTAGGAGTTGACTAACAATCCTATATATCTATTGTACAGATCAATTGTTTAAACACTCGCAAAACTCATTGAACTGGGTTGCTATTATAACACCTACATATGCTATCTTTAGTGGCTCGAGATCTGACTCCAGGTAGATTATTTGCTACTTGTTATCGAAATATCTATATTCCGCCAATCCTCGTATATAATTATCGACTTAGCTGGCGTTAGTGAATAACGGAATTAAGATAAGTCAAATACGAGAATGAATTTTTGAATACGTATATTTCATACAATCGTTGATTCGAACAGGCAATCAGAAAATCGTAGTGAAGTGGAGAGAGCAGAGCGAAACGAAAGGACGCACAATGGAGAGGGCGAGTGAACCAACTCAATGTAGCCAAGTGTGAATCAGTATTTATAGTCAGACAAAAATAAGTTACAGACATATGATGAGTAAGATAAGAAAAGCACACATATACGCTTACATGAAAACAGTCAAGGTTGATAAGCGAATAAGTGACAGAGTAAAAATGTGTCTTGAGCAGAATGAATAGATTGATTTGTCCAGAGGCTAGTATAACTTATATGGGCTTGACATAGCATCAGCCCCTTCAGTTCATCTAACTTATAACTGGTGTCCATGTTCGATTTGTACACAATTTGCTTCTTTGACATCCTGAAAACTAGTCTACACAACTCGGTTTAAAATAGTGATTTTTCTGACTCGTCTAATGTTAAGCTTCTGGAAACTACTTCGAAATTAGGTTCAGTCTGACCTACAGTAATTTCGGATTACGAATAATTAAGATTGTTTTATTACAATGAAATTTATTGCGCTCTTGACAATACAGCAACTGACATACATAACATTTTAACAATAATCTCTAAAAGCCGAAGACTCATAAAAAAGTCGAGAGTGAGGAAAATATCTGAAATTCAACAAAGAAATTGAAGTAGAGGAACTCTCTCTCTCTCTCTCTCTCTATATATATATATATATATATATATATATATATATATATATATATATATATTACTTCGAGACAGGAAAATTTGCAAACTAACGGTGTCAACAACCAGTACGAAAAAAAAGATCATCCTTGGACGTGCGTTTCATCCTAGTGTGGAAATTCTCAGCAGAGCATGTCCGAAATTCTCGGATGCGGAATCGTGGGTGAGGAGTATTGAGTAGTCTCATACTAGGATGAAACAGCCGTCCAGTGCTTCCCAGTTTTTTAATGGTGATGTCTAGCTAAAATCTATAATCTCCACAAACAACCCTCCTTATACAAATATGGTTTAGAAAAACGTGTTATTTCAGTTATCATCACAGGAAAGCAATTGATATTTACCAACAAAATACCGAATAACTTGAATTCACTCTAGCTCCTTCATAAATCTTATGACTGAACGCTTGAACCTATTTCCTAAGGTCTTCCAATAACACCAGGCTAAATCTTAACGGCAAATCGAACACGAAAGAAAAGGCAGAAGTGTATGAAGAACGCTTTACTCCAAGCTTAGTTTACGTACAAAAAATCGAGGGTATTTATAGCATTTAGGATGGCCTTTGGCTTCTGGAAGGTTCTGGAACCCTACCGAACATAGTAACAAGATGGGAGACCACCCAATCAGAAGTGTGACACGTGACTCTTCACTCTCTAGATGTTTCTGAGGAACTTCTATTGGATGCTGATTGAATAAAATGTTTCCTAACGTTTTCAGGACCCCTCTAAGCTTTATTTGAGGATCTCCTCAACACTCCTTATCTAACTTTCATTTCTATCACCCATTTCTCATTTAACAGTTTATCTAATTTATAGTGATAATAATGATTAGGGGGTTCGTTCTTAACTCTTTTTTCTTTTCAAAAAAATGTCTTAATAAAGATGGTTCACGTTATGTTTCTTGGGCATCACAGTCAGCAATGCTTATGGATATTAATAAAGTGCTTCGATTAAGTCGGCGCCTGCCGGAAAAATCTGCATTACTTTATAAAGTAAGTAAATTCGTTGTTTTAATTCATTGAGTAATTTTTTGAAGAATAATTAAATGAAATCGTTTAGCCTGCCTGCTGGTAATGATTAATTAGGTACAGTTATTGTGAACTAAGCACATAATTTTGAATCTGATTAGGGTTAATTGAGTCTTTCATCACCGTTCAGGTCAGCGCGCCGATGTACTAAACATTTCGACGAGGAACGGGGCACAGACTGCGACAAAAAGGAAAGTGGTGAGTAGATTGGCTGTCTTCCTCTTCGCCCAGTGCTTAGATCGAATTCTAGACCCCTTACACAAACTAGTTGTCAACAGAAGCGTGAAAGACATCTTAGATTTCATTTCTAAAGTGGAACATATGAACTTAAATTGGAAACGGATGATATCTCTAGATGTTATTTCCCTGTTCACCAATGTACTTTTTAACGGAAACTATTGACTTTGTGTACCAACAACTACATAAAAAACAAATTTAAAATAATTAAAAGTACCAACATTCACAGTTTTACGAGTACTTCAAATTTTCAATGTTCAATCCGATGTTGTTGTTTTTTTCTTCATTTTCTTTATAGGAATTAAATCGACTTCGTTCTGCAGCCACTGTTTATGGATGTCCAGAATTGTTATTACAAATTCATTCAATGATTATGTCTATTCATCATCAGTCCAGTAATAATAATAATAGTAATGATAATAATAATAGTGATAATAATACTATTGTTACTGGATCCGATGAACAAACAAAATCATTACAAACTTGTTTAAATAATGTAACTGATATATTACTTAAACAGGAATCATATACAAATGATATCTTGTCACCTGATAAAAGAAAACTATTCTAACTAATGAATTAATGATGATAATTACATGTACATATCTGTAAAAAGATATATATATATATATATATATATATATATATATATATATTCTTACGAGAAGGGGTTTTGTGGAGATTTTAGAAATTTCACTAGTTGAAATCATGAGTTAATTGAAGCTAGACCACCATGGAAAACCTGGAAGTACTGGACGATCGTTTCGTCCCACTACGGTCATCCAGTGTTCCTAAGATTTCCATGGTGGTCTATCTTCAATTAACTCATGATTTCAACTAGTGAAATATATATTCTTGTAAACATTTACATTCTTATTCAATTTATGTTTAGTTGTTTGAATCTTCTCATTGATGTTTAGGATTATTACAATTTTGATAAAGTTTTATTCTCTAAACTGGATGATTTAATCATGGATAACAATAAGAAAGCTTCATGATCAAACTATTCAACTTAGAGAATAAAACTCTATCGAAATCATCGACCTGACCTACAAATCTTCTCCACCATCTCATTACTAAAATTAATTAGTTTCTTGTACAAATGCTGTTTTCTATTTTATGGTACAATGTGGTCTGTTTGATTGGTATATAAACCCCGTATGTTTGAAATAAATGATTCATATTGCAGAGGCTGAGATTGGTGTTCTGGAATTAACTAGCTGAGCTAAGCAGGAAGCAGGACTAATAAGGACTCTAGACTGCTCGTACGTGTTTATGCGTCATCGGTCCGATCGATAAACTACTGTTCTCTAATTGGCGGTATCATTACCTTATGCATTGACAGGGCACACAGGCCACAAGTTATAAGAGTTACTCAACTCCTATGGGATTTTCGTTTTACTAAACAACGCAGTAACTTTGAATAAAGTTTATATCTTCCGAAGACAATTTAGAGTGTAGGGTACTCAATAGAATAACTAGGAACTGGTTGAAATACCAACATAACTTTGTGTAATGGTATACTTTATTTTAAAAGTTGCCTATTGAAGATAAACAGTGAATTATAACTTCAAGTACAATTAAATCCGTCACTGAAACAATCGTAACTAACCAACTTCATATTACAATTTGTTAGCGATATATGTGATCCTAATCAAAGAATGAGTATACTGAGCATCAGCTCATTCTGTTCTACATTATGATTATTAGATATTAGCTTCAAAATTAGAGGTTATTTCTACATTACTAGTGTACTTGATCATTGATGGCTTAAAAGCATTTCTCATGTATATTGGGACCATCGAGTGAACAATACCAAGATTAGATGATGGGTACTTACTAAAGAGAACAAATTCTCTTTGATACAACGACTGTATTTGAATTATTGGATTTCCTTTTTCAGATAGTATTTAAAAAGTTTGTTAGCATAGGTTTAATTATATGAATTGCTCGTTTTAAGTAGTGAAATACACGTTAATGTTAGATAAGTAAATCCCAATGCCAATAATGACTGATCAATTGCAGTCCTAAAACAACAGTGGGAAGATTCGAACAGACAATTAAAAAGTGAATTAAATTCCAATATTGTATGATAGGAACCAGTAGTGTATATTATAGCGGAATAAAAATTTCATACTATCTGCTTCTGGCCTCGATTCTAAGTTGATCTTGACCTGAGTCTTATGTCATTTCTGACTGTTGTTTATTTTTCTTATTAAACGTAGGTGTATTTTGTGTGTTACTGGGTAGTCAACTCATCTTTTCTATTGTTTTTCTTTTCCAACTCTCCCCACTCTCGTTTCTTCATGCTCCCCTAATTCACAAAGTACCTTCTGGTGAGACAAGAACCTCCACAATATATCATTATTAGCACGAGTTTAGGTTATCCTATTGTTGATATCAAGGACTGACCGGTCTATGTTATAAACGTACATTTTGTACGAATTGTCTCAATAAAACCGTTTCACCATAAGTCGATGTTTGAAGCGAACGGTACTGGGTCTAAGTCTCAGTGTGAAAATTAACACCGGAATGCAGGTGTAAATCCAGCTGACGCATCGGATATAGGACGAAACGCATTCAGGACTTTAGTGCTTGCCATAATTTATCCATTTCATAACACTTGTTAGTATATATATATACACTCATCATTTCATTCTGAGTTTACGTTTTGAGTAAAAACCACTTCTAAATTAGCATGTGTCCAATCACTCCACTAATTAAAACTCATCATTTGGAGATGTTTTAATAAAAACCAATGAGTGGTAATACCCCGTAATCTCTCTTTGTTACATAATATTAAACAGTTGTAATTTGGTATAATATAGTTATGAATGGTTACTTCATTTTTTCGAATGTTTAATCTGACCCCCCCCTTCCAACTGAAGTAAACTTGAAATGATTGTGTCTCAGGTCGGTAAAGTGAAAATATGGTATCAATATTTCTGTGATGCTTATTTTAAGTGTAAAATGCTTTTTATATCTTTGTTGTGTTTTAAACATATCCCAATATTTATCTTCATAGTGTTTTCTTGTTTTCATACGTTTTAATCTATTTGTAACTGCTACATTACACTTTGGATAAACTTGCCAGGTATTTAAACTAATAATAATTTTATTCCCATCCTATTATACCTTACTGTTTTGAATCTGGTTGTATAAAAATCCTGCTTACCACTGGATATATTGAAATGATGTTCAAAAGCTTTCCACTCTTTCTTACTGTTAGCTAGTTTTCTTGATGACGAATATCGTTTACAAAAATATTTTATTCAGGAAGCGTGATTAAAATGCCGTACCTATATGGGGCGATAAAGAGTATTCCTCGATAAAAACCCCAGAATGGTCCTGAAGTCTCTGAGAAACATTTTATCCAACCAGCATTCAATAGAAGTTCCTCAGAAACATCTAGAGAGTGAAGAGTCACGTGTCACACTTCTGATTGGATGATCTCCCATCTTGTTACTATGTTCGGTAGGGTTCCAGAACCTTCCAGAAGCCAAAGGCCATCCTAAATGCTATAAATACCCTCGATTTTTTGCACGTAAACTAAGCTTGGAGTAAAGCGTTCTTCATACACTTCTGCCTTTTCTTTCATGTTCGATTTGCCGTTAAGATTTAGCCTGGTGTTATTGGAAGAGCTTAGGAAACAGATTCAAGCGTCTCCTCTTTATAAGATTTATCAATACAATACGAAAGGATTTAAAATGGTTCAATTTCGAAGTTCTATTTAAACCTTAATAGATTATAAAATCATATAATCCATATCAACTATCGTTGAATTTGTCGATTTCTTATTGGTTAATATGAACCAATCAAAACATTTTCAATAAAAAAGATCATAAAATAGTGATTTGTTTCAACCATATATATATATATATATTTATATTGACTATCATTACTATTCCATTATAAGATTAATGACAATGATTTCATTCATTTAATAATTGTATTCAGAGTTAAATCTTAAATAATAAAGCCATAAACGTCTATCAAATTGTTCATGATTGAAATCTTCTTGATATTTAGAAATACTTTGAGTTTGATTTGATAATATCGATTGATTTAATTGTGATGGTAAATTTGTATTACAGAATAGTATACAACTTATTCCTTTGTTATATGGACATGTTGTTATAGAATGCACATTACCGAATCCCTTGAAAAGAAAATAATGAAATATTTCAATCATATTATATTTTTAATCAGTGAGGGATTTTGTGAATATTATAGTAATTTAATAATACTTCATGGGTTTAATTGAAACTAGATCACCATAGAAAACCTGGAAGTATTGGACGGTTGTTTCGTCCTAGTATGGGACTCCTTAGTGGCAGTGTGCACCCACGGTCCCGCCTCGAGAGATTCGAACCTAGGACCTATCAGTATTATATTCGATTATGAAAGTTGGATTCGTAAACAAACTGAATACCGATTGATTTCAATAAAAATATCAATATATGATAGAGAAAAAGCTCAGTTTAACAAGAATAACCTTCAATAACTGACTAATTGAAAAATAATTTTCGCAAGCTTGTTCCTACAGATCATCAGAAATCATTGTGTTCTGTATGACTTGATCATTTTTTCAATATTGCATAGTCTTTAGTTCACTAGAATTGATACATATGATCCATATAGTCAAGATTAAAGACATTTCTTGATGACAAGTGTAGAATAAAATAAGATGTAGATTTAGGGTTTCATCTTGATTAGTTTTAATGACCTAATAATTGTAGAAACTTGTAACAAATCATTCTGATCAAGTACTTTCGAGTATTCAACAAAATGACTTGTATTTCTAAAGAATGGGGTGTTTGGCATTGGTGAATAACCACATATACGGTAGATTTGGTATAGTCCATAAATTTCCTTTCTCAATCTGTCTTTTCATTTCAGTAGCCAGTTAGGCTCGTATATAAGTAGGCCCCCAAATGCCGTGGTACGGCCGAGAGTGGAGAAAGTCCGCTCCCCCTCTCGAAATGTTCTCAAATGGCCACGCGTATATAGCCTCTGCCAGGGAAGTCCTACTCACCGCCTCGTGGTGCGGGTGCTGTTTACGAAGTTGAGAGGACGGAAAGCAAATTTCCGGCGCTTTAACCGAGTTAGTGGGCACGGAGAGTTTACCTAGGGGAGTTGGAAAACCATGATTCCAAACCAATGGTGCACATGGGCTCCGCTATTCTGAAGGAGCAAATGGTGTATGGACCAATTACTAGTCACCAGCTACTATAGGACTACATCTCCTTACGTTGCTTCACTAACTTGTGGATCAGACCTTTAGGTCAAAGGCTTCGGATGTAGCCCCCTAAACAGACCATCTGCTTTGGTCTTGGCATCCGGGCAGTATCATAGTCCTCGCGCAAATCAGATGAGATTTGTATGGTTCATATGTATCTGGTGCCCCCTTGTACCAATGTATTTCAGTATCAGCTCTTGAACAATGTATATTTCAATAAAACCACCGATAAAAAAACTATTAATCTGGATTTTTTTCTTCTTTTTCAAATAATAACTTACTGTTTTCCATTGATTTTTGATTTCACCAATTAACCCTTGTGAATTAAAATCAATAATTTCCACGTATGAATTATCTTCATTAGGTGTAGAGCCCACAAGTGCAAATATTAATTTAGCTAAAGAAAGTAGTTGATATAGATATGTACAAATATGTAATAAGGTGAATTAGAGAATACAAGTATATAGTTAATTGTAATGATGAAAACGTATTTTCACTATTCAGATAATTGCTTATGTCAATATTGATGATGTTCTATGTTTGTTATAGTCCGTAAATGGATTAATCAATAATATTTTTTAATAGTTGGGTTCATGAGTCGATCTAAGTTACATCACTATTTTAAATTTGAAAGTACTGAACGGCCGTTTCATCTTAGTATGGGACACTTCAGCAGTGCACATCCATTATCCTGCACGCCTAAACACCTATTACTTTGACTCGGTCAGAACTTGGTGTGATCTATCTTGATCAAACTGCCAATCAATGAAAAGTCTACCTTTATTAAAAGTATGATTGATTCTTGTAGTGATTCATTTATTTGTGCTCCCCATTTTAATATTTGTTATGTAATTTAATTCCATAAAGTTTGATTGTGTACCGATCAAATCGTGACACGTTTCATTCTATTTAAGAATCATCTTTAAATGGATGCACCTGCATCCTGGAGTTGATGTTCACTTCTGAATGAGCTCCAAATAAGACGAAACTCGCGTTCTCCACCCTACTGCTGGGCACCATCTACCCTTGCTTATAATTTTTATTCCTAGATAAAGAATTGCAACATAAAGTGATTCGAGATTTCGGATGCCAGCTGAGGATGAGTAATAATCAGGTGATTCGAGAGGAATTGGAGGATGAAAAAAATTTACGGATCAAAATTATGATAGATAACTGTCCAATGAACCAAATAATGATTCAGTCTTTTATATCGTTCCATAGACACACATATTTATTAAACAATTATAAATACGAATATCCAGCTTAAGCAAATGATTTAATCGAAAATGATTATTCATACTTTTATTAAACAACTATTAAATACTTAGATGATTGTATTGTTGTATGCCCTATATCGTAGGATTTTGGTTGACTCATAAACTACTGTGTTGGAGACGTTAGATCCCCAGAACTCATTTGGAAAAGGATCTTATTTTGTAATTTTATTTAGAAAATTTGAATTTCTTTGTTTTCGCGCCAAAGACGCTCTTTTTACCTTCATGTTGTATTTCCCACTTGGGAGAATCTTAAATGCTGTTGGTCCGTTGCATCTTTTAGTATGCTATTTGGTAACTCTCCCCAAGGACGGTTTTGTACTGTATATATATACGTTTTGATTTGTGTTTGTTGTTATCTCTCGTTTCTGGCTGTTTGCAGAATATACTTCCCCATTCTAAGCTTGGACTTCTTCCTCTAGTTAGCGGGGCTGGGACGCATCAAATAGCTAGGTTATTGGTTTTTTGGTCACCGCGTCTTTGTTCCGTTCGCAGATTAAGTGAACTCGTAACCGCTTCAAACCTAGCATACTGTCATATGTGTTACTTACCATAAGTTGTAATTTAATGGATCCCTAAATTTTTATCCACTTCTGGAGTAATTATGTATACCTTGTGATTTCCTGTTTATGTTGCTATGTAATTAGGTATTTAGCCGATATTACAACGTGAGCTTTCAGTTGCAATGGACAAATATGTAATAGGAGTTTTATCCGCTTGCTAAGTTCGCTTTATAACTCGATGCCAAGTTAGAAGGAAGCTACTTTAAAGACTAACAACCATACGAATTCTCGCAGTCATTACACGAGATTATTTATCGTCGGTATAAGAGTGTCATTGGTCAAAATCAAGTCCAGTAGTCTACAAAGCGTTAACAGTAATTGTGTTAATGTAATATATCTAGTGATTCAATCATAGAGCATGTGAAAAAGATTCAAGATTATAACATACTTGAAGGTTCAATGGCAATGCCATAGATTGGTCTCATCTCTGGTTGTTTGTACTCAAATAGATAATCACCGGTACTATCTGATGTTGTCGAATATAAACCAGCTGTGTAGCATACAATACGTTTGTTTTCTCTGTCTGCCACACATATTGCATCTTCTTCTTCCAATAAAGATAACTGATGCGGAAGATTTAAATCATATAGTCCTGGAGATTCTAAATCTTTTAAAAATAAAAAAATCACAACATCCGTAAATTACACAAAGAATTATACACTACTGAATTAATAATGAGTAGCCACTGGTAGGATGCTTATTGAAGATCTTCGTTTCATGAACTGATTACATCTAAGTTATTATTGATAATCAAGGATCACTGGGGCACAATCGCTTTTTCCTGATTTGGAATCAAACTCCAGTAGACAAAAAAATCTTTATCTTGAGTAAGTTACCATTTCGATAATTGAATTGTATCTCAATGTTTCGTATTCCTGGCTTTAATTCATTCGCTATATCGTGCAATTATTATCCACTGTCATCAGTGCTATCTATACAAATTTCTGATCTTATTGCACTCCATTACTGCTTAAAGCTTCACATTAGAACTAAGGAAACAAAAAAGGATCGTCTATCATGTTCTCTATACACAATTCAACTGCTTTTTGAACCTGAACAAAAATTAGTTTCACTGTTAAGCTGAATATCATCATGAACAGTGAAAAGATTCAACGTAAGCATAAATGTCACTTTTTCATCAAGAAATTAACATAAAACGTTTCAAGCTATTAATCGTCATGAATTGAAAAACTATGTTAACCAATTAAAACTATGAAATGACCTTAACTAGGAGATAATTTCTGAATATCGCGTATCGACTGAAGTTTTAATTTAGACCAATGGATGCCGACTCAGTGGCTTACAAGTTAAGAGCTCGTAGAGTGGCTTAAAGACCCTAGGTTCAATCCCCATTGGAAGAGTTCATATGGATTACTTAGGATTCTTATACTAGGACAAATCACCTGTGTAATGCTTCTTGAGTGCTAATGGTTGTTTGACTAGAGTAAATCTGTGATAGAAACTACCAAATTCAACAATCTCTCCAATCTTCTTATATACCTTTATAGTAATTTAAAATTTCTCAGAAATTTACACATTGAATCTCAAACTTGAATTCCAATATCCCATTGGAATCAAAAACACAATTCAGTCATTCAAAGTATAATTAAACGATTTGTATTTTTCCGTTTACGAGCGTGTCAGCTTGTTGTACACCAGTATACCAGTATTGATATTCACACTGAGACTTAAGCTGGACGGGGCGAAATCCACATGGTCTCCGAGAAACCGATAATTTGCGGGAAAATATAAATCCTTACATGTGTAACTTCATACTATTTGAAAAAGTTAGTTCGTATTAGAAATAAGCAGCCCAATGGATGATGATAGATTAGAGTTTAAAGCAGTAGTATAGAGGTTGTGGAGATTATTAAGTTTTTGATCGAGGTCATGAACTAATTGATTTTAAACCACCGTTGGAAGTCTGGAATCACTGGACGGCCATTTCGTCCTATTGTGCGCATCCACGACCCCGCTCGCGGGATTCGAACCCAGGGCCTTCAGTCCGTGTGTGAACGCTTAACCTACTGAACCACTGAGCCAGTTGCCACATAGTGGTATTAGTGTTTAACATCAACCGATCCACGAAATCGCGCGACCAGCTTCCATTGTACTGAGGTAGATACCTGTCTCTACCCGACACGGATTATCTCCACTGGTGACGGCTTCTCACTAAAACTCCGAGAATTCCCTCACAAAGCTAATCATTAGTGAGCACATGTTAATTATCAGCATAGGGGTTGTCAAGATTATTAAGTTTTTGATTGAGATCATGAACCGATTGATGTTAGCAGTAGGTTATTGTGTTTGAGTTGCAGTGTGAAATTGAACACCGAGATGCAGGTATACATTCAACTACTAGACACGTCTCTATCATACTAAAGACTAGTAATCAAAGACAATATTAAGTCAATAGAGACAGATTCATTGTAATATGAATGTCAACAAAGAGAAAATTCATACTTTAATATATATTTAAAAGTAATAAAATAGTAATTACTTGGTCAATTCATAAAACCCTGAATCAGAGTAGGACATATGAACGTTTCTATGGATATGTGACGAATATTAAACCAATCAAGGTATTTCATTAGTCAATGATAACAATCAAGTAGATTAAAAGATTAAATTATGTTACAGCAACCACCTTAAACAACTTGCTGTACAATCAGGGAACAGTGTTTAGGTAGAATGTAATAGAATTATGATAGATAAATATTTCTAACATAATTAAGGAAAGAAAAGTTAGATTTTAATGATTAGGAGCCCGGTTAAAGTCAAGTATCAGAGTTAGGAGTGAGAACTTGAGATTACTATATAATCCTACAAAAACATGCTTAACTAGTCCATGAATCATATCATAGACTCTCAAATACGATAGGGATATTGAATGAGGATTTTTATCAACTTAGCTTATGCATCTTGTTTAACTGACTGTGTGGTTGCATATAAGCAATTCTTGATACGTTAAAAACTTCAATGCTAATGAAGTCCTAAAAATACCTTTCGCTAAAGACCCAGGAGGCCCATGATCGTTAGGGAACGTTTTATTCAATCAACATTGAAAAGCATCTTCGTGGAAACATCTAGAAAATGCAGATACATGTGCCACAGTTTTGATTGGATACGTAACTCTATAAATACTCTCGTTTTTCTGTAAATAAACGAACCTTCAAGTAAAGCATTCTTTTCACACTTCGCGTCTTCCTTTTAGCGTTCCAGTTAACATGTGAAAGTAGTTGTAAATATTGGAACTGGCTAGGAAGGCAGTTTAAACGTACCAGTAACAAGACATATTATTTGAAACTAATTATGAACAAGTTATATCTATTTTTTCATATGATACATCATATTCTTCATTACGTTTTGAATGTTGCGCAAAGTATTTAGACATTGTTTCGAATCTGATTGGCCGTCTGAAGGTCGTCACCATAATATAGTTTTAGCAATTACTTAACTAAGCTATAATAAGCAATAGGTGATGGAGGGTCTACCAGTTGTCATAAAAATAACAAGGGCTTAAATCAATGTTTTAACACTCGAGAAGTGGGTCAAAACATTCGGAAAAAGTAAATATCAGAGTGGTCATTATTAACGATTATTAAAATTTATGTAGTAAAGTGTGTTCAATTAATTCGACAATGAAGAATATATTTGAAACAGGGATGAAAAAAAAGAACAAAAGATATGAATACTACTAATAATATTAACCAGTTTATCACTTGTGAACCCCTATCCGGCCAAGGGAGAAAAAGGGTGTTACAAGTTTCTTCTGAGTATATGGATTAGGCTATAGATTTAAATCCTTTTAGCTTCTGTTATAATATAGTAGATAAGATCAAGACCCATTGGGAGACAACGTACCAATATGATCGATCATTTTTATTAAAAATATTATTTTTTTAATGACGGATATCTACAATCAAAACAATAATTTCAATTACCTTTTGTTTCGTAACCCCATGATTTTAGAAATTCTCCATTTTCATTAAATTTCACAATGCGATTATTACAGTACCTAGTAAAGGTTAGTAAATTTAAGATATCAGAAGGGGTTTTGCGGATATTGTAGTAATTTCAATGGTTGAGATCATGAGTCAATTGAAGCTAGACAACTGTGGAAAATTTGGAAGCACTGAACGGCCGTTTCGTCGTATTGTGGGACTTCTAAGCAGTGCGCATCCACGAACCCACCTCGCAAGCAAGCACTTAACCACTAGACCACTTAGCCGGTACCCAACGGTGTACATGTCTAATTTCAACGAATCCACAAAATTAAGAGACACATCCACCATTGGTTTCAGTGAGTTGCTATCTCACAACAGACCTGGTTGGACTTCACTGGTTACTGCTTCTCACTAGAACTACAGGAAATACTTCTTGAAGCTAGTCACTAGTGAGGATATGTTGATTAGCATCAGAACGGGTTTTGTAGATATTATAGTAATTTCAGTGCTTGATATCATGAGTCAATTGAAGCTAGACCACCGTGGAAAACCTGGAAACACTGGAGGGTCGATTCATCCTTTTGTATATTGTGTAAGATAAAGTAATAGAATATTTATTTTTTATGAAGACAGTTCACATTATGGAAATAAAAAAACAACTTGTATGAAATCTTGAGAGTTTTTTTATATGAATAGTTTATATCACAAACTGACCTTAATAAGACAACCATTGAAAATTAGGAAACATTGGATGGTTGTTTCATCTTAAAATGAGGTCTCACAGTGGTACATACCCATGAACTCATCGGGAAATGGAGATCAAGATGTTTAGGTCTCCCAACGAGCCAATAACCTTCAAGCTAACAAATTAGTATCTAGCGCTTAACTTCAACTGATTAGCTTAATAAACTTACGGTTATTTGTTTGTTAAATACATTTATTTATACTTGTAATAAGTTGGATTATAACTGAAATAAGTAGTTTGTAGAGTCTTAGTGCCAAACGGTATTTGCCAGACATGAAGTCAGTAGTCAGAGACTGTTGATTGGACATTTAATCCATTA